>VMOF01000002.1:78222868-78822868 GCA_011764245.1 Trialeurodes vaporariorum
CCTCCAAAATACGTCACAGTAATTTTTGCAAATTAGCCTCCGATTTTTTACACACTTTCTGTTGTTAAAAAACTTTTCCTCTCCGGAAGTTAAGCACAAAATAGAAAGATTTCGATTGATTTAACTTTGCGGAGCAAAAATATGTATGGATATGCGCAAGACAACAGCCCTGATTTTTAGTCAACAAGCCCAGTCAGCAAACCCGAAACGGGGCGAAACACAACTTTTCATGTCAACAACAAAACCACCCTCTTATCGGCTCGAATGTCAATACATTGTGAGTGTAACTTTTTGTTGCAACAGTCACAAATTGGGACTGTTGCAACAAAAAGTAACAAGTAAACAGCAAAATCCACCTGCAATTGGCATTCGATAAACCGGTAAAACTAGCAGTTAAACTCGACTTGGAGGAGTTGCGTCCCGCGAATGAACGTACGTAGTTGATAGGAGGAGCTTTGGTGAGGAATTTTTGAACACGCTGTTTGAGGAAGGCTTTCACGACTGTAAGGAAAGGTTTTAGAGGCTCTCAATGTGCTCATCAATTTTTTCGGGTTAAAATCCATGATTCTTTGCAGTAAAAACCGTTTGCGAGGGACCCATTATATCATACGTGCGTAATAACAAAGTCTTGAAATATTTTCGAAAAAATTGACGTTACCGTAGGTTCTTTACCACTTATGTCTGGGAGTCCCTTACCACCAATCACTCGAAATAACTAAAACAGTCACAAGTGCCGTTTCACTGTCTAGGGGTTCACTTAACTCCGAAAAAAAGCGTAATTCTAGAAATCTTAGCTGGCAACGCTGGTTCGTTGAATGTCGCAATTCTTTTTTATTTATTTAAAAAGTGGTGCACGTGTGACCGAGGAGGTCGAGACGTGTCGTGGCGGAGGCGGGACGGGGCGGGGGAGGTGGGCACTCCGCGAGTTCTGCCCAATGCCCCAATGCATACGCATACGGTCATACGGGTGCATTGTGCTTTTCCACTTTTCCACGCCGCGCGCCACCGCTCTGAGCTGTGGCCCCGCGACCCCTGCGTCTTGTCATGTGGCTCTCCGACTGTGTCGCACTGCACGAAACCGCGAGCGCTGAGAGGATGGTGATACGGTCCCCGTCCGTCACCAACACCCCCCCCCCATTCGATGCCCACCGACCACCTCTCATCCTCCTCCATCATCATCAACTCCCTGAATCATTTGTTTTTTTTTTTTGCCCTATATAAATCCCTCTTAAAAATAAAAAAAAAAAAATGTGGCGTAATATGTGTTGTTCCTTACTCTTCCGAACTCCTTCTGTCCCTTTCTCGTCGCACATTGATATGGGTGTTTTCGAGTAAATTGAACTTTTCGCTGACGCCAGAAAATACAACAGCATTATTACGGGTAAAAAGTAACATCCGTAGCATTTATTTAAAAAGGTTTTCCACCTTTCCCAAGATGGAGAAAAAGGTTAGAAGAATCATTTCTGCTTGTGAAATTTGTCAAAAATGTGAAATCTCAAATCAGTCTCATCATGCTCTGTTAATTCCTGTTGGTTCGGATAAAATCTTAGGTTTCTGTCGATTTCTATGGACCCTTGCCTACGGAAAAAGGGAACTTATATAATGTTCTAGTAGCCTATGACATTTTCTCCAAATTTGTGAAGTACTACCCTCTTAGGCGCGTGCAACAGGATTGCTGACAGTAAGGAAAATGATTGAAGGTTATTTTGTTGATGTTGGAAGACCGAGCACCTGCAATTTGACTCGCGAAACTTCAAACTTGTGCCAGCCACTCTTATTGTTCTCATTGTTGGAATGAGCGTTTCCGGTCGAGTTTCAAGGTAAGTAAGTGTTTCCGGTCGAGGTAAGGGTAAGTTTTCCTAGAGTCCCTGTACACTATGAGAGTTGCGCCATTGCTGAATCCATTTCTGATTGGCTCTCAGATTTAGGCTGTCAAGAAAGCTCCAAGAGGCAAAATGCAAATGGCGGAGGGTTTGTTGACTATTCGCGAACTCGCTTTCATTACACATTTGAAGTAACAGTGACCGCGGCAACTTTTGTGAATTTTTCCTCTGCTTGAATGTTATTATAGAGAACATTATCTCTTGCAGTAACGACCGTTATTGTCGAGAATCTGAACCTAACCTATAAGATGCAGCGAAATAGTGGCAACAGCGCAGAGGCAAATGGCCATCCGCCATTTGCAATTTGCCTCTTGGGGGCTCCATTGATCCGCTTCTTCTTCTTCATTTTGAGGGTCTTGTCGCAACTCTCATAGTATATAGGGACTCTAAGTTTTCCCTGTCTTCTCGCTCATTTCCGCTTTTTGCATAAAATCTTGAGAGTGGCCTGAACAGCACTGAAAGTTCCTCGCAGATGTTCTCCCTTATTTCTTTCTGGATATTTCTCAACACTCTTTTAGTATGGCTAGTTGTGCAGCTTTGTACCGTACCAATACTCGATATAAACCGAAGCCAAATTTCTCTTTTTTCAGGTAATTTACTTTAAACAACAAAGATATGGCTTTGCCCGACGGATGTCTGTCTTACTTTTGTAGGGGAGACCCGGTCCGGTTGTAACAAATTTCATTAAAACTGTCGCCATGAAGTCAAAAATCGTAGAAATGAAGCAAAACTTGGGTTACACTATATCTTCAATCAGTTTACTAGAAACTTATTTCACCGTTTTTGGAAATTCCTATTCCCGTTAAAATCCCGTTATGAGTTTTTAAAAATTGCAAAAACTGTTACAACCGTCTCGGTTCCGGGGTTGGTTGTAACAGACCCCGGGACGGTTGTAACAAACTCATAAAAGTCATAAAAAACTTGAACTAACCCTTTCAATTGAACCCAAAAAATTCAAGACTCTTGCAAAACAATATTTTGGACTATAAAATAAAAGAAATAGATTTATTTTGTAGACTTTAGTCCTACAGTAGGAAAAATAAAAATGTCGGTGCGCAATAAAAAATTCCAAAAAACAGAAAATTTTGGTCTATCGCTCAGAAAACTCTTTATAATATTTTTTCAGAGTTCATCTTGGAGACTTGCTTTAACAATAATACAAATAATGATGCAAAAAACTTGGGAACTAGCTTATGCATTTTCTAACAGTAAAAAGTTGAAGTATACTCGATCGTGGGATAAACATGACCGAGCAGGTGAAGATTGGTTCTCCGCATTCATGAAGCGATCGGAAATATTGGTGTTAAGAACTCCAGGAGCAACTAGCATAGTGCAAGAAACAGGCTTCAATAAGCCACTTGTGACCAAATACTTTGAAGTATTTAATGAAGCTGTAGCCGTAATCATAATCCTAGATATTCATACGTCTCATATTTGACATTAGAACATATTGTTCTTTGTAGATAACGCAGAGTTGAATTACTCATACTAAACTCCTCATACCTCGCATCAATCACAACCCTTAGATGTTGCCTTATATAGTCCATCTAAAAAGGTGTAAAAAGATCATCTTAAAAAATAGAAATCCTGGGATACGAACAACAATATACAATATTCTTGAAATAGCAAGAGACGCTTTGTCATGATTTACTGAAACTCTCCAATATTATATGACTTCAGGGCAAGTGGTGTCAGCCCCGTTAACCCACTTATATTCAAGAGATTTTAAGGCAGCCTATGTGACTGGCAGTCCAATCAAAATTAAATTAAAGTTAACTTGACCTGAGTTTTGCTCGAGTCAAGACAGGTGGGAAAAATTGCAATTCAGAGACGCTTCCCGTAAACTAAATGATTCCAGAAAAATTGATAAGCAATTATCAAGGAAATAGCAAAGAATAAGCTTACCCGATCAACCAAGCCAACCATTCAACCCATAAAGTCAAAAAAGGTACCTACAACAACAGTGAATCGCCACAATAATATAAACAAATTTGCCTAAGAACGTCCAAGAGCGTTCCTTTTTTGCCTAACCTCAAAAAAAACTCTTGTAACAACCGACTCCGGCTGCCGTGTTACAACTTACCCCGAGTGACGTCATTGAAATAAGTGGGAATATTTCATCAATGCTACCAACTAAATTTTTTGTCAGCATATGGGTAATGTTCTTCAAGATACAATCTTTTCACGTGGATTAATCAGATTTTACCTAACTTTTACTAAACAAATTTATTTACGTAATAAGATCTAGGCCATTGCGCCGGTACGGGTTCGAATGTTTTCTCAGAGTCGTGAAACGTACGCGATTTGAGCAAAATTTCGTCCAGTTGGACAGACTAACTATAATTTTGAAGTTTCGCGGTTAGTTTCAAGTTTGGCCACTCGAGCGCGCCACAAATCAGACTGTTACAACCGGCCCCTTAGGTAGTCAGTTTCTTCTCTCGACCTACCTTTTTACTTCGATGTAATGAGGGAACTTTGCATAAAATCAAGGATTTTATCATGATTTTATCTTTTCTCTATCATGATTTTAGGAAGTAGGCGCGAAGAATCTAGTAATATTTCTCTCTCAAACTGTCAGGTCTCAGAGATTGCGGCAAGTGTTCAAATAGAAAGTACGGTATAAAGAACCACTTGAATCATTTTCATAGGCGGCTCGTCGAGGGACGTGTTAATTATCGACAACCGCGTGTTTTTTGCCGATTAATCCCAAGTAAAAAGTTTATGTCAGGAAAGACGAGAGTGCCTCGTCGCAAGAAACGATTATTATACAAAGATTTAAAGGGATAAATGCTCGTTTCCCCTTTTTTTCTGAGTAGGTTCAGCCAAAAAGAATGACAACTAAACGACAAGACCGATGAAAAAAAAAAGAAAAAAAAAATGACAAGCAATGTAATTTATTGTAATCAGAACTATCCACGCCAACGACCGAACAACACAGTTTTGCAAAAAACGGACTTCAACACCTTTCGCATTAACCACATCTCATAAAAAAGCAGAAATATCAGATTCGTCGGACTACACTTCTTCCATTTAAATGTTCTTTGTTTAAAACGATTTAGAGAGGAGGTGGTTTCACTCCTTCAATTTTTTTTGTCACTTCTGGATTCGGTTCCACCTAGAGTCCCTATATGTAGAGAGTTGAGACAAGAGGGTAGTCAACTTCTGATTGGTCGATGAATTTTAGGCTCTACGGACGCCGCCATTGGATGCGATTTTGCACTTTTGTTTTGTTTACCAACGGTCTTTTACAGATAAAAGAGGTAATTTGCGATGAATCTGTTAATTTTAATCATAATGCACCACAAGAATGTCCATAAATCTCAAAAGAATCATTAAAAAGCGTTAATACACGTCGATCAACAAAAGCAGGGAAAGATTATATCGTTACAAACTTAGCGGAACTGTAATCTTTGCCGTGCAGCAAAACACAACAACGGCCTCAGAATGTAAACGAATGTGCAAAATCGCATCCAATGGCGGTGCCCATGATTTCACTTGTCTTAACTCTCTACATATAGGGACTCTAGTTCCACCGTGCGGCGCCCGCCCTTCTGTATCATTGAATCAATATATTATCATCTCAGAGATCAAAGCGTTTTGCAATGAATGAAATGAGGTCATTCAAGACAGCTATAAGATGCAGCTACCTACAGCCGTGTGACGACTTTACACTTAGAGATAACATCGGTTTAGTCTTCTTGAATTTTTTGTTGCAGTTTCACGGGGTGTATTATTCACAGATGATTCACGCGGTCTCACGGTGTGGTTAACCTTACGATGAAGTATCAATCAGGTATTCATGTTGGCGTATGATGATTTGTAATCTAAAATATTTTGAAATGAGACTAGTCGTCAGAAAACTTATATGTTCGCTAAATTCAAGACACGTCTCAAAAACAGTTTCAAATAGAGATATTCCAGTTCCCCCCCCCCCCCCAACTCAAACTATTCTTTCAGACTCTCGTTATGTCATATTAATTCAGATATGGAATCATTCTTTGAGATGAAGCTCCCATGTAAATGAAATAAATGGCTCACGAATGCCGCCGAAAGACTTCTCAAGATCGCAGGGAATGTGCCATCTGCAGCTGTATAAAATGCATCAAAGGAATTTCTTAAATCAACTACCTTATACTATTTCCCTAGGAGCGTGCGTAATACGTACTAGCGGAGACAAAGATACCCGGCCTGGGTATGCAATACGTGGCACAGAATATAACATTCGACACATGTATTTGGTGTGTTGCGTATTGCATACTCTAGCCAGATATTTTTGTCGCCCCTAGTACGTTCATTGATGGTATTTGTTTTGTTTGTTTTTTGGTCATATTGCGGTCAGTTAAAAGTTACAGCTGAAGCCTTGAATTTCAAAGAGGAAGAAAAGTCGTTTTAAGGCTTACTGCTGGGAGTGTTCAGTATACCCTCGACACAAACGAACTCCACCTTGGCACAAATAAAAAAAAGAAAGAAAAAAAAACTCTCCGTGCATGCTAAAGCTCTATTAAAACAGAGGCAAACTGGCGACTACGATTTAACTTATTAGAACAAATAAATAGATAGAATCGAGTCCAAGGGAGGCAAAATATCTTGCCGAGAGGAGATTATTTTACATAGCATCAAACGGAGCAAATACAATGTAGCCACATTGCACGAGCCGCCACTGTGTTCAAAAGAAAAGAGAGATTGTTACCATCTCAGGAGAAATAGAGAGTAGATATAGATAGTCAAACCCGATTAGAATGGTTCATACGAAAGAAATAATTCATAAGGCCCTATAGAACAATGCATAGAATTTCGTACCCTCAACAATTAAAAAGTATCAAGGAACAGGTCCCAATGAAACCAGAAAAACTTATACGCTCCCTGCATTAGAAGACGGCGCGCGGCGCAGCAACGCGACGCAAGTCGGAACTTACAATTCCTATAAAAATAAGAGGGGATAGGGTAGTTATTAGTTACTACCTCATCCCGACAGAGCGCAGCACTTGCCTGGTCAAAATTCTGCTGCTTGAGGTTTGATCTCACAGCGTCAGCTCTGAGCTCGAACGCTTTTTCTCTTTCATTGCCCATAGAAACGCGTTTGTTAGAAGAGGACCGCGGACAGAGATAGGGTCTGACATCACGTGTGAGCCCCCCCCCCCCTCCATCTACCCTACTCGTACACCGCTGTTTAGATAGGCAAAGAGAGAGAAAGACAACTTCATTAATAAGAACTGGAGGTGTATCCAGAAATCAGTCTTAATCTCCGCTTGTCCGTTTAAGCAGCTATGTTAGCGACGCGCAGATTAAAGGACTAGTTTTCCTTCAAGGACTTCAAACCCTATCTCTGTCCTCTTCTAAAAGGAGTTTTCAAATAGGCAAAGAGAGAGAAATAGAGCGTCCAACATACACTTATTACACTTTCCTGCGCGGATTTGGACTTACATATGTTTTCCGTCGACATCAGAACATGGTAACACTCGAGTGTCTGTGCAAAATTTTAGTCAGTTAAATGCGTCTTTTCCTACCAGATTTCGAGAATGTACCATATCTATCGAGATATAGTTTTGTTTTTTTTTTTTGTTTTTTTTTTGTTTTTGCTTTTTTTTGTTTTTTTTTTCTCGTTGTTTTAATCTAAAGAGGTGGTCCAGTAAGTAACTTGCGAGAAGGATTTTTGGATGAGAGTGAAGACTAATGCGTTTCAATTATTTCCATGTATGGAACCACACAGTGAATCGAAGCAAGTTCCAAGCCTGTGTGCATTGCACTATGAAATACACGGGAATAGATTAGAAAAATTTACACATCAACTCTGACCTAAATATCATCCGCTTTCCACCGTTTTCACTACGGTTTTATGAATCGAAAAATACGGCCGGTCCAGACCCTCAGGCCTCGGTATATGGCCTCGACCAATCGGAGACCTCAACGGGGTGCAACGACAACTGTCTGCGTGCTCTAAAAAGAAGAAAAGAAACAACAGCAACCAAACCAACGTGCCATTTTGAACCGGTCACAAATGGTCAGTTGGTATGTGACGTGTAAAGTTGAGTGATTTGATGTTTAGAATGAGATTTTTGCTAATGTCTAAAAATGCCCCCTTCCGATTAAGAGTTTAAGACACGTACTTCAACTGTTTCTCACAGGGGCGTGCCGTGGGGGGGGCATGTGGGTACCCTTGCCCCGGGCGGCACTCTCGGGGGGGGCGGCAAAATCAGGTTGAACAACCAAAAAAAAACAAAAACAAAAAAAAACAAAAAACAAACAAACAAACAAAAAAAAAAGGTTATCAAATGCAAAATGAATTGCAGAGGGGGGCGGCAAAATCAGTGTGTAACAAGCAAGCAAAAAAAAAAAAAAAAAAAAAAAAAATCAAATTTACAATTTTGTTTGCGGAGGGCGGCAAGATTGCATTCTTGCCCCCCCCCCCCCTCTCTGGAAACCACGGCACGCCCCCTGGTTTCTCATTTTCCCGTAAAGAATTAATGTCGCAGAAGTGATATCACTTGTTTTGATCGACTTCGAAAGTTTTATAATGACATAATATATAGGAGAAGTTCATTGTATGGATAAATAATTTTTTCTCGAGACGTGATGATGTAAATAATTGTCAAAACATATACATCATCGTATGACATATCTTACATAATTTTTTTTCTCGCCTTTCTCTCCTCTTTTCTTCTCTTCTTTTTCAATCTTCGGAAGGAGGGGCGGCGCATGGATGGCGTTGGCTCGATAAAAACTAATAAACTCTAAGAGGAAAACTTTAGGGGAAATATATATTCATATACTTTCTCAAAGTCATTCATAAATCGCTGTTATTATCTGGGAGTCATTGCGTCTCGGTGTATATTCACGGAACAGCTCTTTATTAAATATTCGAAGAAAAGCATATCGGGACAAATTTGGATTCGGGTTAATGGAGCTTCGATTACTCAAACGTGGAAACCGTCAACGTGACAGTTTTCACAATAGAAACTCGGGAGATCGCAAGATATCGATAGCGGCGAATTAACTCGGGCATAAAACAAGTTCGCGCTGGCGAGCTTCAGAAAGCAGGGACCCCCAAACGACGACAATATTCTTCGAGAGCGGGGCCCGGAAAAGAAGGAAAACACCCTAATGCACAAGAAGAATGGGGGAGGGGAGGGGAGGGGGGTTGAGGCGTCTCTTCGAACCAAGCCGCCGCACCGTCTCATGCAAATGGATTTCTTTTTTCTGGAGAGGTATTATAAAATTTTAAATTTTTTTAATACATTTTTCTCCTGCTTATTGTGTTTTTTGATAATGCTGACTTGGAGGAAGGAGAAAAGAGAGAGAGTGGGAGAGAGAGATAGATAGAGAGAGAGAGAGAGAGAGAGAGAGAGAGAGAGAGAGAGAGAGAGAGAGAGAGAAAGAGAGGGGGAGGGAGAGAGAGTGGGAAAAAGGGAGAGAGAGGGAGAGAGAGAGAGTGAGAGAGAGAGAAAAAGAAAAGAAAAAAAAAAAAAAAAAAAACGGATGAAGAGAAAGCTCGCGGATATATTTTTACTCTCTCGTTAACAGAAAGAGCTACTAGACTCATTAAAGATTAAATCAACCTTGCTCCTTAAGTTTTTTTTCCTTCCGAAGAATCCTTTACTTACTCACCCTCTTTAACCTCCTCGTCCGCGCATGGGCGCATGCTTCCCCACAGTGGCTGATGAATGCTCAGGAGGTTAGTCGAAATAAAGAATGAAATATCTTTTGTTTTCGACCCCCTCCCCCTCCCCCCCTCCTGCACACTGTTGAGTGATCTATCAAACAAGTTAATTTTTAAATAACTTACTGACATGTATAATCTTAATTTAATCTTGTTTTGTGGCACTCGCGAGCAA
The DNA here is from genome assembly GCA_011764245.1 of Trialeurodes vaporariorum. Lineage (NCBI taxonomy): Eukaryota > Metazoa > Arthropoda > Insecta > Hemiptera > Aleyrodidae > Trialeurodes > Trialeurodes vaporariorum. The sequence goes on from VMOF01000002.1 coordinate 78,232,584, forward strand.
GATTCTTGGTTACTTTTTTTTTCTCTCTTTCTTCTTCAGACCTCTGTGGAGACTTTATTCCTCTTCCCTTGTCCCCAGTTTTTATATTAATCTCGCGAAAGCAAATCTTCGGCGTGAAGTTTATTTAAAAAGCGTTACAAGGTGCCATTATAATTACATTTTTCCTCCCTTGGTTTCAGTTTTGCAGGCGAGGAGTATCAAAACAAAAGGGCTAATCTTGAACTTTTTCGTTTATTTTTCGCTCCCTATAACTCGGCGAATTTTTATTTCCTAGAGCGTAGCGTAAATTTTACGTTTGCTGATTTATTCGGTCATAAAAAATGACTGAGAATGTAATTAGACCGAAAGAAGAGCAGGAGAGTGGAATTAATATCAAGGAACAATGCGCATTCTTATGTTACTTTATAATTGAAGTTTCTTGCGGATGGAAGGGTTAAGGAAGGTAATTAAGGAGAAAAAAGAAAGTTAAAACGGTAAACCCCAATGTTTCAAGATTATTTTCCTAAATTCTTTTGAACCTCCAGTTTCGTAACGCGAAATTTAATCCATAAAAGCAAAGTCCGAAAAATCTAAAGACTAAGCAAAATTGATCTCTCGATTGAAGGGTCAACTGCAAGCTACTTCTTCGGTCTGACTACAAAAAAACGCCCTTGTAAAATCATTTGGAAAATAACGTTCAGAGCATCATGAAGTTCCAAAATAGGCTCACAAATTTAATGAATGCGTCTAAACAAAATTATTATTTAATCATCATTAAATAAATAATCATCATTAAATTAAATAATCATCATTATTATTATGTACTTATCTGTTTTTTTTTTTTTTTTTTTTTTTTTTTTTTTTTTTTTTTTTTTAAATTCTTTTTTCTGACGTGTATTTCAAGCTAATGGCTCTTATGTACAAAATTAAAAAATTAATAAATAAATAAATAAATAAATAAATAAAAATTCCAAGATGGATTGTCATATGTGTTATTCATAATGCGGGAGTCCCATCTAATCGCAACTGAGAAAAGAGATTTATTAAAGAGATAGCTGCGGAATTATACATAGTATACGACTCCCCCTGTGACTCGCTCAAATGACAGCTATATACAGGGTGTGGCAGACCACCCGTCCACTATCTTTATCTCAAAAACGGCCGAAAATTGAGCTTCGGGGGCAAAAATTTCATTGGGTATATTGACCCCAAGGAATCCAATGAAAATATTTTCAGTCCCCCAAAACCATCCCTTGGGGGTTATTTAGGGGGGTGGGTACCCGTATCTCGAAAAAATCAAATAGAAAGGGTATGTTTTGACATTGGAATCTAATACGGCATAAAAAAATAAAACTTTTGTATCCCTAAGTTTTTTTTCTAAAAACCACCCTTTTTTGAGTTAGGGGTGGTTTTCAAAAAATTTAGGGGTAATCTTTGATTGGCCGCTGTGACCCTCCAAATCATTAAATTTCAAAAAACTAAGAAGTTTCTGAAAGGGCAGACCAAGGGCTTTCTTTTGATGTATCACATGCCTATTTTTTGTGAAAAAGGGTACAAGGCCCCCGAACCCCAAAATTTTGGGGTTTCGGGGGGACCTACGTAAAAATTTTCGAAAGTAAAGGTATGGCTTGTGATACATCATTTGAAAGGTCTTTTAGAGACGAAAAAAGTGATACCCCCCAAAAGTCGTAAAAACAACCCCCTTCCAAAATGGCGGCCGTTTTAAGGTTAGGGGGCTCAAGGGGGGACCTTCAGAAAAATGATCCAAAATTGAACGATACATGGCTAAAAGGGTCTTAAAAAAAGAAAAATAATGGTTCAAACCGCGAGTCAAACTGACTTTTCAATCCAAAGTTACGGCCGATTGAAATTTAGGGGTGTCTTTTTGGGAAACCCAACTACCCCTAAATTTCAATCGACCGTAACTTTGGATTGAAAAAACGGTTTGACTCGCGGTTTGAACCATTATTTTTCTTTTTTTAAGACCCTTTTAGCCATGTATCGTTCAATTTTGGATCATTTTTCTGAAGGTCCCCCCTTGAGCCCCCTAACCTTAAAACGGCCGCCATTTTGGAAGGAGCTTGTTTTTACGACTTTTGGGGGGTATCACTTTTTTCGTCTCTAAAAGACCTTTCAAATGATGTATCACAAGCCATACCTTTACATTTGAAAATTTTTACGTAGGGCCCCCCGAAGCCCCAAAATTTTGGGTTGAGGGGGCCATGTACCCTTTTTCACAAAAAATAGGCATGTGATACATCAAAAGAAAGCCCTTGGTCTGCCCTTTCAGAAACTTCTTAGTTTTTTGAAATTTAATGATTTGGAGGGTCACAGCGGCCAATCAAAGATTACCCCTAAATTTTTTGAAAACCACCCCTAACTCAAAAAAGGGTGGTTTTTAGAAAAAAAAACTTAGGGATAAAAAAGTTTTATTTTTTTATGCCGTATTAGGTTCCAATGTCAAAACATACCCTTTCCATTTGATTTTTTCGAGATACGGGTACCCACCCCCCTAAATAACCCCCAAGGGATAGTTTTGGGGGACTGAAAATATTTTCATTGGATTCCTTGGGGTCAATATACCCACTGAAAGTTTTGCCCCCGAAGCTCAATTTTCGGCCGTTTTTGAGATAAAGATAGTGGACGGGTGGTCTGCCACACCCTGTATGTACATCGGAATTTTATTTCAACGCATTTATTCAATTTGTGAGTCAATTTTGGAACTTCATGACGCTTCTCCAACGTTATTTTCCAGTTAATTTTGTACCAGAAAATTGATTCTCTATAGCTGTAGCAAAATTTTGAACCCAACCCATTCAGACTTGAATGCCCGGACAATGTTAACGGATAAAAAGGGCGTGATGAAGAAGTTGCTGCTTCCTAGATATTTGTAATGGGTCTGTTGCGTACTTCTGCTGCATCAATATGACACATTGTTTCTAACGTAAAATTCGGCGAAAATAACGATGCGCTCATTAAAAACTTTCAAAATCCAATCATTAACCCAGGAATTTCCTTCCATTTCAAACAACCCGCGTTACACTAGACACTATATCACCGACTTATAACTACATAGATGGAACCATCTCGTTTAGGTAAACATGAACAGAACTTACAAACATTGGAATGTTTCGTTCAGATGCGTACATTTCTTATACAGGGTGTGAGGAAAGTCTCCCCCCCCCCCTGTCTAACTTTTGAACGGTTGAAGATAAAAAAACGAAACTTGGGGGATGTTTATAACTTAATGGGAACTACTTTTTGGCGTATCCAAAATTTCCGGGGGGGTTTCGCCCCCTAACTCAAAATTTTCAAATGGCAACCCCTATCTTGTGATACCTCTTTTTAAAGGGCATAAAATTCTAAGACTTTTGGCGCAAACCGGAAGTCGATATCGTTTCTCGTCATCGATATATCGATAGTCAAAGTTCGATTTCGACCCATTTTCAAAAAATCAGAACTCCCATTTGAAATGTCGGAATTTAGGAAACTAGGTGTTAAAAATACTCTAAAAAGCAAGTATTTTTCAGAAAAAAATACGGTTTTGATATTAGTCTAGTCTTAGAGCCCCCAAAAATTATTTAAAAAAATGACCCCTCAGGGGGGCTATCTCAAAAATTCCGAGCCACGACCCCTATCGAGTGATACATCGCTTGAAAGGGCACACAAAACTGAGCATTTTGGCGCAAACTGCAGGTCGATATCGTTTTTGGTTTTCGAGATATCGAATGACAAAGTTGCATTTTTACCCATTGGCAAATTCAACTTTGTCATTCGATATCTCGAAAACCAAAAACGATATCGACCTGCAGTTTGCGCCAAAATGCTCAGTTTTGTGTGCCCTTTCAAGCGATGTATCACTCGATAGGGGTCGCGGCTCGGAATTTTTGAGATAGCCCCCCTGAGGGGTCATTTTTTTAAATAATTTTTGGGGGCTCTAAGACTAGACTAATATCAAAACCGTATTTTTTTCTGAAAAGGACTTGCTTTTTAGAGTATTTTTAACACCTAGTTTCCTAAATTCCGACATTTCAAATGGGAGTTCTGATTTTTTGAAAATGGGTCGAAATCGAACTTTGACTATCGATATATCGATGACGAGAAACGATATCGACTTCCGGTTTGCGCCAAAAGTCTTAGAATTTTATGCCCTTTAAAAAGAGGTATCACAAGATAGGGGTTGCTATTTGAAAATTTTGAGTTAGGGGGCGAAACCCTCCCTTAGGGGCGCCCCCCGGAAATTTTGGATACGCCAAAAAGTAGTTCCCATCAAGTTATAAACATCCCCCAAGTTTCGTTTTTTTATCTTCAACCGTTCAAAAGTTAGACAGGGGGGGGAGAGACTTTCCTCACACCCTGTATTATTTTGTAATCTTTGATAAACCGAAGAAATCAGACAGCAAACGCAGCCAATAGTTCATGTATTTAGAAGGGAATTCTATCATTTTGTAGTTACGATGTTGTTTACATATACGCGGTGGTTCCGTCTACGTACTAGTATACCCGTGTACATAGCGTCTAGTGCAGCGCGGGCTGTTTGAAATTGAAGTGATTTCCTGAGTTAATGAGTGGATTTTGAACGTTTTTAATGTGCGCATCGTTATTTTCGCCGAATTTTACATAAGAATCAAGGTTCTATTTTGTTGTAGCAAAAGTATGCAACAGACCCATTAAATGAATAATTTTTGCTACGAAAGAATTTGAACGAAAGTTTTCGATAAGAAAAATGAAAGAGTAATAAAAAAAAAAAAAAAAAAAAAAAAAAAAAAAACAAGAAACGAAGGGGTGACGAATAATGCGCTAGGGGCAGGTGGCAGTGGCGGCTCGTGCAATCTGGCAACCGTGCACTTTTGCCATTTAAACGTATGCAAAAAGATCGATACTAGGTGAGGCGCTACGCCTCACCAAGTAATCGATTATTTTACACAGTTTTAAACGGAGGAAATCCATTGTTGCCACATTGCACGAGCCGCCGCTGGCAGGTGGGCATTTCACCGCCTCTTAAATCCGGATTTTTACTTACGAAACACATCCCTTAACTTAACGCGAGCGGATGGTCGTGCGTCGGAGCGATGGCCAAATACTAAACGCGAGGTAAAGCAGGAAACGAGACACCATCAATAATTCATCAATGACGATCATGATAGCGCGATAAGGTATGATGAAGAGACAAAACACGCCTACTCAACGAGTCGGAATTGGTTGCCGAAGTGGAAAAGAGGACGGTCCGCCGATCTTCATTAGTCAAAACAATTCTGACCGTACGACCGGAACTGTTCTGTTTGTCATTTCATTATTTTACCTCCGAAAATCAAGTCACGCGACCACCGTGACAAACGAGTATAATATGTATGATGTTCATAAGCCTTCAGAAATGCCGTTTTCTAGCCACTAACTTGATTAAAATGGGAGGATAGGCTTGTTTTTTTGTAACATGGGTGGTTGACTGAAAGGTCGTTTGAAATGTTATAGGACATTTCGTCAACGACTTTTTGTCCGGATACAAATTCGTCTAGGCGTTTTACGTCCACGCAGGTATGAAGGCAAGAAAACCTAGGTCCATGCATTTAATTTTGGTCCATACGTTTGATTTTACTGAACATTTAAAACTTTTGAAAACAGTTAAGAACATGTATGAAAAATAATCATACTGCAAGGAAAAGAATTTGTGGAAACATTGAAAATGAGAAAATGGAAGGTAGATGAAGGTGCTGCTATGGTGACTTCATTTTCATGTGGAGTAATTCTTGACTTACCGATGTCATTCTATTTTTTTCTTTATTTTTTTCTAAATTTTCTGTTGCCAAAATTTGTTTAAAAAGTCGCAATTTTTGTGAAACCCGCAACTGCTGCTCATAAGGCTCCCAACGAATGATCATGTGATTTTATCAAAAATTATACCAAAACTATGATATTTCCCAATTTTTGCAACATTTCCTTTTGCAATATCCTTGAGGATGTTTCCCAATTTTTGCAATATCTTCTGTATGGAGTTGGTGTTTTTATTTGGACCAATAAACTTTGGACATTATTTACTAAGTGGACCAACATGTTGCTGCCGAAAAAACGCAGAGACGTAAACAGTTGGACGAAACAAGCGCGCGGACAAAAAGTCGTTGACGAAATGTCCTGAAACCGTTTGAAAGGAATTACCAACGACCGAAAATTAGATGCGGCATCTTGAACTTGACGAATAATGGGACGAAATATCACAATCTTAAGGTAACAATTCTCACTTAAAATTGACGTGAAAAAGTACTGGTTTCACTAGACGAAAAACCAAACTTTGCTTTTAACCCTTAACTGCAGATGAGCCCAGATCTGGAACAATTACTTTGAAGCCTTATCTAAAAGTAGGGGACTTGAGTTGTACTGTCGCTGCATGGTGGGTCACATGTGGAACAGATACTAAACGAGTAAGAATTGTCGATTTTGTCCTAAAGCGCGCAGCACAGGATAGAGAACGTGCAGAGTGGTTGAAAATAGCTTACTGAAAATCTGATCGAGATTTCCCGATTTTCATTGATATGTTTGGGAGTAACGCAGGGGTACCAAATACAAAAAAAAACCACTATTGAAACTTACTAACTTATTTTTTACTACTTTAATTTTTTTTTTTTTTTTTTTTTAGCCTGAAAACTTTATTTTCAGTTGCATGGATACCTAAATGCGGGTAAGGCCGTATTTGAAACAATTAATATTCAGGCTCTTTACCATTGAAATATAATGGAAAGAATTTATTCACTATTTTTCCCTGTCTCAAGGATCAAAATTGTACTGAAAAAAAAAAAAAATATTTTATTGAAAAAAAAAAAAATCATGCAGTAAAGGGTTAAGACAAAATAAAGTAAATGTATGCATCTAAAGATTTGAATTCATTACAAATGAATTCAATGGAATCAGATTTTATTTAATTGTTTACATACAATGGTTGTGAATCCAATTTAAACCTCTTTCTTGATGATTCATTACAAGCAAGGTTGTTGCTTTTCTTTACTTCAGATACATTACATGCTCGATATCTGTTTTAATAGGCCCATGAACTATCAAACGCAGAAGTTTTGGCAGTCGAGAACGAATTCGAGATTAGTGGCGAATCTTCAGCAAGCAATCAAAGCAACCTTCAGCAATCAACGGGCATTCTTGACTGCCAATGCTTTTGCGGTTGCTAGAACATCATACTGGTGAATTGTGACCACAAGGTCCACAAGGCTTCTGGTACCAAATTTTGCTTCAGCCTCACGATGCCCAAAAGACGTTAGATGGTGAGCACTTACGTGTAATATTGTATGCAGTAGGTAAGAGCTCACCAACTCATATGCGTGAGGGACCATGACGAAGTAACAAAATGTGAATCCTGTGTCGGTGGCCTCCAGTAGTAAATAAAGAAAGTAAGCATGCGCATGATATTTTAAAATTGCAAAGGTTGTGAACCCAACTTAATCCTCTCTCTTGTTAGGTGATCACAAGTGGTGGTTAAGTTTTTGAGGGATGGCCAGAATTCTGGCCATTAAATTACTTTTTTTCAATAAGCATACTAACGTATGATAATGAACTTTATTGAAGTTTTAACAATACTTCTTCATATTAAAAAGAATTAAGTACGCGTAACATTTTCTCGTTATAGACTGTTTCAGAAGTAGGTACCTTTTAAGACAGGGAAATGTCCGAAAAACACCAAAATAAGAAGTTTTGATGAATGATGAGCACAGAGATGAAACGTTCGAAAGTCAATGTTTTTGGAAAAAGTAAAAAGCTTAAAAATCACCTCACATATTAGACATCAATTCAGGATAAATTCAGTAATTTTAGAAATGCTTGGAAAGTAAAATGAGCTCTGCTAAATAAGTAAGTTCTCTCCATATTTCGACGAAAGAAAGCAAAGACTTTGAAAGAAAGATATGCATTGGCCACGCTCTGACGTTTTCTGAACGGCGAATAATATGGTCTCTGATGAGTTCCGAAAAAAACCGAACACCCTTGGTGAACGGTGATGTTCGGACATTTTTTTGTCTTAAAAGCGTAAAAATCCTGTTTCAGTAGAGCGATATATCGTATCAATTACCGTCCGATGGCTTCTGGTTCCAAACAAACTCTGGTTCAATGTAATTTCCCCATTAACAGATTTTTGAACGGTAATTTTGACTATTAAATCAAAGATTGTAAAAATCAAAGTTAAAGTAAAAAATCAAGTTATAAAAGATTAAACACAGCATTTGGAGGTTAGAATCGCCCGAAATCCCGTCATTTCCACAACAACAACAACACTAACATTTGGGTGATTCCAACTTCCAACTGCATCGTTTAATTTGTAATATCTTTCTTGATTTCGGCAGTTTTAACCGAGGAACCAGGCATAATTAAGCCTTTCCGAAGACGCAGAATTCATATCTAATCGCAAAACGGTCGAATTAATTGTTTGATTTAATAGCCTAAATTTTCGTTCAAAAATACGCTTATGGGGAAAAATACATTGAATCAGATTCTGTTTGAAACCAGTGGCGGCTCGTGCGATTTGGCAACCATGCTTTTTTGTCATTTAAACCTATGCAAAAGTATCGATATCTTGGGGGTGCATTGCACCTCCTGAAGATCGACTGTTTTACATAGGTTTACATGGAAGGATTACACTGTTGCCACATTGCACGAGCCGCCACTGTTTGAAACCAGAGGGCCTCGGACGGCAATCGATACGATATAGGCAGTAGCGCACCGAGAGTTTCTTCATCTCTCTCTTTTCTCCATTAAGAAACGTATGTTAGACACGGATGGACAAGGGGATAAAACCCCCTCCTTCTGTCCTTTTCCTACTCATACATTCAAATGGGAAATGAGAGAGATGGAAGATATCCTGGTTGCGCCAGTGGATATAGGTATCGCGCTCAACTAAATCAGTCTATTGTGGTTCAGCAGCGACATTTCACTGAACAATTAAAATGCAGAGAGGAATATTGAAGCGTCACAATGAAGTTATAGACCCGGCCGCCATACAACTAGAGAGCTTTTCGACGTTATCATCGAAGAACACAGCACTGTGCGGCGCGGTGCAAAGTTGTTATACGGTAGAGTGGGAGGAAAAAATAACGAAACGTGAATGAGAAAGCTAATTAGAAAATTGGTACGGTTTGTAAAAACCATTTATCAGGGATAGCGATGGTTAAGGAGCCCGAAATCCCAGACCCTCGAATCGATGCTGACTTCGCTCAGCCTGCGGTATCCCTTCGCCACCGTGGCCCTGTCATGAGACTCCGGTTCATATAAGGAAACTGTCATTTCACCCTGACTCCGTCATTCCGAGCCGCGCCGCCAACATTGTCTCAGATTAATCAACTTCAACTGTCGCGTTGCGCGTCGTCTCACGAGGATAACGGTGGCAAGATTCACCTAAAACCTAAAAACCCTACTCAATCCCTACTCTTCTGTTGTTTTTAACAATTATTATTATTATTATTATTCTCTCTCTCCCTCTCTCTCTCTCTCTCTCTCTCTCTCTCTCTCTCTCTCTCTCTCTCTCTCTCTCTCTCTCTCCCTCCTTTTCATGAACTTTCCCTCAATTTCTCACGGCAAGTATGCATTTTTTGTGCAAACACATTTACGACGCGGCAGCCATCTTGGATTTGAAAAGTTTGAACAACCTAAGTCAAAATTGAATTTAGCGCCATAAAAACCCACAGTATACCTACATAGTACATACATCAAAAATTAATATAATCCATGAAAAATTGACAAACAATAATGTAGTATCTTTCATTGAATCGTTCCGTGCAAGGAAGGTATAGAGATGACATTTGTTGAAAAATTAAGTTGTTGTAATCCCGATATTCTCAATATTACGATGCATTTGCATGATAGTCTACTATAGGTACTTATGAAAGATGAGTCAATCGCCTCATATTAAGTTAAATCTAGCTTGCTTGCGACTCTCGTAGGTCGTAGTTAATATTTTGAAATTTTCCCTCAGAGAAAAATTTTAAAATTGTATGCTACGCCTCGGCAATTTTTTCCATCAGTTTTGAAAACGATTGATTTCTGTTGGAAGTCCGAGTTTCAAATTTTCTTAACAATAATTGCTGATTTTCAGCGAGACACAACTCACCGGATCGTCAACAGATTTAATGCGCTAGAGGCGTCCTTTGATATCAACAAAATCAATAAATTAAAAATCCCTAAACTCTTTAAACTAGCAAGCTTACTGGCCGAGAATACAAGATACAAATCCGTGACAACATTGTAAATCTGTGTTAAAAAATGCAACTTTTCATTTTCAAACGGAAAATTATAAGAAGTTTATTTACTATTCAAGAATGAAAAATTAAAATTAAAAATTAATCCCTATATAACTAACGAAACAGGCCTGAATACATTTGAAAGAAGCTTTGAAAGCGTTTTGAGGTCTATATGTCGCGTCGTCTCTACCGGATTTTGCACGCTTCTATGATAAAAACTCCTTCAATTTAGGAGGGTATGCAATTCCAAATCCTTGGTGTCGGAATAGTTTAGCTACGAGAGATTCATCAGGCAACTAGTAACTCTTGTATTTTCCATCTCACGGGTGAGCTTATATTAAGAGCCGTGCGTTTTTATTGGTTTTGTTTCGTTTTCAAACACATTTCCTCGGGAATTGAAATAAATTTAATGATATTCTGTATGTATATTCTACAACTCCAGAGAAAAAAGGAAGGGAGGACATGTCAAAGAGAATGATACGAAAAAGAGATCTAACGTGCATACAGTGAATTATTTAGTGTAGCGTGAATCTAGTTTGAATCTCTATGTTACGTGTAATCCGTGAAATGTTTAGTTTTCTTAAAGGCTTGTAACTTTTTCTTCTCCACTCAATCCTAATGTGTCAAATCACTCAACACCTTGTGATAATCAGGTTTTCATCCATGAACCGAGTGATGCAGTAGGCAATAGGAAATTTACGGAATTCTAGGATTTAGGATTTAGGTTTTTCTTTTTTTCTCTTTTTTTTGGGTCTTGGCTTCCGCAAATCACAGATCTGTCGTGCGTCGCTCGGATTGCGTCGACATAGTTGATCTTTAATGAAGTCGATCTCATAGCTGTCCATATTTGCACTTTGACCTGTGACAATATAATCTCTTGTTCATTGTCTGGTTCCGCGTCTGTGAGATGTATTGTTATACAGGGTGTAACAAAACTATACACAGTAATTTTCAGGGCGTGTTTTAGAGGTAAAAATAAGACCTTTCTTACCTATAATCAAGCGTCCGAAATTGTAGTCTTTTTGAGTTACAGTGTTGCAAAGTTTCCGAAAAACAAACTGAAAAATTGTCACAACTCCCTCGTGAATTTTTTATAATGCTCGTAAATAGGTGTTCTGACGTAATTTTAGGAGCTCTTGCCTATTTTGGCCGTGAAAATGTAGTATGCAAAAATTGAGGGGGGTTTTTGGGGTTTTTCTTGATTTTGCTCACTTTTTTTGGCCAAATTCTGTAAAAACATGCTTTCGGATTCATGAAACCCAAAAACGATTAGCATCATTCAAAAGTTCGTAAAAAAATATGCATATTTGATCCTTATAAGTTTTTCCATTCTACAAACCATTCCCGAGGAAATCGTCCCTGAAGTTGCAGAGGTCGGCCAATAATCGCCTTTTTTTGAGTTTGTCATTTCTTGGCCGACCTCTGCAACTTCAGGGACGATTTTCTCGGTAATGAATTGCGAAAAGGAAAAGCTTGTAAGGACCAAAAATGCATATTTTTTTACGAACTTTTGAATGATGCTAATCGTTTTTGGGTTCCATGAATCCGAAAGCATGTTTTTACATAATTTGGCCAAAAAAAGTGAGCAAAATCAAGAAAAACCCCCAAAACCCACTTCAAATTTTTGCATACAGCATTTTCACGGCCAAAATCGCCAAGAGCACCTAAAATTACATCAGAACACTTATTTACGAGCATTAAGAAAAATTCACGAGAGAGTTATGACAATTTTTCAGTTTGTTTTTCGGAAACTTTGCAACACTGTAACTCGAAAAGACTACAATTTCGGACCCTTGACTATAGGAAAAAAATTTTTTATTTTTACCTCTAAAACACGCCCTGAAAATTACTGTACAGGGTGTGGCAGACCACCCGTCCACTATCTTTATCTCAAAAACGGCCGAAAATTGAGCCTCGGGGGCAAAACTTTCATTGGGTATATCGACCCCAAAGAATCCAATGAAAATATTTTCAGCCCCCCAAAACCACCCATTAGGGGTTATTTAAGGGGGTGGGTACCCGTATCTCGAAAAAATCCAATGGAAAGGGTATGTTTTGACATTGAAATCTAATACGGCATAAAAAAATAAAACTTTTTCATCCTTAAGTTTTTTTCTAAAAACCACCCTTTTTTGAGTTAGAGGTGGTTTTCAAAAAATTTAGGGGTAATCTTTGATTGACCGCTGTGACCCTCCAAATCATTGGATTTCAAAAAACTAAGAAGTTTCTGAAAGGGCAGACCAAGGGATTTCTTTTGATGTATCACATGCCTATTTTTTGTGAAAAAGGGTACATGGCCCCCTCAACCCAAAATTTTGGGGCTTCGGGGGGCCCTACGTAAAAATTTTCAAATGTAAAGGTATGGCTTGTGATACATCATTTGAAAGGTCTTTCAGAGACGAAAAAAGTGATACCCCTCAAAAGTCGTAAAAACAACCCCCTTCCAAAATGGCGGCCGTTTTAAGGTTAGGGGGCTCAAGGGGGGACCTTCAGAAAAATGATCCAAAATTGAACGATACATGGCTAAAAAGGTCTTAAAAAGAGAAAAATAATGGTTCAAACCGCGCGTCAAACCGACTTTTCCATCCAAAGTTACGGCCGATTGAAATTTAGGGGTGCCTTTTTGGGGAACCCAACTACCCCTAAATTTCAATCGGCCGTAACTTTGGATTGAAAAGTCGGTTTGACGCGCGGTTTGAACCATTATTTTTCTCTTTTTAAGACCTTTTTAGCCATGTATCGTTCAATTTTGGATCATTTTTCTGAAGGTCCCCCCTTGAGCCCCCTAACCTTAAAACGGCCGCCATTTTGGAAGGGGGTTGTTTTTACGACTTTTGAGGGGTATCACTTTTTTCGTCTCTGAAAGACCTTTCAAATGATGTATCACAAGCCATACCTTTACATTTGAAAATTTTTACGTAGGGCCCCCCGAAGCCCCAAAATTTTGGGTTGAGGGGGCCATGTACCCTTTTTCACAAAAAATAGGCATGTGATACATCAAAAGAAAGCCCTTGGTCTGCCCTTTCAGAAACTTCTTAGTTTTTTGAAATCCAATGATTTGGAGGGTCACAGCGGTCAATCAAAGATTACCCCTAAATTTTTTGAAAACCACCCCTAACTCAAAAAAGGGTGGTTTTTAGAAAAAAAAACTTAGGGATAAAAAAGTTTTATTTTTTTATGCCGTATTAGGTTCCAATGTCAAAACATACCCTTTCCATTTGATTTTTTCGAGATACGGGTACCCACCCCCTTAAATAACCCCCAAGGGGTGGTTTTGGGGGGCTGAAAATATTTTCATTGGATTCTTTGGGGTCGATATACCCAATGAAAGTTTTGCCCCCGAGGCTCAATTTTCGGCCGTTTTTGAGATAAAGATAGTGGACGGGTGGTCTGCCACACCCTGTATATAGTTATGTTACACCCTGTACATCACAATTTTGGAAATCCTCAATTTATGGGGTTTCAATTGATACTGGTACATCCTAGGTTCTCTATGATGCAACTATGAATGGGTAGAAAATCGAACCTATTGAGTTAAATTATGAAATTACCGAAATTTCGCAAAAATTCGAAGAAATGTTGGACGGTTTTATGAGGTCAGCGATACGCGAATGCATCTTTTGGAACAGCGATTAAGCAAATATGGTGGAATCCAGTGCTACCAACGTTGATTTCTATGCACAATCAGTCATACTATCTAGGCAAACAACCCAAGTTTTTCGCTCAACTTTCTCTTTTCTCGCTAACCCCTTATCAATTTTTAGCTGAAATCTTGGGTCGTTTGTCCTTTTACATTTGTCTTCTAAGCTGTCAAGTTAGATTAAATGAGGTTCGGCTAGGTCAGGAGGTCATGAAAGTTCGGAGAATGATTTGGGTTCGACGACACCAAACGATATTTTGCCGTGCGCGTTCAAAAAGTGCGACGGAAGTTTGTGAAAGATATGCTTTAAGCGTAAGGGACGTCATAATTTTGACTCAAGATGAGACTCAAATACAAAATGCTTTACTTTTCTACAGATCAATAAAAGGTAGATCAAAATGTCTTGCGTGCGGTGCTATTGTGCTTTTAAACTAGCGGGCCAGATAAATCACTATTGAATCTTCTACTTTGATTCCAGTTGTTGACGATTTTACAAATGCGCTGCTGAATCGTCAGGAATAAGTCGCGGTGACACAGACAATCGCTGCATCCTAGTCAGCACATGAGTACATTCACGGGCGTAGCGTGCAATTTGGCAACGTTGTACTGTGTCCATTTAAACCCATGTAAAAGGTCGAATGAGAGAGAGTTCACCGAACACCCACAAGTTCGATCTTTTACACGGGTTTAACCCGGACAAACTACAACGTTGCCAAATGGCACGCTATGCCACTATTCACGGGTACGTCTTTCTCCCTCTTCGCCCATATGATCAGGTGTATGAGAAAAAGAAGGCAGGATGAAGGAAAGGCTGCCACACGACGTTAGGCATTTTCTCTTTAACTATCTTAACAAAAGCGTTCAAATGTACGAAGAGGGAGGAATACAAATTCGTGGATACACTACCGTTGCATTGCAAGTGCATACAATGAGGAAGAGCTCAGAGCTGATGCAATGGGGGTATAGGGTATAACTTCAATCAGTAGCTCAAGGAGATAATTTTTCTATCTCTCTCCTTTATCCATTGCAATATGTATGTCGGACAAGAATAGATAAGGGGATGAAACCCCCTCACTTTATCCTTTGCCGACTCATACATTCATATAGGTAAAAAGAGAAGGATAGAAAATGGATCTTGCCAGCGCCATACCGCGCCACTGGCCTCAACCTCACAAAGGGCGCTTACCACATAGGCTGAGAGGGATGACGATAAATGTTTGCAGTTTCCATTCATAAACCTTACAGTCAGATTATTATCATTGGCACAGATTAAGATGAGTGATCGTATCTGGTTGATGTTAGATCTCGCGGATATTCAGAGAGATGCAGAAAGAGAGAGAGAGAGAGAGAGAGAGAGAGAGAGAGAGAGAGAGAGAGAGAGAGAGAGAGAGAGAGGGAGGTGGAGTAGATGCTGCGTAGTGCGGATTGCCGCTCGAGAACAGATTCATCATCCGGAAGGTGACAGATGAATGCCGTCCCTTAAAACCACTCTCGGTGCGTCTCTTCGCACTTTCGAATAAGATGAGGGATGTACGTGACTTCATTCAATTTTCCCACTCTTCAACCCGAATTCGATTATCTTACAAATTTTAATCAAAGTTTCCTTTCCCATTTTTCTTCTCGCCCCCCCCCCCCCCCCCTACCTCTGCTTCGCCCTCACACACCGTTTTTGACCACGCCTACCTACGCGACATTATACGGGGCTCTTTTGCGCCTAGATTTCGAGTCTCTGTAAATTGTTCCGAAATCACTTTATTTGTGCTCCCACCTCAACGCTTCATTGAATCGCTGCAATTACGTGTTGAATTATAACATTCATTCGCTCATTTTGTCACCGGTGTCCTCATCAAAAGGGTATTTAAATGTGGATACTCAGTCGTAAAGGCAATAGTGAACGGCCCAAGATTGACTGATAGGTACAGGTAGATGTATTAGCATATTTGGAGCGTTGTGCGACTGTGCGAGGTATACTTCTCTCGGGGAATAGTGACGTACGTCGGTTCGTCAAAGTTGGTTCACCAATCAGCGAAATTGTAAAACTGTCTTACTCGTGTTGTACCTTTTTTTTCATACGAGCTTTAGAGTTGATGCTTTTTGTCACTTATTGACTCGACAGTAAAAAATTTGCCGTCAGAAGTGCTGAAAATAAAAAGTAGAAAATAAGTAAGAGGTCTGTCCCAAAAGTTCCAGGACTTTTGTTGTATCTCGTAAACTAATCGTCAGAATGACGCGTTCTTGGGCTTATCTAATAGCTGATAAGCTGCCGAATCACCCTACATTGACCGGTTTTGATTATCTCAATCAGTGCTCATTGTATGATCGAGTGATCGAGATCGTCTCAGGTGCGATCTGCGATTTGTGCCAGAAACGCAATGAGTGTCCTTCCGCATCCTCCTTACTCCCCGGACCTCGCTTCAGCGGACTTTTTCTTATTCCCTGAGATAAGATACGCATTAAAAGGTCAGAGATTCGAAATAATCGCAGACATTAAAGAAAATTCTCTAGCGGAACTTCGCAAAATCAAAGCGGAAGAGTTACAACACTGTTTCGGGCAATGGGAACACCGATGGAACAAGTGCGTTGTGAAACAAGGAGAATATTTCGAAGGAGATAAATAATTGTTTTGGTAAGCTTGTGAAATAACTTGTAAATCATTATTTTTGCCCAGTAAATATGATGGCATATTTGTTAATGGGCAATTGTCTTTTCCCTGCTTATTTGAAAAAACAAAAAAAGAAAAATCCAAAACCACAAATAAAAAATCGCAAACCACTTTTGACTTTGCCCTCTTTGAGATCATGTAAAATCTATGCCGTTCAAAGAACGACATTCTGTGAAAACAGGGTGATTTGGGAGCTTATTAGCTATCAGATACGCCCAAGAACGCGTCATTTTGACGATTATTTTACGAGAAACAACAACAGTCCTGGAACTTTTGAAACAGACCTCGTATGTGTTTCACGTAAAGGGTGTCAATGATACCTCGAGAATGGCTTGCAAAAAATTAATTATTAAGGCTTTCGATGATGGTTTAGAACTTTGATCTGCCGAAATTCATCCTGACCCTGATTTCTAGCCCAAAAAAAAAAAAAAACACTATCACGATTTTTCTCATGCACTTAGACAAGGTATTCAATTTGAATGTACTATTTCCGACATTACAAGACGACACTAAGTTGTCAACATCATTAGACAACTCTTTAATTGACAAATTATCGAGTCGACATTTAAACCACCTCCCGTGTAAATAGTCTCATTCAAAATTGACTCGTTACGAGAAAAAAGAACGGAAGATAAAAATAAAGGAGTCCTGCTAAAGGCAAAGCCAGAAATACAGAAGACAAATGAAGTGAAAAACGAGGAAAATACAGACGCGCTATTTATTAAATTAAACCGTCACTCCTCGCTTGACTAAAACCATCAAGGAGGAACTTAACTTGGGCAAGTTCCCTGCAGAGCACAGCACTTCGTGCAACGCAGTCCTGCACTCACCGAAAATCTGGTAACCTCTTGAATCGGGACATTTATCACTGTCAGAATTCCCGGTGAATCTTGCTCTATCGCCAGTCTTGTTAACATCACTGTCGAGACCTCTTCCATACGTACCCTCCTCATTTTAATTTTTCTCTGAATATCTTTTTTCACCCTAAATTGAGACTTGGAGAGAAATCGTTCGAACACAAATTATTGAAAACAGAAAAGGGAGAAAGGCGCCGACGCGAAATAGAAAAGATGAATATCAAATTAAAACAAGCACGCACTTAATTAGTATATTTTACTGTTTTTTCGAGCTTAATATTTGCTACCAAAGATCTTGAGAATTTCAACCATTCAAACATGGACTTCTAAGCATATCGGCAGCTCGTAAAATTTGGTAATCATGCTTTTTACCATTTGAACATAAACAAAAGTATCAATTACTTGGAGGTTTAATTGAGGCCATTAGAAAAAAAATTATAATGCCATTGAAAATGGGCTCATAAAACAAAAGGTGCGCTATTTAGACAAAAGTATCTATTTAGTCACAAAGCTGCTATCTCAGAAAGAGCACATCCGTTGTCTTATAGGCCTATTTCCTGGGAATGGCCTCAAATAATGGTCGATTGTTCCACGTAATGGCGGGGACAAAGATACCTAGCAAGGATATGCAATAAGCAACACACACCTAATACAAGTGTTGAATGGTATACAGTGCTTTGCGTATTGCATACCCTGGCCATATACAGGGTGTTGAAAAACTGTTCCCGAATATTTCAGGGGCGGATTTTACAGGTCAAAATAAGACTTTTTTTCCCCTACAAACATGTGTCCAAAAATGCCCCCAGCCCCTTTTGAGCTACAGCCCACCAAAGTTTTAAAAAATTGACGGTGTTTTTGGAGTAGCGACCACTATTATGAACCAAATGTCCTAAAAATTGGTGTCCCGGGGTAATTTTATGCGTAAAATCCATTAATGACCTCGAGAAATTCAGAAATTGAGTCTGACTGTACTTTTCACGTAATTTTGTACCTTTAACGGCACGAATTTTATGTTACGAATTAAAAATTTGAAAAATAATTACCAAAATCAGATGCGAAAAACCCTCAGAAAGATTTTTAATCCTCTTCGTTTCCTTCGATACGACGCGTTTTAAGCGAGATAATCGCAGCACAGTGTAGAAAAGTCAGCGCTTTTATCATAGCGGCCGGCCCGAAGAAGCAGCGGAGAGCCGGGTTGCGTACTCACTGCCGCTTTTCATGGTAAAAGCGCTGACTTTTCCACACTGTGCAGCGATTATCTCGCTTAAAACGCGTCGTATCGAAGGAACATAGAGGACCAAAAATCTTTCTAAGGGTTTTTCGCATCTGATGTCGGTAATTATTCTTCAAATCTTTAATCCGTAACAAAAAGTTCGTGCCGTTAAAGGTACAAAATTACGTGAAATGTACAGTTAAGACTCAATTTCTGAATTTCGCAAGGTCATTAATCGATTTTACACATAAAATTAACCCGAGACACCAATTTTTAGGACATTTGGTTCATTGTAGTGCTCGCTATTCCAATAAAACCATCAATTTTTTAAAACTTTGGTGGGCTGTAGCTCAAAAAGGGGGCATTTCCGGACACATGTTGATAGGAAAAACAAAGTCTTATTTTGACCTGTAAAATCCGCCCCTGAAATATTCGGGAACAGTTTTTCAACACCCTGTATATTTGTCCCCGCTAGCACAGAATACTCTAATCAGAACGGAAACTCCCATAAGAGCCAATGGAAACAAGATTTGGAATCTACTGGCACAAACTGGCAACTGTGCCTACTCACTTCTCAAGATGGCGGACATGCTTTTTCAGGCTATACAACCAATCACAACTCGGCCAGTTGCCGAAGATCTGCGGAAGATGCTCACTTTCGAACATGGCGGCCCGAAGTAAAGAATGTTTCAAAATGAATTAGAGTTTCCGTTCTGATTAGAGTATTCTGTTCCGCTAGAACATTTCAATGGAGAGAACCCGTTGTTGCCACATTGCACGAGCCGCCACTGCTTCAGACGATGTTATGAAATCAAAGGAGCAGGAGACAAGATCGTGACTTATTTTACAATCCGATCATTCCTTTCTGAAGAATCGTGAAATCTCTTGCTCGACTACTTCGTTCAATTATCGACAAACTGGATAATATCATTAAATATACGTAAAAAGGAAGCTCCGTTGTGCATTTTATAGGCATTATATTATTATATGCAGATGCGAGATGAAATGGACGGCGTCGTGTCGCCGCACGTCGTGGCTAATGGGGCTATTGCACAGTTTTGCTATAAGCGATTTAATAGTCGATTATGGCATAAAAACCTCAAAAAATAACGATGGCAGCACTAAAAACTTCCAAAATCCACTCCTAAACTCAATAAACGCAGTTATTTGCGCGAGCGTAATGGTGGCCGAAGGCACTAACAATGGGAGATTCCTATCTTAATTTCGTCACTCTTTCTATGCTGACAAGGATGATTCACAGAGTAATTAGTCGTCAGAGTGGTGATCCACATCCGATGAATGGTACCGCAACACCAAGTGACACCGGTGTCAAATGAAAGTAGTCTCTTATTGGTCACTTCTTGATGGAGTTTCAGAATTGTTAGATGGGAATCTCCCATTGTTAGTGCCTTCGGCCACCATTACGCTCGCGCAAATAACTGCGTTTATTGAGTTTAAGAGTGGATTTTGGAAGTTTTTAGTACCGCCATCGTTATTTTTTGAGGTTTTTACGCCATAATCGACTATTAAATCGCTTATAGCAAAAGTGTGCAATAGCCCCATTAACGGTTCTCAGTTGTATTCAGCGAATGGGTCTGTTGCAAACTTTTGCTACAACAATTAGAAGAGATTACTCTAATGTAAAATCGCCTGAAAAGTCCATTGGTGGCATCAGAAAGTCATAAAATGCAATAATAATCTCACAAGAGGCGTTTAATGAAATCCAAGATGGCGGATAAATATTGAGCAATTTGTATGCATGCACTACGAACATCCAAGGTTAGCCAACCTCACAATATCGATCACAACCAATCACAACGTAAACAAACACATAACCTCTACCTCCAGTGAAGTTGTCAAAGTTGGCCATCCTTGGATGTTCACAGTGCGTGCATACAGATTGCTCGATATTTCTCCGCCATATTGGATTTCATTAAACGCCTGTTGTGAGTTTATTATTGCATTTTATGACTTTCTGATGCCACCAATGGACTTTTCAGGCGATTTTACAGCAGATTATACACTCTTAATTGTTGTAGCAAAAGTTTGCAACAGACCCATTATACTTTATTGGAGAGACGCAGTTAAAGCAAATTGAAACGGCCATTTTATTTACGCTCACAGTAACTTTCTCGCTACAAAGACTCAATTTGATCCGAACACTAATATTTCAAGAGAGTCCGATCGGGAATAATCAATGCCGGAGTTGTTTACGGCACGAACCCGAAGTGTTAAGAATTGAGAACTTTTCCGGAAGGAGATATGGACGGCTCATAAAAAGAAACGTTTGCTCCCAAGAAGAAATTCTTATTTGACCTCAATGACAACTTTTGCGAACGAGCGCACCCGTAAATTGGCCCTTCTTCCGGAAACGTTCTCGATTGCGGTCGGTCGAAAGGGACTTCCGAAAGTAGCCACTCGGCAAAGGACAGGGGGAGAGAACTATTTTCCCCCTTTTTCTTCTCTGCTATTTCTACGAAATTTATAATCGCAAAGCCCGAGAATAAATTGAAAACTGGAAAGATTTAGGGATGAGCTGGGGCCGGAAGGACAAAAGGGACCGGGATTTATTTAAAACGAGAGCATTTGGCCTCGACGACAAATAAAAAAACTAGGAGAGCACAAGACTTGACTTATTCGGGGTGATCCGATTAAAAAGAAAAAAAAAAAAAAAAAAAAAAAAAAAAAAAAAAAAAAAAAAAAAAACGCACCCCGTGGAAGAGAGCTGCAGTAATAAGGGGGTAATCTGTGGGAGGGGGGAGGAGGTTGATTGTAACTCACCGCCGAAAACAAACTTCCGCACTTTCTGTGTCATTCACAATGGGCTGACATGAATATATTTGCAGGTGTACTCACCCTTTTGTGTCCTCGCCCATTCTTCCCTTATTAGGGTTAATGAGCAATAATGAGGATGTGTCATCTACGAGTGTCGGGATATAATACGCTCTCTGAGCTCAGCATGAAAACAGGGGCGGAGCCGTAGAGACGCTAACGTCAACAGTGTATTGTCAAAACTTTGTACGGTAACCGCACTTACGCACGCTCTGCGGACCTGCTATAATCTTTTACACAGTTTTTTGTTTTTTTTTTTTCGTCTCTCTTTCTCTCTCCGAAAATATGAACACAATTATCCCTCACAACGGTGTAACGATGTTAATCTTTTAACGATAACTCCCTCCTGGAACAAAATTAGCTTTCAATCCTTGATTAGGGCTTTTAAGCAGAGGTAAGATGTCCTACAAGACCGGAAGCAATTTTAACACCTTTATATTCCGCCTATATTAGCGGATAGATTCGGTAAGATTGTTCAGTTACTTTGCGATGAAATGGAGCTGTTGCAAACTTTTGCTACAGGCTTATTAATATATGATAATGGGGTAATACCCTGTAAAAATAACGATTAGCGCACTAAAACATCAGGAAATCCACTCCTTAACTCACAAAATGCTTTTAAATGCGAGACCGTAATGGCGGCCGAGGCCGCGGTTTTCTTATGGCAATTGTATGCTTCTTCTTCTTCTTGTGTGGTGTTGCGAGAACACCTCGTGTAGATGGCGCTGATTGAAGATAGGGAACCCCAATGAAAACCGCGGCCCCGGCCGCCATTACGGTCTCGCGTTTAAAAGCATTTTGTGAGTTTAGGAGTGGATTTCGTGATTTTTTAGTGAGCTAATTGTTACTTTTACAGGGTATTACCCCATTAGCAACTATTGATAAGCCTGTAGCAAAAGTTTGCAACAGCTCCATTGGGAAGAGACTTTAATTTGATTCAAGGAAAAATATTACAGTATGATTTTAATCCCATAGATAGCGCCACTGGATTCATAACTTTTCTAAACTTCGTACGTTTTTTGAGGGAATTAAGAACAGAATCAATGAACTTTGCGAAGATGCCGCGACGAACTGAGCGAAAAGAAAGAACACAAAATACGGACAGAGGCGGATCAAGGGCACAGCCCTGTACTATCGACGAATGAAAGACTGACGCGAGATTTTTACACATTTTCAATAATAGGTTTAGTGTGGGACTGGCCTGCAACGGCTCTCCCGCCCTACCCGCAATGGCCTCTTGCCTGCAAGGTATGATGAGTATGAAGAGTGGCCGAACCAGAACCTTGAAGGCGAAACTTAGCTCGTGAAATACTCGCGACGATCTTTAGTTCGTCAATAGTACTCTACCTCCTCCCATTTGGAACTGAACGTCGGAAAAAGACGAGAATAAATGATAAAGTCATGTGATGGTCCCTCACTATACTAGAGTTGGGCAGCTGATAATAGATTGCTAACACATTTTTTAATACTTTACAATAGTAATCGAGGTTGATTTTAGCGGGAATCAGGCGTGTACCGATTTCAATAAAACCAACGTGTTAATATGAAACAAGTTGTGGCGTATCAAAATTAACACGCGGTTCATTTAAATCAGCATACGAATGATTACTGCTAAGATCCACCTCGATTAATTTTTGAAAAGAAATGAAAAAGTGAGTAATAGTAATTACCATTTGCTCAGCTTTGCTCCCTCCGTCCTTTTCTAACACACGAGTTCAAATGGGTGAAAAGAAAGAGAGAAAGGGAGAGGAAGAGGAAGAAAGAGAGAGAGTCAAAAGAGAGACAAATTCCAGGCTGGATTTGCTTGTAGAATCCGATCCCGTATCAACATACTTAGCGGATAATTAATGCTCAAGCATGTGAATGCTTCTGAAGCGCGCACCTACCCCTCCCGCTCCCCCCCCCCACGCCCTGACAGTAAAAGTTACCTCGAGTGTATACGGATGTGTACTGTGTAGCCGGTGTAACATTTGTTCCCTCCCTTCCTCCCTGCCGCCCACCAAGTTCTATCCCTTTGTCGTTATTTCAACATGAAAATAAATGAAACTCACGCCTCTTCTTCCGTCCCTGAGCCCGACGCGGGATGTGCAACACCCTTTTAATATAGACCGCGAATTAAATATGCGAATTTAATCTGAGATCCGGAGTAGGGAGGGTTAGGGAGGGGGTGGTGTTGTGCGGGGGGGGGTGAAGCGGCGAGGAGCGGAGAGGAACGCTGAAGAAACCAAACAGATCTGAGATGTAATTAATCATTGTCATTGCGATGAAAGGGATGATCGTAGGGAGGGTAGAAGGGGGTGAATCTGACTTATCATCGTCACTTGATTATGATGATAACCTGTAACATACCCCGGGATTAAAAGAACCTAGGGGTAGGGAGGGGGCAGGGGCTGAAGGGTGAACAACTCCAGGCCTCTGTTCGCAAAGTTGAGGCTCCGCGAAAGCGATGTAGCAAACTGTGTGCGTAGGACCATAAACTATTTATTTATACAACACCTAATTTTCATTTTAACGCGGCTAGAAATGAATTTAAATTATATCGATTTGAGTATTTATTTGGGGGTTTCCCCCTATTCGCCAGGGCTTGTCTTTTGTGGAGAGGTTGCCGGTGATGAAAAACTTAAAAAAACAGGGAAAAAAGAGGTTAAATCCGGCTCAAACGTCGAGCACCGAGGGTTTTAAATAAATGGAATATAAAAAGTGTGAAGGGGGGTTAAGGGCAGTGGTATGGATGGAAGGCCTCGCCTCGTCAGCCGGGTCAATTGGACTGCTTTAACCTGCTAAGCCTATTATAAACATGACTTGGGTGTATGGCCATCTGTGCAAAATTTAGAATTTTAAACGCGGACGAGATCGTGACGTTTCAACTTTTAGATAATGGTTATCGCTCGCCTCCTAAATTCCTGGATTACAGCCATTATCCCGTCTCGCGCCTCTCCCCAGCCCTTGCATCGTATCTTGCGGCTTTTGTCAATTGATGCTCTCGGTTTGTCGAAGGCTCTAAGAGTAAGCTTCTTTTTTTTTTATTAGTAAACATTGAGTTGGTTCGAAGTCTGGGGCCAACTTTTATTGCCGTATAATTGTTTGTAGCAGGTGGTTACCGAGCTGTCAATAGAATTAATTAAATTCACTGAATATCGAAGAGACGGAGGAGGCGGCACGTGCAATACGGCAACGGCGTGTTTTCACCATTTCAATGAATGTACTACAATCAGTGGCGGATCCGGAAATTTTTTCTGGGGGGGGGGGGCACGCCTGTGAAATTTTGAAATGTGAAGCGTTGGTGGAAGCGATTTCGGGCTATTTTCCATAGAAAAAAGGGCAAAATTTGAGGCTTCTGGGGGACGAGGCACGTGCCCCCGTGCCCCCCCCCCGTGGATCCGCCACTGAGTCTACAATCGATTCTTCGAAAGGCAATCTGCCCCTCCTAGAATCGAATTTTGACACAGGTTTTAATGTGAAAAAGCACGGTTGAAAGATTGCACGAGTTGGCCCTTGGCAGTACAAACATGAAAATCTTCTTGAAAAACGTCTCCCTCAAAATAATGAGTGTATGTAGCTGCGTGTTTTTCGAAATTCAAAGTTATTGATAACTTTTTTAAAAATACACGAAGTTTTTTTAAAATGCGCGACTGCAGTCGAGCATCGAAGCTGAAGAGGGAGGTCGGTCGCACCTCCGAAACGCGTTCGAATTTTAAAATTGGTAATAAGGGATTTAGAGTTCATAAAAAGTGCATGCGATTCGGTGTTAGTTTATTATTGATAACTATTGATTTTGGAGACTTTACCAATTAGATGTATCAAATCAACTGCGTTTCCGACAAAAAAAAAAGTCGACGCACTAATAAAATACAGCAAAACTCGAGCCATTCGGTACCGATCACAAAATGGCCCGTTGGTTGGCAGTGTTTAATGTTAAGTGAGTTTTCAGTAATGGAAGGACGCACATGGTCGGAGCCCCAAAGAGGGAAGCCATGCCTGAAATTTCCCGTTTAAAGTGACGAAGACTTTAGTTAGCCTTATGTACTTTTGAGCCACCCTGTTTGTGTGCTCAAAACTCAAATAGGTTGCATCATTTACGATTGATAAAATTCTCGTGCTTCTGTCAAGATGAGATGACAGGGGGATCACAAACCGGTTGAAGGACGTGCTCACAGGGGGCGGGCTCCTGTTCCCCACCCTTCCAGTCGCGCACACGGGGAACCAAACAATACACAAATACCTGCAGGATACGATAAAGATGTACCGTATTCGGAGGAGGGGTGCAAAGAAGAGAGAGAGAGAGAGAGAGAGAGAGAGAGAGAGAGAGAGAGAGAGAGAGAGAGAGAGAGAGAGAGAGAGAGAGAGAGAGAGAGAGAGAGAGAGAGAGAGAGAGGGTCGAGGGAGAAAGTTGAGGCCTAATTCGTATCTGTTTAAATGCCGGTGTCATCAGATGTTCTGCTGTAGAGCTTTCACCCCCACCTTCGAGGGAGAGTAAAGTCCACACGTTCAGCTTGAAGGCACTTCATTACCATTCAAGGAACACTAACATGCCTCCTATCCTCGACTCGGCCGTCCTTACGGCAGTAGAAGACGAATTACGTTAATGTCTGAGTCCCGCGAGCCCAGAGGCCAATCCAGGAATTTGTCCGTCTTTCTCTTCTCCCATTTGAACGCATTTGTTGGAAAAGGACAGAGATATGGGCTGGAGTCACTCGATGGCCCCTACTTCTATCCTTTTCCTTAAACAAGTGGTTAAATGGACGAGGGAGAGAGAAAAGAGAGAGAGAGAGAGAGGGAGATCAATGGGTCTGCTCTTCACTGAGGATCCCAATGTTAACTGAGCGTTGATTTTTAATGAGGAGCGGATCTGCAAATTCGCCTCCGGTTACCGCCTCAGCAGTTACGACGTGAACTCGTACGTTCACATGCGAGAAGTTGACACTGCTTCAAGAACATATCGAACAAATAGCTGTAAGCTATGTTTCCCTGGACTTACAAAGTATGTATACCAATCCCGTACTCATCTTAACGGTAGTGCACGATAAGACTGGCGATGCGGTGCGGTGGCTGTTGTAGCCAAATTTACCAGATGTAATAAATTCAGACGTCTTTTATTGATTACACAAACAAAGAAACTAGTGGTTTTCCGTGAACTCGCTCCTTACCAGAATAACATGCCCTATAATTCATTGCTAATAAGTGAGGTCTCATACTTGGTGTTGTTTACGAAGAAAATGACAGTACTTAGTTAGTACTTACAAGGGGAGGCTCAGAAGTCGCCGCCTCCGATTTGGAAAACAATTGCACGAAAATGTAGCTAAAGTAAAACTATTAGACCCGTGTTTCTCACTTTTTGCCAATGGGCCTTCCTAAAGCGTCAGGAATTTTTTGAAAATTGCCGAAATTCACGTAAAACCCCGAGCGGAGAGCTTTCCAAATATTTACATGAATTTCGACAACTTTCAAAAAATTCCTGACGCTTTAGGAAGGCCCATTGGCAAAAAGTGAGAAACACGGGTCTAATAGTTTTACTTTAGCTACATTTTCGTGCAATTGTTTTCAAAATCGGAGGCGGCGACTTCTGAGCCTCCCCTTGTTAGTTAATCTGAGGAAAGCAGTGTCTTTGGCTTTTCCGGACTATCCCGGTTTCGGAGGCACACTATGATGTAAAAATGCAAAAAATCGTGTGTGTTGACATCATGCACAACTCGGGATTGGAATTTTAAAAAATTGATTTTTGGCGAAAATCGCATCTCCGGGACTGTGATACCTAGTCAGAAACCGAAGTCATATTGGTTTTCAGCTAACCAAGTACTTCCATGTGCTTACTAAAAAAACACCAGAATTCAGACCCTTGCAACTGCCCTGCATGCCTACTATCGGTTAGTGTTGCATTTTGCATTCAAAGTTTTTGACACAGGAAAACTGTTTGATGTGCGAACCACCTAAAGCCACAGAATAATACAATCAGAACGGAAACTCTGTCGGATTTTGAAGCAAATTCATTCCGCGTCCGCCATGTTGGGATATAGGATGTTTACATCTGGATTCGCGCTCAAAAAAACAAATATAGGACATGATCCGCGAAATTTTCATTCTGAAATGCCGTTAGCATAAAAGTGAGGCTGGAAACTTTAGATTTCTTTCCAGAATTTACAGAAATAAATTAGTTTCAACACAAATCACACTTGCCAGCCATGTTGGGATATAGGACCACAGAGTTGCCTATTGGTGCCGTTAAATTCCGAACTTGCTTCCATTGGCTCTTATGGGAGTTTCCGTTCTGATTGTATTATTCTGTGCTGAAGCTTTTCTTAAAATCATACCTGCAGGCTGATCGTTTACTTTTCCGTTAAACCGATAGTTAAGACTGTCAACGAATGACCTGTTGATCGAGCATTTCAAGACTTGACAGTTGCTGTGTGCCGTTTTACTTCACGTTTTCATCCTCGTCTTATCATCTCGTGCCCTCTGCCGGGGGCCTCCCTTTCTGCCTACCCTTTCGCACTGAATTCACCTAACTCTCCTACTCTCTCACACTCTCCCTTTCTCTCTCTCTTGCTAGCTCACTCTGTCTCTCGCTCATTTCTCTTTTCTCACTTTTTCCTCATACTCCCTGTCACGGCGGAGATCACGCCAACATTATAGGGAACAAATAGTGCTAAAATCACCGACGACACACGGAGGAGTATTTTGCTTCTAAACCTGGCCAAAAGTCAAATTTTGAAATTCGCACTTCAGTGGATGACATTGGTACCTAGAGTTGCCTAAGGGGTGTGGCAAGACGTCCTGAAACGACCGGACTCATATCTCTCCACCGGTGGAAGTACGGTGAACTCAAAGTTGACCCTTTGTCACTTGTCGCACGGAAAAAAAACTACGGTGAAATTAACCATACGATAGCTGATTTTGGCACCTGCTAGATGTTATGGTAATGTTATCCAGAAGTATACTATGTTTGACTAGGTACTGGGGTGATGTTACCTGATTGCATGTCGAATTTACTCAAAGTATCGGTAAATGTACCATACTTCTGGTCAAGTTTACCATAACATCTAGCAGGTGCCAAAATCAGCTATCGTATGGTTAATTTCACTAATCTTTTTTTTCCGTGCGGGTAAAAACTATATTATCCACTATTCCATTCATATCTACAGATGACGTTGCTCGAAAGTTCTAAATATTGAATTTTGGGTTTTATACGTAATTTATGTTCATACTATAGGTGATTAAATACATTTCAGTCATTATTTGATCTCATAAATTTGTTTTTCAGTGCCTATTATACCTATATATTTTATTTTTCGTAGAATTTGGACTAGAAATATGGTAAAAGTACCCAATTCAGCGGTATTCAGTGATCAAATTGGCATGAAAAGATGCAGAAGATAGTCTAGAATCAGAGTTTTAAAACCGTAGCTGCTCCAAACTGCTCCCCGAAAGCGCACATAGGTTTAAAGTTTCATTTACTAGGCCAAAATTTTCAGATTTGATCAGTTTTAGCATTCACACGAGTCTAAATCATAATTTAAGCAGCAAACCCGTCTCAAGTACCACGCACAGTCTCTAAAATTTTCTTTTACGAAGGTCAGGGAAAGAAAGAAGTAGTGGGGGGGGGGGGGGGTGCCAGAGCATCTGATAACTTAAAAATAGCTAAAATCGTGGGAATGAGAAACTAAAGGTTGAGTTAGTTTAACGCGGTACCTTTCCGTTAAAATACAGTCCTATTTCTAAAAGGAGAAGCATAAAAATCACGTGCTGCCACAGCAAAACCACAAAAAAAACAAAAACAAAACAAAAAACCATTAAGAAAATTAAGAAAAAAAAAAAAAAAAAAAAAAAAAAAATACAAAAAAAGACGCAAAGGACCTGAGGATGCCTCACCAGACGAATGTTTTGATGACAAGCCATGAATAGACTGCTTTACAATGCATAGTTTTTTTTTAGTCATATGTTTGAAGAATTTTTTTAAAAAAAAATATTAATTATGAAAAAAAAAAAAAAAAAACAAAAAATCATACTGAAATGAAAACTCTTTAATTAGAGACTCGGTTCATTTTATTTCGGCCAAAACAAAATTGATAGTGCTAGTTGGTAACAGTACGTTTTTTATTTTAAATAAATCCCGAAATGCTTTCCCCGCCTATGATAGGATAGATGTTTTTCTTGTGAATATGATTGAATAGATGAAAACTCATGTTGTTCCATCACGAGAGCCTGCAGCCAGCAGCCGTTGTGCATTTGCTTGGTTTTTAATAAAAATCTTGATGCTAATCAATCATTTATATCTTTGATTCCTTGTTTTTAAGACGATATGTTCTTATGGTGGGTGGGGGGGGGGGGGGGTGGCAGGTTAGGCGATAGAAAACCAATAACTATGCAGGACTACTCTTACCTCATTCTTTTATCAAGCATCATATTATAAGGAGATTGTGTTGGGAAAAAAAATTTCATTATTGCACTATATGGCAACCATGGATTAAAATCAAATTCCTGCTTCTGTTCTTCCTACTCAAAATATAAAATTTTTACTCGGATAACTCACTTTTATAAGTATACTAAATCTGCATCGGAATCCATTCAGCGCAGTCTCTAGCAGTCTCTAAACTTAATGTTTTCAGGGCTCAATTGAATAAATGACCTCAAAACAGCCTAAAAATATTTCTTACTGAAAATCTGAGGGAAAATTCGAAACGTTTGGGTAGAAATACCCCTGAGATGCAATTTTCAAGCAATTTGAGCGGAAAAATCTTTTTGGCCAGGTTTAGAGGCACAATACTCCTCCGTGCGACATAAATCCTTGGAGCCCTAAGAAAGAAAAATGCAGCTGATGCAAACTTTTTCTACAGGCATATTAATAGTTGATAATGGGGTAATACCCAGTAAAAATAACGATTAGCGCACTGAAAAATCACGAAATCCACTCCTAAACTCACAAAATGCTTTTAAACGCGAGACCGTAATGGCGGCCGGGGCCGCGGTTTTCATTGGGGTTCCCTATCTTCAATCAGCGCCATCTACACGAGGTGTTCTCGCAACACCACACAAGAAGAAGAAGAAGCATACAATTGCCATAAGAAAACCGCGGCCTCGGCCGCCATAAAGATCTCGCGTTTAAAAGCATTTTGTGAGTTTAGGAGTGGATTTCGCGATTTTTTAATGCGGTATTTGATATTTTACAGGGTATTACCCCTTGATCAACTATTAATAAGCCTGTAGCAAAAGTTTGTATTAGCTCCATTCAGACAGTATGTTACCTTCGTATAGATATCTTTAGCACCTGCAGCAAATATACTTATATTTAACTCGAGCTACTGTTTTTATCCCTTCCACCATGCGATCATAAAAAATACACAGATGTACTAAGATACAACAGACTTGAACAGACAGACGTTCATGAAAATATGTATATCAACTTCCATTTATTTATAAATTTATTTTGTTTATTTTTTCCTTACTCCGAGGAAACAATTTTTCTTTTTTGTCTTCTGTCATATTTGGCAACCTGAGACCATCCAAACAGAAAGCTCGGCGCTTTCAATCTTTTACGCATGCATCCCTCATAATAAGTGGATTCCTCCGTGCCTTGAGTCAATAATTGATATAAAGAGAGAAAAAAAGGGGGGGATGACATGTATCGTGTTTACATATGCCTATGTGAATATAATAAAAGTATTGGAGCCGTACGCCCCCACTCAACGCAAAAATGTTATTTATTTTTTGGAAGATTGACGAAATACGCTCAATTATGCATTATTATTCAATGAATGGGAGGCGGAGAATCTTTCCATGCAGAAGCTCTAAAAAATGAGGCAGGATATGAAATTAGATTTTAATGTTTGTATTGTACCTTCTTTTCCTTCAAGTGAATCGCACGCTTATTTTTACCTGACTAAAATTACTCGAATTAGAACCTGATTGGTCCCGCTTGCCAGCGGATCCGCTTCTGACAAGGCATACGATAATTTTCAGTCAAATGAGCAAACCTGACAGCAGTGGCGGATCGTGCAATTTGGCAACAATGTCTTCGCTCCATTTGAATCTATGTTTAACAATCGATTTGCTAGTGAAGCGCTGTTTCACTTTCGAATCGATTGCTTGACATACAATCAAATGGAAGGATGACATTGTTGCCAAATCGCACGAGCTGCCCCTGCCTGACTGTCAATTAAACATCCCATTGGTCCAATTAAATTTCCTGTTCATAGAAAGAAGCATCTTATTGGTCGACTTCATGAAGTATTTGCTCGCCGGCTAGGTATCTTCTAGGTCCATTTAAATCACTCGATTGGCGACTGATCAACTCGTTGGGCCTTTTAAGTTACTCGAAGGCCATAATTGAAGCCTTTAAGCCTCCAATAAGCATCCGTCTAAAAGCGTCCATTCAAATCATCCATAATTGCTAATACTTGCATAAGTCACTTTAAATCATTATATTTAGGCCGACGCAACGTTAACTACCTATTCGAATGTACTTTCCATGGTATTTCGTTCCTCAAGCTACTACACTTCACTTTCAGCGTCAACCATTTTGCTGTGGAACATACAGGGTGGTCCGAAAGTCCCGGGACGGCTTCATAACTTTTGAACGGCTGCAGATAAAAAAAAACCAAACTTGGAGTATGTTTATAACTTAATAGGAGCTACTTTTTGGCGTACCCGAAAATTCCATGGGCACCCGTAAAGGGGGGTTTCGCCACTCAACTCAAAATGTTCAATGGCAACCCCCATCTTGTGATACCTTGTTTGAAAGGGCATACAATTCTAAGACTTTTGGCGCAAACCGGAGGTCGATATCGTTTTTCGTCTTCGAAATATCGATTGTCAAAGTTCGATTTCGGCCCATGTTCAAAAAATCAGAACTCCCATTTGAAAAGTCGAACTTTAGAAAACTAGGAGTCAAAAATACTCTAAAAAGCAAGTCCTTTTCAGAAAAAAAATACGGTTTTGATATTTGTCTAGTCTTAGGGCCCCCCAAAATTATTTAAAAATTTGACCCCTCGGGGGGGCTCTCTCCTAAATTCCGAGCTACGACCCCTATCGAGTGATACATCGCTTGAAAGGGCACACAAAACTGAGCATTTTGGCGCAAACCGCAGGTCGATATCGTTTTTGGTTTTCGATATATTGAATGACAAAGTTGGATTTTTACTCATTGGCAAATTTCGATACATCGAAAACCAAAAACGATATCGACCTACGGTTTGCGCCAAAATGTTCAGTTATGTGTGCCCTTTCAAGCGATGTATCACTGTATTGGATGCAACAGCGAAACTACTTAACCAATGACAGGTTTAAAAGTGGTAAGGGGCCTTGTTCCATTAAACACCTTCATTAGTTCATGCATTAACTACACTTATCGAATGTGTATGGACACAGAAAAAAAAGCACGTGCTCCATACACGATCTATATACACACCAGTTCGGAACGTGCTCAGAGCACAAACTTTTCAGGTTCTGGACACGACGGGATGCGTTTCAGACGCAAACTCAATCTAAATAGATTGCGCTCAGAACTTGTTCCCGTAATGGTGTGTACGTTCGTGTCTAGAACACGGAAAGTTCGTGTCTGGAACACGACCATTTTTTTCTGTGCAAGTGTCGTTGTTCCACCCATTGCCTAAATCGAGCCGATAGATTCATGGGAAGCACTTCTACGTTCCAGTATTTTAGTACCTCTATTGCTTATTCATTTGATTAAGTGGAAACGAAGAGGTAATTTTCCTTGAAAATATCACTATAAACGACCAAAACTTTTTGGAGAATATTCCGTGAAAGTATCAACAAAAGACAAAAATTGGCTTTCTTCTGAAAAGATAAAATGAGAAGGCACTATGAAATACAGGAATGTAGAAGTGCATGTACCTTGCATCAAAAGCCTCGATAGAAATGTTATAACCGCAAGTGAAAACAAGAGCGCGTCGTTTGAAATGAGCTAGTCCCGTGAAGACGCAGAGGCAACGAAACCAATCGCCTCCACCTAAATCCCTAAGAATTAAAAACTGGGTGGGGTTGGAGAGGGGAAGAGAAGGGAAGACAGGAGGAGCAAAATCACAATTAAACAGGAGGAAAAAAGCTTAAATTTAAGGAGAAAAGATACTGAATTAAACAAAAAAAAAAAAGCAAACAAAAAAAACGAGGGAGATCGTGTTGCCAGGTTTCGAGTTCAAAGCTTATTTTACAATGCTCCAAAGGGGGTATTACAGCGGACTGAAGCTGCGGTGACTCGGCAACACTGGATGGAGAGAAAGTGAGAGTGTAAATAAATACAAACGTAAATTACTATGCTAATTTGACATGTGACATTGGTTTAAAAGAGATAAGATTCAAAAACGCAAAGGGATAAATCAAAGAAGAGTCAACCTGAGAAGAGAGAGGGAGGGGGTTATGAGCTCACCCCTTTCGTGCAATCTAAAAATGGAGAGAGGGCGCCTTCAACTCTTTCAGCTTAAAACTCTTTTTTTCTTTTTCCTCTTTTTTTTTCCAACGAAGATACTCGTTCGCTAATCCGTATCATTGACGAATGTATTTCAGGACTGGTTTTGAAAGAGTATTAAACCCTTCTTCTCATCTTCATTAGGGGGCAACCAACGGCATTAATTAGACTTAGCAACGACTGTCAAAGGAAATATCAACACTTGAACACCCCCTATGTAAGACTAATATTCTTCCCAAAGACTTTAGTCTCGTCGCTGGTCCGTCGAAAGACTTATTACCGCCTTGAGTGGCGGATGCGAACAGAAAACGCCCACGTATTCTAAGCTCAACTTTTGAAGAAAAAAAAAATTAAAAAAATAAAATTTGAGTCAACAAACAAGGACAAAAAAATAAAAATAAAAAATGTGTCCCGCAATTTCATCGAACGTGTTTTTGGATCATTCGGTTCTTGTTGCTCGTATATCTGAATAAATATAATTTAATCGCTCTGTCAAGCTTCCTCACATGAAAAGAGATGTACCAAGGAAAGTAGAATGTCTGAAGAGTAACCATCCAGGAAGCTGTCTTTCTCTCTCCTTGCAAATTTGAACGCATGCGTTAGAAAAGGATATAGGATGGGGTGAAAGTCAAGTGACTACAGCTAATCTATCCTTTTCTAACACAAGCGTTAAAATGGATGAAGAGAGAGAGAGAGAAAGAGAGAGA
The DNA here is from genome assembly GCA_011764245.1 of Trialeurodes vaporariorum. NCBI lineage: Eukaryota > Metazoa > Arthropoda > Insecta > Hemiptera > Aleyrodidae > Trialeurodes > Trialeurodes vaporariorum. The sequence continues at coordinate 78,267,118 of VMOF01000002.1, forward strand.
GAGAGAGAGAGAGAGAGAGAGTCACATTCCTGGATCCGCCAGCGAAAGTAACAAGTGAATTCGAATAAAAATAAATGTCTTGGAGCCCTCAAAACAAATTCATTCGTCGGAAAAACGTTTAAAGCTGAGTGATTAATAAATAATTAATTTCCGAGCAGATGGAGCCGGAAACGGAGCGGGGCGCATGACTAAATTCAGCTGAATTATTCATGTCTGAGCATTACAGCGCGGGACACTCAATCAAGCGATCAGACCTTTGAAGCGAGGGAGGGCCGGGACAGATCTTCGGCCTCAGAATCCTCCATCTTATTTATCATCGTTTTGAAAAATCTGTTTTCCCTAAAATCGGTTCGGGGTTACGGACAGTTTTGACATGAGCCTCGCAAATCTTTTATCGTATGACAAATCACCGATCTGAAATATCTGAGGTTTTTATTCCATTAGATTTAATCCATTTTTTATCCCGCAAGGAAAGAAGAAAAGAGGACGTGGCCCACTCTTTGAAATGAGACGGTTGTTGGAGAGTTGGACTCTCGACAAGTCTTTTATCCGGCTCCAATAGATATTTAATTTTATTGATATTGCAACATTTCTCATCCACTTAACATGCACGTTCTTTAATAAATTGGTGGCTCGCGCACGGGAGCGCTGGAAGAAAATGTGCAAACCCTCAATACAAAATTCTGGGGAGAAATCCCTAACATCCCCGGGAAAACTTGAAAATTTTGTTTCCTTTGTTTCGACATATCCACCCCATTGGCGGATACAGGGAATTGTCTTTCTCCCTCTCCTCCCATTTGAAATCGTTCGTTAGAAAAGGACAGAAGAGGGGGCCAAAGTCACGTGATGGCCCCCTCTGCTGTCCTTTTCTAACACATAAGTTCAAATGGAAGGAGAGAGAGAAAGACAATTCCCTGTATCCGCCCATGATCCACCCCGAACCAATCAGACGATCTCGAGGTCCCTGCCTTTAATCCCCCCTTCGCCTTCGAAAGGTTATGCTTTGCAATATTTGCATTTAACTTCTCAGAATATTGTTGAACATTTTTCATTTCTAATCTAATCCTATTTTATTTCTGACATTCCTGTAGTTAAAATACTGGGCTTTGCTATGTTAGCTAAGTTGTTTTGCTGAGCTTTGCTATTTTTTTGGTATGTTATAGTCGATAAATTCTTTACGTGCAAGGAGAAAAAGGTATGTCAATGAAGCACATAAAGTATGTCGAATTTGCAGCTACTGGGGCGAGTATGAGTTCTGAAGACATAGTATGTCTTTTAAGCACATACGTATGTCGTTCAAAAACATAAAGTATGTCGTTCAAGCACATAAAATATGCTGTTAGAAGACATACTCAGCCCAGCAGCTGCAAATTCACCATACTCTATGTGCTTCATCGACATACCTTTTTCTCCGTGATGCTTTTGGACAGCTTTAATTTCTTGCCTAATTTAATTACCGATCGATCAAAGCACTCGGATTCGGATATGTCCCCAAAAAGATCTCCGGCGGAGCCATACGACGTGTGACCGTCGTTTACGAGAATTTCTACATTTCAACGTTTTCAGAAACAAAAAACAACAGCTTTTCAAGCAGTGGCGTAGCGTGCAATTTGACAACATTTTATAGTTTCCCTTTAAACCCATGTAAAATGTCGAATGCGAAGGTGTTCACCGAACACCCAACAGTTCGATCTTTTTCATGGGTTTAGATGGATTGAGATACAACGTTGCCAAATTGCAAGCTACGCCACTGTTTTCAAGTCCGGAAAAATTCATGTTTACAACCACTGTGGGCCCTGCATCTTGCCGACATCGCATCGGCCTTGTTCCAATGAATTTTCTATTCATTGACAGCCATTTGAACTAGACAAAAATTGAGACCCAGCGCAAAGCATGCAAGTTGCAACAGGTGCCCCTTTCTCCAGCGAGAATAAATTCGGTTGGGACTCATCGAAACAGCAGCCAATATAGACGCCTGCTGTTGAATGATGGACAAAGGTTACGTTTTCTTCATGGTTTAAATGACCATTTTGTTTTAAGTATCTTTACACGGAAAAAAAACTACGGTGAAAATAACTATACGGATACCTGATTTTGGCACCTGCTAGATGTTATTGTAATGTTAACCAGAAGTATACTATGTTTTGACAAGGTACTAGGTGATGTTACCTGATTGCAAGTCGAATTTACTCAAAGTATCGGTAAATGTACCATACTTCTGGTCAAGTTTACCATAACATCGAGTAGGTGCCAAAATCAGGTATCCGTATAGTTATATTCACTAATCTTTTTCTTCCGTGTAAGACAGACTAACAGTTTCTGATTAATTATTTTCAAATAGTATGCCTGAAGTAATAAAAAATTTTGACTTCAAAGCGGAATTTTAGGTAGATTTTGATCACAGCAATGTTTTTCACTCAACAGAATGCGTATATTGCCTCTATAGTTTTGTTCAGCCCCGGAATAAAAATGAGCCAATTTTACTCGCCTCACTTTCATAACACCGAAAGAATAGTGTGATGGGGGTTTCTATTTGTCTCTGTCTTGAACCTTTTTGCTCCTACACTTACATGTTACATATTATCATTCCTCGTTTCCGGTCACATGCACCAACAGAATAACGGGATATCCAACAAAATCTCAACCTATCTCAATTGCAATATGTTATACTTCGTCGACTGCCTGAAGCGTAAGAGAGAAGAAAACAACAAACCACGCCAATTACACAATGTAAAATCGCCACCTCACAATTCACATACTTCAAAAACGAGATCAGATCCATCATTCTCGGTTCATCTCCGCTTCTATTTTGTCCGCGACTTTTCAGTTTGAGACACGAGGCAGGCGTTGGGTTGCGTCGTGTCGCGTCGCGTCGCGGAGAACACTGTAAATAAATTGGGGTGAAAAAAGTTGAATAGGGGGAAAAAAGTAGAAGTTTCGGCGTTTCCCGCACATTTTACTCCCTCAAAATCGTTGCTTTTATATTTGCTACCACATTTACCTTTTGCGGTGTTTTTAAATGTCCCAAGTTTTGGTTTGGTGGGTCAATCAATGGTGCATTGAAAAATGCATTCGTGAATTTAAACAATACAAAGAATTGATTACCCCATCGTCGAGCTGTATGGGCATTCGGGTGGAGCAATGTTGTCATATTTCAAAAGAAACCTGAAATTATTCATTTAAATAGATTGAAAATGCAAGAGTGATGGGTCTGTTGTGTGCTTATGTGACACAAATATAGCACATCAATTCCATCATAAAAGTCTAGAATAGATCAGGATGTAAGAGAATCTAGTTGTTTACTTTTAAAAACGTGAATAATTCATATGTAATTACGCCTTATAATTTAAAAAGGATTGATTCTTAGAGCAGACGCATTTTGAGTATCGGGTTGACGAGTTCTAACAAGTTTCGATATCCCCTTTCGAAATCCATCAAAACGGACCAATAGAGGGTTTTATACTCTGTTCACGATAAGAAGGCGGGTGAGAATTCAGGCAGTAATGCACTATTTAGCAACAGTGCGGCTATACTGGCTACTCAAACCCTTCGCAGTGGCCCTTGTTCTCCCGAACTCTCTCTTGGCACGGAGGATTTCCAAGAACCGACAGACTCAAACATTTACACACGTCTAGTAAAAATTGCGAACTGTCAAAAATACGAAAAAACGGACAAAATTTTCGCCCTAAAGGGCCAAAACTCGGCAAAAGTAGTCGACTTTGAATATTGATGCCTCTCAGAAATTCGTATTTTTCCGTCCGAATTAAATTCAGGATATTTTGTCTAATATCGAATTTATGAGCGTCATCAATATTCAAAGTCGACTATTTTTGCCGAGTTTTGGCCCTTTAGGGCGAAAATTTCGTCCGTTTTTTCGTATTTTAGACCGTTCGCAATTTTTACTGGAAGTGTGTAAATGTTTGAGTCTGTCAGTTCTTGGAAATCCTCCGTGCCAAGAGAGAAGTCGGAAGAACAACGGCCACTGCGAAGGGTTGGAGTAGCCGGTATAGCCGCACTGTTGCTAAATAGTGCGTTACTACCTGAATTCTCACCCGCCTTCTTATCGTGAACAGAGTATAGTAATGGCGACTGCCGGTGATGAGCGTTCCAAACAAAGCCGGTTTGTCTCTATCGCTCTCACGTGACCCCTATGTACTGCCATCTCACTCTAATTTCAAAAATCGTATATAGAGACTTCTTTTGTGAAATTTTATGGCAGAAATGAATTTCTCGAGGCATTTTAATGCGATTTTGATAATAATATGTCGTAAAACAAAGCCCTGTATACGAATTTCGATACTAGAAAGAGATGGATATACATGGGGGTCACGGGAGAGTGAGTGAGATAGTTTGGAACACTACGCGAGTTTTATCACAACCGATTGCGACCGATGAGTGCATTGTTGTGGTTGTTGGCTAACCGTTGACTTCGCACTAAAACCGTCTATGAGCGGTTGTTTAGCAAAGAACTACTAATAGTTGCTGACCAACCGCTCACAGATGCATTTTGATGTATTTCGAAAGCAAGCACCGCCACTTGTCAGAATCCGTCAACCCGCGCGATACTCAAAATGCGTCAGCTCTATGAGATTCTATGAAACCTCCAATACATCGATACCTTTGCATTGATTCAAATAGCAGCAAATGCAATAGGTAACCGATTGTTCATCACGAGCCGTTGCTGCTTATAGGTCCATACATACACTTACATAAATATTGTAAAGAAACAGCGAAGAAACTTTATTCATTCCTGAAAAAACTGGACTAGAAAGTGTAAAAATATTTCTATTTTAGTGTCCACAGTTTAGTGTCACATATACTTAATTACTTAATTTTCCTTTCTGCAAAAAAAAAAAAAAAAAAAAACCCAACCTCAAAAGAGGTGTAAATGGCCGCTAATGTTAAGGCACCTCTTTCAAAAAATAAACGAATTTATCAATCAATCATACATATTATGTCATTTATAATCAAGTTATTCGTCCATTTGACCCAGTACATGCCCGCGGCGCGTGGCTACAGTAAAATTATGGACCTATCCTGATATTAATCTGGTAGAAATTAGGCTAGGTATATCAAAAGAGAAGGTCTAAGTCCAAGCAATATTAACAGTTATTTGATAAATTTCCTTTATAGGCAATTAAAAATAGAGTACCTTTAAAAGAGAGAGTATGGCGGTCTGCGATCATGGAGCTCTTAAGGGGTGTCTCCACCTGCGAATTTAAAAGCGCAAATAAACTGATTGAGCCAATCAGCTTCTTTGTTGTCGATACATCGGACTCGACCTATCGACTTCAAGGCAGCTCATTGGCTCAATCAGTTTATTCGCGCTTTTAAATTCGCAGGTGGAGACACCCCTTTAGGGCCCAATTTCAAGATGGCGACGGTCGTGTTGTTTGAGGTTATGTTACATTGTTGATGAGAACGGTGACGGTGAACGGTGAGTTTGATGATCTTTTCCCACTAGAAAATGTACCAACGATTACACGATCTACCCGGTCGGCCATCTTGAAATTGGGCACTAAGAGCTCCTTGAACGCCTAAAATGTCACAGCCAATCAGCGTAGGGTTCACAAACCGCCATGCCATACTCTCTCTTGTATAGATACTCTAATTAAAAATGATTTCAAACGCATAAACGTTAGTGTTAATTCAATTACTCGTTTCCCCATGCTTGTGAATCTCTTGTATTTTGTATCTTCCATGCTCAAACTTCTTGACGTGTACCACAGCTGTTTCCGTCGGCGACTTAATTTACAATGAGTACAATATTTACATAAAATAATAAAGAACAATAGATCTGGCAACGTCCTTTGGCGATGAGAAGCTGGCAAGCGGTGACACAGATATCAGAGGATCGAACGCGGGGTCAGGCTCAAAGCGACAAGACGCAGTAGTAGTGGTGGTAGTCACATTAGGTAGCAAAGGGACGAGGGGGAGGTTGAGCTTTGATGTAAATCTGATTGCTCCGATCCATCAAACTGACAACATCGCGTTATTGGATCGATCACGTGGTGATCAAAACCGGAAGCTGGATGCTTCGCCGCGCTCCTACACGCTGACTCATCATTCAAGTTAACTTCCGTTTCCTTGAATGTCATCGATTTAAATATTATCAATTTTTCACATTTCTCTTCCTTTTTTTCTCTCCATCTCTACTCTGAGCGCTGCGGTAGGCGTCTAGGCCTGACTGGAGCGGTGATACACGTCGTGCTGCGTGTTGCATCGCCTCTCCCCCTCTCTATCTCACTCGCTTTGTGCACGGAACGTGGCGGTAAGTGTTTGTTGATAAGTTTTTCTTTTATTTACTCGGATTTTTCCCCACAGTTCTTTTAATGCGCGTCAATCAACTTTTTTCCTCTTTTTTCCTCTTTTTTTTTTTTTTTTTTTTTTTTTTTTTTTTTCCCAACAAATTTTTCTAAAATCAAAAGAGGCGATTCGAGTTCGCACAGCATTCTCTCTTAGAAACTCCGCCTGGTAGGGGTTTTATTCTTTATATTTTCTTCTTTTCTTAAAAAAAAAAAAAAAAAAAAATGCAAGTCCATTTCAGTTTACGGGCGGATCCGGGAAATGGGTCTGTTGCATACTTTCGCTACATCAATATGACACATTGTTTCTAACGTAAAATTCGGCGAAAATAACAATGCGCACATTAAAAACTTTCAAAATCCACTCATTAACTCAGAAAATACCTTCCATTTCAAACAACCCGCGCTACACTAGACACTTATCACCGACATATAACTACATAGATGGAACCATCTCGTTTATGTGAACATGAACAGAACTTACAAACATTGGAATGTTTCGTTTAGATGCGCGTACATTTCTTATATTATTTTTTAATCTTTGATAAACCGAAAAGAACAAATGCAAATACAGCCAATAGATCATGTATTTAGAAGGGAATTCCATCATTTTGTAGTTACGATGTTGTTTACCTATACACGGTGGTTCCGTCTATGTAATAGTATACCGGTGCAAATAGTGTCTAGTGTAGCGCGGGCTGTTTGAAATTGAAGTGATTTCCGGAGTTAATGAGTGGATTTCGAACTTTTTTAATGTTCACATCGTTATTTTGCCGAATTTTACAAAAGAGTCAAGGTTCTATTTTGTTATAGCAAAGGTATGCAACAGACCAATTGCCCCTCGCTCTCTCAGGATTAGTCGCCTCCCTCTCGCTTCCTCTCCCTTTCTCTGCCAATTAGAGCGCATGTGTTAGAAAAAGATAGAAGACGACGAAAGTCACGCGACTGCCCCGAATATTTTGTCATTTTCTTACACACGCGTTCAAATGGAGAAGAGAGGGAAGGACAAATTCCTAGGTTCACCAGTGTGATCCAGCTCCTTCCTTTCATACCAAGTTCCATGACATGATATGTGCCAGTTTGAAAGATATCTGTGTATGTTGGACAGAGAAAAATGACAGGGGTCTGCAAACCACGCAGACTGACTTTTTTTTACTGGTGCGACGTTAACAATCAATCAGGGTACAATTCAAAGACCTGACTTCACTATTTCGAACTTGAAAAGTCATTCAGTTTCATCCTGCGAATGGGTCAGTTGCAAACTTTTGCTACAACGATTAAGAGTGTTTTATCTATAGTAAAATCGCCTGAAATGTCCATTGGTGGCATCAGAAAGTCATAAAATGCAATAATAAACTCACAAGAGGCGTTAAATGAAATCCAAGATGGCTGAGAAATATCAAGCAATTTGTATGCATGCACCACAAACATCCAAGGATAGCCAACCTCACAATATCCATCACAACCAATCACAACGTAAACAAACACATACCTCTACCTGCAGTGAGGTTGTCAAAGTTGGCCATCCTTGGATGTTCACGGTGCATGCATACAGATTGTTCGATATTTCTCCGCCATTGCGGATTTCATTAAACGCAACTTGTGAGTTTATTATTGCATTTTATAACTTTCTAATGCCACCAATGGATTTTTCAGGCGATTTTACATTAGATTAAACACTCTTAATCGTAGTAGCAAAAGTTTGGAACAGACCCATTAGAAACATAGACCTTGGGCCAAACAACCTTGAGGTTTATCGAGGAAGCTTTGAAAAATACCAGTTGCACTTACAATGCAAGTCTCAAGGAGAAGTTTCAAGATACACCGTCATTGTCAGCTACCGTGAAACCTCTTTGTTTGAAACGCGACCAATCATTTTCAACGCTGATTTACTTTAATAGTTACGTTTTAGTACTTTTATAAATGGTTTATCATTAAAATGCGGCTCATAAGTGACGTTATTTTACATGATCGCAGAAATTGCTTAGTTTTTGAAAAAGGTAACACTGCATTGGTAATGTAAATCAAGGAAGCATCCACAGCGACATAATGTGTCCAAGACAATCACCGTCCATCAGTGTCTAAGTTTACTAATTTTTAGTGTTTTAGCATGATTCTCTGCCTGCAATTTCACTTCATCGTTGCAGATTAGCGTACATTGAGACGCTGATTTCAAAAATGCTGTCAGTTTTCATCACACTGGCCTGGATTTTAGGTAAATTCCAATTTTCGTATTCTTTGCGAATAATTCAGAATTATGGGGAAAAAATGAATTTTCAGTAAGAATTAAGGCCGACTTTGAAATCAGCGGATTAAGTACGTGAAAATGATTGCGCTGAGGAGAAAAAGAGGTATCTTATGCTGAGAAAACATAGTTTTACGTTGATGACGGTCGGGCACACTGGATTATTGTTAAGGCGTAAAAATCGCGTAAATTTGTGGTTATTTCATCATTACTATCTACGAAACGAAGAATTTTCTAGGTAATGATTCCGACCAGGCTTAACTAAAAAAAAAAAAAAAAAAAAAAAAAAAAAAAAAAAAAAAAAGCGCAGCAACGGCCACAGAAAACCTATCCCCCCCCCCAATGTTATATTTCCAGTCGAGAAATATCGAGGAACGTGTTAAAATTCGGTCCAATAACTACTTGGCGACTGAAAAGAATCAGCCCACAGAATTCATCGACTAGGTTGAAAACTAATAAAACGCGGTTAAGAGTTATTTATCCATCATTTATAGAACCAAAGGAAAAGGGATAAGGTATAAACGAGGAATAAAAAGGGCCCGAAATGGATTCTGTCAAAGTGGGAGCAAAACGGAGGAATAGGTAACATAAATATCTCGTCTGGTACAAGCTGAATGGTGGTGGTAGCCGCGAGCGCCACACTTTAATCTTGCTTTATGGTATTTATGAAAAAACCAAATAACAATAACACGCGGTAAAAAGCAAGCTTGAATATGTCATTACAATATTTTCAGATTAAACCATCATTACTTTGACGTATATTACGGTCAGTCTCACATAACAAACTGTCATTGATTTTCGCCCCTCATCATTTCATTTCATTTTATTTTATTTTATTTTATTTTATTTAACCACCCTCCGACGTTCGGTTTTCTTTGGGAAACGTGTCGTTTTAATCAAAGGGTTGAGTGCGCCTCCATTGTGTAATAACCCACTTATTAACACTAACCAAAGATGATCCTTTTCATTCTTTTTTTTTCCAAACCATATTCCCTATTGTCCACCCGAGTTTTACAACTCTTCCGTTCTCTCAAATTGGTTTTTCTCTGAAAATTTAAAATTATTGAATGGCAGGCAAGTATGAGCATATCACCACTACAAGCTCGAACTCTCGATGAGATGAGGCGATGCGGTGGTGAAGTGATGGGTAAACGGGGAGGTTGAGGGGAGGAGAGCGGCTGGCACGTTTCCAATAGAAATTAATTAGGTTCCTGGATTTGCAGTCTGGGGAGAGATTTCGGGGGGAGTGGCGAAGGGTATTGGAAGGGTCAGGTATTCAGGATCGAGATTTGGGGTGGCGCGGCCCGACGCGCAATGCTTTGTGCTGGCTTGTAAATTAGAATTATTTCACTGCATACAACCCTTTCAGCTGATAAGCAATGGTCAATGGCTCAAAAGCGTGAAGTGAAAAAAAGGGTACTTAAGTGCGCCAATATGACCGCCTAAGAGAGCAATACTGATAGGAACTTGAAGACATTGAACAGCTGATTGCTCTAAGAGAAACCTTTTTCAGCAGGATTGAAAGTTCATGTTTTAAACCTTGAGAGCCAGGAAAGCAGGAGCTGAATCGACATTTAGCCATTTTTTTTTTCTCTTTTCTTTTTCTTCTTGTACAGGGGTGTTTCACGTAACAACCTGCTCACTATGGTTTTCTTGAACGGGTGACCATAAAAAAATCGGGAAAAATCGGTTTTATCGTAATTTGGACCTGAAATTTCATTTAAAAATACTGCCACAACCGAAGATTTGGTTTTTGGGGGGTTTTAAGGGGGGCACCCCCCCCCCAAATCTCGAAATTTTCAAATGGCAACCCCTATCTTGTGATACCTCATTTAAAAGGGCGTCAAATTCTAAACATTTTGGCTCTAACCGGAAGTCGATGCCTTTTTTTTTGTTCGAGATATCGAAGGTCGAAGTTCGATTTAGGACCAGTTTTCGAAAATCCCTCACTCCTTCAAAATGAGTCGTAAAACAAAAAACTACACGAGTAGGATGCTCTAATTGATGAGTACTTTCAAGAAAAAAAATACGAATTCAGAATCAAATAAACCGGAAGTCGACTTTTAAGCACCTAAACTTTTGCGGCGGGAAAACCCCCATTTCTCAAAATTATCAAACGGCAACCCCTATTTTGTAATACCTCATTCGAAAAGAAGTAAAAATTTGTTTATTTTGGCGCAATCAAAATTTCGATATCGGTTTTCTCATTCAATATATCGAAAATTGACAATCGATTTTGAGCATTTCTCGGCCCTGCAAAAATTGGAGCCTACCCTGAAATACATCATTCGAATGCACTTATAAAACCGCGCATTTTAGCGCAAACTGGAAGTCAATACCTTTTTTCGCGGTCGAGATATCGCAAGTCAACATTTACGGTAGGCTCTAACCGGAAACTAAACTTAACTGACGTAGAGCATTTTACAAATGGGCAGTTTTTTGTTTAATGGCTCTTTTTGTAGGAGTTATGAATTTTCGAAAATTAGTCCTAAATCGAACTAATACCTTCGATATCTCAAACACGAAAAAAGAAATGGACTTCCGGTTTCTACCAAAATGCTTAGAATTTTACGCCCTTTCAACTGAGGTATCACAAGGAAGGGGTTGCCATTTCAAAATTTCGAGATTAAAGGGGTACCCCACCTGAAAACCCCTAAAAACCAAATTTTGGGTTGTGACAGCATTTTTAAATAAAACTTCTGGTCCGAGTTACTAAAAACCGATTTTTCCCGATTTTTTTATAGTTACTCATTAAGAAAACCACAGTGAGCAAGTTACGTGAAACACCCCGCATAACTTTCATTATTTTTTCATTCAACTTTGGTGCTTCGTGACATTCAAGGTAATAGTACATTACAACCGATTCATGACACATTTAAACTTTTTAGGAAGCCAGTTGTAAAAGTTATTCAACGCTTTGTGCTTTAGACATTTTTGGACTAATAAACGTGTAAATTATGGATAGAAACTAGAAACTGGTTCTAAAGCCCCTATAACTACTATACGTCCTATGCTAATTGTAAAGTCACATTCATTGGAGACTATGTCCGTATTGTGTGTGAAATTCGCGATGCTTTCAGACCTCCCCGAATCTGTGATAGTGAAAGCGCCTCAATCTTAGCAAATAGAATGTTAACTTTAGTTAGACAACCCAATTACAATTGGTGAGCGTCGCATCTTCAGAACCTTTGCTGTCGATTCACATGAAAAAAAGGTGGGCCATACCGGTCACACGACGAAACCTCGAGAAATAGCTCAAAATATAGCAAAAAATGGGGCCGAAAGCAGGTTACTCCCCACCCCTCAAATTCATCCAATGGAATTGTAAAGTCCAAAATCAAAAAGTACAAAATTACGACCGGGTACCAAATTTCATTGAGTTTCAGAATTTCTTTCCGAAGATAGTTAACAAATATTAAATACCAAACCCAACCCCCTCAATTTTGAGGAGCTTTGTGCCCAATTCGGACTTCACCCTCTAACTCTCGGAAAGTCGTAACTGACTCAATCCGCGTAAAAAAACGAATTTTAAAGAATTCAGGGGGGGGAGCGATTTATGCTTTTATCGACACCCCTCCTTCATGATTTATTTTTAAGTAGATTCCATGAATCTACTTATTGCGGAGGGTGCGATGTTGGATTTTTCGGGAAATTTTATCAAATGAGCACGTTTCATGGTCCCCTGAGTGAGAAAATACCACTCGTTGAAAATTGTATATATATATATATATATATATATATATATATATATATATATATATTATATATATATATATATATATATATATATAATATATATATATATATATATATATATATATATATATATATATATATATATATATATATATATATATATATATATAATATATATATATATATATATATATATATATATACAGGGTGTAAAAAAAAAGGAGCAGCTCCGAATAACTCGAGTTTGGGTTCGAATTTAATAAAACGCTGAAACACGGGTTCCATTATTTTGAGGGGGACATCTTTTAGGGGGGTTGCCAAATTCCAGGCCCCCCCAGGGGGGCGGGTACGGGGGTCACCGCCCCCCTAAATCACATTTCTCAAATGGCGACCCCTAATTTTTATTACATAACTTTGAAGAACATCAAATTCTAAGCATTTTGGCGCAAACCGCAGGTCGATATCGTTTTTCGTGTTCGAGATATCGAAAGTCAAAGTTCGATTTTGACCCATTTTCAAAAATTCATAACTCCCACTAAAAAAGTCGGAATTTAAAAAACTTTTAGCTTAAAAAGCTCTACAAAACAAGTCCTTTTCAGAAAAAAATACAACTGTCCAGGAAATTTGAATTTTAGGCTCCGAAAAAAATATTCAAAATTTTCGAAAATTTTGAATCGGCGATATTCTTGTAAAACGGCCAGAATCGACAATTTTGGCTTAAAACCTGTTGGCTGAGCCCAAATGAGCGATGCAAAGCTCTCTAAAGTCCCCAAAACCCCATTAAAGCCCGAGAGAGAGGTGTTTCCTGACTCTAAATTTAGCAGTGTTCTCAATACTAAGTTTGATCATTTTAACGGTGATTTTGAGACTTTCTTGAGCTTTTAAGCGCTTTGCATCGCTCATTTAGACTCAGCCAACAGGTTTTAAGCCAAAATTATCTATTCTGGCCGTTTTACAAGAATATCGCCGATTCAAAATTTTCGAAAATTTTGAATATTTTTTTCGGAGCCTAAAATTCAAATTTCCTGGACAGTTGTATTTTTTTCTGAAAAGGACTTGTTTTGTAGAGCATTTTAAGCTAAAAGTTTTTTAAATTCCGACTTTTTTAGTGGGAGTTATGAATTTTTGAAAATGGGTCAAAATCGAACTTTGACTTTCGATATCTCGAACACGAAAAACGATATCGACCTGCGGTTTGCGCCAAAATGCTTAGAATTTGATGTTCTTCAAAGTTATGTAATAAAAATTAGGGGTCGCCATTTGAGAAATGTGATTTAGGGGGGCGGTGACCCCCGTACCCGCCCCCCTGGGGGGGCCTGGAATTTGGCAACCCCCCTAAAAGATGTCCCCCTCAAAATAATGGAACCCGTGTTTCAGCGTTTTATTAAATTCGAACCCAAACTCGAGTTATTCGGAGCTGCTCCTTTTTTTTTTTACACCCTGTATATATATCTTTATATGTATGTTTCAGCCAGTTTTACCGTTTTTATGTCCCACGATCCTGTTCGTAATTTTTGGTTTTTGTTCTTGAAATTTTTCTCAACTATTTGTTGGGTTTATTTCTTGGATGAGTTCGAAGATGGTGTAAATCCGATTGTTAGTTTTCGCGCTATGGGCCGTGTTTGAGTCGTAAAATGTGTTTTTGAGGTTTGTTTTTAGGAGTGTTTGTATTGAGCGTTTTTTTTTGGGAAAATTTATGTTGGCCGTTTTGTTACGCAACTTTTTTACTCGAGTCATTTTTTTGTGTTTTGCGTTGTAAGCGAGTTAAAGTGATGTGTTTTTCGGGTTTTTTGGCAGTGTTTTTATATGAAGAAATGGTTGTTTTGATTTGTAAATTTTAGTATATGTGGTGGTGGATGGTTTCAGTTCATATGCTCTTTTCCTTGAATTTTCCTTGTGTTTTACGTGTTTTACGAGCTATTTAGTTTCTTATGGGATTTTACAAGTGAAAGACAAGGATGGCGTATTGGTATAATTGCTCTTTCTTTGTTTTACACGTACACTGTTGCTTAGGTACGTTATTTATTTATTTTCTTGTTTTATCAGCTGCTCTTATTCAGATTTATTCCTCATTACCGTTACAAAGATTACACATTTTTCAATCTTTGTACTATAATCTTTTTCTCATGGTCATTTTTATTTAAATGTTGAACAGCTGATAAAAAAAAAGAAAATTGAATAATTCAAAGAAAATCAGAACATAACCTATTTATTGAAATTTGTGAAAAACTTATATAACCTAGCTTTTATTTCTCACTTGCATTGTAAAGATTACACATTTCTCTGTTGGTAATATAATCTTTTTCACAATTATATTTGGATTTTGAGCAGCTGATAAAATAAAAAAGAAAAATTCAGAGAAAAATTCAACGAAAATTATAACCTATATTTAAATTTGTGAAAAAATGATTTAACCAAGCGTGGAATCTACTTCGTCTTACCGGCCTGCCGGGAGGCATTTTTGAACTTGCTGAGAGAGACACCATTGACAGAAATATGTATTCGTTTAAAAGCATTAAACGTTTTGATGATGCAATTTCTATTCCTAATCGGCGTCACCAAAAATTCCTGTTACCGTGGAATTACCATTATAATCCATGCAGGGCTGCCGTTTTGCGTATAATCAATGCTATTTTGCTATTCACCGATGATTCCACCCGTTGAGAAAAGATTACACCGTTCAGTTCAGTGTACGACTGTAATGCAAGAAAATACTCTGATCTGTAATATTTCCTTAATCGGTGGAAACTCCGTTGATTAATTAAAATATCCGCAAGTTTTTGAAAGTCATCGACGACTCCACCGGTTGAGAAAAGATTACAGATGCGAGTATTTTAGTTCATTACAGCCGTGCTCTGAACTGAACTGTGTAATCTTTTCTCAACCGGTGGAATCATCGGTGAATTGAAAAATAGCATTGATTATACGCATAATGGCAGCTCTGAATCCATGTCATCAGGATTCAAGAGGAAATCGATTTCTATCGCCTTTCCTGAAATGGAGGTGGGAGTGAACCATCGACCATGGATACCAGCCCTTGTTTATCTTGGAGCAATGACACATACTGCAGGCAGGTATACAGCAATAAGCCACCTGCGAATCGCTTGCCGCGGTCAAAGTCAATGAACTCCTCGTATTAATTGCGCGCAAATTTGCCTCCGGTGCGGTGGCTGAGTGTATCAGCGCGCGGCCAACCGACCGTCCGAGATGAGTAACTTAACGGCATTAAGCGTATTTTCCGAAGATCGTCAAGTTTCACGCCTTTGATATGGATCTTGCCGCGTTCCACCGCACCGCGTGCCGCTTCCTGCCTTCGACAATATACCAGGGAAGAATCGTTTACCCTACGTTGCAAGCCTACATACTACATACATCCATATTCCATACATATTTACTGTACATTCATGAAACACTAACATTGTCACGACTCGCAACCCTCTCCTCTCACGTGACCCGGAGTGTTCAGCACTGACCATCGTTGACCACACGCAGGTCGTGCGCCGCCCGCCATCCAGCTGCCGCCTTTGCCTTTCTCCGTGTCGATGTCGATGGTCGATGATATCCGTCTTAAATCTAATTACGGTCTGATAATTGTCCCTTGAATGTGCCGCTTCGAAAGCGCGCTGCCATGTTGTCAAGCTCATGGAAATCGGGATGAACACCCTCACATAATAATATGGATCTAGGAATATAGCTTCCTCTCACAACGTTCATATGAAACGGTTGCTGCAACATTTCAATGCTTTCAATGGGGAACTTTGCCCCCCCATATCTCGGAAACCGTGCGTATACTCAAGCTGAAATTTTAACACGAGTATCAGGTCACCTTAGGGAGTAATTTAAGCCATATTTGGTCCAGGATTTCGAGGGACGAAAAAAGGGTCCAAATTTGGCGAGGCTCTTAACTCTCTAATTTGTTGCCAGTTTTTAACTATCTCAGACCATAGTGCACAGGACAAATAGAAATAACCGCAAGAAAGAAAGAAATTAAAATTTTAAATAAATGCGCCCTCCAATTTGATGAAACAATTCCCGTCTCATCATGTTCCGCACACACAAGTGGTGTGGAGCCACTGCTGTCTTCTATGTTGACGTTGGCACCATTTTCTAAACGTAATTCAACCAAATGACTGAGTCCCATAAAAGCCGCTTCGTGGAGGGCGGTTTTACCCTCAGCATTTTGTTCATCAATGATGATGCAGAGCTGAAGTGCCAAGGCAAAAAGTGCAATGTCGCCAGTTCCAGCGGCTATGTGCAAAAAAGCTTCGCCGCTTTCCGCCCTAAAATTTATTTTCATTGTTCCGCTGAAGATTCTTCTCAGAGTTTCAACGGAACTAGCTCCTCCGTCGCTGATTAGCCGAGAAACAGGGCCGGACTGGCCGGAGTGCTATGGGTGCAATCGCACCTCGGGCCAACGCCAACGGCCTCACGGGCTAACTTGCTGCTCAGAAAAGAAGAGAAAAACTCTTAAAAGAGAATTTACTCTGATGTGATAGCCATAATTGAGAATTTTCTTCTTTTCTTCACCTTTTCAGAATATCACGGTCACCGTCATCCAGGCCCAGCAACAGGTGCAGCAACAAATGCAGGTGCAGCAACAAATGCAAGTGCAGCGACAAATACAGGTGCAGCAACAGCTGCAACAAATACAGAAAACAAGACGGTCAACGTCATCCAGGCCCAGCAACAGGTGCAGCAACAAATGCAGGTACAGCAACAGCTTGTGTTAAGTTAAAACGATAGAAGATAAATGTTCATGGAAAATTTGGTGCTGATGGAGGGGGTGGTTTTCTGAAAGTTTGTTAATCGCTGGAATGCAAATCAGAGGCAGAGATCAATAGACTATTGCTACAGGAAACGCTGGGCTTTAAAAGTTGTCAAAAGTATACGGACGGTATTTAATCTAAAAATTTCAAATAATCTGGCGTCAATCAGTTTATTATTTTAGGAATTGCGTCATGTACGCGGGAAAATTAAGATAATATCTCAATCATCTGGTCTACATTAAAAGTTAATATTTCCCAAGGAACCATCGCAAAAGATCTTAAACTGGCAAATATCCTTGTTGGGTTAATGTCACATGCAAGTAGTTACCCAAGTAGTCGGTGTGATGCTGAAAAAGGTAAACGGCACAAACTAGGAACATACCAATCAGTTGTCGATACAAAATTATTTAAAGTGGGTCGCAGAGAGAGCTGATAAAAAAAAAAAAAAAAAAAAAAAAAAAAAAAAAAAAATCCAAATATTTTAAAAACTGTGTACATCCAACGGTATTTGAAACCGAATGAGATAGGCTTTTTATCGATATAATACCACTTCCCGAATTGCATTTGTTGTTGCAAGTTGTAAATACTCTTTTTTCTCACATGCTTCGAGAATTTGAAGAAGACACAATGCGATGGGCCAAATTATGTAATGTTGAGCGAGAAGTAACACACGGCAGCCCAGAACTTAAAGGAAATTCTTGCAAAATATTATTAAATAAAGTTGGTTTACTCAGGAGAGACTCTTTAGGCTGCTTAAAGTATGTTGAAGTTTTGCATAATTTTAACAAAGCCGTTGCCTCGAACTGCTTCAAAAGCAAATTCCACTGTTCCACCAACACCGATTAAACCCAAGTTGCTCCCCCAAATCAATCTCGTCTATAAAAAATTGCATATTTTCCACTCAGCGTCCAATCTCACACTTGAAGATACGCTTACTCCATTTTTAACAGAGACGCTTATGGATTTTTTCCATTTCTGTTTCTCAAATACAGCAAAGAAAGTTATTTTGTACGTCTAGAAGGAGCAGATGCAGCTGCCTTAATATAATTAACAGCATCGTCCAAGGCACAAGCTCAGGGGTACAAAACATGCTGGTCCTTCCAGAAACCACTCAAGTTACCATTAAGAACTCCTAAGAACATAGGGTTCAGGCAAAGGATATCAAGCCGCCATTTTTATTGGAAATATTGCAGCAGCATGTAAATTCTGGTCAAGATAACGAGGGGAAATAATTAATACCCCCCAAAAAGCCGGCGGAGGAATTAGCACCCTCTAAAATCTGATCCGTCGGCCGCTGTGAAGCTGGGGGATCACTTTACGCACACGGAAACAGATTATTTTGGCTCCTCGCAGCTCACACGGTCCGGTCCAGCCATTACGTCCGGCGCCAACGCGCGCGTGAAACATTTGAAGTCAAAGAGAAGCGCATACATTGAATTCAAAAGCGATTAAAGCATAAGATGGAGATAAATCGACTGTTTACTCGATTAAGTCGCGAGCTTGTAGAGCACGGTCGGACTGACCGCGGGGAGAGGGGGAGCCGGGAGGTGTAGATGAGAGATGTGCGACGGAGGACCATTGCAATGAGAGTTTTAAGCGGACGGGCGGGTGCAAGGACCGGTATTCGGTAATACTATCTCATCGATGCGACCGATGCGATTCTGTGTGAGAGACGCTCCAACACAACGCTCCAAGTTGACAAACGGACGAGAGCAGTGTTGCCGGAGCGTGCATAATTATGCAAAACGTGCATAATTTCGAAGCTTGTGCATACTGTCGTGCATAATTTATTTTTTGCATTATTCTGCATAATTGCATAATTTATGGAAAATACTTCAGTTTTCCAGTTGTTTTTTTTAGTTTTTCTCTGCACTTTAGACAAATATAATCGAAGAACGTGCAGATGCGAGAGGCTGAAAAGCTCTGATGAGGATTGAAACGGGGGAATTTTCATTTTTCTTGAAGAACCAACAGTGTTTTGCCCAGTGTTACCAAAATTGTATTCCGAAAAGTCAAGAATCTTGACTCTAGTAGTGGGTATATATAAATATATAACGTCATTGGTCTTTAATCACCGATAAGAAACCTTTCGAAGTAAATATACTAAGTATTTGCCTCGAATTTGATTTTTAGTGATTTGCATAGTATTTTGCATAATTTATTTTTTGGTGTGCATAATTTTGGGAAATTTTGAATAATTTTCCCTTTTCGAGTGCATAGTTTTTTTTTTTCTCTCCGGCAACACTGGACGAGAGCACTGACGAAGCCGAGACCGAGGAACGAGGACAACGGAGGAGGAATCGGAAGCCTCGCCTCGCATCGGTCCATGGGCGGATACAGGGAATTGTCTTTCTCTCTCTCCCTCCATTTGAACTTATGTGTTAGAAAAGGATAGCAGAGGGGGCCATCACGTGACTCTGGCCCCCTCTTCTGTCCTTTTCTAACGCACGCTTTCAAATGGGAGGAGAGAGAGAAAGACAATTCCCTGTACCCGCCCATGCATCGGTCGCTTGGTGGAAATTCATGAATATTCACAGACCGAATCTCACCCACTTTGACGCGTTGCGCTTTGCTTTCTCGCTCGCACTTGGGCGAGAGCTTAATCTGTCCGTCTATTCTTATGAGATTACGACTCGCCAACTTTGACAATGAGAGCTTAGTCTAAATTAATGAACTTTCTGATAGAGATGGACATTGGACATTGGCTATACTCGGAGGATAAAGCACAGCTTTCAGAGAAAGTGTCCCCCCCATGCGCCCCCACTCCCACTCCCACTCCCCCTCATCCCTTGCTCTGTAGAACGCGACCCTTGAAACTGCTCCTTCTCCTTCTCGTTCTCCGGCACTCGTCACCTTCCCCGAGCGAGTGTTGAGAGATGTTTACTTTGTGTTTTGTCATGCAAATTCTGTGCATAGGTCCTTTTACAGTTTGATTGATGCTTGATATCTTTTTGTTTAGTATGTTTAATGAATCGGAGGGAGTCGTTCTGGACTTACGGGTGGCGATGAGCCTTGCGAGGAGGGGGAGGGGGGGTGGTCGTACTGTTGTCTCTTCTCTCGTCATCACGTCAATGGAGTGACAGTTAATTTTTCAAGGCTTCATCCGATTAGATCCGCTACACAAGGATTTTGGAACTTTCTCAGCTATAGAACAACACAGATAAAATTTCACTTGAAAGGATTCGGAGACCTTCGCAAGACCTGAAATCGAGGAGTAATTCGGTAAAAAGGCGGGTATCATAAAAGGCAAGCTCGTGCTCAAAATCCTGATTTTAAGAGGTTATTGAGTTAGATTATTGAGATGGCAGTTCAGCGATTTGGATCTTTTTACGCAGCCATGTACTAATAGACTTACGCTGTGGAATTGTTGAAATCATCGTTATCCGGCGACTTGTCTCTTTCATCATTTGTAAAAGATTGTGTTCGAAAGAGTGAGGGATTTTCGAAAATTGGTCCTAAATCGAACTTCGACCTTAGATATATCGAACAATAAAAAAGGTATTGACTTCCGGTTAGAGCTAAAATGCTTAGAATATTACGCCCTTTCAAATGAGGTATCACAAGATAGGGGTTGCCGTTTGAAAATTTCGAGATTTGGGGGGTTGCCCCCCTAGATACCCCCCTAAAACCAAATTTTGGGTTGTGGCAGAATTTTTAAATGAAATTTCAGGTCCGAATTACAATAAAACCGATTTTCCCCGATTTTTTTATGGTTACCCATTCAAAAAAACCTTATTGAGCAGGTTACGTGAAACACCCTGCATGTATTGTAATCATTCCTTGATTTAGCGAAGGTTTTTTACAAGTTTGCAGCATATCTTGATACTAACATTTTTTCAAGTGTCATATTTGTCTCATAAATTCTTGTGTGTTTCTTTGGAATAAATGTAAGTTTATTAGGAAAAAAATCGGTTGTTTTATCTAAGTATTTTGCTACTCCATGACTGACTGTTCGAAAGGTAAGAGGGCGTTTCTAAGTCCTATGTCGTTTTTTAAGTTGAGAGAGAATGGTTAGATTATGATATTTCTTTCCCTAAAACCAATTTAGTCAAAATGTAGCCATAATTTATCAAAATTTTACTTATGAAGCTTTTTGTTTATGTTTTTTTATACTTTCCTTCAAGCTTAGTGCTTCTTTCCTAAACAAAGTTATCTGTCAAATAAACAAACAAAAAACAGCTGTTGTATCAGTTTTTTACCCGCATCCCCTGGCGTGCCCATACGGGCACAGCTGATTCTGACTATTCTAGTGCATAGAAAAAAAAATTGGGCATTCCAGGGGTTCATTTCATCACAAAAAACCAAAAATTAATCAAAAGTTCATAAAAAAATTAAATCGGGATGTTAAGGGTTAATCATTATGCCATATGCATCTGCGAATAAGCGTCAATCTCATCAACTGACTGCTTCGTGGAACTTCTCGAGAAACTATTCATCAAAAGTTTATAAAAAAAAGTTCCATCGAAAACCTCTCCTTACATTGAAAATCAGCAATTCCATTTTGAATATTTTTGCAACGAACTTTTGGAAAACGTGATATAATTTGAAGATCGTCATCACTGATCAGACGGTGGAAAACACTCGGTGCCATTAGTTGGCGGATTTGGAACTATATCGCTGAAGATTCATGTTAAAGATTTGCAAAGGGATGGAAGGACATGGAAAAATGGTTTAGCAGTAGATGCTAGTGAGAGGTGCATTAGGGATCCCGATTCACGACGGAAGAATCGATTCAGTGAATCGATTCGATTCTCTCCGGAGAAAATCGATCCGATTCTCTCCGGAGAAAATCGATCCGATTCAAAAATCGGCTCCAAAGAATCGATTCTCACACAAACCGATTCTTCCAATTCTTTTTTCAAACTGCGCAAATTGAATCGGTTTTAACGATCGTCCACTCCGAATCCAATCTCCTGCCAATTTTCCCAAGTTATGATACCCGATTCCCGCCGATTCTTTCCAGAATCGCATCGTCACATGACCGATGCGATTCATTTATCCTGATTCCCGCCGATTCTTTCCAGAATCGAATCGTCACGTGACCGATGCGATGCACTGTGATATTCCCGCCGATTCTTTTCAGAATCGAATCGTCACATGACCGATGCGATTCATTTGTCCTGATTCCCGCCGATTCTTTCCAGAATCGAATCGTCACGTGACCGATGCGATGTACTGTGATATTCCCGCCGATTCTTTTCAGAATCGAATCGTCACGTGACGATTCACTGCTGTAATGAACAGCATTGTTACCAGCTGCTGCCGATTCTCTCGATAATGATTCACAACAATGATCAACCTCGATCCAATCCAGCGTTGTTCAAGATGAAAAACGTATGCTCGAATTTTAATTGCATTTGCAATTTGGTTAATTCATTGAGGAAAATAGCGTATAAAGTTACGACGATTCTTTCGATTCCAATTCAGTGCCTAAAGGATCGATTCGATCCAAGAATCGGAGGAAAAGAATCGATTCATGAATCGAGATCCCTAAGGTGCATTGTATGCCAAAATAAAAACATATTGTTCGGACCGGACGCAATGGGAAGTTCAATTTCGAAAGGATTACACATACCCGACAGCCAGGCAGCGTGCGCACCACAATACCACCAGCAGAGGAGTGATGTCGAGGCATTGATAATATTAATGATGATTGTGAAAAGTGTCGAGGGAAAAAAAAACTTCAAACATTCCAACAAGTTAATAGAGCGCCCCTATAGGTCTACGGGCCCATTTAATATGAGCCCGATTTGATCCCCGAAACCCTTTGACACCCAGCGTGCATTTTGCATCCCTAAAGGCCAGTGGCCGCCACGGCGACGCTCTCTCTCGCTCTCGCCGCGTGCCGCCACCAGAGAAACCTTTGTTCCTGGCTCTGGTCATCAATAGGACATCGTGGAGGCACAAAAGGGCCCGTCACTTGATTGAGTTCTGCGGGAGTGATTGAAAACAAAAGGATCCACTCTCTCTCTCTCTCTCTCTCTCTCTCTCTCTCTCTCTCTCTCTCTCTCTCTCTCCTCTCTCTCTCTCCCCCTCTCTCTCTCTCTCTCTCTCTCTCTCTCTCTCTCTCTCTCTCTCTCTCTCTCTCTCTCTCTCTCTCTCTCTCTCTCTCTCTCTCTCTCTCTCTCTCTCTCTCTCTCTCTCTCTCTCTCTCTCTCTCTCTCTCTCTCTCTCTCTGTCTTTATCTTTCTCCCTCTCTCTATCTCACCCTGGACAAACCCCGGCAACACTTCGCTGGCTATTTTCAAACATCCACCATCAATAGCTGTCTGAGTTTTTTTTTTTTATTATTACTTTTTTAGCACACTCCTCTTTTCCCTCATACAGTCTCGCGATTTGTCAATTTTTTTATTTGTTTTTTTTTTTCTTTTTCTTTTTTATGGCACGAGTTCTTGTTGTTGTTCCAAGTCCTTCATAAAACGCTTGGGTGACAACCGGAACTTTGTTATGCACAAACACTAAACAGTGAGTGTCACTTTTTTGGACATTCTCTTTTGCTTTCATGACGCATCTCATTAATTCACTCTTCCTGCAGATCCACACAGTTTTAATGTTGCAATACTTTTTGCACGCGCGTTTTCCACTTCCGCGATTCCACCGTTGACTTTTTTGTGTCGTTTGAGATCATGACACCCACTTGGCCTCCTCCCTCTAAATTCAGAGGCGGATCCAGGAATTTTACCTTCACTCTCTCCATTCGTTTGAACACACGCGTAAGCAAAGGATAGAAGAAGAGGGTAGTCACGTGATTTCAGTCCCTGTCTCTTTCCTTTGCTAACACATGCGTTCAAATAAGGAGTAGAGAGAGAAAGGGGTAGATTTCTGGGTTCGCCTCTGCCTCTTTCATTCGAATGTATTTTTTTCCTTGAATAATGAAACTTCCGACTCTCAGCTGCTACTTCAATCAAAAGAGAGTGCTGATTTGACGAAAGAGCCGACTTGACAAAAATTAATTTTGAGATAATCATGTGTAAAATAATAGTTTCGAGGGTTCCCGGACACTTGCCCTAAAACTTTTTATCTAAAAACAGATTACCAATTTTTTTTACCTAATGAAAGTTGCCCTACCAATTTTCACCTAAAACGCATTTTACCTCGAAAACCTTTACCTAAAATTTTTAAGGCAAAATGACTCAATAAGTAAAAATTGTAAAAAAGTGAACAAAAAACCAAAATAAAACTTAAAACCCGTGAAAACCGTAAAAAAAGAAACCGAAACCGTGACATAAAATGAGTTTGTTAATAACAGAACAATTAATATAATTTTGACATGCATGAAATTCCGCGGGAAAAATTTTCATTTCCTTATAGGTTAGGTATTAAAATTATTTACATTTTCTATCCTCTCTATAGCAACAATTTTTTGAGAAGGAGGCGTACATGCCAGCTGACAATTTTAGGCAAAGACACATTTCGATAAAATATGCTTTTGATCAAATCGTGCGCAGGACAACTATTTATAGACAAAAAACCTGTAGGTAATCTGCGTTTAGGTCAAATACTTCAGAGCAAATGACCCGGGACCACTGGCGCAACCAGGATATCTTCCATCTCTCTCATTTCCAATTTGAATGTATGAGTAGGAAAAGGACAGAAGGAGGGGGTTTTATCCCCTTGTCCATCCTTGTCTAACATACGTTTCTTAATGGAGAGAAGAGAGAGATGAAACTCTCGGTGCGCTACTGCCCGGGACAGTTTCGAGCACGCACCATTTTCTCATCATCAGCTTGTACTATTTTGTCTACAATGAGCTCTTTACAGATATCATTACGATATTTGGTAGGAAGTATATTCAGGATGCGCGGAGCTAGAAAATCAGTTTGCTGCCAAAAGTTCGGATGCTGAACACCCATCCTAGCTGCACAAATTCCCATGAATTACAGTTCAACAAAACCGATGAACAGTGAACTCACTATAATAGGAGCCTTCAAAATCCACTCTTAAAGTCTTGGCAATGCCCTTTTCAAATCATGATATTCCACTCGGTAATCTCTGTCGTGTATAACTAAACACACTGCATTGGAGATTAGAAGGTTAAAAACAAAACAAAAATAATTAATCGGTAATTGGTGTGGAGTCGCAAAAATGCTGACAGAACCACTCACTATACGGAGATTTCTGGTGCATGAAATGTCCATCGGTGTTGCCGGATATGCGGTAAAACGGTATACGGTATAATCAGTAAATTATATTTTCTATAAAATTCAATGTAAAATATATGGCTTTAGACCTCAAATCTAGCAACACTGGAAATGGCTGCGATGTGTTGGACGTCACTCTAAACCGATCCATTTACAGTTTTTTCAGATTACTCCACCATGCGAGTAAAATGGTGGCTGGTACCAAGAGTGTCGGATTGTCGAGATTCTCGGGGGGAAAATTGTCTGATTGCCAATGAGACCTGGTACAGGCAGTAGAGGCACAAGGAGCAGGGGACGGTGAAACAAGGGGCGATGGTGTATGTTTGCTCTAGTTCTTATTTAAGTCTCTTCGCACCCTACAGTCTACACAAGCGCGCGGTAAGATGCCCCCCTGAGCCTGAGCTTGGGTGAGTAAGGTTAGTTCCATTGACTATATTGCTTTCCCTCGCAAAGAGAGTGAACGTAGCGTAATGCAAAGAAGGGGGAAAAGAGTGCGTGAAGGGGGAAGAAGTTTATTTTATTCCGCAAGTCGCAAGTTGAATGCCCTCGCGAGGAAACTAGGTCAGTGTTGTTTTCATACAGCGCCTTATTAAAGAGCAAACAGTTGGATGGTGCATGATGACCAGAGTGCGCTGGAGAGGCACGGATACTCTACACTTCGAAGAGAAGGAATATTCTAATACATGATTTTAGTCTACGATCTACAAAACCATGCAAGGGCTTTCTGGGATATAATAGACGGTTTTAGTGGGAAGTCAACGGTTATCCAACAACCACAACAATGCACTCATCGGTCGCAATCGGTTGTGATAAAACTCGCGTAGCGTTCCAAACTATCTCACTCAATCTCCCGTGACCCCCATGTATATCCATCTCTTTCTAATTCCGAAATTCGTATACAGGGCCTTGTTTTACGACATATTATTATCATAATCGGATTAAAATGCCTCGAGGAATTCATTTCAGCCATAAAATTTCACAAAATAAGTCTCTATATACGATTTTTGAAATTAGAGTGAGATGGCAGTACATGGGGGTCACGTGAGAGCGAGAGAGACAAACCGGCTTTGTTTGGAACGCTCATCACCGGCAGTCTCCGTTACTAAAACCCTCTATTTTGAAGACAGCGCGGAGGCACCCACGCGGCTTCGGTTAGTTTGCCTCTTTAATTTTAAAGATAGTTAACTTGGTTAACTTCTAGAAATTTCAATTTCAGACATGTTGATTCAGAATAATTAATTACTTGCTAATCTGTATACCTCAGTAGTTATTTCATTGCGAAACTAGCAATGTGATTTACTAGATTGGAAATGTTTTGGAATTAGTTAGCATTTTCGTCATCCGTCCGTCATCCATCAAACTTACACGCAATCTTGGGTGTGATCAGTCTTCGGGTATTATTCAGAGACGGTTTTAGAACTCAAGGTGTCTCAAGTCAGAGCTCACTTGTTTCTTTGAATTAACAACGTTCAAAATAGGATGTCTTCGGGTATTATTCAGAGACGGTTTTAGAACCCAAGATGTCTCAAGTCAGAGCTCACTTTTTTCTTTGAATTAACAACGTTCAAAATAGGATGTCTTCGGGTATTATTCAGAGACGGTTTTAGAACTCAAGATGTCTCAAGTCAGAGCTCACTTGTTTCTTTGAATTAACAACGTTCAAAATAGGATGTCTTCGGGTATTATTCAGAGACGGTTTTAGAACTCAAGGTGTCTCAAGCCAGACCTCACTTGTTTCTTTGAATTAACAACGTTCAAAATAGGATGTCTTCGGGTATTATTCAGAGGCGGTTTTAGAACTCAAGATGTCTCAAGTCAGAGCTCACTTGTTTTTTTGAATTAACAACGTTCAAAATAGGATGTCTTCGGGTATTATTCAGAGGCGGTTTTAGAACTCAAGATGTCTCAAGTCAGAGCTCACTTGTTTCTTTGAATTAACAACGTTCAAAATAGGATGTCTTCGGGTATTATTCAGAGACGGTTTTAGAACTCAAGGTGTCTCAAGCCAGAGCTCACTTGTTTCTTTGAATTAACAACGTTCAAAATAGGATGTCTTCGGGTATTATTCAGAGGCGGTTTTAGAACCCAAGATGTCTCAAGTCAGAGCTCACTTTTTTCTTTGAATTAACAACGTTCAAAATAGGATGTCTTCGGGTATTATTCAGAGACGGTTTTAGAACTCAAGATGTCTCAAGTCAGAGCTCACTTGTTTCTTTGAATTAACAACGTTCAAAATAGGATGTCTTCGGGTATTATTCAGAGACGGTTTTAGAACTCAAGGTGTCTCAAGCCAGAGCTCACTTGTTTCTTTGAATTAACAACGTTCAAAATAGGATGTCTTCGGGTATTATTCAGAGGCGGTTTTAGAACTCAAGATGTCTCAAGTCAGAGCTCACTTGTTTTTTTGAATTAACAACGTTCAAAATAGGATGTCTTCGGGTATTATTCAGAGGCGGTTTTAGAACTCAAGATGTCTCAAGTCAGAGCTCACTTGTTTCTTTGAATTAACAACGTTCAAAATAGGATGTCTTCGGGTATTATTCAGAGACGGTTTTAGAACTCAAGGTGTCTCAAGCCAGAGCTCACTTGTTTCTTTGAATTAACAACGTTCAAAATAGGATGTCTTCGGGTATTATTCAGAGGCGGTTTTAGAACTCAAGATGTCTCAAGTCAGAGCTCACTTGTTTTTTGAATTAACAACGTTCGAAATAGGATGTCTTCGGGTATTATTCAGAGACGGTTTTAGCGCCCAAGATGTCTCAAGTGAGAACTCACTTGTTTCTTTGAATTAACAACGTTCAAAATAGGATGTCTTCGGGTATTATTCAGAGACGGTTTTAGAACTCAAGTGTCTCAAGTCAGAGCTCACTTGTTTCTTTGAATTAACAACGTTCAAAATAGGAAGTCTTCGGGTATTATTCAGAGACGGTTTTAGCCCAAGATGTCTCAAGTAGAACTCACTTGTTTCTTTGAATTAACAACGTTCAAATAGGATGTCTTCGGGTATTATTCAGAGACGGTTTTAGCCCAAGATGTCTCAAGTAGAACTCACTTGTTTCTTTGAATTAACAACGTTCAAAATAGGATGTCTTCGGGTATTATTCAGAGACGGTTTTAGAACTCAAGATGTCTCAAGTCAGAGCTCACTTGTTTCTTTGAATTAACAACGTTCAAAATAGGAAGTCTTCCGATTTCGGAGGAGGGGAAAGAAGATGTTTCGGTCAAACTCACTGTCCTTTGCCTAACCAAGGTCCAAAATAGATGTCTCCGGGTTTATCAGAAAGGTTTGAACCCAAGATTCTCAAGACTCACTTGTTTCTTTGAATTAACAACGTTCAAAATAGGATGTCTTCGGGTATTATTCAGAGACGGTTTTAGAACTCAAGGTGTCTCAAGCCAGAGCTCACTTGTTTCTTTGAATTAACAACGTTCAAAATAGGATGTCTTCGGGTATTATTCAGAGGCGGTTTTAGAACTCAAGATGTCTCAAGTCAGAGCTCACTTGTTTTTTTGAATTAACAACGTTCAAAATAGGATGTCTTCGGGTATTATTCAGAGACGGTTTCAGAACTCAAGATGTCTCAAGTCAGAGCTCACTTGTTTCTTTGAATTAACAACGTTCAAAATAGGATGTCTTCGGGTATTATTCAGAGACGGTTTTAGAACTCAAGATGTCTCAAGTCAGAGCTCACTTGTTTCTTTGAATTAACAACGTTCAAAATAGGAAGTCTTCGGGTATTATTCAGAGACGGTTTTAGCGCCCAAGATGTCTCAAGTGAGAACTCACTTGTTTCTTTGAATTAACAACGTTCAAAATAGGATGTCTTCGGGTATTATTCAGAGACGGTTTTAGAACTCAAGATGTCTCAAGTCAGAGCTCACTTGTTTCTTTGAATTAACAACGTTCAAAATAGGATGAGTAGAGATGCATTCCGATTTCTGTGGATGGAGGGGAGGAAAGGAAGATGTTTCGGTCGAACACTCATCAGTGCATCCCTGTTAGCCCTACGCACGCCAGAAGGGATGAGCCTAAACACTGACGATGAGCTCTGACCCGAGGAATCTTGAGCTCACGAAAAAAATTTTGGTAGTTGGTAATGCCCACGTAGATTCAGTACGACAGCTCATCCAGTTCACTAGATCGAAAAATTTTCCATTTATAAAATGTGCGAAAAAAGTCGGAAAAATTATGAGATTAGAAACCTTTCTTTCCAATCGATTTTTTTTTTCAAGGATTGAAATGGACGGGATATCGTACGTCAAACCGAAGCAAAGGACTCTGGAAGAAATTTTCCTTTAAAAAGAACTAATAGCTTTAAGCCATAATGAGAAGGAATAATGCACAAAGAGGGCTATAGCTCGTTTTTGATGTGTACATATGAGGACCCAGACTGATAATCTTTGGAAACGATAGAACGTTATTTCCAACATCGCAACATGAAAATTGAGAGTAATATAAATGAATTAGTCATTAATTATCATAGATGAACGCTTCAAAATCAATAATTCAAATTCGGAGTCAAGTTGTGTTTTGATTTGAAGGAATGATGATCGAATATTCGCCAAAGACTATCGGTGAGCGCCGCCTACACTTCTGAAACGAACTCTAATTTCAGCCATGCAGGTACTATTGTAAATATTCATTTGTTTCCGAGGTATTTTTCGGCAGTCACACAGCAAAAAAAGCACGTGCTCCAGACACGATCTACATACACACCAGTACGGAACGTGCTCAGAGCACAAACTTTTCAGGTTCTGGACACGACGGAATGCGTTTCAGACACAAACTGAACCTAAATAGATCGCGCTCAGAACTCGTTCCGGTACTGGTGTGTACATTTCGTGTCTAGAACACGGAAAGTTCGTGTCTGGAACACGACTAATTGTTTTCTGTGCAGGTCGTTTATTCCCGGTTAGATTAGCCAAGATCACAGCAAGTTGGAGGTCTTTCTATTCCAAGAACGGAGTTGAGAGTACCGGCTCTTTCCAATGTACCCTTTTGATAGCCCGAGCAGAAGGGCTTAGACCGAGAAGTGAGGCATAAGCTGTCGGAAGTTGGATTTCAACTCATGTGCGCCCTGAGTACATGAATAGAAAAAAGAGTAGAAGGGCACCGGAAGAGGGGTACAGATGATGTGTTGTGCGATACTATAACCCCGCGGATTATTCTGAATTGGCATAAAGGCGCGAGAGAAATCCGCGCATGAGGAGAATGACCCCATCATCAGGAGTCCAGAGGTCACAGAACGAAACAAGCGTGTGAATAGTAAGAAACTACTCGTATACTAGTGATGCTCGATTAGTTGATTAATTGATTAATCGATTAATCGATTAATCGGATAATCGAAATTTAATAATCGATGTGTGCCGATGATCGGCCGATAGTAATCGATTATTTTGAAGATTTGTTCCAAGTCCTAAAAACCTTTTTTTTCTTGTTTTTTTTTTTGCTTTATTTTTTCTTCCAAGCCATTTACCCTTATCTAATACTTTAATAGGGCTGCTGAATGACCCAAAATAAGGCCGATTTTAGGGCGGGGAAAGCGAAGTGGAAGAGTGGGACATAAATCGTGTGTTACTCCTGGCTACGCCGCAACCGGATTAACAGTAGGTGCTAAGATTTTCAGAATTACACGGAAGTAAATGGAAAAATGACTTTTTTTAACCTAAAAATGGTCTAGATAAAGGTCCGTGAAGCTACCGATTAATCGGCTGATGTAATCGATTAGACGATTTATCGGATTTATTTAATAATCGATTTTTAATCGATTAATTCACTGTCGATTAAATCGATTAATCGATTACTAATCGACTAATCGCACATCACTAGTAAGAAACTACTCGTATACATCCATGAATGAGATCAGCTCGATAGAATTTGAAGGCTATGCAATCACGCAAATCCAGGAAACACAATGTATGTGGATTCAGTACAGGAGGTGTGTCTTGACTCTTGAGGCTCAGAAACGTTTCCTGTGCTCAAAACGTCTAAATAACTTGCGGGGCTTATCGGCATTAGTTTTACGGATGACTGGTCCTTTGTAACTCGCTATACGTTAGCCATATTGGAATTTCGTTTAAACGTATTTATTGAGTTTATGAGGCAACTATGGAACTTTTTCGTGGTCTCAACGTTACTTTCAAGTTATCTTACAAAAGTGTGATTTTTCATTGACTTAGCAACAGCCACATTTCACACTAACTTTGTCTGTCCATACAAAAAAACAAAAAGCGAAAAAAAAAACAAAAAAACAAAGACAAAAAGAAACAAACAATTGGGACTATTTCCCAAAACTTTTACGTCTTATTGCGCCAGCAACAATTTGAGAAATACTGTTAACTGTGGGGATGTTCAGACTGAAAGTCGGAGAAGACTCCAAAGTATTTAAATACACCTGAAACTTTCGGTGAAAATAATTTCCCCAAAGTAAACGGTATTTTCTTCGACTATTGCCAGTGCAATACACGGGGAAAAAAATACTGGTAGAATTTACCATCTGCATAGCTGATTTTGGAGTCTGCTACCAAGTATGGTAAATTTTACCATCGTATGGTAAATGTAACATACCTTGTGGTAAATTAAGATAACCCGTTGGTACATTTCACCACAAGGTGCGTTGCATTTACCATCTGATCGTAAGATTTACCATACTTGATAGCAGACTCCAAAATCAGCTAGGCAGATGATAAATTCTACCAGTCTTTTTTTCTGAGTAGGACGTAAACGTTGGGGAAACTAGCCCCTACCAGTAGCGCACCGAGAGTTTCTTCATCTCTCTCTTTTCTCCATTAAAAACGTATGTTAGACAAGGATGGACAACGGGATAAAACCCCCTCCTTCTGTCCTTTTCCTACTCATACATTCAAATGGGAAATGAGAGAGATGGAAGATATCCTGGTTGCGCCAGTGGCCCCTACCATCTTTTTTTCTCGTGAACGGCCACCGAAAGAGTATAGCTCTAGTATGCAGCAGTGGCGTAGCGTACAATTTGGCAACGTTGTATTGTGTCCATTTAAACCCGTGTAAAAGGTCGAATGCGAAGGTGTTCACCGAACGCCCTATCATTCGACCTTTTTCATGGGTTTAACTGGACGAACGGCCATGTTGCCAAGTAGCACGCTACGCCACTGGTATGCAGAATGGGGTTTTATCATAGGGGCACACCTCCGCATCAAATGGCATAACCCCTCTACGAATTGAAAAAACTCTCGCTTTTTATTTCCGAATTAAATATGCATTCAAAATATTTTACCCGGTAACTTAATGAGTGGGGCGCGGCAGTCTCCTGAACAGAGGGACAAGGGAGGGAGGTAGAGGATTAATCCGATGTTTGATCGAGAAGGATGAAAACAATCAGTTTTAGCTGGAATTCTGTACATATTTAGTTTTTAAAACTCACTTGCATGCTGAGAAAATTGCTCTTCTCCCCCGATTAAATGCGCACACACACACACACATCATGTGTACATGACGAATAAATCCAGTTTGTCCCAAAATGAATCTCTCTGATGAAAAGGGTTGACAATGCCTCTATCTCACTCTTACACTCACTCTCTAATTTGCATCTCTCTTTCTCTTGTTTTCTCTCGCTCGTAATCAATAGAGAAAAATAAACGCAGGGAGTAGATGAAAAAAAAAAAACAAAAACAAAAACAACAAAAAAAATGCGACGCGCTCCTACCGAAAGTTAATTTGAATGGATTCATTATCGCTTGGTTCGGTGCATTTTTAGTCGGTGACGGTTCTGTGTTATACATACGCTGCTCGCCAATTTGTCACTCCACGGTTCTATCAAAATAATGTTGTTGTGGTGCTTAAAAAAAAATAAAAATAAAAAAAATTGTAAACTAGTTATGAACACCAAATAATTGATTGCACAATTTTTCACAGATTTGACGTGCCTCTTGAGTGATTGATGGGTCTCAAAGGTATGTAGGTGCTGTTGCTAAAGCAATTTGGTGTGGCTAATGTATTTCAGCGTAAAATTCCGCGGAAATTGAAAACTTTCAAAATTCACCTGCTAAGTCAAACTTCGATGTTGTTGTTATAGGTTTTTTTACCCCTGTCTTCAGCGCAGAAGTAGATGCGATGTTGTTAATTTTGCTCTCACCTTAACCTCAGAGGAAACTGTTTCCATGGTTACTGTTGTTCATTGTTCATTAATTTTCTCATTTGAAAATTACTGGTTTCGGCGCGATCAATGAAATTAACACACTATTCAGAAAAGACCCACTGTGTAAGTTTTTGGTCCTGCTTTATTTTCTTTTCTTGTGAGAAGAATACGGAATATAAGGGAAAATGATACACATAAACTAATAGATGAATACATGAATAAACAGTCAAAGTGATTTCCACGAAGCAAAAGCGAATAAATATAAATAAACGCCTTTGTTTCAAATTTCCATTACCCCCGATCAAAGGTTCCTTTTAACTATTCATTTTTCTATTCATACAAAGCCTAGAAATTCTAGGATGAGGATTTACAGGAGAACGAGTTTACGATGCGATGCCTCCCTTTCTAATAAAATGCACCCCCGTGCTCCTTTGCCGGGAAAGTTCCGTCGTGACAGCATTTTACTCGCACCTTGCCAGCAAATGCTCATTCCCGGCACACGCATATTACATCGGGTATGCTATTACATCGTGTTAGCACTGTCGCACTGTGATTCAGGGTTGCCTGATTGATACATTAAAACTGTAAGTGCGGAGCCGTAGGTAGGAACACGCCTCTCTCTCTCTCTCTCTCTCTCTCTCTCTCTCTCTCTCTCTCTCTCTCTCTCCCCCTCTCTCTCTCCCCCCTCCCTCCCTCTCTCCCCCCTCCCTCAACGAAACAAAAAAAGGGATTCTTGGCTAAGACTATGAAAGAATACGTGGGTCCTAGTTGAGGCGGTGCGGTGGTGGCTGCAAGAACAGCAGATGAAACATGCAGGTATGCTCGATCTGAATAATGGGGCTCTTGCAAACTTTTGCTGTGAGCAACTGAATAGTCCAGTCTGATGTAAAAACCAGCGAAAATGAAGAAAATCACACTCATAGGCGGCGCGTATAAGGGGCTATTGGGGCTGTAGCCCCCCCCCCCCACTTTTTTGGGAACGAGGAGCTAAAAAAATTTTTGAACGAGAAAAAAAGGAAAAAAGGGAAAAAGGAAAAAGAACGATAAAGAGAAAAAGAAGAATGAAAAAACGTTGTCAATTTCATTCTTTCTTTTCAAAATTGGTGAAGAATGAAAGAAAAAGAGGGGGAAAAAGAAAAAAAAAAGGCTGTTGATTTTTAGCCCCCCCCCTACTTTATGACCCCACGCGCCGCCCATGATCACACTGAGATAGTCTGAAATTCAGTAATAAACCTACACAACTACTTCAATAGCAAGATCGTAATGGCGGTTCTACGCAGTTATCATGGGAGATTCCTTTCTAATATGTCACTTTTCTCTTTGGAAACACAGAGGGATGTCTCAAAGAGCTTGATTCAAAATGGGGGTTTTTCTCCCCCCCCCCCCACTGATTTTTCTGAAACTTTGTATTTTGATAGTACTTGATGTAAGTAGTCTTTTTTTTCAAATAAAGTTTTTCCAAAAATAATTAGGGGAGGAGTTACAGTGTTGCAAAGTTGCACCTTTCAAAAATTCATAACTTTCGCGTAAATCATCCAATTGAAACGCGGTTTTCACCAAAAGATGCGGATTGTAAAGCACTTTTATGTCATCCAAACGAAATTCAATTTCAATAATTTTTGACTTAGTTATCGTCATTTTTGTGATTTTTAGGCCACTCAAAATCTACTTAAAGTGAAATAAAAAAAAAAGGTATTTTTTGATTTTGACCGGGTTGTAATATGTTAATTCTCTTTAAATTCTGCGTAAAATGAGCCCAAGCAGAATGCAGGGCGATTTTTTGTTCCGGAGTTATGCATTTTTTAGTAAGCGAAAAACGAGTTTTTTAGGGTACCCATGAGCGTTCGATAGATAGGCTCAAGTCAAATAAATGGAAACTGTATTTTTTGATTTTGATCAAATTGAAATATGTTATTCCTACTTAAATTCTGCGTAAAATGAGCCCAAGCAGAATGTGGGGCGATTTTTAGTTGCGGAGCTATGCGCGTTTTAGTAAGCGAAAGTCGAGCGTTCTATGGAGAGGCTCAAAGACGTGGGTAGCCCGGGTAGCCTCAACCACTCGACTATCGAATGCTCATGGGTACCCTAAAAAACTCGTTTTTCGCTTACTAAAAAATGCATAACTCCGGAACAAAAAATCGCCCTGCATTCTGCTTGGGCTCATTTTACGCAGAATTTAAAGAGAATTAACATATTACAACCCGGTCAAAATCAAAAAATACCATTTTTTTTTATTTCACTTTAAGTAGATTTTGAGTGGCCTAAAAATCACAAAAATGACGATAACTAAGTCAAAAATTATTGAAATTGAATTTCGTTTGGATGACATAAAAGTGCTTTACAATCCGCATCTTTTGGTGAAAACCGCGTTTCAATTGGATGATTTACGCGAAAGTTATGAATTTTTGAAAGGTGCAACTTTGCAACACTGTAACTCCTCCCCTAATTATTTTTGGAAAAACTTTATTTGAAAAAAAAGACTACTTACATCAAGTACTATCAAAATACAAAGTTTCAGAAAAATCGGTGGGGGGAGAAAAACCCCCATTTTGAATCAAGCTCTTTAGATAGGAATCTCCCATGATACCTGCGTCGAACCGCCATTAAGCTCGATTCTGAATTCGTGAACTTCGTCATTTCTTAGTGAACTCATCGTCATTTTTACAGGTTTTTATGCAAGAATCAACTCTTCCCCGTGTAGCAAAAGTTCGCGAGAGCCCCCAGGGGCGCCATTTCAGATTTTCCTTGGGGGGGGGGGGGGGGAGGCAAAGCTCACCAAAAATTTTGATGACCTTTTTTTTTTTTTGGCCATGCAGCTTTAAAAAAAAGAAATTAATCCTCATATCTAGGGATAGTTGTTCGTTGAAAATTGATTTTTGGCCATTTTCGGCTATTTAAATTACTTTTGTTTTCTTCTTTTTCCCGGCTTATTCCTCTGCCGCTCTCTGACTTGATTTTTCGGCCACATTGAAAATCCTTGGGGCGGGGGGCAATTGCCCCCCTGCCTCCCCCCCAAATGGCGCACCTGAGAGCCCCATTGCCTATTCTTTCAAAGAAGAGGATTTTTCGGAGGAGCGTACTTTTGGTTTTACGACTACTCATTGAAGGAAATTCGCAATTTTTGCGTATACAAAAAAACCAAAGGTAAGCAGTTAGCACCTCCAAAGACATCAACACACTTTCACAATGTCAGTTACTCACAATCAGAACGAGCATACGGACCCAATTTGTATGTGTTGTTAATGCAACCACCGCCACCGCCTCAATTTGAAAACTGGATGACAAAGCATGACTGATTAGAAAGAAGCTGCGGGCCGATCATTTACTTTATCGTTAAAACCGATCGTTAAAACTGTCTACGATTGATGCTATTGGTCGAAAATCGTAAAACTTGGCTGTTGCTATGGTATAACCATCGTTAAGAGACTCGTTTTATAAAGGCTGGTGATGAGAAACCTTTAAATATCGGGAACTATGACGCTGGTTACCATAGCAACGGCTAAGTTTTACAATATTCGACCAATAGAATCACTCATACACAGTATTAACGATCGGTTAACGTACGTTGAAGTAAATGATCGGCCCGCTGAAGTTAAAATTTGAAGCTTTGGAGTAATTTATCACCTTTAATACTATTGGGAATGACTTTTTACCGGAGGAAAAAGCTGAATATTTGATATTCTTCTTTTTATCATAGAAAGATGCATTGA
Organism: Trialeurodes vaporariorum; assembly: GCA_011764245.1. NCBI lineage: Eukaryota > Metazoa > Arthropoda > Insecta > Hemiptera > Aleyrodidae > Trialeurodes > Trialeurodes vaporariorum. The sequence continues at coordinate 78,304,095 of VMOF01000002.1, forward strand.
TCAGATGATATTCTTAGCCCGCAGAAGTTATCCTTCGATGAAGCGTCACCCATTGAGTAAAAAAAAAACTTGAATGAAAGATGTAATTCAAGTGCCGTTGATCAGGGCTATGTAGGCAAATAATGAGATAAAATATGTTGCAACAAAAATCGTTTCAAAATAAAATTAATCTAGATAGATTTCAGAAATTTCTGCTTCACACGACGAAAAGTGCTTAAAAAAATCGAAAGTAAATCTACATTATTTTTCAATTAAACCTCTAATGCATTGTAAAACTACCAAATTCGAACGTCACCAACAAATATTTTGGCACGATGAGACAACCATTTGTCATGTTTTAAAGCATGAAAGATAATTATTTCACCAAAACAGAAAGCTTATCCAAATTCTACATTTCTTTTTTTTTTTTTTTTTTTTTTTTTTTGGGCGTTAATCCTCGGCTTCAGAATTTCTTTGCATTTTAAAATGAGCGAAGAGCTGGTAACAGTATCACCACCCCTAATCTACATTTACGTATTGGTGTGCTTCTATTAATGCTTTTTTTTTCTTCTTCCTTTGAATTTATTTGTCTCATTAAACACTCAATTTTTAAAAATTTTAAATATGCATTTTTAAAATTTCACAAAAACACTATCATTGAAGAAAAAAAAAATAGAGACACTTCGCTTACTAAACAGTGCCAACCCAACGAAATCCAGACTAATTCTAAGAGAGAAAAAATTTTGAAATAACGGCGGGGGGGGGGGTTGGGTCTTACGACTCTAAAGAAAATATAAGACAGATAGCTATAGGTCATATGATATCCCTTCGGTTTCCATCCATCCTTTTTTAACAGTCCAATTAGAATGGGATAAATGAAGACTTCCGATTATCTTTAAATGGACCGATTAAGTTTTACTTAAGTGCACGGAAAAAAAGATTAGTGAAAATAACCATACGGATACCTGATTTTGACACCTGCTAGATGTCATGGTAAACTTGACCAGAAGTATGGTACATTTACCGATACTTTGAGTAAATTCGACATGCAATCAGGTGACATCACCTAGTGCCTAGTCAAAACATAGTATACTTCTGGTTAACATTACCATAACATCTTGCAGGTGCCAAAATCAGGCATCCGTATGGTTATTTTCACCGTAGTTTTTTTTTTTCCGTGTGACGTCACCACTAAACAGTACTCGTAGAGCAGGTAATATTTGTCTAGGAATCTTGGCAACGCTTCTTGCATTTCTAAAACTTCAAACCAACGGCGGAGCATTAAGCACGGGTGCGAGGAGAAGCTCTTTACCGTGATGAAACGTGAGCAAAATTGTAGCAGGTGTTTGATCAAATCACTCGATTTTATATAATAACGGTTGACTTTTTTCTCTGAAAGATATACTCCGCGCGGGCTGACGGGGGGAGGCGCGGACGAGGAGGCCGCGCGCGGTTTGGACTTGGATTACAGGAGCGCTCAGAGAAGTGGAAAACATTTTCTAATACGATCAACAGCCGCACTACCCCCCTGAAACTTTCACCCAGGCAAGCAGGCAGGCAGCCTTGTCAGCGCCCCCCTCCCCCCCTCCCCTCCCCTCCCGCCCAGAACCCTCTCTCCTTGTCAGCTAGAATCCCACTATCGTTCATTACTCGGTCAACGACCTATCTCAATCCTTATCCCTTCATCAATGACTTGAATCACTCCATGAATCTTTGTTTCTATCCCTCTATCTTTTGTTTCCCACTAACAATTACTGCGAACCTCCCTCTCCCCCTTCGACCCCCGCCCAACCTCTTGGAAGTCCCCCGTAAAAAAAAAAAAAAAAAAAAAAAAAAAATCCCTCCAGCTAGCATCATAGTATCCCTCCACGCATCTATTTCTCCCTCCTTGCACTATTTTTCTACTACACTCGTTTTCTAAGTAGCCCACCCTTTTCTATTTATAGAGTAAGAGAGATAGAGAGAGAGAGAGGGGGGGGAAGAGAGACAGAGAAACTACACTAGGTTTCTCATCTAGAAGTATACAATGTATGCGTGCATATTGCATAACTAGACTCGAGATAGCTCTTCTTTCGTTGCCAACGTATTACTGCACGCTAGAAGAATACTTGGCAATTTCATTATATCTGAGCAGATGTTAATGTGGTGAATATTATGCATTGCTCTTTGCCGTTGAAGATGAGTCGAGAGCGGGCAGGAGAGACAGATAGAGAGTGGGTGTGTATGTGTGTGAACGAGAGAGAGAGAGAAAGAGAGAAATATAGTTACGTTGAATATTTTCCACCGTGTTAAAGCGTCCGTTTGCGTCCTCGCGCCCACGACCGGCTCCAGCCTCTGAGTCATTTTTCCCCGCCTTGCAAATGCCTCGGTAGTCACTATTAAGGACTAGAAGAGACTCGCGCGCTATGAATCCGTGCATAAACTAATGAAAAAACAAAAGGACGCCGCATGCAGCCTTTGAAAAAGCGCTCGCGGTGCTCTATAAAGTCGCAGCTCTAGATGAGTGATTACACCGGGTTGCATCTTTGGAGTTTGAAGGGGCTGAGTGAGAAGGGTTTAGGAAGCTGTGGTTTTTTCAAAGCCCGAAAACGGGAAAAGGAAGATGATGATAAATAAGAACGAGGGAGAAAGCAGATTGTAAACAATAAATTTTCCATGTTTAGGAATTTAGCTTCTATTTTCAGAATGAGTACTTTGCAGATGTTTGCCACAACAATAAGGATCATGAATGCGAGTCTGTTGTAAACTATAAGAACAGCATTAAAAAGGGTCAATTCTAGATAATGTAAAATCACTTGAAAATAAATTTGAACGCATCAAAAAGTTTCAAAATTGACTTGCAAACTCAATAAGTGCGTTTAAACGATATTCCAATGGGGCTGTTGCACATTTTTGCTTAAGCGATTTAACAGTCGATGTCGGTGTAAACACCTCGAAAAAGAACAATGGCAGCACTGAAAACTTCCGAAATCCACTCTTAAACTCAATAAACGCTTTTATTTGCGAGAGCGTAATGGTGGCGAAGGGCAGTAACAATGGGAGATTCCTATCTTTCTTTCGTCACTCTGTCTATGCTGACAAGGATGATTCACAGAGTAATTAGTCATCTGAGTGATGATCCACATTCGATGAATGATACCGCAATACCTAGTGACACCGGTGTCAAATGAAAGTCGTCTCTTATTGGTCACTTCTTGATGGAGTTACAGAATTGTTAGATGGGAATCTCCCATACTGTTACTACCCGTAGCCACTATTACGCCCGCGCAAATAAAATCGTTTATCGAGTTTAGGAGTGGATTTCGGAAGTTTGTAGTGCTGCCATCATTATTTTTTGAGGTTTTTAGGAGGGTACACCAGAATCGACTATTAAATCGCTTATAGCAAAAGTGTGCAACAGCCCCATTAGGCTGTCGTATAAGCAAGTCACAATGAGGTAGTCCCATTACATGTAATTAACAGCTGTCTCAACGCTGCGAAAAGTATTCGTCGCGTCGTAAGGTAACAGACACATGACCCCATAATTTCTCCGAGATAGAAGTTTTATTACATCCAACCCATGTTTCAGCAAAAAATTGATCCCTTTTACGGTTATTTGTTTCAAAGCAGGACACGGTAAAAGAATAACCCACAGGGATCAATTTTAGGGCCAATTTTGTTTGTAATTTTTATACTATAGCCTGTGGCTCTTAGGTATTAGAATAAATAAATAAATGCAGATTCAGTCTCCTTGTCTGGCATCTGCGAATTTGCGACTGGAATGAGGGATCTACCACCCAATGGGTTGTCTACATTGATAAGAATGTGATTTTTTTTTTTTTTTTTTTTTTTTAGAAAATAGTTTAACTTTAACCGCTTTTCTGCCGGATGATTTTAAGAGCTACCGCAGGCCTTTAAATTCCCTAAATTATAAGGTGTCTCAAAGGGAGGGATATATCGGCTCCAGATCACATTTATTTATTTTATTTTTTTCTGACAACACTTTAAATGATATTTGAAACATTTCATGACATTAACTGGCCGGTCTTCATGAAGTCTCCAAGAAGATAAGACATTATGATGTTCTTCAGCAAATCATGATTTGCTCGGGACCAAGGTATTACGAATCCTACTAGCTTAAGTGATTCTCTTCTTCATGGCTGATAGTTACCCACATTTTATCCAGTTTTCATATCTACACGAAAGCGGTTATATCCAGTTTGAGGGGACACTAGACGTAGGCGTTTGCTTCCTGTCCTCTAGCTGTATGTCCGACGTCCGTTGCATCAGAGCTGCCGTTTTGCGTATAATCAATGCTATTTTTCAACCCACCGATGATTCCACCGGCTGAGAAAAGATTACATAGTTCAGTTCAGGGCATGACTGTAATGAACTAAAATACTCGTATCTGTAATCTTTTCTCAACCGGTGGAGTCGTCGCTGACTTTAAAAAACTTGCGGATATTTTAATTAATCAACGACGTTTCCACCGATTACGGAAAGATTACAGATCAGAGTATTTTCGTGCATTTCAGTCATACACTGAACTGAACTGTGTAATCTTCTCTCAACCGGTGGAATCATCGGTGAATAGAAAAATAGCATTGATTATACGCAAAACGGCAGCCCTGCGTTGCATATTTCTCCAATCCTTATATGTCCCCTCATCTTGGCTTCAGGAACGCGACAATTCATAGTCACACTCCTTCTGGTACTTTATTGTAAAGAGACATATTTTTACCACCTGAAATATTCCACCCAATGTAGTCAAAAAAGCAATTGCTTGTCTGACAAAACAAATATAATTACGAGCGCTCTCTTTGAAGCTGTTGATTTTAAAAAAAAGCATTCACGACTTTATGAGTAGTGGCCGACTTTGTTGGTCCTTTGAGTGTTTATCGGTTTTTTCGGGTTAAATTGATCGAAAATGGACTTATCGCAATTTTCTGCTGATGCATTAAAAAAGATCGATGCTGGAGTTAAATCATTCAAAAATAACGTTGAGATGAGTATCAAAAATAAGTTCCAAAATGTACGTACAAACTCAATAAATGCGTTTAAAAAAAAAATGTTAATGACGGATGACGTTTAGTGAGTCACAATCGGGGAGTCTCCTATCTAAGTACCGTCTTTTAGGTGAGGCAGAAACCCGTGTACTCAAGTCGTGGGGCTCGTGCTATTCGCCGATTGGGTCGTCCCAATGGGGCTATTGCACACTTTTGCTATAAGCGATTTAACAGTCGATTATGGCGTAAAAACCTCAAAAAATAACGATGGCGGCTCTAAAAACTTCCAAAATCCACTCCTAAACTCAATAAACGCAGTTATTTGCGGGAGCGTAATGGTGGCCGAAGGCACTAACAATGGGAGATTCCCATCTAACAATTCTGAAACTCCATCAAGAAGTGACCAATAAGAGACTACTTTCATTTGACACCGGTGTCACTCGGTGTTGCGGTACCATTCATCGGATGTGGATCATCACTCTGATGACTAATTACTCTGTGAATCATCCTTGTCAGCATAGAAAGAGTGACGAAATTAAGATAGGAATCTCCCATTGTTAGTGCCTTCGGCCACCATTACGCTCGCGCAAATAACTGCGTTTATTGAGTTTAGGAGTGGATTTTGGAAGTTTTAAGTGCCGCCATCGTTATTTTTTGAGGTTTTTACGCCATAATCGACTATTAAATCGCTTATAGCAAAAGTGTGCAATAGCCCCATTGCTAGTGGGCTAAGAAGTAGGATGCTCAATTTCAGTGTGAATCAAATAACTGGGTGACGTCAGCTTGGTCAACGGAATTCACCCGCCTTTATTCGCTACTAAACTCCCACGGTAGATTTAACAGGTATGGACAATGGGCGGAGTTTTGAGAGTGTGTGAGTGCGCTGTGAGCGTAAGTGATTTTTGATGACGTAGGAATCGACATAGCGTCGCCAGCCAATAGAATTCCTCGCCTCATTCACAGCGCGCTGTTTAAATTGATCCAAAAATAATCAACGGTGGAAAATATATACATTTTCCAAAAACGAAAAACGTTGACATGATATAGTACACCAGGAAATTGCAAATAAAACGACTTGCAGTGATAAAATGAGAATGAAAACAACCGATTATTATGAAATGGTAGCGAATCCGAAACATCAACAAACGTACGAGCGTCGCCGGACACTCACACACTCTCATCAACTCTAATAAGCCCCGCCCATTGTCCATACCTGTTAAATCTACCTTGATAAGCTCCCTGGCGGGACTATCAGTTATACAAAATGCACACAACTGCTTTTATCTACCTTGCCTTCCAACTTCAAACCAAAACTCCGGTCCTGCCAACAGTCGGACCGTTACGGCCCGATTTTACATCCCGACCGACTTATTTAACAAGGAGGTAAGTACACAATGAGGCAGTTGCAACTTGCAAGGGTCTGACATTCTGTTTTATTACAAAGAAGGTGAGCGTATTTTATGAGCTGAGAACATGGTTTCTTTGGTTTTTTCCAGTAAATCCCGGTTTCGGAGATACAATCGCGTAAAAGTGAAAACACTCGTGCGTGTTGTGACGTCACAACGCGTAATCCCCACTTGAAACAATGTTTTTTGGGACAAAATCTTATCTTTGGAAAACCTAGATGAAAACCAAAGACGTCCTAGTTTTCAGCTCACCAAGTACTTTCATTCGCTTACTGAAATTCACAAAAAATCAGATGATTGCAAACTGCCTCATTGACACTGTAGCAGCACGATGTTTCGAAACTTTAGTGGATAAGGTCCACACCAAGATGATTGTGAATTCGATTACCGGGAGGCATTTGCATGCTTTTGCGCTTTCTCTGACACTGCGCAGAGTGCCGTAAACACGCAGAAAGAATGAAAGTCAACGAGCCCTTATTGCTCGGGTGCTTTGGCGGGAAGGATGATTAGATTTCTGGAAACTGATCCGGGAGGGCAGGTGAACAGGAATCTTATTTGCCGCCAAAGATGGGAGGCGGTATGGCATTATATTCAGGAGCCCTCCTCGCATTCTGCTCCGTGAACCCTACCGGTGACCTGTACGTAGTTTGTGTATTCAGTGTGTGGGATGTAATGTATTTTGTGTTTTACCTGAATAATCCGAGCAGAACTCAAATCATGGATGATTGTCACAGCGGATTATCAGTTCATAGGCAGAAATCCGAGTTTAATCCCTGCTCATGAGTATTAATATACTCGTGTAAAGGGGCTAGGAAGGAGAGGTTTGTGCGTAACATGCATGCAGAGTGCACGCGGTACCCTAAATGTTTTTACCGACAGCATTCAGTCTGCCGGTCCGCGCGCTTGTCCTCGCTTGTTATTGAGGGGAAATTATGCAACCCGACAAGCATCGTGTATGCTAACAGGTGCGCTTTGATAATGGATTGCTGAAGTCTATTGACTCATCATAAAGCCCTTTCCCTCTTTCAACGACCGCTTAATCTCTGAATTTTATTTAAGCCGTAAAATATTGATAAAATTTGTTGAATAGACATGAAATGTTCATACATTTAGATTTCGTTTTGTCGTTATTCTGCCGTGACATAATTCTTGTCGACGGAATAGTATCGACTTTAATGCATGCATTAAAGTCGATACAGTGCAAGCTTGCACTGTAGTACTGGGATTTCTATTAGATCTTAACTATCACGTGATTCTTCACTCTAGCTCCTACTTCATTAAAAAGTTCAAAGCCGTAGAGTTGAATCTAGAAACGTCACATTCATTTTGTATACTTCAAGCTACAGAAAAGACAGTGGCGTCGCGTGCCATCTGGCAACAATGAAACTGCTCCATTTACACTCATTAAATACATCGAATTTTCCTTGTGCACCCCCTGAATTCGATCTTTTACATGAGTTTAAATGGATAGAATACATTGTTGCCAAATTGCACGTGACGCCACTGGGAAAAGATCGAACTCAGAGTGTATGGCGTATTCCTTTCCAAGCAACCTTTTAAGTGGGATTGAATGGAAAAATGGCATCGCTTTCAGATCAAACGCTTCATTACAACGGACGTTTCAATAGACAATAAATGAACTAAGTCAATGCTCAGAGCCCTAGAGAAGTCATTATCTTATTATTTGAGTATGGCCCATCTAATGGGTCTGTTGCAATTTTTTGCAACAGCGCAGCGCTATGGAGGGTCTTTAATGTAAAATTTCACCAAAATTACATCGAAGGAATCACTAAAAGCGCGGTGCAAAGCGGTGCAAACACTCACGTCATCAAGTAATTTTTACAAAAGAAAACATCCATAGCTTGCATCTACTTACATCAGTGGCGGCTCGTGCGATTTGGCAACTATGCATTCGTCCCATTTAAATACATGGAAAACAATCGAAACTCGAGGAGGCTGCCAGCCTCCGCTTGAATCGATTTTTTACCTAAGTTTAAGTGCATGGTTGCCAAATCTCACGGGCTGCTACTGACTTACATTATTAATGAATCGCGACCGTCGTCATTTTCTCGGTATTTTAACATTGACAAATTAATGTCAGATTTAATTCCTAGTGGAAACAGACGTGAGCAGTTGCGGCTCGTGCAATTTGGCAACCGAGCTAATTTTCCATTTAACCCATGCAAAAGTATCGATATCTTGGGGTTGCAATGGAGCTGTTGCAAACTTCTGCTACAGGCTTATTAATGGTGGAATATGGAATAATACCCAATAAAAATAACGATTAGCGCACTAAAAAATCACGAAATCCACTCCAAAACTCACAAAATGCTTTTAGACGCGAGACTGTAATGGCGGCCGGGGCCGCGGTTTGCATTGGATCTCCCTATCTTCAATCAGCGCCATCTACACGAGGTAGCCTCGCGCAACACCACAGAAGAAGAAGAAGAAGCATATAATTGCCATAAGAAAACCGCGGCCTCGGCCGCCATTACGGTCTGGCATTTAAAAGCATTTTGTGAGTTAAGGAGTGGATTTCGTGATTTTTTAATGCGCAAATCGTTATTTTTACAGGGTACTACCCCATAAACAACAATTAATAAGCCTGTAGCAAAAGTTTGCAACAGCTCCAATGCACCTCCTAAAGATCGATTGTTTGACATAGATTTAAATGGAGGGAATACGTTGTTGCCAGATTGCACGCTCCGCCTCTGGACGTGGGTGACCAGTCCAATTGTCCACAAATCATGATCTAAAACAATCGATGAATACTTTTAGTTTTATAGGGTGATTTGTATTCATCACACAACAGGTTATATTTTCTCCCCAATCGGATGTCAAAATAGGTCTGTGAAACGGCGCGTAAAGTATTGGACATATGGTACACAAGGTGGGTTTAGCGATATTTAGGGAGATCGTACTTCGAGTTGCGGATTAAAAGGGGTATCGGTGAGCGGCGCACGGTGGATAGAAATATGGTTCTCTCAAGACATCATCCGGGAAAAAATCCAGATTATGAGGAATGATTGACGCAAAGAAGTAGTTTAATTCATTATATTCAGTTCCAAATGAGTCAAATGAGAGGTTTTGGTAAGGTAACATGAATACAAAACAAATCACCATTTCAACAAAGAAAACGGATAAGAAAATAATGGGAGAAAAAATGTAACTACCAAAAACAAAAAAAAAACCAATTCCATCCAACACACAACTCAAACTCACTCACACATACGATAAATTACAAAAATGAAACAAAACTTAAAAAGAAAGAAATAAACCTATTGAGAAAAAAAATCCATAGAAGGATGCTGTGTAGCAAACAAGTATTCATAACTCCATCACATACACAATAGAATGATAAGACAACAAGTGAACTAAAATTGCCTTAAAAAAATTAGACAAAGTGGCATGGTTCATTTGAAGTAGGAAAACCGCCCCGCGAATAACATATCAGCAATACAAGCAACCAAGAATAAGTGAGGAACACCTATTTCTCATCAATTACAATGTTTCACAAAAACACCTAACGACATTACAACGAACAACTTAACTGCTTTGCAAATTGCAAGACGCGAACCAAGCTTTTTTAAAAAAAGCTAAAGAACACACTTATCACATCGAACTTTAGGGGGGGGGGGGAATATACATATTTCGTGGTTAAAACAAGAAAACTAAAATCCGAAGTCAATTTCTGAAAGGAAAAAAACGTAACATTGTGAATCAACGAAATGCATTTTGGTTAATTTCCCACTTAAATAAGAAAACTCATGATGAGATTGGCTTAATTTCTTATCGTTCTAACAGCACACCAATTCTCATTATAAGCGCACAACTACTTAGTATTGATAAGGCAGCATACTTAAAATAATCGAAATAGAAAATAGTATTGTACGAGTAGACTGAAAACTAATACTGAATGTAGTATTGGTATAGTTATTACTATTTTTTCAACTTTAAATGGGTCAATACCATGAGGATGGGTTTGGCAAGAAAATATATTACACATAACGCGTTTCTGTATTTTAAACAAACACTTTTCATGTCCCGAGTAATCAACATTTCTATCCTTTGTGCGGCGAGTAGCGACGTCGAATTGTTCCAATTGATTAATCGCTGCTGCGGTAACGACAAAGTCACGACCCTGTTTAGTGTTTGCCTCTTAACCTCGAATTAGGTATTGAAGAAGTAAAGAGAGGGCGAGACGGAGGGGTGGGGAGGGGAGGGGAGGGGGAAGAGGAGAGAACTTGGACAAATGGATTTAAACGGGAGTCAAAGGGGCAAGTCAAACCGAACCAAGTTTGGGTCCGCCGAAGACGGATTGAGCTTCGTTCGAAGAGTAATCTATCACATCGAGATCCGATGAGAGCACTTATTTTGGTTCGAGAACTATTACAGAGACGCAAGAAATTAGACAAGCGCAATGCGCGTTTTGTTTCGTGGAACGTTGCACTCAAATATTCCTTTATTCTGACCAGTTTCTGTCGAATGTATTTTGAGCTCTTCAGTAGCGTAACTAGAAATCATTCTATCTCTCTTTTTACTCGTTTGAATGTACAGGTAGAAAAAGGATAGGATGAGGGGATTGATCCCCCTTTCCTACACTGAAAAAAAAATCAGCTAAATTTAACTAATTTCAACTTAAAAGTATGGACACCACTTAAAACTGTTAGTTTAACTATTTGAATTAGTAAAATTAACTCCGTGCCGTTTTAATTAACATGGCACGGAGTTATTTTTACTAATTCATATATTCAAACTAACAGTTTTAAGTGGTGTCCATACTTTTAAGTTGAAATTAGTTAAATTTAGCTGATTTTTTTTCAGTGTATCCTTTTCTAACTTACACATTTTAATGGGCAAAGTGAGAGAAAGGTAATTTCTAGTTACGCCACTGGAGCTCTTAATTGATGCTGAATGTAACTCTTGCTTTAGCACAACGGTTCAATCGAGAGAAACTGCGATTGCGCCAATCGGAGTAGGCTTTTTTTTTTTTTTTTTTTTTTTTTTTTTTTTTTTTTTTTTTTTTACCGGAACGCGATGAAACTCTTTGGACCAAGATAAAACGCAGCACGTTTTACTTGCGGTTCGCCTACAAGGTCTCAGCGTTCCAACGAAACGGAACGGGAAATAGTCTGAACAGTCGATCCGTCGATCACTGTTAATTGGGACCAACCGAAAGCAACCAAAAGTAAAGTCCAGTTTGAAATTCATGGAGCAGCAGGCCGATCCTTGAAATTCACGACTTTTGGGTAGACTGGATAAGAATGGAAAACGGTGATTGGTGGAGACAAGTCACGTGGTTGTCCAGTCTAATCAAAATACGGAATGGATTAGATAATTTATCGGGCAGTCTTGGAGTACCCGATAAATTATCTAATCCATTCCGTATTTTGATTAGACTGGACAACCACGTGACTTGTCTCCACCAATCACCGTTTTCCATTCTTATCCAGTCTACCCAAAAGTCGTGAATTTCAAGGATCGGCCCGCAGGGTGAAACGACGAAACGTACGGGTTTCCGTTGTTAACCCATAGTGTTCCATGTGTTCGGACGAGCACCATCAAGTTTCATTTTATGTTTGTTCTAAATAGTGTTTGTAAATTTTGAGTTTTTTTGATTCGTGCAAAAAGTTGCAGGACGCACTGAGAATCGAACCCGCGACATCGCGGATTTGTACCGCGGCTATACAAAGAGCTGATAGTCGAAGCCTTTGACCAGCCGATCAGCGCAGCGGTCTGATTGAAGTGGCCGTCCAAATATGTACAAGCAGAGCCATAAATCCTGCGTCGACGATTCGACGCAACCCGCATTACATGTACAGTTAATGCTCTCCAATCTTTCTTTTCTTTTGTTCTTTCAAGACCGAGCGAGGTTCGGGCTACGCGTAGTGCGGGTTGCGTAGATGCGTCGACGCAGGACTAATGGCTCTGCTTGTACAGGGTGGGGCGTAGAGATCTGACGATTTTCAAAAGGCTATAAATAAAGAACTATTTGACTTAGAGAAAAAAACTTTTTTTTATTGAATTCAGTACAGAATGCCGTTTTCTTACATTAAGTTTTAAAAATTACATCTCGTAGATGTTGACCGTCAGCGTCAATACACTCTTGAAGTCGATTTCGAAAGGAATTCACCGCTCTTTCGCACATTTGTATGGGTATGTTATCGATTTCCTCTCTGATTCGCACTTTAAATTCCTCTAAAGTATGGGGGCGACTCCTAAAAACCCTTTCCTAAAGGTAGCCCCATAAAAAAAAGTCACAAATGCTCAAATCGGGAGATCGCGGAGGCCACTGTAAATCTCCTCTGAGAGAGACCAACCGATTTGGAAACATTTCCCGCATAGCGGCAAGGGAAATGCGAGCAGTATGAGCTGTTGCTCCATCCTGTTGGAACCAGACGTCTCCTAAATCATTTTCTTCCGCTAAATTTTCCAACATGGGCTGCACATAGTCTTCCAACATGGAAACATATCGGTTCGAATTAACAGTGACAGTTACGTTGTCTTCCCATACCCATACAAATGTGCGAAAGAGCGGTGAATTCCTTTCGAAATCGACTTCAAGAGTGTATTGACGCTGACGGTCAACATCTACGAGATGTAATTTTTAAAACTTAATGTAAGAAAACGGCATTCTGTACTGAATTCAATAAAAAAAAGTTTTTTTCTCTAAGTCAAATAGTTCTTTATTTATAGCCTTTTGAAAATCGTCAGATCTCTACGCCCCACCCTGTACATTAAGAACTGAACGTGTACCATTCAAAAAAAATTATTCATTTAGCAAATCTCTAAGAGAGTTCGCGCGGTGTTTGCCAGTAGTACAGTGACTAGATAAACCACAGTGTGGTCAATTGCTACGCACCCAAGCGGACCTCACCGCCCATAAGAACGCGTGTAAAACACCCGATTTTCAAAAAATCATTAAAAAAATAAATATCAAACGAAATTTAGAAAATAAGATCTCTGTCGAAAGCTTAAAGCGTCAAAATTATGAAACTGAGCTTCAAACTTCAATAAGCCCTTCTTTTGCCATAATCATTGAATTAGGGGAATCTCTCGTCTCAGCCGTCGTCAGCGGCCAGTTTGTTTACATTCTCTCAACTCCTCTCCACTCATACATCTGCTCGTTCTTATATTTTTGAAAATCAGGCATTTTCCACGCGTTCTTATTGGCGGAAGAGGCCACTTGGGTGCGTAAACGCCAGCCAATCAGCAACACGACCAAAATGACCACACTGAGGTTAATCTAGTCACTGTAGCCAATAGTCTTTACCTGGTAATTTTGTGATTATGATTTTGTATTTAAACCCAGGTGACACATAAATATGAAGGACAGCTTGCACCTTTGCTCCGTCGCACAATAGTGATGATAAGTGTAGTTTTCGTTTTAGAATTGCTTGTTCTAGTCACTGTAGCCAATAGTCTTTACCTGGTAATTTTGTGATTATGATTTTGTATTTAAACCCAGGTGACACATAAATATGAAGGACAGCTTGCACCTTTGCTCCGTCGCACAATAGTGATGATAAGTGTAGTTTTCGTTTTAGAATTGCTTGTAAGTATGCCGTGGTGAGGCCACGTATAGACAAGACTATAAGACTATAAAGACTTATAGAAGCGTAAGCTTAAACGGTTCATTGTGAGCGTCGTACATATTTTTTGGTGTGTGAAGTAAGTTCAGCATATTGCATAACTCCTGGGGAACAGACAAAGGGACCAATCGGTGGGTCTGAGTCAGTGCTTGAGTCCCTTGATGGAAATATTGTATACCGACACGAGCTCAACGAGTTGTGATTGGTCGTTGGTTTTAGGCTCTCACGGAGTCGAGCAGGAGTCGACGACATCGAAGGCTCCACACGAAAGGAGTCGATTCGTAGAGGAACGTATGGGAACGGACCGGAATGCCGGCAAATCCGCCAGTCCACCTCTGGTCCTCTGTTGAACTTAACCTTCGAATTCGTTCAGGCAGTCGACTAAATCGACTCCTGTCAAAATGCATGAAGCGTCGTGTCGGTACTCCCTATACAATATTTCCATCAAGGGACTCTATCAGTGCCGTGGTGAGGCGGTATCTGCGCTCATTGAATAAAGCTGACGTCTGTCTCCTGGAGGTTAGGCAATTTGCAAGGCTCGAGGTTGTAGTCTGCCGTATTGAATATGGATGACTCTGCATCAAGAACGCAGCCGAAAAGCATTGCGGTAGGTATCTTCGTACCTTCGCTAACGTAAAGCTTGTTCCTCTTGCGACATCGAATTGATTTGAATGTGTCGTTTCAGTCGATTTTATATCCAATTGATTTGTATTTGTCGTTTTGATCAATTTTAAATCGAGTTGATTCGTATTTGTCGTTTTGATCCATTTATATCAAATTTATTTGTATTGTTCATGAGTTGCTAATTAGGCCTTTCGTCCTTTCTTTGTAATTAGTTCTGTTGAAGTCATGGGACTCATTTTTTGATAAAGTTGTAACATTTTTAGTTCCTTATATTTGAATCGGGTTTAAGGATAATCCGTAGATTTGCCCCAAAATTGTTTCGATTCAGTTTTTTTCAAGTCCTTTTGGTTTGAATAATATGGAGCTGTTGCAAACTTTTGCTACAGGCTTATTAATGGTGGAATATGGGGTAATACCCAATAAGAATAACGATTAGCGCACTAAAAAATCACGAAATCCACTCCTAAACTCACAAAATGCTTTTAAACGCGAGACTGTAATGGCGGCCGGGGCCGCGGTTTGCATTGGGTTTCCCTATCTTCAATCAGCGCCATCCACACGAGGTAGTCTCGCACCACCACACAAGAAGAAGAAGAAGCATACAATTGCCGTAAGAAAACCGCGGCCTCGGCCGCCATTACGGTCTCGCATTTAAAAGCATTTTGTGAGTTTAGGAGTGGATTTCGTGATTTTTTAGCGCGCTAATCGTTATTTTTACAGGGTATTACCCCATAATCAACAATTAATAAGCCTGTAGCAAAAGTTTGCAACAGCTCCATTATTCCCTTCGTTTGTCTGTGTCGAGGTCTCAATCATGAAATGGTTTTTTTTTTGGACTTGGGCTTATGCCTTAAGTTAACCGCTAATCTGAGAGATCTCACACAAACAACATTTGTTGTTTAATTTAATCTATTACTTTCATTATTTGAGAGGTCCTCCGGTAGTTAACTCTCTAATTTTGCAGAGTCCCCACAGGTCTAAAGTAACCGCGATCGGTGGAATGACTATCACTGAAAAAAAAAAAATGTTAAAAAAATGTGGGACAGGTTCCAAAATGCTGATTTTACATTATAAAAATGCTGATTCAACATTTGAAAATGCTCATTCAACTACGTCCATGGCTGAGTCAGCATTTTCATAATGTAAAATCAGCATTTTGGAACTTGTCCGGGACAAGTTGTCCCACATTTTTTTAACATTTTTTTTTTTCAGTGTAGTCAGAGTGATTGGCGTGTTCCGTTCTACTTCGATGGAACACTCAAACCATTGGTGGGCCCAGCCCTAACGAGCGGGGGAACGAACTTGAGACCCCCCCCCCTAAGTGACTCCCTTTTATTTTTTTCTCTCTTTCCATCCCTTTCCATTCCCCTTCTTTCCACTCTTTTTTCGATGGACCGGGGGGGGGGGGGGGGGACGTGTCCCCCTCCCCCTTCGCCCCATTTAGTCGTCAGTGGCTCTAACTGCGCAGTAAAAAATGTAGCGTTCCATCGCATTGAATCAGAGGCAATACGAGGAATCTGTCCTTCTCTCTTTCTTCGTCCATTTGAAGACGTGGGCTGAAATAAGGCGCAAGAAGAGCCTTAGCGTGATTACAGACCATTCCTTTATCCTTTTCTAACACATAAATTCTGGTACGAGAAGAGAGAGAAAGACTAAACCCCTGAATCCGCCTTTTCCATGAATATTATCAGTGGAGGGGCTTGAAAAATATAAAAGTATCTTTGTCTCTTTCACTTGTTTTCATTTCATCGCTTTTGTCTTGAAAGGCGAGGGAAACAGAAAAAAAACACGGGGCTCCTTTAGTGTCAAATTCCCCTCGCTTTTATAAGATAAAAGTAAAAATCGAGCAGACAGCAATTTCGTTAGTTTATTTTTTTGCAACACTTCTGAAAGTATGCAGTTGGCTGTTTTATGAGCAACTTTCAAACGCACCGTGAGTTTATCGTTGTAAGTACGAGAGGGGGTGCGCCTGAAATTAAAGGGAAGGAAAAAGAAATCATCGTAAAAAAGATGAGTTAAAGGCACGAAATTTTCATCAGACGGCAAGTCGTTTTAATTCTTCCATGCAAAAACTACGTCTATAAGAGAAATGCAAATAGACTGTAATTACTCGTATCTTTGTCTCCTTGGCCCGTGTTTCTCAGTTCAAACTATCATGACTATTTTTTTTTTATTTTTTTCTTACTACTTCCGAGCTGTTCATTTGAAACAGCCTTTCAAACCGTACGACTGAAGCCAGTGGTGACTCAAGAACTTTGACAACAGTGGATCCTCTACATTTAAATCTACGTAAAATAATCGACGTTCCAGAGTTTCATTACATTTAAATTCCACAAAATCAAATTCAAAACTTAAATAAGGCTCAGTGGCGTAGCGTGCGATTTAACAACGTTGCAGTTCGTCTATTTAAACCCATGGAAAAGATCGAAGTGTTGGATATTCGGTGAACACCTTCGCATTCGACTTTTTACATGGCTTTAAATGAACAAAAGACCATGCTGCCAAATTGCACGCTACGCCACTGATAAGGCTATGTTAGCCTGAGAGGTGGTTCCATCAAAATTGATGCTTGAAAGAGAGACTTTTGATCACTAATAAAAGTAAATTTACAATTTTTTCGTTTTTTGCATTTTCATCATAACATTGGAAAGTAGAAGTGATGAACGTCCCCCTAGCCCTAGTCCAGAAGAAACTGCTGTTACTATAAGCATAGGCTAATTTCTTGAATCAGAACACAACGGAACGCTCGGTTTTGTATTGCGGTTAAACTGCGTTCTTCGAGTGTTGCATTGAAACGGAACGGCTCACTCCAACAAGTCGGTCCACCGATTGCGGTTACGAACGTTCCACTTATGACCTCAAACCTGTCATTTCCGCTCGAATCCACGACCTCCATGTCCTTTCTGAAATAACCTTTTCATGGATCGGGCAAAGTTTGCAACTAACTGTACTTTCAGCACAGAATAATACAATCAGAACGGAAACTCTGTCGGATTTTGAAGCAAATTCATTTCGCGTCCGCCATGTTGGGATATAGGATGTTTACATAGCTGGATTCGCGCGCGAAAAAAAAATATAGGACATGATTCGAGAAATTTTCATTCTGAAATGCCATTAGAATAAAAGTGAGGCCGGAAAATTAAGATTTCTTTACAGAATTTACAGAAATAAATGAGTTTCAACACAAATCACACTCGTCCGCCATGTTGGGATATAGGACCACAGCGTTGCCAATTGGTGCCGTTAAATTACAAACTTGCTTCCATTGGCTCTTATGGGAGTTTCCGTTCTGATTGTATTATTCTGTGCTTTTAGTGTCCAGTCCACCCACGGGAGATAATTAATCAAATATTTACACGCTTCTGTGATTCAGAGCATTTGTATTTGTTTTTCTTATCAACGAATATTATGAGTCCACCAAAAGGACATTGACGGATCCAGGAATTTCTGTCCCCCCCCCTCTCTCTCTCTCTCTCTCTCTCTCTCTCTCTCTCTCTCTCTCTCTCTCTCTCTCTCTCTCTCTCTCTCTCTCTCTCTCTCTCTCTCTCTCTCTCTCTCTCCATTTGAAGGGAGGACGAAAAAGGGGCTAAAGTCACGTGATCGCACTTTCTCCGAGCCTTTGTGACACATGTGTTCAAATGGGGAGAGAGAGTGGGGTATTCCTGAATCCTCTAATGAAGTGGAGGCAATGGCGTACGCAGGAATTAGTCTCTCTCGCTCTTTTCCCGTTTGAGTGTATGTACTAGAAAAGGAAAGAGATAGGGGCTGAATACACGTTCGAGCCCCTGTTTCTGTCATTTTCCGACACACGTGTTCAAATGGGGAAAGAGATAGATAGACAAATTTCTGTGTACGCTACTGAGTGGAGGCGTTCGACGGATATGTTTTGTGCGGTCAGTTGCACTAATTCAATCAACCTACTGGGGACAAGACTGCACACTGGACAGCCTCCGGTCACTCTGGACTGGCCCGGATGACTTGCCGGAGGTGGATTATACTTTGAAGAAATTAAGGGGTCACTGGTCATCGCGCCTTGTTTTCGACTGCGACAAGGATCATTGAATTATAAATTCCCAAGAGAAGGATACTGAAAGAGCGAGACGCAATGAGGATGTTGTAAACTTCTACGGTGGGATTTTAGTTTTGGAAACCAACGAAAATAATGATGAAGACAGAGCAGTATTCAGGAATTTATGTATCTCTCTCTAAACAGATGAGTTAGACAAGGATGGAGGGAGGGGCTTTCACGTCACCTAAACCCAGAGACAAACAGAGACCCAGCATACCATATAGTTGCGTAGAAAAGTGAAGCAAGTTTAAAGCGCAAAGTTTGTTTGGAAGTCACCGGCTGTAACGATAAACACATAACGCCTACTGTTGAGTGGTGAGCTCAACAAGAGACTGTGATTGGTCTGGGGAACCGGAAACGGAAACAGGTTTTGCTTGGCGAATACAAACCACGCGCTCACCAGTCAACAGTAAGCTAATGTTGGCTGTTGTTTCGATGAGTTCCGACCAAAATGGTGCCAGAAAAGTGGACACCGGTCGCAAGCTTTGTGCTTTATTTGTCTCTGCGTCAACCTGAGGGCGCTGGCATGCAGGGTGTTTGAAAATAGACAACATCGATTTTTACGCAAATTTTCTCTCAAAATTCACCCCGCCTGTAATTTAATATTGAACTCTCTTTTCCTCTCTTGGAAAATTTTCTGCCAGCACTCATGCTTCAGCCTTTTTCGAACGAATGCCTTTACTTGGGCTACGCCTTCTCCAACGAAGTGCGAAATGTCCGCCAAAGCAAAAAGTGTGATTTCACGATCCAAAGAGTCTTCCTCATCGAGTTTCTGATCCTTTACGAAGAACTTATGTGACTCTTGTGAGAATTTTTGAAGAATACAACATGAGCGTGGGAGAAAAGCAGACCAAGTAGAGGTAGTTTCAGAAGTGTAGGCGGACCTGGACCGATAATCTTTGGAATTTGTCAACATTATTTCTGATATTACTCGATGAAAATGAATGAAAATGAAATTGGGTGTTCACTTTACAATGAGGAACACTTTAAACACAAAAGAATAAAGTCATCAGAGGCAAGTTCGGTTTTATTTTAAAGGAATTAAATTTGAAAATTCGCCAAAGATTATGGTTTAGGTCCGCCTACACTTCTGAAACGAGCTCTACACTCGAATTATTCCAGGATCCCATTGTGAGTCCATGATGATGTCTACTGTCTAGTCCATAAAATTTCAAATCGATTCAACTTTCTCTGACGACTTACAGAAAGTTCCCAGAAGAAGGGCCCATAGTACTGTGAGCCCTTTTTCCGGAAATACGCACAAAACACAAGATTTCTCCAGTATTCTTTGTTATTTTACCAAAATTCCTCCGATTAATGAGTCTTAACCCTTTACTGCATGATTTTTTTTTTCAATAAAATAATTTTTTTTTTCATTCCAATTTTGATCCTTGAGACAGGAAAAAATAGTGAAAAAATTATTTCCATTTATTTCAATGGTAAAGAGCCTGAATATTAATTGTTCCAAATATGGCCTTACCCGCATTCAGGTATCCATGCAACTGAAAATAAAGTTTTCAGGATAAAAAAAAAAAAAAAAAAATTAAAGTAGTAAAAAATCGGTTAGTAAGTTTCAATAGTTGTTTTTTTTTGTATATGGTACCCCTGCGTTACTCCCAAACATAACAATGAAAATCGGAAAATATCTATCAGATTTTCAGTGTGCTATGTTCAACCACTCTGCACGTTCTATATCCTGTACTGTGCGCTCTAGGACAAAATCGACAATTCTTACTCGTTTAGTATCTGTTCCACATGTGGCCCACCATGCGACAATAGAACTCAAGTCCCCTACTTTTAGATAAGGCTTCAAAGTAATTGTTTCAGATCTGGGCTCATCTGCAGTTAAGGGTTAAAGGAATTAAATTTGAAAATGCGCCAAAGATTATGGTTTTTAGGTCCGCCTACACTTCTGAAACGAGCTCTACACTCGAATTATTCCAGGATCCCATTGTGAGTTCATGATGATGTCTACTGTCTAGTGTCTAATCCATAAAATTTCAAATCGATTCAACTTTTCTCTGACGACTTACAGAAAGTTCCCAGAAGAAGGGCCCATAGTACTATGAGCTCTTTTTCCGGAAATACGCACAAAACACAAGATTTCTCCAGTATTCTTTGTTATTTTACCAAAATTCCACCGATTAATGAGTCTTAAATCAAAATTTGAGAAAGTTCATCGACATTTTTGATGAAACTAGAGTCCACTTATATCGTGGGGGAAAGAAGGGTAGAATCAAAAATTACAAATAAAATATTATTTTGTCAAACGCTTTGAAGTTATACTTCCTATAATTCAAAGAACTCACCCTTTTGAAGTCTATATTTAAGGATAATGAATCATTTTCATTCCATCATTTCATCATTTCATTTTTCATGAAAATACGGTTAATTACAACGTTGCAAAATTTTTGTTCAATTCAACTAAAAAACCGGTAAGCGTAAACTGAACAATTTAGAAACTTTAACAAACTTTTGCGCGATTTAAGAAAGTTGGCAACAATGCGGCAAAAGTCGACGGCCCAGGAACTTTGAATGTTCGCGTATGTTTAAAAAAAAAGAAGACATTATCGGCAAAGTTACGGAGAGGGCATCCGATCATTCATTGGTTTTTATCTTGATTCCAACGTAATCTGAGTGTAATCTAGGTAGAATGCTAGAATGCTTCGAAACGGTGCACTGGTGCTGGAAAGATTACAGACCGCCACGCCGCGGCCGTGTTGTATATGGTGTATCTATTCACTGAAGATATTGCTATCTATGTATAATCTTTTCTGCACCGGAGTACTATTTTGGAAAGTTCTAAAACTCTGTCATATATGCAAGTCCCTTCTCCCGCGATTTGTTTACAGGTAAGTCAAATGTTTACAATGTCGTTATGTCGGGTAGTGCGTTTCGTTTGAGTTGCTCTTAGTGGTTTTTTGTTCTAAACTTGTATTAAGAATGAAGCTGTGCGAATGGTTTTTTTCTTTCTCGCGTAAGTGTTGCAGTGTGTGTGCATTATGGATGTAGGAAAGATAAAAATTAAGTTAACAAAGGAAAAAAAGACTAACGTCTTAAGGGAGAAAAAGAAACAAAAACAGCAGTCTGGACAAAGTTGTTTATCATCTTCTAATAAAGTGGTGCCGCAGAAGATAAATTTATGCCTGCTGAAAATTTTTGCAAGGAAAATTGTCACTAAAATATTAATATATTGACCAAGAGTCGCTATTTACAGATATCTACGCCCAAAACAAAACAGATCAAGATAATGTTTTAGGCATTTTTAGTATGCTGCTGAAATCATTCCAAGTAAGCGCGAAGCGCTTACGAGACATTCAAGAAAAGCTCTTAAACAATCACAAGGATATAAAAGAGGTTCGTGGTACACATTTAAATAGATCTCACACCATAGAAGATTCAACGTATGAGCTCTTGCTTAAGCATTTATAGAGTCAATTCCGACCAATTTAAGTCACTTTGGTAGTGTCGGTATGACTCACTTGCGTAATTTAGAGAACCCGGAACTGCACATGCATCACAAACTTATTCATCCTGTTTAAAGAGTACTTTTTGAAAGCTAAACACGTAGAATTAAAAATGAGGTACAGCACTTATTACAAGTGGTTCAAGGCTTTAAAAAATACACTTTTCGCGCCCCCAAAACCGACGCACTATGGGGTATTTGACCCGAATTCATGCTCAAAAGTCCAAAAGTTAAATTTAACATATGGTCAAAACCAAAGGTATTGGTGCATTCTGTATAGTTTTTTACATCATTCTGTACAATTTGAGCTTTCCACGTTGAGTGGTTCGCCCACAATCCGCCAGAGCGCGCAGCACTTTTACCGATTTCCGATTTAAATCTGTGTTTCACACCAATGAAGATAAGTGGTTTTAAAGTTGTTCATATTTCTCCAACTTGGGAAACAAAACATGGAAGACGTTCCGGAAGGTAAGAATAACTATTTCAAGCCTTTATATATCATGATACATAGTTTTTAATCCTAACCCTACTCCATACAGTAAATCGTAATCAAAAAATAATGAGATTGATAGAAACAAAGGTATTTTAGTTGGAATGTTCAACATTGTTCAACTTTCGTTTTTGCGTGAAAAGTTAGCCCAAAGCGTCTACATTATGCTCCAAAAAAGATCCGACCCGCATCGACCCGCATTCGCCGCAAATTGGGAAATTTGTAATTCGATTTTCAGGAAAAATTAACCCTAATTTCACCCAAAATTGCCAAAATCTCCATTATTGTACCGTATTTTCTCTCAATATTGTTGAAATGTACCATTTATACCTTGCTAGCTTGATGGAGAGGTGTGAATGGATAACACAGACATCAAATAATTGCACAGTGGGTCGAAACTTGACTTTTTTCGGACAAAAAGAAAAAGTCAGTATTACTGTTTGTAAAAGATTCGTTGGAGTTATTTATCGGTTACAGTTACCCTTTTGAAGCTATAGAGTTAATATTTAAAATATTTTCTCAATTTTTCTCAACTTTTTCTCATTTTTTTTTTTTTTTTTTTTTTTTTTTTTTTGTAAATTTGAAAACGTCCGGTAAATTCTATGTTCAGACCCTCTGTAGATATGGTATTGAATTGGTATCCAATTTTGGATCCAAAAAGACAAATAAAAGGTTAAATATGGTGCGCGTTGCGTGGGTGCGCCTTAAATGAGGGCCGTCTCGGAGAAATTTTGAGAGCTGAGGGAAGGAGTCATATCATTATAGGGTAAGGGGTAATGGAGGGGCAGGGAGCGAAGGGAGGGAGGGGATTAAGCAGGGGTATCGGAAAATCTTCGGGCACGTCTTTACGATGTAGTAAATGATGAATTCCATTAATAGGTAAAATCAGCTCGATATGAAGGTGCCAAACACAGTATGTGTAATTGCAACCCCCCCCCCCCCCCATCTCCAGAATTGCCTCAATAGTGCCAAAACGTCTTATTTAGTCACAAAATTTCATCATAAAGTCAAAGAACCACTTTGAGTAGCGTTTCATGTCCACAAATAATTTTGAGCATGAATTCTGGTCGAATACCCCATAGTGCGACGTTTGTGATTTTTGCACAGAGTGCAAACAAAAATCAAAAGTAAATAAGAAAGATAGATGCCGATTCGCTTTCAAACTTCGAAGCATACCTGCGAAAAGTGCAACAGTATATGGTCTCAAAACAAAACGTAAAAGCAAAATGTAAAAGTGACAATACACTTTTAGACGCAGAAATTGATTATGGCCAAAATTTGCTAAATCCAAAATTGAATGCCACCTCTCAATTCTATCGGCGACTCCTACTATGTTTCCTTTTTAATGTCCATTTCCACGCGGACGGTTCTTCATATTTTTAAACCAAGTTTAAATTAACTTTAATTTCAAATTAATTAAAAAAAAGAGGATATTTATATTCAAGTGTCAACACAATGTCGCTGTAGATCGATGGTTCCGATTGTGGGGCTGATCAGTTTTCAGTGTAAATATCTTGTCAGAACATCCCCCCCCCCCCCCAATTAAGCGTAGAGAAAAAAGAAAAGAAGAGAAAACTTTGGGAAAGAAGGACTCTAAAAGTAGACTCCCTCCACTCGGAAGGAAGAATCTAAACTAGAAAGTAGAAATTATCAGGCCGGGGTGCTCGTCTGAGAAATTCCAAATATCAGTGCGAGGCTAATTTTTTCGGACGAGCAAACCTAGGTCCTTCTTCCCGTATGACACCATTAAAAACGACAAACACAGTTTCAACGCCTATCCGTCCATTCTCTTTATTCTCCTCCTCTCCACCTTCTCTTTTATCACCTTTCTCTACCTCACACGATACGCATCCTAATCTTTAATAAGTAGCTTTTGAGTTCCTGTTCTAGATTAATTTAATTCACTAACACGAGTCGAATATAATCCATGCGCATTTGAGCTTATACGAACAACCCCCAACCCCCTCCTGCCTTCTCCATGCTCCATCTTCAATCAACCGTGGGGAGGGCAGATAGAAATATAAAAATTTGTTAGCAGCGTTGATATGGATAAGCCAGCTCCGATAAATCGGAAACTGCGGAGTTAAATCAAAATAAAACAAAAGAGACTAACAATACACTTCTCGGACACCCTATGTAATGTATGTATGCAGTGCACTTTATTGAAAATTGAATGAAAGTTCGAAAATGAGTGTATTTCAAACCCATAAATGTATGTAGCGAAACTTTGCAGGTTAAAGGATTATTAGCGCCGAATATGCGGCGAGTTCGAAATGAAAGGGGTAGCGGGCGGGTTCGTAGGTAGCAGAACAGTGGATGGGGATTATTTTAAGCTTTAATATCGGAATGATTTGATCCGATTATTAATATTCGTGCACAATATGGCCTCAATATTTCTCTACCTACCTATGTTTCCTCCTGTGCTCAAAGTATTGTCATCAATCAGCAGATCATCATATTATAAAACGTTTTCACCGCTTCTCTCTCGACCCTCCAAATAGTATGATTAACCATTTAATCTTTTCAGGGATCCTTTGTACTTTCGGACTTGGGGATAAAGTAACACGAGGTTAAAAATGGTTGTGATGGATAGGTCTTGATGTGCTGTTTACGTGTAAACAAATTTCTCCAGCTTTGGGGGAAAAAAAATTGCCACTAAAACTTGATTGCTGATGCGTGTTCTTCCCACAGCGACGGCATTGAATTTAACGTGAAATTCCACGAAAATAACGATGCACACATCATAAAATTTTAATGTAAACTTATTAACTTGAGGAATTAATTTATAGTCCATTTTGAACACCCTGCGCTACACTGCACACTATTTTCATGGACGAAACTACTATGAACTACTTAAACTACAACTTCGTAAATATCGATGTAACTAGCAACACGTTATATTTTGTATTTATTCTTTTCTTTGATATAATAAACAATTCTTACATTTTATTTCATAATCTCCTACTCACAAGGGGAGGCTCAGAAGTCGCCGCCTTCGATTTTGAAAACAATTGCACGAAAATGTAGCTAAAGTAAAACTATTAGACCCGTGTTTCTCAATTTTTGCCAATGGGCCTTACTAAAGCGTCAGGAATGTTTTGAAAGTTGCCGAAATTCATGTAAATATTCGGAACGCTCTCCGCTCGGGTTTTTTACGTGGATTTCGGCAACTTTCAAAAATTCCTGACGCTTTAGGAAGGCCCATTGGCAAAAAGTGAGAAACACGGGTCTAATAGTTTTACTTTAGCTACATTTTCGTGCAATTGTTTTCAAAATCGGAGGCGGCGACTTCTGAGCCTCCCCTTGTCAGTCAGTCAGTGAAAATGAGGTAGCTCAGGCTGTTCAAAGTGAACGATTATTTGAGTTGATTTCCATCAATTTTATACCTGTAAATAATGTTCAACGAAATAATTGAAAATAATGTCTTAAGTGAGCCGGCAGTGCCCCAGCCTATCAAATATATTCCCAATTAATACCTGTATCGACTCATGGTGTGGTAAGGAGCAGTTTGATATGTCTGATGGCGAATCTTTAGAAAAGTGTCCTCACCCACGCTCTGTTAACGATAAATT
This sequence comes from Trialeurodes vaporariorum, assembly GCA_011764245.1. Classification (NCBI taxonomy): domain Eukaryota; kingdom Metazoa; phylum Arthropoda; class Insecta; order Hemiptera; family Aleyrodidae; genus Trialeurodes; species Trialeurodes vaporariorum. The sequence continues at coordinate 78,330,278 of VMOF01000002.1, forward strand.
TTCACAGTTTTTTTAAGCGCGCATCATAATTTCCATAAAATGTTATACAATAAAATCAATGTGCCATATTGTTGTGACAAGAGAACGCAAGAGTTTCAATAAAATTTGTTTTCCTTCTTTTTGTGTTTTTTTTGTGTTTTTTTTTTTGTTTTTTTAAATCAGAGAATTAGCGTAAAAAATGATTTCCTTAAACAATAATCACAATTGTTGGAGCACAAAAATTAACTTAAGAAACTAAATCGTCTTTCTTCAAAAACACGGACAATGGACATCAAACAATTTTATTTCTCATCAATATGCAGCAATTTCTCAACTCAGGTTCCCGAGAAGTTCGAAAAAAGAGGCTACACTTGCAGATGTTCATGTGTCTAATTTTCTCTTACCAATGAAATGATGGGAGTATTTTCAATACCTAGAAAGGTAAATAAGTATTATCTCCGTAAAGAAGCTCGCGTAAAATGAGTAAGCTCGGAATGTCACAATGATTTTCTTCTTGGTGCGCACTACTTCACGTTCTGGTTGTCGACCCCTGGCTTTTTTTCTTTCTTTTTTCAATTTTTTCAGACATGCATTATCAATGATAAATGAGTGATTCATTCACTTTTAGCTCAACAGATGAATCCAGCAGAGTCCAATCCAGCAAAAAAGTCTGCAGTGAAACCAGCAGAGCTGAATCCAGTAAAAGGGGCAAACATCTTGGCCGTGGAAAGCGATACCACACACTGCTCGTGAAAGCGCGATAGAGCTCGAGATGGGAGGGCGTCAATGGAAACGTTGCGTTGCGTCAAAAGAAATGGTCATGATGCAGTAGCGCACCGAGAATTTCTTCATCTCTCTCTTTTCTCCATTCAGAAACGTATGTTAGACAAGGATGGACAAGGGGATAAAACCCCCTCCTTCTGTCCTTTTCCTACTCATACATTCAAATGGGAAATGAGAGAGATGGAAGATATCCTGGTTGCGCCAGTGTCATGATGAAATGCTATTTGAGAACTGGAAACAGGAACTGGTCATCCGTAGAGAAAAAGCGGATTCAGAGCATAATAAAGTTAAGAATGCTGTAGCACATCAAAATGATTTTTTCCGGATGGAAAAACAACTTTTGTAAAAATATTTATCGTTCTTATGGGTTCAGGTACACAAAAAGGGCAACTTTGCCAGTGGGTCTGTTGCAAACTTTTGCTACAGCGATATAGAGTGATAAATCTTAAGTAAAATCACGTGAAAAGTCCATTGGTGGTATCAGAAAGTCATAAAATGCAGTATTAAACTCACAAGAGGCGTTTAAGTGAAACCCAAGATGGCGGTAAAATATCGAGCAACCTGTGGGCACGCATCGTGAACATCCATAATGGCCAGTGGAGGATCCAGAAAATTTTTCTGGGGGGGGGCACGCTTGTGAAATTTTGAAATTTGAAGCGTTGGTGGAAGCAATTTCGGGCTATTTTCTATAGAAAAAAGGCAACATTTGAGGCTTCTGGGGGGACGTGCCCCCGTGCTAACCCCCCCCCCCCCCCCCTGGATCCGCCACTGATGATGGCCAACGTTAACAACCTCACAGCATCGGAGGTTATGAGTTTGTTTTCGTTGTGATTGGTTGTGATCGATATTGTGAGATTGGCCTGGCCATCTTGGATGTTCATGGTGCTTGCATACAGGTTGCTCGAAATTTTACCGCCATCTTGGATTTCAGTTGAATGCCTCTTGTGAGTTTGTGATTGCATTTTATGACTTTCTGCTGCCACCAATGGACTTTTCACGCGATTTTACATGAGATTGATCACTCTATAGCAATGTAGCAAAAGTTTGCAACAGACGCACTGCAGGCTTTGCCTCTGATAGTCAGCTCGAACATATTATAGTGGGAGAAGACATTGACCAATCGTTTTGGTACGTTTCTTTTACTTCCAAAAACGTGGAAGTTCTTGAGCCTGTTGCCGTTGCAATGAAAGGTTCAACAAAAAACAGTTTCCACGCATGGATTGAAAACACGAATTCATCATTTCAGTACACATAATGCACCGGAGAGTCAACTATGAGGGAAAACAGTCGCCTTAATCCGTAACATTTATATAAAAAAAAAAAAAAAAAAAAAAAAAAAAAAAAAAAAAAAAAAAAAACTTTATGGAGAGAAACAAGGGATTCTTTCGGATTATCTGGTAAAATAGATACGTGTGAGAGATGGAACTTCTCCATCACATTGCAGTACGATGTTTCGGATTTCAAACAGACTTGAAGTCTCGAGGGAATGGCAACATCTCTAACAACGGCATTGTCACCGTGAGAATAATAACTCCCAGTCGAAGGATTCTGTTGATCTTTAAAAACAAAGTTATGAGGACGATCCAATAAAACCAACCTTTTTGACTCACATATCGGAAATCCGTGTTTCTCGGATGTTTAAAAATCGTAAGCAAAGAAGCTTTTTCCTGGACAATGTAAAGTACCAAGTACATCTATTTCAAAATTGAGCGATCCAAGCCTATATTTTTAGAATTTTCATCATTTATTCTACAGGGAAGTTGTCAGAAAGAGGGGCAATATCACGTTTAATAACATAATTTACATAAAAGATACTACTTTCCAAGTGCAACGGAAATCATTTAAACAATAAAAAAAAAAAAAAAACGGAATACTGCGTGCTCCGCTTTTATATGCAGAGGTAAACTTTTACAACATTTGAAAGAGTACCTATATATAACTTTTAAAACACCTGCAATGGTTGGAGGTAACTCAGAACTTTTGAAATTTAATCAAGGGAAAATGAATAAGTTACAAGCGAAATAAAAAGTTTGCAATTCGAGAGGGCTATCTAGAAAAAACACTACATAAAATAGACGGGAGTTTATCGCCTGAGTTTTTTCTTCTAGCTTCGCTCAAAACATCCCTGTGTTTTCTCGATAAGATGCCAGTCCACATTCTCGCTAAAAAGGCGTATAAAACACATGAGCGGAACCAGGAATTTGCTTTTTCTGTTTTTTTCTATTTGAACATGTGAGTTAGAGTAAGAAAGCAGCTTAGGGGGATGTCACGCAGTTTTTGGACCTGCTATTATTTTTATCTAACACGTGCGTTTAAATGGGCGGAGAGAGTGAGTGAGAGAGAGAGAGAGAGAGAGAGAGAGAGAGAGAGAGAGAGAGAGAGAGAGAGAGAGAGAGAGAGAGAGAGAGAGAGAGAGAGAGGGGAGAGAGAGAGGGGGAGAGAGAGAGAGGGTGGGAGAGAGAAAGAAGAGAGAGAAGTGAGAGAGGCAGAGAGAGAAGAGAGAGAGAAGAGAGAGAGAGAGAGAGAGAGAGAGAGAGAGAGAGAGAGAGAGATAAAATACACTTTTCTGGATCGCCAGTAAAAATACGATTACTTTGAACTACATCACTCATGGTTCTACATAGAAAAACGAATAGCGAGACAGTAGACAGTGTTAGTAAATTGATATGAAATCACTCCTAGCTCTGAACCATTTACAGAGATTCAGGCCAGTCTTTCTCAACGATCTAAATATTTCTAAAAAGTAGCAGTCTCATAAGTCTCACGAGCTAAATATTTCTAAAGAGTATAAGGTAGCACAAATTCAAAAGACCCCATTTCACTGCCCCCACCACCTCTTTCTAATTCGTTTGTCAAAGACAAAAACATGCCTTGTTCCTCAGCCCATGCGGAGACATTAGCAATGCAATCTTAATTCCAACTGCCTTCCCGCTCAAGAAGCAGTCTCACGGGTCGAACATTAACGGAAGCTCGAACTTCAAGGTAGCAAAACACAAATTTTCCAATTCGCCCATCTTGACCCACCACGCCTTAGGACAAGAAAAGCAGTTGACACCTATTAAACACGGTGATTTTTGAAAAAGCACCAAACACTTACTCGTAAGTATACATATATTTTCATTCCAAGGTAGAAATTCAGTATTTATCCGGAAAAAAACGACGAAAGAACAAATAGCATTTTGAGCGGCTAATCTAGATTTTAACCAAAGATTACTTGTACTCCAGATATGGCACTATAGTCCGTTCCATTTAAATAGAAGCTTGAGCACGACTCTTTCCCCTCCGAGTTTTACCCTCTCTCTCGTACCTGCGATGACTCGAGACCTGTCCCATCGGTCGGGGATTCCGTCCATCACAATAGACTGTCCTTTGGATAGCTGACTGCCTATTGTGACGGACGGAATCTCCTACCGATGGGGCAGGTCTCGAGTCATCACAGGTACGAGAGAGAGGGTAAAACTCAGAGGGGAAAGAGTCGAGCTCAAGCTTCTATTTAAATGAAACGGACTATAGCTATCTCGCCTATGTTAAATTTTGTTAAGAGCCTTCATTTCTAAAACCGAGCTAAAACACATACACTGGCCCACGGTTTGTTTACGTTTCGGTGAGCGAGGAGCGTGCGGCCGCCGGGGTGTGGGTCGTGGGCCAGTCGACTGGCCCCATCCCACCCGCGCGTCGCTCGCTCCCCGAAACGTAAACAAACCGTGGGCCAGTGTATGTGTTTTAGCAATGAAGGCGCTCAACAAGATTTTAGCTAGTGCCATATCTGGAGTATAAGTAATCTTTGATTTTAACTAATTTTGTTATCCTTTGTTACGTAATTTTGGCGCTTACTCTCACCATTTGAGACAAGACATTGGAAAATATGGGAGAATTGTGAGGTTTGGGCCATCAATGAGTCCAGAAATGTTATCACCATGAGAATATACCTGAGATAAAACAACTGTATCTCTTTAACACTAGAACGCCCGGACTTATGCTCCTACCTAATACGCCCAGCGTCCCAAAATTGGGACAGTGCTGTAAAGTGCAGAATGTTATTTTATATGTTATCGATCAAAGTGTTATTTGGACTTATAAACTTTGTGAGACTAATTGTACGAAATTTCTACTTTGTTTCAAGCATTTTTGTTGCCTATTCAGGCAAATGAAGGGGCATTAGTTTACTATTTTGCTATAATTTTGTTCTTTCGATCCCTAATAAAAGTACGTAAAACATTAAACCGTGCACTTATATCCATGGGCCTGCTGTATGTATGCTTTGATAAATACCCCCTCCCTTCGCCCCCTCCCCCTCATTTCAGCTTCCCCTTTCACGATATTTTATCCCAAAAAATGCATAAGATCATCTCACGGTAATTTTACACACAACCTAAAAAGACACAAATGGGGCTTTTGCAAACTTTTGCTGTGAGCAAATGAATAGTCCGTTCTGATGTTTAAACCAGCAGAAATCACAAAAACCACTTGTAGTAAGTCTAAAATTCAGAAATAAACTCACATAACTGCTATAACGGCAAGTTCGTAATGGCGATGGCGCGGCGGCGGCTCAACGCAGATATAATGGGAGATTCCTGTGTAATTAGTCACTTTCTCTAAGGAAACACAGAGATATGTCTCAATTTAAATGGGAATCTCTCATGATACCTGCGTCTCTCCGCCATTAAGCCCGATTCTGAGAGTATGGAGTTTGCGATTTTTAGTGTGCACATCGTCATTTTTACAGGTTTACGAGCAAGAATCAACTCCTCAATTCCCTACAGCAAAAGTTTGCAAGAGTCCCATTCGTCCTCTAAGGTTCACTTTCCATTCTCAACACTTCTATTTATGATGAAAAATAGTTCTCGCAATTGCGAGGGAGAATTACAAGAGAGGGAAACAAAAGGGGGGAATACAAAGCTTACCTTCTTGCGATTGTTTTTTTTTTTTTTTTTTTTTTTTTTTTTTTTTTTTTTTTTTTGTTTGAGTTGTTTTCACAAGATTTTGGTCTACCAGTGTTAGAAACAATGAAGCTCTTGCAAACTTTTGCTGTGAGCAAATGAATAGTTTATTATGATGTAAAAACCAGCAAAAATCACGAAAACCACATTGAAAAAGTATAAAATTTAGTAATAATTTCACATAACTGCGATAAAGGCAAGTTTGTAATGGCGGATCAACGCAGGTATCATGAGAGATTCCTGTCTATAATGTCGCTTTCTCTACGGAAACACAGAGATGTATTTCATTTTAGATATAGGACTCTCCCATGATACCTGCGTCGCTCCGCCATTAAGTCCGATTCTGAGAGTGAATTTTGTGATTTTTTAGTGTACTTATCATCATTTTGACAGGTTTTTATGCAAGAATCAACTCTTCCATCTCCTATAGCAAAAGTTTGCAAGAGCCCCATTATGCCCAAGAATAAAAAATCAAAAGGGAAATGAGCAGAATTTTTCTAATAGAAAATAGGAGGAATTGAAGGCAACGGAACTAATGAGAGTAACCAGGAATTTCTTCGGGGCGGTACTCTCAAAGAAGTTCATATTATATCATTCCTGGTTTCTGAACGCTAAAAAATATTCTGGCTCAAGGGAGCACGGTATCTACATAAAATTAGATAAGAGAACAGTGGCTCATTCTTGATCTGTTGGAGAGGAATCGACTCCACTCGCACGCGACTCCCGGCACTATTCTCTGATGAAAGTTACTGGTCCTGATGAGGGGAGAAGGGGAAAGTTCGCTAGATTGAGGGGGAGGGGAGGAGAAGGTGATCGGGAGGGAGCCCTCCCTTGATGTTCAAAAACTGTTTGTTTCAGCCATTTACGTCATTGAGATATTTACAAGAAGTTTAATCCTTTTCACTGGCTTAAAACCGCAAATACAACACTTGTCCCAAAAATGGGACGTGGGCGTTAAAGGTAGAACCGCTTTTTTCTCTTGAAGGAAGGGGCGGATTTCGATGAAACTTGGCGGTCAGGGGGTACTCCTAAAATGATGAAAAGTCATAAAATTTCAGGGCCCTGCGTTAAGCAGGAAGCTCGTGAGACAACTTTTAATTTTGATCGGTCCCAAAAATGGGACGTTGGGCGTTCTAGTGTTAAAAGAGGTATTTCCATGCAAGTATTCCAAATTATTTTTTAATTTCGCTTTTGCTGTGTCTTGCCCTTTGAAATCGACCCGCTTCTGAACTTAATTTCGAATGATTCACTTTTGTGAGCGATGGAATAAAAAGTTGGATAGTTAATCCGAAACCAGCCATCCATGGGAGCCTTCTTTCAGCCTTTGAGTTTCACAAAATTACTCACAATTGATAAGTACTGTAAAGGGTAAAAATGGCTGCAATTTTCAGGACGACTCTTTCATTAACAAGTTCAAGACTGTAACGAGCCTTTTCAAAAGCGTTGAAAATCACAATCAATGAGAATTTGAGGACAAATGCGGACTGAGGAGTGATGAAAAAAAAAAAACAAAACAAAAAACTGGAATTTGACGACACAATAATGATTCCGAGATGAAAGGCAGCGCGTGCAGCGAGTTCTGCCGTGTTTAAAATTTCTTTAAAAAAACCGCTCTCTTTGAGAATCTTTGAAAGTGCTTAAATAATATAGGATGAATATTGATATTCAATTTGAGGAGGAAAAAATATAATCAAGGAATCCAGATGAGGGTGATGCGCGGATGACTGCTGGGCTAACGTAGGAGGTGATGAGGGGGGTAGTCCCTTTGAATCCGAATCAAATATTATTTACGTAATAAGACTGAAAAGAAAGCGACGATAAACACAGAGCGGGGGGAAAAAATGAGGATTTGACAAAAGAAATCCCGCGTTCCCTTTTCACCTTATCCTTCCATCAGATTATTAGGGGGCTGGGGGAAATTATACGCCTCATCACAGGAGTTATGTGTCTCTATGAAGTATAATCTTTTAATAAGGCATTTCTTCGCGAGCATACAAAAAGAAGGATGATGCGCTTCACCCGCTCCGCGCGGCCGCACAGTGGAATGAGTTAATGGAAGATGCTGAACATGTCGTGGCGACTTTAAATGCGTATATATTTGTTTTAATACGCAACGTAGAAGTTAGAAAATAATTTCATTAACTCTATCGTAAAATTTCCTATAAAAAGCACTCCTAATAGTTTATTTTTAGAGGATAAAAACATTCAAATTTGCATTTTTTAGTAATTTTTTCTATGTCCGACCTTTCCCATTGACTCGTCCCACTGTGCGCCGTGGCGGTTTGTCGCGAGATGTAAAAGGAATGATAATTGCGTGCTCCTTTAATATATCAACCTCGACACGGTGCGACTCACAATAGTCAAAGTGGGGGGAAAAACAACATAAAACAAGCAGAAAACATAAACCTGAAAAATGTAAAAAGAGGACTAAGTTCATTAACTTTGATCTCATCTGTGTCCGCGATGTTTGTTATAAAAATCCTGCATTGATTATAATTACTATAGCTGAGCCTACGCGTACACCTACGCTAAAGCAAATGCTGCCGTTTTGCGAATCTTTGATGTGACATTCTCCAAACAGTTGGTATAATTCAATAGGCTGAAGCAAAGGTTACATATATCAGTTGAGAAGTATAAATCAATGCCTTCATAAAAATACACAAAGTAGTAATCTTCATTGCTTAGATCGATCGAATTGATGATTGATGGTAGAATGTCATCAAATATTCGCAAAACTGCAGCCCTGCAGGCTGATTCTCCCTATTTGGACGAGACGAGACGAGATAGGAAGTAACGATGAATCCCATTGGTTTAAATGGCGTCACGTGACAGATTTGAAGTCATTCAAGTGCGGAAGGAACGGGTCAAGAGTCATGAATTTGAAAAGAATGACTCTTGACCCGTTCCTTACCCTCTTGAATGACTTCAAATCTGTCACGTGACACCATTTAAACCAATGGGACTCATCGTTACTTCCTATCTCGTCTCGTCTCGTCCAAATAGGGAGAATCAGCCTGCTGGATCAACGGCAGCTAATAAACCATTGAGAGCCCAATATATTTGACCAGAGTGTGGTATCGAGGAGGGGGGGGGGGAAGTGCCCCAAAAGGTTTTTTCACTGTGGAGGCCTAGTTTCTTTTCTTTTTTTTTTTTTAAAAAAAAACTTTGAACGGTATGAGTAATTAATCTAAAAAAACGTTTACAGTGCATAGATGAAGTGTAGGTAAGTAATCGACTGAACACATTAAAAATAATAAAAGGCGTCTTTGCGTTCAGATTAGAAACTTCGAAAGATGCTCTACATATTGACAGCAAAACAGCGGTACTACAGTGGTTTTTTGTATAAAAAAAAAAATAAAAAATAATATATCCTGCTACATTGTCATACAGGCGGTGCCGGTGGCCAAAAGTTCCTCTACGCGCCTCTCATAATTTTTTCCCTAAAGAAGATAAAAAGATGCGGTTCACGCCATTCTTAATTAATCATTAAGCAGGGCTGACTTTTTAGGGGGACAGTGACCCCTCTTTTCCCAGGAGGATCCTCACCCCACACCCGTCACTGAATTTTTTCAAATGGCAACCCCTATCTTGTGTAAAAAGGCATACAATTCACAGACTTTTGGCGTCAACCGGAGGTCTACGACGTTTTTCGTTTCCGATAGATCGAAAGTGTACGTTCGATTCCAACCCAAGGTACTTATACTTAACAGGTATGCTCGACTCGCTTCGCGCGTCATCTTCAGTGGCGCGCAGTTCAAAAAGCATTCCAAGATGACCGACAAAAGAAGAAAACATTGTATACTCTTTCCAGAAAATCATCCATTCCATCGGGATCGGGCTATTTTTTGCTTTTCTAGAGAGGGAAGCCCAATGCTTTCTGGAAAGAGTATACAATGTTTTCTTCTTTTGTCGGCCATCTTGGGATGCTTTTTGAACTGCGCGCCACTGAAGATGACGCGGGAAGCGAGTCGAGCATACCTGTTAAATATAAGTACCTTGATTCCAATCCATTTTCAAAAAACTAAAAATCACATTTAAAAAACGGAAAACCACGAAAAATAGTCAACGTTGGTAAAACAACATATCTCTAAAGTTTAATGAGAAAATTACTCGAAATAAGTGTCAAGGTTCGTGCTTTTTCTGAAATCAAGTCTTACAGTACAAATGGATGCCTATTCATTGACGGTTAGGGCGAGGGATGTTTGTCGTGATTGGCTTAGCGTTCTACCCATTGCCTCGCTCAGTCATTTCTGCTTCCGCTACCTACTTCCTTCGATCGTCGAGTAATTCATCTCGAGCAAGACCTTCCGCGTATCGTATCGGGTGCCACAAGCTTCAAACGTCATTACAGATTAAAATGTAACAATGCTTTCTTCTCCTTGCCTCCACCCATTCCACCCACTCCACCCACTCCACCTACAATCACCCCTCCCTTCCATCCCGCTTTATAAAATCTACGGGAGAACGTATAACGGGAACATCCGACGGCGGGACGGGGACAGGCGCGCTTCGCGTCGTCCTGGCAAGCCATCGACTTACGTTCCCTCATATCTCTTGACTTTAGAGTAAATAATATTAAGACGAAGTCACTGAAATTTGATACACCCCCCTTCTTCCCCCATACGACGTATAGTCATATGCGTACTAGACATCGGGAAATACATGCCTCGGGTGCTGCTGATGATACAGCGAGAGTATCTGCGGAAAGAGTCGGGACTCGGGAGAGGATCGAGCACCGTCTCTAATATTAACCATGTTTGGCAATTCATTATTTTGATATAGATATCCCCTCCTCTTTCCACCCTTCAATTTTTCTCTCTCTTTCCAAAATGATTACACCGAATCATATCCAAGGAACACGTGATGCAGTTAGCTTGGCAGAAGCTACAGGCTTTTCAAAGGTTAGGTGATTACTGAATATGAGATTCAAGATTATCATGTCATTTGGTAGTACCTAGAGTCCCTATACGTAGAGAGTTAAGACAAGAGAAATCATGGGCGCCGCCATTGTATGCGATTTTGCACATTTGTTTACATTCTGAGGCCGTTGTTGTGTTTCGCTCCATAGCAAAGATTACAGTTCCGCTAACAATAAGTTTGAAACGATGTAATCTTTCCCTGCTTTTGTTGATCGACATGTATTAACGCTTTTTAATGATTCTTTTGAGATTTATGGACATTCTTGTGGTGCATTATGATTAAAATTAACAGATTCGTCGCAAATTAACTCTTTTATCTGTAAAAGACCGTTGGTAAACAAAACAAAAGTGCAAAATCGCATCCAATGGCGGCGTCCGTAGAGCCTAAAATTCATCGACCAATCAGATGTTGACTACCCTCTTGTCTTAACTCTCTACATATGTATAGGGACTCTAGTAGTACCAACTCAAAGTCAAATTTCACCAATTTTTCTTTTTATTCTTTGTTCATGGTGCTGCAGAATGCTCTTCGTTCGCCTTTGAAACATCTTGTATGTCAAGGAGCATATTACAATGGGTCTGTTGCAAACTTTTGCTACAACGATTAAGAGAGTTTAATCCAATGTAAAATCGCCTGAAAAGTCCATTGGTGGCATCAGAAAGTCATAAAATGCAATAATAAACTCACAAGAGGCGATTGATGAAATCCAAGATGGCGGAGAAATATCGAGCAATTTGTATGCATGCACCACGAACATCTAAAGGATAGTCATTCTCACAATATCGATCACAACCAATCACAACGTAAACAACCACTACCTGCAGTGAGGTTGTCAAAGTTGGACATCCTTGTATGTTCGTGGTGCATGCATACAAATTTCTCGATAGTTCTCCGCCATCTTGGATTTCATTAAACGCCTCTTGTGAGTATATTATTGCATTTTATCACTTTCTGATGCCACCAATGGACTTTTCAGGCGACTTTACATTAGATTATACTCTTTAAATCGTTGTAGCAAAAGTTTGCGACAGACCCATTCATGTGGTAGAAAACTGAGACCTCATTTTATTAAATGTTTACTACGACAGCCCATAAAAACTTCGGCGAGCAGCCACCATTACTGCAAAAAAAAAAAAAATAAAAAAAAAAAATAAAAAAAAAAAAAAATAAAAAAAATAACAGGTAAAGCTGACCTTGCAATGTTTGAAAAAAGCGTCTTCTATCAACCCCAGTGAAGCAAGAGCGAAACTTTTAAATGAAACAGAGTCTCCCACCGGATTTTTACGCATCAACGACATAGTGTGACCGGCTGTTATGAACGTAAAACTAGGTTTTCTCATCATAAGATACCTCTTTCTCACCCCTCTAGCGGAGTTTCCCTAGGATTTTGACCCGCTGATTTCAAATTCGGCCTTAGTTTTTACTCAAAACTCATGCTTTTTCCAGAATTCCGATTTTTTTGCTGAGAGGACGTAATTTCGAATTAAAGTAAATTCTAGGCCAGTTTAATGAAAACTGATACCATTTTTGAAATCAGCGTCTCATAATACGTAAGATAGCGATGATGAAGTGAAATTGTAGGCGTAGAATTATTCTAAAACACTAAAAATTAGTAAAATTATTAACACTGATGGATGGTGACTGTCGCGAACACATTATGTCGTTTTTGATGCTTACTTCTCCCACCGTACTCTGAAGCGAAAAAACCGTAGCTTTCATCATAGACAAAAATGTTAGCAAATCACAGTACTCTGCGATCCGACTTACATCAAAGAATCACAACGCTAATATCCATCCACCTTATGAAGCTATTCTGAAGGGATAATTAGCTTGTCATATTGTTCCTTTGGCAGTGACTGACTTAATGGCAGAAGTACCATTACAAGCATCGGTTACCCACACGACAAATCGTATTGTCAAATTGCTAAGAGAGGTCATAATGAGCCATATGAAGCGCGATCAAGATCGAATGATAAGACAATGAGGGCAACCATTATTTTTAGCTGGGGGTTTCAGCTCATCCGAGGCCTACTATAACCAAAAATTTAATAGAGTACATGTTAAAGCCAAGGTTATAGAATAAGAGGTATGCTCATCTGAGTCAGTAGCGCGCAGTTCAAAATCCAGATCCAAGATGGCCGAGAAAAGCAGAAAACATTGTATACTCTTTCCAGAAAACATTGGGCTTCCCCCTCCAGAAAAGCAGTAAATAGCCCGATGTTTTCTGGAAAGAGTATACAATGTTTTCTGCTTTTGTCGGCCATCTTGGATCTGGATTTTCAACTGCGCGCTACTGACTTCGTGGCGCGAAGTCAGATGAGCATACCTCTTATTCTATAACCTTGTGTTAAAGCTAACTCTGATGCGTCTCTGTTCGCAACCAGTCAATCGCTATAATTCCATTGAGGCTAACTTGAGAGTTTGGAGTGATTTTAAGCTCAAATCGGACTCCGCAGTCAATCAGATACTGTCGGCTTTTGAAGTTAGAGTACATAAAAGAGTCAGGAAAACATGTAAAAGACGAGAAAAAAAATTGGCACCGAAATTAAAAGCATTTAATTTGCGAAGGATTTTTGAAATTTTTTCTATGCCCTTTGGTAGGCACAAAATGGGCCTTATGGGTATCAATCCTTCACTGTTCGCAAATCAAAACAAACAATCTTAATGTTCCAATTCGTAGGTCAAGTACTTTTATTTAGGGGAGTGAAGCGTACTGACGTCGTACACTAGTGCATACGTCGCAGGCAAATCGCAAGCGGCTTGCCTGCGACAAATGCACTAGTGCACGACATGACAGTCAAAGCTTTCGGAGGTGTGACCGCTCCGTGGCCAGTAACAAGTGTTCAACGCGACGCGACGTTGCGTTGTGCTTGTTTCAAAACTTACTTGAAATGCAACAGTCGATGCCACTCATTCAAATGTGGTCGAATTCTCATTTGAATAAAGTAATGATCTTTTGTTTTTTTAAAGATGAATTTTTATCTGTACTTCCACATGTTATTGGAATATGTTTTCATTCTTTCGTTTTACATTTTACTTTATCCACATTTTTAATCTAATATACGGTGGCCTAAGACGGTATCATAGCATTCAGAACTGTCCCCCCCCCCCATTACATTTATTAATTTCCTTCATTTCAAAGAAATTAATTTAATTGGATTTTTTTTATTTTCTTGTTTATTTTTATTTTATTTTATTATACAGGGTGTTGAAAAACTGTTCCCGAATATTTCAGATGCGGATTCTACAGATCAAAATAAGACCTTGTTTTCCTATAAATATGTGTCCGAAAATGCCCCCCTTTTGAGCTACAGCCCCCCAAAGTTTTAAAAAATTTACGGTTTTTTTGGAATAGCGACCACTATTATGAACCAAATGTCTTAAAACTTGGTGTCCCAAGGTAATTTTACGTGTAAAATCCATTAATGATCTCGAAAAATTCAGAAATTGAGTCTGACTGCACTTTTCACGCAATCGTGTACCTTTAACGGCACAAATTTTATGTTACGGATTAAAATTGTGAAGAATAATTACCAAAATCAGATGCGGAAAACTCTTAGAAAGATTTTTGGTACTCCTTGTTTCTTTCGATACGACGCGTTTTAAGCGAGATAATCGCTGCACAGTGTGGAAAAGTCAGCGCTTTTCCCATGAAAAACGGCAGTGAGTATGCAACCCGCCTCTCCACTGCTTCTACGGGCCGGCCGCTATGGTAAAAGCGCTGACTTTTCCACACTGTGCAGCGATTATCTCGCTTAAAACGCGTCGTATCGAAAGAAACAAGGAGGACCAAAAATCTTTCTAAGGGTTTTCCGCATCTGATTTTGGTAATTATTCTTCAAAATTTTAATCCGTAACATAAAATTCGTGCCGTTAAAGGTACAAGATTGCGTGAAAAGTACAGTTAGACTCAATTTCTGAATTTTTCGAGGTCACTAATGAATTCTACGCGTGAAATTACCTCAGGACACCAAGTTTTAAGACATTTGGTTCATAATAGTGGTCGCTATTCCAAAAAAACCGTAAATTTTTTAAAACTTTGGGGGGCTGTAGCTCAAAAGGGGGGCATTTTCGGACACATGTTTATGGAAAAAAAGGTCTTATTTTGATCTGTAGAATCCGCCCCTGAAATATTCGGGAACAGTTTTTCAACACCCTGTATTATTATCAAGTTCCTTCATTTCCACGATCAAGCCGCGCCACTTGCAATTTGCCTGCGACACATAAATACATAATACACGAATGACCCCTTCGAACTTGGAGCTAGTTTTAGACCTTTCTTACGGTCTCTTCGTTATTATCGCAGCAATTCACATCAGAACAGATGGCCCATTGGCCCACAGCAAAATCTTGCAAGATCTCCATTTCTTCTCAATGAGGATTGACTTATGAACGAGCCATTCATTCGCTACATAGGAAAAAGAAAGACAGAGAGGAGAACAATACGACAAAGTACCACAAAAGGGTCTGCAACTTCTTAAAAGACACGCTGTACTGACCAAAATTAGAGGATTGTTCTCCGATCCAATCCGTTCAGCAAGCTCAAATTTCAATTGAAATGAAACAGCTGAAGGGCTCGTAATTTATACGAAAAGAGATCTCTCAAAGACGCCACTTAAAATTCCATAAAGTGAACAGCGGACGGGGATACCCGGGCGGGAATGAGTAATTATAGCTCGAAACAAACTAAATGCATACATCACTCGAAAATCGGCAAGCTCAAGTGAGCAAAGATATATTGCTGCTTAATGGGAAAGGGCAAGCGGAGACTGGGGCGGGGGTGGGTTAAAGCGGTGCGCGGGTAAAAACTCTCTTGAGCTGTTTCTTAGAAAACAGAAGTTGAGAAGACATGAGAGTTCAAAGGAAGGAGTGAGCTTTAGCACTAGTTAAAAGCTCCAGAGAGGATGGAAGGGAGGGACGAAGTAGCTGTCAAGAAGGTAAGCTCATCGACCAAACCAAACGAAACCTTCCGATCTAACCCCTTCCCCCCACCATTTCGCTTTTCCCCTTTTGTAGAGGGCACTGAGCCTGTAGTTCTGCGTGGCTCGATCAAGCCCCTGAATTCTGACCAAGGAACGGAGTAACCACTTGTTGGAACCCAACATTTTATTAAGTATCCCCTCTCCGGGAGCATTTCTGTCTATATTGTTTAATTAGTTTAAGTCTCGGTTAAGTAGAACGACTTCACAACCGTCTTCCAACATCTTCAACTTGCAGTCGGAGGGTAATTCCCCGAGGTGAAAACTAACTTGTTTGAGATTGGATACGCTTTTCGGGGAGCGAATTCGGGCACAAAGCCGCACTGCTTGTGATACGCGGTATTCTTGAAACAAGGAACGTTTTTTGATGACGTATTGGAGTGAGATTTATTGGACTGGAAACTTACAAGATTCGTGCAATGCAGAAACCTCCCCTCCCCCGCGCCAGAAGGAAACGCAAATTTAAGAGAGGATGCCCAGTGGCGCATTTGAGATCGTGTCTTTCAGTGGCAGGGCTGCCGTTTTGCGTATAATCAATGCTATTTTTCTATTCACCGATGATTCCACCGGTTGAGAAAAGATTACACAGTTCAGTTCAGTGCATGACTGCAATGCACGAACAATCTCTGATCTGCAATCTTTCCTTAATCGGTGGAAACTCCGTTGATTAATTAAAATATCCGCAAGTTTTTTAAAGTCATCGACGACGCCACCGGTTGAGGAAAGATTACAGATGCGAGTATTTTAGTTTATTACAGTCATGCTCTGAACTGAACTGTGTAATCTTTTCTCAACCGGTGGAATCATCGGTGAATTGAAAAATAGCATTGATTCTACGCAAAACGGCAGCCCTGTTCAGTGGCGGCTCGTGCTATTTAGCAACCCTGTTTCTTAGCCATATGATCCTAAGAAAAAGTATCAATTTCTAAGAGATTTAGTGAATTTTCTTAAGATCAATTATTTTCACTTAAGTTTAAATGGAGAGAATCCATTGTTGCCTTATTCCACGAGCCGCTACTGGTTTCTTTCCCACTCTTTGTCCTTATCAAATGCATGCGTAAGAATTCAAACTTTAGAAAAATTCTAAGAATTTAAACATTTTAAGGGGGTATGCCACCCTAATTTCTCGATTTTTTTGATTTTTTTCATTCCCCCCCCCCCCCCCCACCAATTTTGTAGAGGACAATTCAGGGAATACGAGGATATTTTTTTTTAATTTTTAGGAGGTCGGAAAGTATTTTTAAATTAATTTTAAAGTTTATGAGTCAACATTGCGAAATTGAGAACCATTTGATAACCATCTGTTTCTTATTTTTTTCTCATGTACTATTTGTTAATTTGCTTGCACTGAAAAATCAATTTTTCGCTTGTTTTTTCAACTTCAAAACAGCTTTTCTCGAGTACTATGATAGCTAGAGACTTCAGGTTTTTTTTTAAAATGTGCAGAATTTCATGCTCTAGGTACTCTTGTATGGATTTGCCCTCAACCTAACAACTCAAATATCTATTAATGTTTAAAAAAAAAAAAAACCATGAAAAAAATGTCACATCGAAGAAACATTAAGAAAAAAATACTTCCTCTCGACAAAAAAAAAATCCATACAAGAGACCCTAGAGGACACTGATACCTTTCATTTGAGACCAAGACCAAGGTGATTGAGCAATTCTAACTCTAAAAAAGCTGTTTGAAAGTTGTCAACGTTTTTTCAGGAAATTTTTTTTTAAGGGGCAGGTATGCAACCAGCTTCACAAAAATTTCAGGATCTCTAATTTACATCAGTATGTGTTACCAAAAAAAAATTGAGGGCTCTAAGTCATCAGGAACGATTTTTTTTAATTTGGGTGGTATACCCCCTTAAACTTCACAAGCTCTTCCGTAAGCTTTCGCTCAAGGCTTCCTATCACGGCAGGGAGAAGATCAAATGTGACAGAAGATGGGGCAGGACGCTCCAGAGGTTTTTTCCAAGGATCATATAGAAGGACTTTTAAAAAGCTCAAAGAAATTTTTTCTAGAAAAGTGATACTGCTCATTACGAAGAATAGAAGCGCGCAAGCCTAAGGACCTCATGAAGAAAATACACACAGAAACATGAATTCGAAAATAATTTTTGATACTGTGGAATTCAGCAAACAGCAGCTGCAAAACATTTAGCAATTGATGCGACTGGGTGTGAAGGTCCCGCAACAGCAAGTGTTCACCCAGGATGGAGTGATATTTTTGATCTCATTCATTTCATAGAAGATTTATTTTGAGCCAATTTTTCGGGTATAATTTGTACTCTCTGGGTGCTCACTCTAGGCTAGTGCCATCCCAGGAAAATCTGTAATTTTCAAAAAGTTGAGACGGTGCAAACTTACACAACGGAAATACGGAGCACGCATTCCCATGGAGTTTAGCCAACACAACAAATTAAAAAACTGTGAAACTCTCGAAATCTCTCAAAAGAAAATCCGTGCATGGAAACAGCGCAATTGATATAGGATCAAACAAGAAACTGCGCGGTAAGAAAAAAGAGTTGAGGAGGATGGCAACCAAATATGTTTAAAATTTTGTTTCACAAGTATGTAAGTAGAGGTGGTTTCAGAAGTGTGGGCGCACCCAGACCGATAATCTTTCAAAATTTTCAACATTATTTCTCTTTTTTCAAAAGGAAAATGAATGAAAATGAATTAGAGCGTTGGTTTTTCACTGAGGAACACTTTAAAATTAAAATTTCAAAGTCGGAAGACATGTTTCGTTTAGTTTTGAAGAAATGAAAATTGAAAATTCGCCAAAGATTATGGTACGCCTACACTTCTGAAACGAGCTGTACTATACAAGGAGGGAGCGTAACATGAAATGTGGCAACACGCACGGTCGCACGTTTCAGTTGGTTATTGTTCTATACGCATTTGCCTCCATTCTCAAAATACATCCTCTCATTCCAATTCAGCCCATTCCATTTCTTGCTCCTTACTTATTTTAAAGGCATCAGGCAAACCCTTCTCATACCAAAGAATATACAGCGGATTGTAAACAAAATATATTTTAATTTTCATAAATCGCACTTTAAACTCACAACTCCAAAGTAATTGGACAATTCTCTGCGGATCCGCCAAAGTATTAAACTGGTTTAATTTGACTTCGTTTACAGGCCATGAAATTATTTTTCATAGTTTGAAATTTTTTTAACCCTCTCCACTTTTAATATGCTTGACTCTTCTGCTGAAGATAAAATAGGTGCGCACTAAAATTAAAATGCGTTCACGTTGAATAGCATCATAACAAAAGTTAAAGTGCGAAGCTTCGTTTAAATATTCTTACACCTGAGTATTATTAAAAGAAAGAGTTGCGGTGCAGTGGAGTGTTTTAGTACAGTGTTAATTGCTCAATAAATTTTAGTACCCGTGATATACTTTTCCTCGCTTTTACAACTCTCTTTCTCCTAGAACAAATTAGACGGGTGGGGGTGCGTGGCGTGGATGCGCTTTTATTCCTTCATCTCAGCCTTAATATTTTAAGTGGCTTCTTAGAACTAGTTTTAGATCTTTCACTTTCAACGAGTTCTAATGAAACTGTGAATATTAAATTTAAAAGTTTATATTTGCTTCGTCAAGCAGGGTTGCCATTTAACGTCAGCTAGTGTTTCCCGACAAAAACTACGATCGATAATTTCAAAATATCGATCTTTTAAGCAGGAAAGTATCGATACCTGGAATCAATAATCATCTGGTCGGAACTTCCGAAAGTTTAGTTGTATGTACAGGAAAGTGAAGAAAGTATGAGGAGCCCCCTTGGCAGTAACGTACACAGGAATTTGTCTTTCTCTCTCTTTCCCCATTTGAACACGTGTGTAAGAAAAGGACGGAAACAGGGGCTCAAACGTATCTTCAGCCCCTATCTCTTTCCTTTTCTAGTACATACACTCAAACGGGAAAAGAGCGAGAGAGACTAATCCCTGCGTACGCCATTGCCCCTTGGTAACGATTACATCACATATTTAGAGTCAGAGAAATGAACAAAAGCCCAAGTTCAAAATATTGTGCAGAATACTTCAGCGCCGCACATCCAGCAAAGCAATTGTTTAATAAAATTATTAATTGACTTAAGGCGTGGCCAGACACATGCCTCAATTTTCCCTTAACTATTTTACAAACAAGGATGGATCACGAACGGGCCAATGTGAAATTCATTCCAGCCCACTTCACGCGATATTGTCAATCTTCCGATGTTTGTTTATTTATTTTATTTCTCACTAAAATGTTTGTAGAATGTAGATGGTAAAAAAGCTGGTGCCTCAGCTGCTAGATTAGCTGCTGTGCTCATTTTTCAGTCCTAACTACGAAACCGAGTTTCGTTTGATTCTCTCATTCATAGAGGGGGGGGGGGGATGTATGTGTGAAGTAGGATCAGAATAAGCAGGTATTCTGCATCAAGGCAGTTTGATCTGAGATCGAAGTAAATTAGCAAAAAATCAATGAAAAAATGTGATCAAAATCACAATTTTTGATCTTTCAGACTGAAATCTAAACTTTATACCACTGTCATTTCTTGGTTACAATCTGAATGTTGACCACCACTACCCACTCACTGTTGCAACAATTTAAATAAGAGATTCCACCCTCCCCCCGCTCACCAGACGTTTCATTTAGTGACTTTCATCTTTTCCCTAGGTTTAAGTTACATCTTACAAGGGGAGGCTCAGAAGTCGCCACCTCCGATTTTGCAAACAATTGCACGAAAATGTGGCCAAAGTAAAACTATTAGACTTGTGTTTCTCACTTTTTGCCAATGGGCCTTCCTAAAGCGTCAGGAATTTTTTGAAAGTTGCCGAAATTCACGTAAAAAACCCGAGCGGAGAGCGTTCCGAATATTTACGTGAATTTCGGCAACTTTCTAAAAATTCCTGACGCTATAGGAAGGCCCATTGGTAAAAAGTGAGAAACACGGGTCTAATAGTTTTACTTTAGCTACATTTTCGTGCAATCGTTTTCAAAATCGGAGGCGGCGACTTCTGAGCCTCCCCTTGTTAGTGGCCATAATTTCGCGAGAAACTTTTCACTGATATGCTCTAACGTCAAAAGTATTAAAAAAAAAAAAAAAAAATTGGAACACCCCTCGTAAGAAGACAGCAACGATCATGATTTTCTGGCTCTAAAACTGAACTTTCTACGCTTTCTCAACTTCCCTTTGCCTCTGGTGAAAGCAGCTACCAGCCCTTGGATGTTGCATTGTATCCATGTAAACCCATGAAAAAGGTTGAATTCACGCGTACGCACAGTGTATCCACATCTTTGATATTTTTGCTTGAATGGGCAAAATGAAACTATGTTACACAGAAAAAAAAAGGATAAGTGAAAATAACCACACGGATACCTGATTTTGGCACCTGCTAGATGTTAGGGTAAACTTGACCAGAAGTATGGTACATTTACCGATACTTTGAGTAAATTCGACTTGCAATCAGGTAACATCACCTAGTACCTAGTCAAAGCATAGTATACTTCTGGTTAACATTACCATAACATCTAGCAGGTGCCAAAATCAGGCATCCTTATGGTTATATTCACCGTAATTTTTTTCCGTGTAGATTGCCCAAAACGCTACGGACTAAAAACTCGAAATACGGCGACTAACGCCATAATCCATCCGATAATTACAATCTCATATTTTTAAACCCCCGCCTCGCTTCTAGTAAGTCGGGTCCGAAACTCAGCGAGGTAGAAAAATGTACCCTCTAATCGAGAGCCGTATTGTATCATAAAGAAAGTAATCTAAGAAAAACCATCAAACCAAGGAACTCTTTATACCCATCACAATATTCTAAACAGCGGAGAACTCCTCTAGAGAGGAGGCAAAATAAGAATAAAGAGAAATGATCGGAAAGAAGTGGAAAGAAATTTGTCTCAATTACAATTACAGACAGCGAGAGAGAGAAAGATGAATTCTTTCAGTTCATTCACCCACTTGAAAAGAGAGAAAGTCCGCGGACCAAAAGGACAAAATATCGAGATTCGATGCGAGGGATAGCAAAAAAAAAAAAAAAAAAAAAAAAAAAAAAAAAAAGGAGCTTTATTTGAACGCAAAATACGGAGGGAAGAAAAAGAAAATAGGGGAAAAAAGGAAAAGTGAAAACATAATAAAAAGCTTTTCTGTATATTGAAAACCCCCAAACAAATTATCGAGGGGGGGGGGAGAGTCAAGACAAGGGGTGGAAAAAAAAATGAGACGTTACATCTTTAAATACAACCGAGCAAATTAAACAATAGATCTCGAAATCTTGTGTTTTCGCGACAAGCACCCTTTCCACCCCTCGCCAGTACTCAAAAGTCATGTTTTCTTCCTCCCGTGATCGTAAATAAAATACCACCCGGTGGCTCTGAGAACCTCTTGAATAGCCTCGCTAGGGTTTTACTCGGCTTCAAACTAATGGTGATCTACACTTTAAATCGAGCTCGCGGCTCGGAGAGAGAGAGAGAGAGAGAGGGGGGGGGGAGGGAGAGAGAGAGATGGAGTGAGGGAGAGAGAGAGAGAGAGATTGAGGAATTAACATTATTCTGTTTGCTCACAATAGAAATGGCAAGCAGCATAAGCACAAGAGAGCCGCAGGGAAAAGAAGAAGGAGCGAGAAGGAGATATGCTCTCTCCAAAGGATGAAAGAGTACGATAAATATAAAAAAAGAATACGGCGAATACTCATCATCTTCATCTTCAAGCTTCTGCACCTTCTTCACTCTTTCCTCCGAAGGAGATAAAAAAAAGAGAAAAAAAAAAGAAAGAAAAAATTTCTTTTGAGCACCAAGATGAAGAATCTCTTTCAACGAATCACTGTCTTCACTGCTACCGCTAGCACCTAGTACCTCGCCGCACTATGGTCCAGAAGTCCGATTTAGGAAGACATTAGTTTGCATTAAAATCGCCCAATATCTTGAAAACGGCTCATCTGACATCAAAAATGGTTATCACAAAAAAGTTAAAACGGTTTACGTTCTATCTTTTTTGTAATAACCAGTTTTGGTGTCAGATGAGCCGTTTTCAAGATATTGGGCGATTTTAATGCAAACTAATGTCTTCCTAAACCGGACTTCTGGACCATAGTGCGCCGTGCTGCGCCACCCATCCACCATACCCATCGACCGAGCAAGTAAGTACCAGAGAGTGAGCTCAGTACTCTCACCCTCCCCCGAGTGTTTATTATTTTTGTTCACTGAATTTCCTCTCCTCCTCTTTCTACTTTCATTCTCATGAAATGACAGTCTCCGTCGAGATCTATTACATCATCAGAGAAATTAAAATATTCATCACAATATCCAATCATTTATCTGCAGTCTTCTCCGCCTCCCCCCCCCTTCCACGAGCGGCAGGCGCTCCATCCTCTGCTTCTTCTCAACTTTTGATTTCCCGCTTTTATTCTCCTTTGAAAGTAAGACAGTCTTGTGTTCCTCCCTTGCCTGTAGCACCTTGAATTTCAGAGCAGATTTCTTTGAGAGGCGCAATCCTTCGTAACATAAAGTATCCAAGATTAATGTGCGACCTCCCTAACCACCACCCCCTCCCCCCCCCCAACCCACCTTCGCGCAATGGGCAGAAATGAAATCTGCAAGTTGAAAAAAATGGAAATTTTGGTTGTGTATCAGAAGCATGCGAAACTATTTTAATGGGCCTGTTGCGTACTTTTGCTACATCAATATAACTCATTGTTTTTAACGGAAAATTCGGCGAAAAGAACGATGCGCACATTAAAAATTTTCAAAATCCACTCATTATCTCAGAAAATACCTTCCATTTCAAACAACCCAAGCTACACAAGACGCACTATATCACCGACTTATAACTAAATAGATGGAACCATCTCGTTCATGTAAACATGAACAGAACTTACAAGCATTGGAATGTTTCGTTCAGATGCGTACATTTCTTATATTATTTTGTAATCTTTGATAAACCGAAAAAAACAGACAGCAAATGCAGCCAATAGTTCATGTTTTTTGAAGGGAATTCCATCAATTTGTAGTTACGATGCTGTTTACTTATGCACGGTGGCTCCGTCTATGTGGTAGTATACCGGTGCAAATAGTGTCTAGTGTAGCGCGGGCTGTTTGAAATTGAAGTGATTTCCTGAGTTAATGAGTGGATTTTGAACGTTTTAAATGTGCTCATCATTATTTTCGCCGAATTTTACAGAAGAATCAAGGTTCTATATTATTGTTGCAAAAGTATGCGATAGACGCATCACACACTTAGGGCACTCCTAGCAATAAGGTGGTTACTAAAGACGTGTAAGCAATTGTCCGGAATTAGTCGCAAAAACTTTCAAAAAATAACTTTAGATGACTTTAACTTTTTGCCGCCAATCAAAACATTTCCCCCAACTGTGTCTTCGTCTCATCAGTCAATACTTCATGTCTTGAGCGTCGTTTTTCAGTGACTATACTATCGTAAATTGTGTTGCTTGATAGTGCGCAGCAATAATGCTAACCGTAACTGGTAGAGCTCTCGAGTATTACGTGTTAGATCTTTATAGTTCTAAAGTTGCAACCGAGAACACTCTGAACACCAGCAACCCAAGGACATCTTATTTTTTCCAAATCTTCAGCCTCAAGTTCCAACCAGAAACCCAACGACACTGCATCTGTTATGATCAGTCAGCCTTGTTTAAAGCTTGTTTTAAATGATGAGTTCAGAATTTAAAATGATTTCTTCCGAAGACAAATATTGACTCGAGTGCATTCATGGGGCAGTTGCAAGGGTCTGGAATGTCGTGTCTTTTTAAAGAAAGTGAAAGTACGTGATGAGCTGAGAACAAAAATGCCTTTGGCTCCCAATTAAGTCCCATTGTTTCGGAGATGAGATTTTGGCCCAAAATACATTGTTTTAAATGGGAATTCCGCGTGGTGACGTCACTACGCACACGATTTTTCACAACTTTACACGTGTGTTTCTCCGAAATTGGGGGGCATTTGGGAAAAAACCAAAGGCATCGATGTCCTCAGCTCATCAAGTACTACCATTTTCTTTATAAAAAAAACACGCAACTTCAGACCCTTGCAACTACCTCATTGGCAAATTGGCTGCTTTGGTCAAGCCAGAGTAAATCCCGAAAGTTTTTGAAATTTTGAGGCGATTTTCGCAAAGAAAGGCGTTCGATGCAAAAAATATTCATCTCCAGGGTATGAGGGAGAGCTGGATCTCAGAATCAACCCTCCCCCCCCCTCCAACACAGCTACGCTACTGACAGAGGAACGAGTCTGTGGATCCACTCGGCTGTTATCTATTTCGATAAAGCTTGTCCCAGAAAATATTGGATTCGACACTTCTATGGTTTTCATGAAAACATCAGCTTCTTACTGCTCCTGACCAATTAGGTAGCACTATCTGATGATGGAAGCTGATGTTTTCATTCAAAGCTACAGTTGTTAAGTCCAATCATTCTTGGGACAATCTATGCCACGGAAAGAAAGACAATAAAAACAAATTCGACGATCTTGCGACCTGTTTTTGACTAAAGCCGGGGACCGATTACGAACGATCGTATCAAAGCCGTATTGAGTCGCTATGGAGAGTGTGCTATTCATATGGTTTGTCTATCGATTTGTCATCCTAATAGAATTCCTTACATCTCTGCTGACTTCTCAGCTATCGAGCGCACATCATTTGCAAAGATTAAAGTGTATCTGTCGGAATGCGTACTCAAAAGATCTACACCAACCAACGCATATGAGAATAACACGCACTCGATAATGACCTCGCTATGATTACGATACGATTGTTCATAACCATTCCCCACCACTATGTAGTAAATTTTACTTATGGCATGGGAAACTCAACTAAAACGTATTAAATTGTCGAATCCACAAATTGGTGGATCCACAAATACTTGATTATTCAAAAACCGAAGTAAAATGTTTCCGTACTGATTACTTATTAAACTGAGCTTGTCAAAAATAATTCCTTCAATTGTTCGGTTATGCAATACCACTTCCCGCGAGTTGGAAGAGTTGCGTGGAGCCAGAGCGATCGCCGACCGGCGTTCATGAATCTAAAAGTCTAAAACCTGACCGCGACTCAAGACCTCTTCCTGCATGAAAATTTATACTTTCTGACTCTTCTCGGGAAGAGAAAAAGGAACAAGGCTGCCACTATTGGGCAAATCTCCTTTTGTCGTTTTTATAATTGATTCCTTTTCAAATATAATTATTGAGGTAGATCTAAGCAATTCTTCATGTTTACTGATTTTTTTTTTCTTACCTTTTTTTTTTTTTTTTTTTTTTTTTTTTTTTTTTTTTTTTTTTGTACATAAGTAGAACAATTGATTCTATCGCAATGCGTTGGTTTCAATGAAATCGATAAGTCTGGTGACAGCAGCATACATCTATCCCGAATAATTTTTCAAAGTCATCGAAAATTTAGTGAATCAGTCCCAGTGCCTAACTATGTCGCTATGCTATAGGTGTATATTTAATGGCATTTTCCGATGCGTCCGTTCATGCGCTATCACCATCCTGCCCATACCTTTGTTACATCTGCCCTTAAGTTAAGACGTGAGAAATAGGAGAGGCGCATCGTTATTTTTGCGAGTCACAATGGAGCTCTGGCAAACTTTTGCTACAGGGGATTGAAGAGTTGATTCTTGCATAAAAACCTGTAAAAATGACTATTAGTACAATAAAAAATCACGAAATTCACTCTCAGAACCAGGCTTAATGGCGGAGAGACACAGGTATCATGGGAGATCCCTATTTAAATTGAGACATATCTCTGTGTTTCTGTAGAGAAAGTGACATAATAGACAGGAATCTCCCATGATACCTGCGTCGCACCGCCATTTCCATCTTGCCGTTATAGTAGTTATGTGAGTTTATTACTGAATTTTAGACTTTCTTAGTGTGATTTTCGTGATTTTTTTTTTTTTTTACATAAGAATAGAATATTTATTTGCTTATAGCAAAAGATTGCAAGAGCCCCATTGACGCGAATCTCAAAATGTCTACAGCTGCACTAATATCTAATAATATTATCAGAAGTCCAAAACGATACGACAACCGAAGAATTTCTAGCACTTTTACCAGAGAAATCTGGCGTTTTCATTAGAATCTAGTGTAATTGTAAGTACTATCAGAAATTCCTCCAAATTTTCCATAACTACGGTACCAACACCAGAATTCTGGTAACAGTATCAGATATTTCCCCCGTTGACTATTCGCCGAGCCTTGCGGCGTCGCGTGTAATTTGACAACACTGCACTTCATCCATTTGAACCCATGAAAAATATCGACTTGAGGGAGTGCACTGTGCACCTCAAATAGTTCTGCCATTTTAATGCATTTAAATGGATAAACTTGTGCGTTGCCAGACTGCACTCGACACCACTGATTGTGCTCTTCTCCAATGTAAAGTTCACAACAGACTTAATAAAATTCAAAAGTAGGCCTATTTAACGACATAACTGTCCGCGAAAGCACCAAACATCAGTGTTTTTTTAAACTATATATCAATGTACTTCAATGAATTTTTTTGTTACATACATTAATAGTGTGCTATTCAATAGTTTTTGGGACGCTGATTTCAAAAATGATATCATTTTCTACTTAACTCGTCCCGATTTTACGCATATTCTACTTTTAAAAAATGTTCGTGGTAAAGTTTAAGTTGTGGAAAAACTAGATTATTTCGATCAAAACTAAGGCCAAATTCGAACTTGGCAGGTCAGTTTACTTCGGAATCCACGCTGTACACGCGATTGCAGGTCTAATTACAAGAAAAAAGCCCATGTTTGTGTCTAGGGACCCTTGTTTTGTATTCATTGGGGCCGGACACCTATGTCGTTAAAGCGTAAAAATCGAAATTCAATATCTATTTGAGTTGGATTCTAACCTTCATGATCACTTAACCTTCACAGTTCTGGGTTATTTAAGGATTTTAACGTAAACTTTATAAAGTGCCAATTATTTTTTCTCATACATTGCATCTTTAGAACTCATTGCGGAGCAAAGGCCTTCGACAAGACTTCCTCCTGTTAATTAATTAATTTCACAAAACCTGAAACCTTCGTCA
The DNA here is from genome assembly GCA_011764245.1 of Trialeurodes vaporariorum. NCBI lineage: Eukaryota > Metazoa > Arthropoda > Insecta > Hemiptera > Aleyrodidae > Trialeurodes > Trialeurodes vaporariorum. The sequence goes on from VMOF01000002.1 coordinate 78,357,913, forward strand.
CTGCTATTACGCAAGGAAAAATGTTTTCACCCTTAGATTGAAGTAATTCCGATACAAAATGATTCGGAGAATTCTCTCGTAAAATCATTGAAATCTGCAGGCTTGGATGCTTGGCAAAAATTGAGAATTTAATTTGATAGAGGGAATATTCGAAGAAGGGATTGTCTAAGAAAAATTAAATAATTTCAAAATATTAACTTAATTTAGTTTTTATTCCGAGGACGAAAGGAAATAATTATTGAGAGCGAAACGCAGTTTGATTTCAGGGCGTGCGAGCACACCGAGTGAAAGACTCAGTCGGGCTTGCGACTTTGCTAATTGAAAGAATTGAAAACAGGCACTTTCGGTCGGGAAATAAGGAGAAGGGTGGGAAACTCACTACCGAGGGAGGAGTGGGGGGGAATGCGGATCTTCTCGTAAGGAAAGAAGAGTTTTCAATCTCAGTTTTTAATTTGGGTGATAGTGACTGCTCTGCTCGCGTCATTAACGACTTTCTAAAACAAATTAACGACACGCCTGTAATAAAATATCCTCGGAAAAAGGCGTCCCCGATAAGAAATTCGTCGACTTCCTTGTTCGCACCCTCTCATCAAATTTATTCCAAGGAGCCCCTCTTTCTCATCGAATTTCCATGATTCGTTTATCACACGAAAAAACGACGAATCTCCATGTTGTGTCACAAGGCTCTCCAATAAACCCAGACTCTTCGAAATCTCAGATTGTTAGCAGAGGATGCTGGTCCTTGCGTAATGTGTATGCAAAGGCTATGCTTGAGTAAATTGTCATCCGTGGTTAAAAGTATTCGGTCAATGTCTGAAAACGTTGTCCATTTTGCTTTGAGTTTAAAAAAATAAAAAATATGGATTAGACCACTTAGAATGATCAGTCCGTAGCGCACTCAAGTGATACGGAATAAGTAGGTAAAAGCTGATGTGCCACCTATAAAAGTGAGGAAGTAAAAACTAACATAACTTAGACGGGCAATTTTATGGAAACCGAATCATTGAAAGATTTAAAGCAACCAAACAAATATAGGTTTCAGACATACGTGATTCGTTTCTGCAAAGGGGTCCATCCAGCTACCATAAGGAGTGGCCCTGCCCCCACCCCCCCAGAAATGAATGAAACTTTTGGAGCTAATAAAACTGAGCGTCAGCTTACAGAATATCTGCAGTTTTTTTTTTTTTTAAATTTGGTCAAATATGGGCGGGAAGGGGGTCAAAGTCAAAACCTTCAAAGCTCCATAACTTTTGAACGAGACGAGATATTGACGTAAACTCTGCACCAAAAGATGTGTCGTTTAGGATCTTTCGATTGTTGTGCTATAATGTTTAATATTTGAGCCTTTTATTGCCATTTTTTTTATTTTTATTTTTGAAGTCTCCAAAAATCCGTTTTTTGAGTTTGAAAAATATGCGGAACGTAGGAATCTGAACAAAAAACTTCCGTGAAGAAAGCTGATTCTATGAGCTTTCAGTTGGAGCAAACCGCGATCCCGGGAAACGTTTCGTTCAAGAGCTATGACCGCGCAAAGTTTCAAATCTAGGGGGCTCGGTAAACTCCGAGACTGACCATAAAAATTCCTAGGCGAGCTATTTTCGAAAACAAACTCCTAGACAAGGCAGGTAAAAACGTAACTACCCTGTATAAATTCCTCCATAAATCCATGATTTTCGCAGGCAGGGTTGCCAAAGTTCCATCGACATTTGTTGGAATCAGAGTAATCCAAGTTTGATTATAATGAATGGTTACTAACCGTCCGCTGAGGCGTCAATAATAGATACTATTTAGGTGGAAAAAAAACCGTGGCAAGTAGCATTTGAAAAAAAAACAAAAAAAAAAAAAAACAAAAAACAATATACTGTACATCTGGTTTCCCTTTAGCTTTTGTATTGGCGTTAAAATATGAAATTTTTTAACGAAGTAACGACCGGACTTTCCTTGCAGGCGATAAGTTGAATATAAATATTCGTTAAATTTGTCGTATTTTTGGATCAAAGGTTTTTTTCTCGACTTAATGTTTCCCAACCGCGCACTACGTATTTTGATATACGTGTCGATCTGGAACTAACGCGGTTGCCCAAATTGGCAACATCTGCCGTCGTTCGGCACAAAATTCGATGTTTACATCCTCCGCTTTATCCCTCCGTCTAGGAGTTTGTTTTCGATGATTTCTGCTGTCTCGGAATTTACGATTTAGCAATGGTCAGTCTAGGAGTTTACACCTCCCCAAATCTAGGCCAAAAATAGGGTTTTGCCGACATTCGATTCTACAAAAAAATTTGTTGCTCCACCAATGATTGATGAAATTCATTGAAACTTGGAAGATGGGGTTTTTTTGGGTCGCTGAATTCATTTTTGATATTAGTTTTTCAAAATTCTCTAATCCAAGATGGCTGCCATAGTCATACTTATCGGCGGCCACCTTGGATTTGAGAATTTTGAAAAACTAGTATCAAAAATGAATTCAACGACACAAGAAACCCCCATGTTTCAAGTTTAGATGAATTTCATCAATCATTGGTGGAGCAACAAATGTTTTTGTAGAATCGAAAATCGGCAAAACCCTATTTTTGGCCTAGATTTGAAAGTTTTTGCCGTCTTATAACTCTTGAACGAAACGTTTCCCAGGATCGCGGTTTGTGCCATCTGAAAGCTTATAGAATCAGCTTTCTTCAAAATAGTTTTTTTGTTCAGATTCCTACATTGCGCATATTTTTCAAATTCAAAAAACGGATTTTTGGAAACTTCAAAAATTAAAAAAATGGCAAAAAAAGGCTCAAATATTTTGAAACTGTTTACATTGTAGCACATCAATCGAAAGGTCTTTAAAAGACGCATCTTTTGGCGCTTAGTTTGCGTATCAAATAAAAAAAAGAAGAGGAAAGCTCATGAAAAATGACCTCTAAAAATAAAAAGCATGCGCTGGTACCGGCAAGAGAGAGTTTAGCACTCAGCGGAAATGCCCAGGGAGAAATAATTCGTTTCGTTGGTACGGCTTTTAGCATAAAAAAGCTATTTCAATCTTTGATTTTCCGCAATAAAAAGGAATAACGTGAAAACAAACAGAGCTCTAGGGGTACTGAAGATTACAATTAAGTAAAGAACATTTCCAAATTAAAATAAACACTCAGTTACGAGGAAGATACTTAGTTTCCGTCTTTGGTTATTGATTGCTCAGGTAATGCGAGCTTTATTCAAATCAACACTCCTCAGTTGAGTTCATGTATGTTAATACGTTGGCAGCCCCTCGCCTCCATGCCAAAACCACGACCAAGAAGTTAATTTAAACTGCCACTTTTATTGCATCGTCAAATTTATGAGCAGGTCGAAATTCGTTAAATATATTCCAAATTTACCGTATTGAGCAGCAAAAAAGGCCGTAGTTTTCAGAAAACCAAAACCGTTTTTATCATACTTCACCTAATGCAGATCAATAATTAAATCGCATTTCACTGCATCTATTTAAACCATTAGAAAATATGAAGAAAAATTATCATTCACACCGAAGAAGCTACTAAAGAAGCTACTTTATGGTCCTTTATTGTTAAGATTTAGAGAAACCAAAGTCTTACACCGTAAAATTTATGTGTTTGGCTACCTCAAGTGTTCTAATGACAACAGAGACGTGGCAATAGAGCTGTTGCAAACTTTTGCTACAGGCTTATTAATAGTTGCCATTGGGGTAATACCCAGTAAAAATAACGATTAGCGCACTAAAAAATCACGAAATCCACTCCTAAACTCACAAATGCTTTTAAACGCGAGACCGTAATGGCGGCCGGGGCCGCGGTTTTCATTGGGGTCCCCTATCTTCAATCAGCGCCATCTACACGAGGTGTTCTCGCAACACCACACAAGAACAGGAAGAAGCATACAATAGCCATAAGAAAACCGCGGCCTCGGCCGCCATTACGGTCTCGCATTTAAAAGCATTTTGTGACTTTAGGAGTGGATTTCGTGATTTCTTAGTGCGCTAATCGTTATTTTTACAGGGTGTATTACCCCATTATCAACTATTAAAAAGCCTGTAGCAAAAGTTTGCAACAGCTCCATTTGTACCGGTCACAAAAGTGTCGCTTGTTTGTGATGTTTGATGTTGCCTAATTGCTGAGTGACCGTTTACAGTCCGCAAGCGAGTGATCAACTTTTTGGGGTTACCCAATACTGTCTCTACTCATACCAAGCTGCCTTTTTGAGGTTACGGTCATCGTGGTATGGATTTTACACATACTTTTACGGAAGTTGAGAGTAAAACTTTAATAATGGAAATTGAACCCACTTTCCAGTTCTTAAACCTTTTCCAACAACGCGAAAAGTTTGTTGGACTTGGAGTTCATTGAGCAAAATCAAAATCCTCAGAGAAGTAATTCAATTAAGAAAAATTGATTATAATGACTTTCTCCAGGTGGGAGAGGTGGAGAGAGTCGTTACACCTCCATCACCCAACCCGCCAGGAGGCAGTCATTTAATTAAATTTTTCTTGGTTTGGAGTAGCATTCATGAATTTTATTTGCTCTGGTAGCACTCAAGGATCACTTCCAGAACGGTTTTAAGAGGTTTCTGCGCCGAAAATCAGGTTTAAACTAAATAAATGGTAGTTCTCTACTTCGCTCCCATAAGAGTACGTGTAAATTTTATACCAAGACGAACCCTAACCTCCCACTCTCCAACAGAGCACCCGGGTATGCGTAGAGACGGTATTGGGTTACCCCACCCATCAAGATTTAAAAGCGTGCGTGCAGATTCATTATTCGGTAGATGATCTAATATTCATCTCTCGTCTCAGCGATAGTGACTAACTCTATTATAGGCTCACATTTCCTTGGTCTGATCATTTGTTTTCCTTTTTGAACAAAAGACAAATATTGTTCTCTGCTGATTAAGACAATGCTTCAAACATAACGGTCATATTTTTTCACTGAAAGTTTGACGCTATTGAGGAAGTCGTCCGAGGAATACGAGCTACTGTGAAAAACGTAGAGGTTTATGTAGGATTTATCAAATTATTCTCAATGGAGACTTCTTTGCCATTTGATTCATTTCTTTGTAAAAGCGTTTCTAAAGTCTCGATGAGACATCCGCACAACTCAAGACACGTGTCCACGAATCTGACTTTCTCTCTCTCCGTCCATTGGAACACATGTGTTGGAAAAGGTTAGTGACAACCCCTCTTTCATCCTTTTCCAACAGGTATGTTTAAAAGGGCAAAGAGAGAGAGAGAGGCAAATTCTTGAATATGCCTCTGCACAAATCTGTAAATTCTCATATTTCAGCGGCATCTCAGAACGGATACAAAAGAACAAGTAAAACTCTATTGTAGTTCCAAGTGCATACTGCACAATGTGCAGTGCACATGCAATCACGATTCCGAGAGAGAGAGAGAGAGAGAGAGAGAGAGAGAGAGAGAGAGAGGAAAACAGTTGACATAAAAAGCCCACGTGATAAGTTTTCTGGATCAATTCTCAATATTTCCGCAGATATTTTTGCCACTACATGGGTTCATACCAATTCTCTACCGACGAGAGTATTTCAATTGTTTCATTCGCGTGTTTGTTTACACCGGAAACCATTGTAGTTTTGAGATTTTAAGTGTATCACAGCTATTAATGCGATTCCCCCACTGATCAAACCGCGATTTCTTCTTAACCGCAGGCTCTTGGCACAGGATCTTTTCCGCTCCCCCCTCCCCCCCGAATAGGAAGCCCCCCTATTGTGCGTACGCGCGCGAGGGGTTCCTATTCGGAGTTGTTAACTTCCATTATCCGGTGCGTTTTAGTGCACATTCAGTTTCTACTCGTATATCCCGATCCAATCGAAACTGGACTCCAGAGTCTCCGGGCTCCAAGCCTCAACGCATCAAGATTCTATCGACGATCCCTTCCTGAAACTGCGGCTCTCCCTCTCCCTGTCTTATACCCTCTTCTCCCCGCCCCCCACAACTCCCTTTACCATACCCCAACCTTATCTCGCGGTTTATCGCTCGGCAACGATCGAACCTATATCGTCGCCGGCATTTTAATTACAGTAAATGCTAATACCAAAGCACTCAACTTCAGAGCTTTTGCAAATATGCACGGGCATGCAATCATGCATGAGCACATATCGCCTATTCTATTGTTCCGAGTTCATTGCTCGCTTTCATCTAGTTTTGTTTACCTGATTGTGTCTTCGTTTTTCCCCCGTCCCCCACGCGCAACCCCCCCCCGCCCGTCGCATGGCAGCGGTGCTTTAAAGGGTATATAGTAGGTACCCGCGGTTCTCCCTACCGAGCTTTAGCTGCCTAGATCCTGCCTAGAAGAAGAATAGGGAAGCTTTTTAAATGCACCGTCGTCCTTAAACAGATGGAGGGAGAGCTAGACAAGAGTAGACCAACCGCCCTCTATTGTTAGTATCTTTGTCTATGACCACCATTGATGGACTCCGTCTTATTACGTGAACAGCGTGCAACTCGATGCGACTTTCAATATACGTGGACTCCCGATGAATGGCTTTCGTTTTCGCTCCAAGGGAAAAACATTCTCCATTCATGATGAGTCTTTTACACACTTTTGCTACAGGATTATGGAGAATGCGAATTCCATCACCAAATATATTTAAACCGAAACTCATCGAGTGGACTCACTAAGGGCCAAATTTTAACACGTTCCACGACTTTTCTTTGACTTGAAAAGTGCCATTTAAAATACGTAGAGGATCAAAAGGAGGAAGGATTGAGAAGAATGAGAGGAATGGAAAATTGTGCAAAATTGGATTGTGGAAGAAATGAGATACATTGCTTTGACTTGAAAAGTGCCATTTAAAATACGTAGAGGATCAAAAGGAGGAAGGATTGAGAAGAATGAGATGAATGGAAAATTGTGCCAAATTGGATTGTGGAAGAAATGAGATACATTGCTTTGACTTGAAAAGTGCCATTTAAAATACGTAGAGGATCAAAAGGAGGAAGGTTTGAGAAGAATGAGATGAATGGAAAATTGTGCAAAATTGGATTGTGGAAGAAATGAGATACATTGCTTTGACTAGAAAAGTGCCATTTAAAATACGTAGAGGATCAACTGGAGGAAGGTTTGAGAAGAATGAGATAAATGGGAAATTGCGCAAAATTTGACAGTGGAAGAAATGAAATACATTGAGTAAAGGATAAAGTGATAGAAATGAAATTGATATTTATTAAATAAATTAAAAAATTGTGGATGGAAAAATTTGAGGTTTGGAGGAAATCACTCGGATGGTCCGGAATATCCTAGAGATTTCCTTCAAATCCTAAATAACATTGTCCACCCTTAATTTTCAATTTCCTCAATAAATATCCATTCCATTTCCACCAATTTCATCCGTTCCACAATCCAATCTTTCATCACAATTTCCCATTTACCTGATTTTCCCCGAATCTTCCTCCCGTTGACCCTCATCCTCTTTTTGTCCTTGTAGTGTTTCGAATGGCACTTCTCAAGTCGGGGAAGTTTCGAGGAAAAGTAAAATAACGTGTCTTTATTCGGTCGAAAAACACTTCAAAATCCTATCAATAGAGCTGTAAAGTATTTTATAGAACCAGAATCTTCAAATGAGAACAGCGCTTGAAATTTGCCTTTTGCGATGCACTTTAATTTGAAAGTCAACTTGATCAAGTAATCAGCATGGAGATGACTCGACTGGGTGATGAATAGGAGAAATGCGAAAATGGTGAAATGCTTAGTTTGCTTATTTTGAAATCTTCAAGAAACGTAAACCATTCCCTTGTTACAGGTTGGTTACGCGAGGTTGATCAATTGAACATATTTAAATGAAGTTTGCAGCGGTCGCACACCGGTCACCAACCAGTAGCGTAACTAGAAATCATTCTATCTTTCTTTTCACTCATTTGAATGTACAGGGAGAAAAAGGATAGGAAGAGGACACATTAAGAGAGAGAAAGGTAATTTCTAGTTACGCCACTGCCACCAACGTTTGAAGAAATTGACCAACCTTGAGCCACTGTCTCAAAAAAAACAAAGCGTAAAAGTGGTGTTAAACAAATTTTACTTGTACAAAATGGCTATAAAAAAGATAAAAAAAAAAAAAATCCCACCCAAGCAGTTCGACTCATTTTTAAAAAGCACTACTTTTTTCCCTCCGATATTCTCGATATTTTCATTGAAAGCCTCAAAGTACCAACTTCTATTTCGTTTTCAATAATAAAATTGGCCATGGTTGATTCTCCCAGGTTTGACGCTGAGCTTTTATTTTTCAATTACGAGACAATGGGTGGGTCTTTTTTCGTAGGCGCTCTGTAGACTCGCACAAAAAGAAAAGCCTCACCAAAGTTGCAAAAAAGCACCACCCGTCTCAATTAAGGAACGGAAGAATCCTGAAGGCGCTTGTAGAAGTGTACAATTCAGACGCGTCGCGTCTCTTAATTATAACCTCCTGAAACACTGCCGATAGGGGGAACGAAGAAGGCCGATGCTCAAAAATTTAATCTTTTGAGCGAATTTTTAATTAATTGATAAACAAAAATTCGACGGTTTCTACCTACTCATCGAAATGGAAATTCGAATGATTAACAGAGGTAATCAAATTAAAAAATGAAACAAAGACTCCGCGTGACAAAACAGACATCTTGTTTCGTCTGACGATGAAGGAAAAGAAAGGCGGGGTGGAGTTGGACAGGGGGATGGATGCGTTAAGGATCGCCGGTATCGCTGCCGCTTCAAGCCACCACCCGCCGCACTATGGTCCAGAAGTCCGATTTAGGAAGACATTAGTTTGCATTAAAATCGCCCAATATCTTGAAAACGGCTCATCTGACATCAAAAATGGTTATTACAAAAAAGTTGAAACGGTTTACGTTCTATCTTTTTTGTAATAACCAGTTTTGGTGTCAGATGAGCCGTTTTCAAGATATTAGGCGATTTTAATGCAAACTAATGTCTTCCTAAACCGGACTTCTGGACCATAGTGCGCCGCTCGCGAGCTCCAAAGACAATAGCTTGATCGGGATAGCGCCCGTTCTATGAGGCAAAAGGCAGGGCTTGTGCAAGCGCGAACCGCGTTGCTGCCGTATTGAGTGTGATTCCATGGCAAACTCCCGAAAATTTTTATCCGATAGATGGCGTTACTTGTCGCTGGCTCCGCAAAATAGCCGTTTTTTACGGTTTTCGGCTATTTATTCTGAACAGACGAATAATAGACAAAAAATCGGAATGTCAGCACCTGCTTCACTTTTTGCTTGAAATTTAAGCCAAAAACGGGCCAAATTGGTTCTAAAATAAAGGCGTAACTATGCAAAGAAAAAATCATGTGTAATTTGGAGTTGTATCAGTAAAGATTACAGGTGAAACAGAAACCTGTAATCTAAGTATACTGATACAACTCCAAATTACACAGGATTTTTTCTTTGCATAGTTACGCCTTTATTTTAGAACCAATTTGGTCCAATGATTGCTCAAAAAATCAAGCAAAAAATTAAGCAGGTGCTGACATTTTGATTTTTGTCTATTTTTCGTCTGTTCAGAGAAAACAGCCGAAAACCGTCAAAAAAACGGCTATTTTCAGAGCCAGCGACAAGTAACGCCATCTATCGGATTAAAATTTTCGGGCGTTTGCCATAGAATCACCTTAATGTCTGTATAGTCTATAAATCATCAATGGCTCAACCGGTTCGAAGAGCAATTACTGATTTGGCTATTTCCATGAGTCATTGAGATACTTGTCTACTGTAATCTTTACATCAAGTGGTTTGGAATCACCAATGGATGGAAATCTTGCAAGGTTTCACTGTAATCAAACGGAGTATCGAGGCCGAAGTAGAGATGCTACGAAAATAACGATAAGACCACTGAAAAGGTCTAAAACTTATCCTCCGCAGAGAAAACATAGCTCAGATCGACCATCTCATGTATGTACTACGTTCTTTTTTCACCCCCCCCCCCCCCCCCCCCCCCCGCCCCCCAAACAAATAAAGAACATGACTTACGAATCGGAGTAATACAATTGCTGCTTTCTTCAAACAGACAATTGGAAGATTGATTCTTACAGATTTTGTCACGAGGAACACGGTCAATGGTCATACCAACAAGAAAATTCTGTGTTGCGCAGTAAGCGAGAAAGTCGGCACTTAAGATGATTCCAGGGTCAATTAGTTCCAACTTTGGACACTACGTCGCGCTGCTCAAAAAGTCAACAGTTTTTGGCTAAAATTAACGAATTCACGCTGAAAACACGAATTTCAGGAACGTCAGCACCTGCGAGCATACTTCAGGAAGATACCCTGAAAGTTTCAGGCTGAAACACTCAAAAATAAAGCCGGAAATTATGAAAAACGAAACTTCCCGTAAGCTGCAATGAGTGCGAGTGAGGCAGATAGACATATCATCACTCGCGCTCACTCTCACTCACTAAGCTTATGGCGAAACGAATTTCATAATTTGCGGCTTTAATTTTGAACCAATTTTGCTCATTTTGGGCTCAAAAAATCCATAAAAAAATTTTGCAGGTGCTGACGTTATTGGATTTTGCGTTTTATCGATGGTTTCAGTTTTTAACGCCAAAAACACGACTTTTCCAAAAAGCGACTAGTGGCGCTATCCATCGGATTGAAATCTGGAAAAGTTTCGCCTGGAATCACCTTAATTTAAGGTACTGTCCTTTTGTATCCGTTGCAAAGCAAACTCAGTGCGTACATGCCGGTTTTTTTTTTTTTTTTTTTTTTTTTTTTTTTTTTTTTTTGCGAAGAGTATGTTTTAGATCTTTTCTATAGTTTCATTGTTATTTTCGCAGCATTTCACACCAGGATTGGTGGTCCATTTGCCTACAGCAAAACCTTGCTAGAGTTTCATTGTAGAAAACGCCATTAAACGAGAACACCCAAAACGGCAACACTGTGACAACGCAACAAACTTGGCGACACCAGTACGAGATAAAACAACCAAACAAAAAAAAAACAAAACAAAAAAAGACACCGCGGCTAATGAGGGAATAAAGGAAAAGGGAAAGAAAGCACCGAGTTCATTAAATTAAACAAATAAAAAGTAAAATGAAAGAAAACAAATGGAAAAAGTTTCCAAAGAGAGCATCCCGATTTGGTCTGCTGAGGAAGGACGCGGGCGGCGAGAGAAAAAAGGAAGGAGAGGAGGCAAGAAGTGGAGCAAAAATCAGTTAGCGCCCGATTGCAAACGAAAAATAAAGACGTTCGGGGTTTCACTTTCAACACTTTTTGCAGACATGCCATGATTGGTGGTAAAGAGGAGGGTAACGGGGTAGAACGGTGGTGTGCTGTGGGTGGTGGAAGTGTTAAAGGCAGGGGCAGGAAAAGCTCAGTTTCGCATCCTAACCTTCTCCTCCTCTTCCGTATGCCCACTCCTTCATAACCCTCTGTTCCGTGGTAGGTGTCATTCTTTGTTCAGTGTTCAATTCCTCCCTCCGCAACCGACCTCTGCCGCACAGTGTTCTTAGCAATTCACCTCTTTGGTGAAAGCCTTTAGAATCCTGTCGAAGAGAAAAAAAAAAAGTTTTGCATTAAATTCAACGAGCTACATATTCTTATAGAGATTTTCGAGATTTCTGAGGTCAGGTGAAATGAGACCGTGATTATACAGGGTGTACCAGACCACCCGGATAGGGCATTTTTCTCGAAAACTTCTGAACCAAATGATTTGAAACAAAAAAGTCAGATAGGGGAGTGACCCCAAATTTTTCGTTGTCGATGTTTTCAAAAGCCCCCGATGGGCCCTTGGGCGGTTTGGGGGGGGGGGGGTTCAAACACATTTTTCAAGTTTACTTGAAAAAGTCCCCAATAAAGGTATTAAAAAAAGTTCATAATCGTAAAGTAAAAGTAATTGGCAACAGTTTCGCTTCAGTAATTTTTTTTCCAAAAACCCCAAACTTTTTGAGTTTTGGGGGATTTTTGGATTTTTGTTGAATCGGTCTTTTTGACCACCCTGTTCAAAATTTCTCAAAAAAATTTACAAATTCTGAAAGAACAGATCAATACCTTTCGATCGATGTGACAAATGTTACCTTTAAGTATAAAAATAAGGTGTATTACGCCAAATCAAAATTTTGAGGTTTCAACGGTAGATTTGGCGGTTTCTAGATGTAATCATTTTCGCTCACAGTGTGCCATATTAGCGGCGAAATTTGACGTGGAGCCTTACAGAAATTCGAAAAATTGGCTAAAATAGTAAGAGAAAAGTTTGTTCAATTTTTTTTCTGTGAACATCGGGAGGGGGTCTAACAGTAGTCGAAGTCGAGGCTTCCATGACCATTACCTAGGATTTGAGTTTCGTGAAGTGAAGCCCACGGGCCTACCCCTCTCAAGTAGAAACTGCAGAACTTACCTCTTGTTTTCTTTATTTGTTGCAGCTGTTGCTGCACCTGTTGCTGGGCCTGGATGACGTTGACCGTGATATTCTGAAAAGGTGAAGAAAAGAAGAAAATTCTCAATTATGGCTATTACATTAGAGTAAATTCTCTTTTAAGAATTTTTCTCTTCTTTTCTGAGCAGCAATTTAGCCCGTGAGGCCGTTGGCCCGGGGTGCGATTGCACCCCCAGCACCCCGGCCAGCCCGGCCTTGGGCAACCCGCATCACACACATTTGGAAATTTCAAATTTACATCGGTACCGCCTTCCAAAAAAAAAATTGAGCCTCCTAATGAACAGGAAAGGAGTTCTTCATTTTTCAGTGGCCTTCTTCCTTAAGTTTAGGTTACGTTAGGTAATGGTTTCGTCGCAGAACGGTAAGGTTGGCGATACTGAGGGCTTACTATCGTCTACTGAGGGCTCACGTTAACTTTACCAAAGTTGTATGTGTTACGTTCGGAGATTATTAAAGTTTTCCCTCTCTCTTTCTGTCTACCAGATAAATTCAATAATGATCGATGACGAATTCCGCTGGAGGCGCGACAAGATAATTTGTCAACGGCTCTGCGACGTGGAACCCCCAAGCTGAGTCGAACTGAGCGTCGCGTTTGCGTCACCATCATTTCTTCCCGTTTCCTCGGACTACTTGAAGCGGATTTTCCTTGCAACCCCCATCTCATATCATTGCATCGTGCATCGAAATAATCAGTTTAAAAGAAAAAGAATTAAATAAGAAAACGAATTAAATAATGGCACCGCATTCGAGGACTCCTAGGACACCCTGTATAGTTCAGGATCAAACTATACTTTGGTTTCGGGATCAGAATCACAAAGCGTCACACGTTCATTTGTTCTCCTTATCCCTTATATTTGCCACCCCACGGCTGTCCATTTTTCCGAGTGTACTACGCATTGCTTTTACTTTCGGATCAGACAATTATGATAAATCACTTTATTCGAGGACATCAACAAAATATTTATCATTTTTTTTTTTCTTTTTCATTTTACGTCTGCCTTCTCCTCAGTAACGTATGCTTTTAATTCTATTAGACTTCTCGGATCCGCCTCATCTTCACTGGAAGATTCAGGATTTTGTCCTTCTCTTTCTTCACCCATTTGAAAGCGCGTGTCAGAAAAGGACAGATTAAGGGCAGTCACGTGACTTTCGCCCCCCTCTTCTATCCTTTCCTTACATATGCGTGTAAATGAGCGATGAGAGAGAAAGACGAGTCCTCGAATCCGCCAGTGCGTGCTTTCACCGACTTTGACGGCGTCACGTCATTGAGATACATTGTACCTCTCTCTTTGCGGATGGTGCGACGGAGAACGGAAGCAAAAAGAATACGAAGGGATCGTCATAAATGTAAAAGAACGGCGTTAGAAACAAATGGATTGCGGAACAAACCGAAGCGACAAGGAACGAGAGTGGAGAGAAAAAGTTCAAAGTTATTTGAAGGAATCGCATTTTTTTTTTTTTTTTTTTTTTTTTTTTTTTTTTTTTTTTTTAAACATAAAACATACAATTATACATACAATGGGTCTGTTGCATACTTTTGCTACAGCAATATAGAACCTTGATTCTTATGTAAAATTCGGCGGAAATAACGATGCACACATTAAAAACGTTCAAAATCCACTCATTAGCCTCGTTTATGCGAGAGATCTGAACCTGGGTTGAGTCAACCCGAGTTGAGTTTAAACCTGGGTCCAACTTGGATTTGCGCATAAACACCCGTGTATTTGAACTCGAGTTCTAAGGATTTCTTTCTTCTTCTTCACTGTATTTGTTTACATTTTTGACGAAAATGGCGGTGATGCTTGGTGCGGTACGGACAAGATGCGACCGCATAAGACGCGTGTTTAACCTCGCTCGGATTGGTGACATCGATGCCGCGTGAACCCGGGTTCTGAACTCCGAGGTGTTTATGCGTAAAATCTCAACCCGAGTTCACCGACTCGACTCGGGTTTGAATCGGGGTCGAGTCGAACCCGAGTTCAGCGAGATCCGAAGTGTTTATGCGAGCATCTCAACTCGGGTTCAGCTGAACTCGGGTTGAGATGCTCGCATAAACGAGGCTAATAACTCAGGAAATCACTTCAATTTCAAACAGCCCGCGCTACACTAGACACTATTTGCACCGGTATACTACTACACAGACGGAGCCACCATGCATAAATAAACAACATCGTAACTACAAAATGATGGAATTTCTTTTTTAATACGTGAAATATAAGCTGCATTTGCTGTCTGGTCTTTTCGGTTTATCAAAGATTACAAAATAATATAAGAAATGTACGCATCTAAACGAAACATTCCAATGTTTGTAAGTTCTGTTCATGTTTACGGAAACGATATGGTTCCATCTATGTAGTTACAAGTCGGTGATATAGTGTCTAGTGTAGCGCGGGTTGTTTGAAATGGAAGGTATTTTCTGAGTTAATGAGTGGATTTTGAAAGTTATTAATGTGCGTATCGTTATTTTCGCCGAATTTTACTTCAGAAACTATAAGTTATAATGATGTAGCAAAAGTATGCAACAGACCCATTATAAAGTATATCTTAAAGATCTTGATCAGACACAAGACAAACATTTTGCATCTCTAGTTAAAATAACATTAAAAGTAGAATTAGCAAGTATTTCGAAGGATCTTCAAGTGGTTAAAGGTGATTTTGGTTTTAAACACTCGGGATTACATGATAAAATCAGTTCCGGAGCAAAAAAAAGTGCAAAAGACGTCGTTACATCCTAGATTTTGGCGTAAAATGGCACAACTAATTATTTTTTTTTTTCGTTTACTCGGTTACACAGTCAATCTCAACGATGCTGCTTCTGGCATTTTCGTAAATGTCAAATTCGAACGAGCTTTCGCAATTTGTAGTTGATCGCAGACATTTTCAGAGGGTTGTAAATCAGAATTACGAATTGCGTGTTCTATGTGTAGGTTGATGAACAAGGGATGCAACTATATGTCACAGAGGTTCGATAAATACGTTTGAGAGAATTGCAATCGCATTGTTCCGGACCGGGGATACCTAGCGGGCAGAAGTGTTAACACCTCGGCATTGGATATGGATTTGAGTCTGAGGGCGACGCAGCGGAAAAGCTCATCCGCCCCTCTCCCCCCTTCTCCCGGTCCTCCCTCTGCCCCGCAGCGTTAATGCGAGTCCGCTGGAGATGAGAAGAATTCAGTTTGACAACCCCTTTTATTGGGCAGTGGAATAGGTATTCGACCGTGTGATTAGTTTGTTCCAGTGCGAGACTAAATGAGAAGAGCAATGTTGTCTAATTGCCTAGGCAGAATTTTACGAATTGTTGCACATTTTTACTACGAAATTGATGAAGAGGGTTAGAACTTCAATTGGGCTATTGCACACTTTTTCTATAAGCGATTTAATAGTCGATTATGGCGTAAAAACATCAAAAAATAACGCTGGCGGTACTAAAAACTTCCAAAATCCACTCCTAAACTCAATAAACGCAGTTATTTGCGCGAGCGTAATGGTGGCCGAAGGCACTAACAATGGGAGATTCCCATCTTAATTTCGTCACTCTTTCTATGTTGACAAGGATGATTCACAGAGTAATTAGTCATCAGAGTGATGATCCACATCCGATGAATGGTGCCGCAACACCTAGTGACACCGGTGTCAAATGAAAGTAGTCTCTTATTGGTCACTTCTTGATGGAGTTTAAGAATTGTTAGATGGGAATCTCCCATTGTTAGTGCCTTCGGCCACCATTACGCTCGCGCAAATAACTGCGTTTATTGAGTTTAGGAGTGGATTTTGGAAGTTTTTAGTACCGCCATCGTTATTTTTTGGGGTTTTTACGCCATAATCGACTATTAAATCGCTTATAGCAAAAGTGTGCAATAGCCCCATTCTAAAGGTCTGAAATTTGGTGTTTGTATAAGAACAATACAATTACTTGACGAGTGGATTTTCCCCGGTTATGGAGGTACACTCGTCAAACTTTGCAAAAAATTACGTGTGCTGTGACGTCACGAAGCAAAATTCCCATTTGAAACAATATATTTTGAGCCAGAACCGTATCTCTGGAACTACTTATATTAACTAGTTAGAAAATAAAAACCAAAGGCATTCTTGTTTTCAGCTCACCAAGTATTTTCATCCGCTTACTAAAAACTACGAAAGTTTAGACCATTGCAACTGTCCCACTCTGATGTAGAATCGGTTGAAAAAAACGAATTCCAATCATGAGGGTCCCTAAAGAATGGATCTCGTAGATCGGCAGGTGATGAGCACCAAAATATGCACCGGATTTCCTCTGTAAATGAACTGAAAAATCTTTATAACGGTTCCTTGAAAAATTTACAGAAGAGGTTATCCGGGCGAATTGCAAAAATAAAAAAAAAAAATAAAAAAGAGGGGTTTTATCACAGGTCCAGTAATTTTTCCCATAGCTCGCATTTCAAAAATTAAAAAAAAACAAAAAACAAAAAACAAAAAACAAACAAACAAACAAACAAAACAAAAAAAAAACTGATCATACAGTATTCACCTCTTTACGGCAATTTCTCCCCCTCCCACCCATAAGAAAGAAACAAAATAAGCTTACAGTATGAATTATCTGAAAATTTCCATGTAGGCATGTAAAACGTACTGTTTATAACTTAATTATGGCAGAGATCTTCAAGTATGGGATTTGCCTGTAAGATGAATTTTTTGTTTGGTTTCCTTTTTTCTAAACAAATTTTCCCTTGAGACAGCAGGGGGCGAAGCGAGGCGACGCGACGGAGAGATTCTTTAAACGTTTTTCTCGCAAATTATTTTACAGCCGTTATATGCTTCTGATGACATTATTATTCACACCTCAATTAATTAATGGGATATCGAGTGAAGGATGGTAAATGGATTGTTGAGAAGCGATGGCATTCGCTACTGCCACTACTGCACAAGATGAAGACCCGGGGACAGATTACGCTCTTTTGGACGAGACGAGACAAGATAGCGCGAATCGATCATTCCCATTGGTTCAGACGGCGTCACCAGATAGATTTGAAGTTGTTTTTCTCAATCCATCGAACGACTCGAATCTGTCACGTGACGCCGTTTAAACCAATGGCATTGGTTGATTCTCGCTATCTCGTCTCGTCTCGTCCAAAAGAGCAGAATCAGTTTGATGGACCATGCACCTCCCTAGGTCCGATCCGGGCAGAGGGACTGTCAAAAACAGCCTTCGAACGCAAAATATGAAGATAAATGCTAATTTTGAGAAAACAAGACGGAGACAAACATTCGTTTTAAAGAATTTTGAAACAAAGTAAGAGTGTTTCAGAATTTCGTTTCATTTAAAACTATTTAATCTGTACCTTCTTGGAAAGCATCTCCTTCGAAATATCAAAAATTCTATAGACATTGCTCGAATGACTTTATTTAGAATGAGTTACTATTGTCATGGAGCGCATCACTAAGATACAATGGAGCTGTTGCAAACTTTTGCTACAGGCTTACTAATAGATATACCCTGTAAAAATAACGATTAGCGTACTAAAAAATCACAAAATCCACTCCTAAACTCACAAAATGCTTTTAAATGCGAGACCGTAATGGCGGCCGAGGCCGCGGTTTTCTTGTGGAAATTGTATGCTTCTTCTTCTTCTTCTTGTGCGGTGTTGCGAGAACACCTCGGGTAGATGGCGCTGATTGAAGATAGGGAACCCCAATGAAAACCGCGGCCCCGGCCGCCATAACGGTCTCGCGTTTAAAAGCATTTTGTAAGTTTAGGAGTGGGTTCCGTGATTTTTTAGTGCGCTAATCGTTATTTTTACTGGGTATCATCCCATTATCAACTATTAATAAAAATGTAGCAAAAGTTTGCAACAGCTCCATTCTGCCCTGTCCAAGCGAGTGACGCTATTGGTTGAGAATCCGAAAACTTTGACTGTTGTAACAGAAACTGCCGTTAAAATGCCCATTAATATTAACAGCTGTATACATAAATATGAATCAGAGTAGCATTTAGCTAACGGAGAACTTCAAAATGGTTACCACAGTTAATGCCAAGTCTTAAGATGATTCCAGGGTTGATTAGTTCCGACCGTGGACACCACGTCGCGCTGCTCAAAAAGTTAACAGTTTTTTGTTAAATTTGACGAATTCACGCTAAAAACACAAATTTGAGAAACGTCAGCACCTGCAAGCATACTTCAGGAAGATACCCTGAAAGTTTCAGACTGAAACACTCAAAATAAAGCCGGAAATTATGAAAAACGAAACTTCCCGTAAGCCGCAATGAGTGCGAGTGAGGCAGATAGACGTATCATCACTCGCGCTCACTCTCACTCACTAAGCTTATGGCGAAACGAATTTCATAATTTACGGCTTTAATTTTAAACCAATTTTGCTCATTTAAGGCTCAAAAAATCCATAAAAATGTTTTGCAGGTGCTGACGTTATTGGATTTTGCGTTTTATCTATGGTTTCAGTTTAAAACGCCGAAAACACGACTTTTCCAAAAAGCGACTAGTGGCGCTATCCATCGGATTGAAATCTGGAAAAGTTTCGCCTGGAATCACCTTAAATACTGGACCGATAGGACAGTCTTTTATCGCGCGATTGTTTTCACGAGAAATTAAAATGTAAATGATCACCCCCGGTGGACTCATTTACTAAATTCTATCCAAAATAATCATGGCAACAAAGCCATCCATTAACTCAATTTCAATGCTTGTCCATGGTTTATTTATAATGGGACTTTCAATGATTTTATCTGACTTTGATCGAAACGGTACCGGTGCGGGATGCGGATTCAGCGCTGCTTCCAGCGCGTTGGGGTGAAGGGTGAAAGGGTTGAATTTGAGCAACAATTATGTGACTTTCTCTTCTCTCTTCTCGTAGCCACTTCTCAATGATAACTGGACCCTCAACAGTACAATCTTCTGTCGTATCCATATCATTTATGTTTATAAGCCTGTCATGTAAAATTAGTTTGATTTTGACAAGAGTGAACGGAATTCTGCGAAAAGTATCCGCCTCTTTTAAAGAACAAATAGCAGGTTTGATGATTATTTCTATATTTGATTCCACCCATTCCTCTATGTTGATTGGAAATAAATGAGCGATCTGTCAGCAGATATTAATATGATCCCGTGAATTTAAGTTTATAGCTCATATTTTATCCAATTTCTATACTATTAATTAACCGTGTATAGTAAACGTTAGACACGTTCTTCATAAGTACGGAGGTACGTTAAATGCTTACTGGTAAATACTGAAGTATGGTTTTGCATGTAGATGGTGAAGCCTACTTTGGGAAAAACTGATTCAGCTTGTCTTGAATCCTGCTTTATCTATTAAGCTATTAAGCTTGTTTACAAAATATTTTGAGGAACTGTCGAGAAATAAAGGAAATAAACGGAGCTTGGGGAGCCGGCAGCTTTCCACAAGAGGGGCATTGGGCAAACCTTTGATCATAGTATTTTGCTTGTTATCAGCTCATGCTTTTTTGGAAAATTGGTGATTGCCAATTCCACGGGGGAGGGGGGGGCATTTCTCGTAACCCCCCCCCCCCCCCCGGCTGCCTTGATTTCACGATGCTGCCTTGTTGTGTGGTTCCTTCATATCCCATAACAAAGGTTCCGACAGCTAAATGTTTCAACTTCCAACCTATTCTACCTTATGCTTCAGAAGCTCAATAAGTAGAAAGTGAACTAAAAAGATGTTTCGGCCTCTACAGTTTCGTTTTAAACGAGCTCACAAATGTTCGAATTAAAAGTGTCAAAACTTTAAAGCGGGGTGCATTGTGTGATGCTCACTCACTGTCGCGTCGCGTCGGGACGCGGCTCCCTCATCCATTTCGGGGTTTCCCGCCATTCACGAAACGTCAAGTTACTGTCATTGTGTTGGTGATCCGACGAGCTCCTGGTCTCAAATTAACCTAAATCAATACAACACGTTCAACCAAAACGATTGACGGGACACCACGAGGGACATTCACTTTGCGAGAGGAACAAACAGATGTTTCAGCGCGGTGCGTGGGGGACGGCGGGACACGACGACGAAACCATCCACCATCCACCCCTCTATCAATCGCAGTCAGCCGATGGAAGGTGGAATCCCGAAATCTGAATGGGTTTCTGCGAGACCGACTGAGCGCTGGACGAGCTCACGAGCCAAAAACCAACCAATTGCAAAAAAAAAAAAAAAAAAAAAAAAAAAAAAAAAAAAAAAAAAAAAAAAAAGTAACAAGTGGGAGTAAAGAGGTAATGATAACACGGGGGTGTGGAGAGCGAAGAGAAGGAGAGAGGGGTTGGCAGGAGTCACTCGGGAGAGGCAAATTGACAAGGAGAAGCGCGGGGCAGGCGCGGCGGGGCCAAGGAAGGAGAGACTTGTTTAAATTAAATGCATTGAAATTAATAAAATGATTTCAAACAAAAGCATTCCACATGTTTGACTCGGAATACGTTTGACACCCTCCGATAGATAAAATTACAAGTGTGCGAGAGTGAGGTGGAGAGAGGGAGCGTGTGTGCGTGAGAGAGAGAGAGAGAGAGAGAGTGAGTGAGAGAGAGAGAGAGAGAGAGAGAGAGAGAGAGAGAGAGAGAGAGAGAGAGAGAGAGAGAGAGAGAGAGAGAGAGAGAGAGAGAGAAAGATGAAGACAGGGATAACGAGTGAGACAAGTGAAAAAGAGGAAAGTGACGACAAGTGTCGGATCGAGCGAATCCCGACAAAGGCGATGGATGACGACCTCTTTTCAGCGTACTAGTTTTCGAAACAATCATCAATTTGGGGTCCGCGACGACTAAAATCGCGACTCGACTCGACAGTGCGTTTTATTCGATTGCTCTGTCGCGGGCGCTGAGCAGTGATATTTGGCCCGAGCACGCTAGAATATGGAATTGGAGCCGCAATGGGTGTACACACTACACAGGAGTTCAGTCCGGGGTTAGATATGATTCTTTTATCCTATTCAACTGGCATTTTATTTCCCCCTCTTTCATCTCTCCTGAATTCTCTATCTATATTTTTTTATGTTTCCAGTTTGGCATTCGGTTGAGTGCACAGTGGTCAGAATAAGTGGTTTGCAATACAAAAAGGAATCGCAGCGAATAATGAATTTTTGACTTCTTTCTCTACCCGACTTTAGACGATCACTGATTGCAGGGTTCAACTTTTTATCATTCATCGTGATCGTTTAGGATCTAAGTAACGCTTAGATCTCACCCCCCCCCCCCTCCACTCTTCATTTTAAAGAAAGAAAAATGTTTCGGTGCTGAAAAATGATGGAAGTATATAAGGAATAGAACATTTTAGAACTTTTTTCATTTCATTGAAACACCCATTGGCGGATATCTCGACTTTGAGAAGGTGGGATAGAAAATTCCCGATTAGAGAGGGGCTTATGGAGGAAGTCATACTTTCGTTGGAGGCGAAGGCGCGTGATTTCAAGGAAAAGTTCCGAGGCCTTGTAGTTTCGTCCATCGACGAAAAGGCGGTAAGACCTTTAATAAAAGACCTGAATTTCAAAGAGAAACGCATTATTGGGCCGCACACCAAAGCCCAGCGGGCCGATCCTTGAAATTCACGACTTTTGGGTAGACTGGATAAGAATGGAAAACGGTGATTGGTGGAGACGAGTCACGTGGTTGCCCAGTCTA
The DNA here is from genome assembly GCA_011764245.1 of Trialeurodes vaporariorum. Lineage (NCBI taxonomy): Eukaryota > Metazoa > Arthropoda > Insecta > Hemiptera > Aleyrodidae > Trialeurodes > Trialeurodes vaporariorum. The sequence continues at coordinate 78,379,877 of VMOF01000002.1, forward strand.
ATCAAAATACGGAATGGATTAGATAATTTATCGGGCAGTCTTGGAGTACCCGATAACTTATCTAATCCATTCAGTATTTTGAATAGACTGGGCAACCACGTGACTCGTCTCCACCAATCACCGTTTTCCATTCTTATCCAGTCTACCCAAAAGTCGTGAATTTCAAGGATCGGCCCGCAGGTCAGTATTATCAGAGGATTGATTGAAAATTTCAAACAGTCTATCTACTACAAATTCGATCAGAAAATGACTAAAGAAATTTTAACGGCTGCAATTAAACGTTTATATGAGGCTTATTTTATAACTGTAACCAAGATTAGCAATCTGGGAGGTGAAAATTAAGCAGTCGCAAATGAATTTAAAGTAGACTTGGAGCAACCATAATTCCCCCATCCGCGCGATCCTAATAAATCGATATTCTGGTTTGCTGATGCTCCGCACATGTTAAAACTCCAGGGCTGCTGTTTTGCGTATAATCAATGCTATTTTTCTATTCACCGATGATTCCACCGGTTGAGAAAATATTACACAGTTCAGTTCAGTGTATGACTGTAATGCACGAAAATCCTCGCATCTGTAATCTTTCCTCAATCGGTGGAAACGCCGTTAATTAATTGAAATATCCGCAAGTTCTTAAAAGTCATCAACGACTCCACCGGTTGAGAAAAGATTACAGATACAAGTATTTTCGTGCATTACAGTCATACACTGAACTGAACTGTGTAATCTTTTCTCAACCTGTGGAATCATCGGTGAATAGAAAAATAGCATTGATTATACGCAAAACGGCAGCGCTGTAAAACTCCTCCATAATCATATTTTAGACATGGGATATTTGATACCATCGACTTTGAGTGAGAATCTCCCCAGCGGCCAACCAGAATATAAACTAATGTCAAAAAGGGTTACTGAAGACATCTTAAAGGCAAAGCCGGATGGGCCGCTGAACACAACACACAAAATCTCTCGACATCATATAGACGTGAAAGAAAGTCAGCGGATGAATGTAAAGTTAGAAGTCCGACTTTTCTCTGAATCAGTGGCGCATTCCATATCCTATTTTGAGCAAAAAGGGTGGATTAACTATGACAACCGCAAAGAGGCCAACTTTCTGTTCTTGACAACCACCAATAGGTTCGTCATGAACTCCTGGACTCTTGGAACTCCTGCATTACACATCCTAATTAGCTATCATTACTGTGAGGTTAAGTTGGATAAGGTTCGGGTAGGTTAGGTCAATGAACATGCGGCGAGTTATTGTTCGTTGTCGCTACGATTGGGTTCGACAACAAACGAAATTTTGCAGCTCGCGATGGAAGTTTGTGAAAGTTGCTCTTTAAGTGTGAGGAATGTCATCTTACTAACTCAGGATGACACCCAAATCAATTTTTTTACTTTCTTCACAAATTGATGAAAGACCGTGCGAAATGCCCGACGTGCGGTGCATTAGTCCTCTTGAACTGGCGGGCCAAAAACTTTAGGTACCAGAATCATACACGCACAACAAAAAGAAGAAAAAAATGCAGTTTTTACCAAAATGTGTTTCGAAACAATTTTTTCTCTCGCGCTCACTTCTCACTGGAAAAAATTATATCACTTGTTGCGTACTGTGTTCATATGCCTCCTCTACGTGTTTCGTTCCTCGTGGATTAATTAAATATCGCGAAGCAAAAAGTCGTAGACGGGTTAAGTTTTTATCGGGAGGTATCAGGTATGCATTTTCTATCGCGACTCCAACCGCACGACAATCGGCGGGGAGGGTCATATAGTAGAAGTGGACGGGGCGAAAATAGGGAAAAGGAAATAAAATCACGGTAGACAAAAGGGTCTAATGAAGTAAGTGTTTGGTGGAATTTCTCGAGAAGACAAAAAATGCTTCAAGAACACCGTGGAGCAGTAGCGCACCGAGAGTTTCTTCATCTCTCTCTTTTCTCCATTAAGAAACGTATGTTAGACAAGGATGGACAAGGGGATAAAACCCCCTCTTTCTGTCCTTTGCCTACTCATACATTCAAATGGGAAATGAGAGAGATGGAAGATATCCTGGTTGCGCCAGTGCCGTGGAGAACCGCAACTCAGCGACGGTGCTTTCAGCAATCAAAAGATAACATCAAACCTCATACCAACATTTACTCAGATTGCTGGCGAGCGAAAAATAACGGTAAGTAACTTTCTTTACGCCAACTAACCCCCCCCCCCAAAAAAAACCCCGAATGTAATTCCGACGATAAATGTGATTTGATGATTAAGGTACACGCTTTTCTCTTTTTTCCAGGATTCCAGCAATTAACCGTGAACCATGGTATGCACTTTAAGGATCCTATCACTAGAGTGCACACTCAAAATATTGAGCGCTTATGGCGTGACTTACGCGGCAATGTCCCTAGATTCGGAAGAAGTCTGGCGCATTACGATGGTTATTTAGCAGAGTTTTGTTTTAAAAGGGCATATAATTCAAAGGATCGAGTGCATTTTTTCTTCGTAAGAAAAAGGAGCCAATATCCTCCCATCTTATGATGAAGTTCTCGCCTATGATAAAACATGCTACCCTCCAACAGAATCGACTACTATAACTGACGAAAAAAGAGAAGTAACACTTCAATCTCTACTCAACGGAACTACAAATCGAATCATTGAAAGTATTGATCCATTGCATGAAGTGATCGTCGGAAGAAGTCTGGCGCATTACGATGGTTATTTAGCAGAATTTTGTTTTAAAAGGGCATATAATTCAAAGGATCGAGTGCATTTTTTCTTCGTAAGAAAAAGGAGCCAATATCCTCCCATCTTATGATGAAGTTCTCGCCTATGATAAAACATGCTACTCTCCAACAGAATCGACTACTATAACTGACGAAAAAAGAGAAGTAACACTTCAATCTCTACTCAACGGAACTACAAATCGAATCATTGAAAGTATTGATCCATTGCATGAAGTGATCGATCCCCAACAACCACTGGAAATCACATTGATCGGTAAAACTGGATTCGAAGGGAGTAGTGGCCAATATGAATACAAACAAATGAGTGAGAATCCTCGATTAATCGACTTGTGTCTTTTCATGACCTGCCTTGTTCCTCTACGCCTGATGTCTGTACTTCAAGGTCAAACTATCGTGTTGTGGCAAAATCCGCGTTACTCATTCACGAGATTCTGCAGGCCATTAAAACTAGAGCACGTCAAAGAAACGGAGCAGGTCATCCTCGCTGAGTATAAAGCCTTACAGCGGCAAATTTCAGAGCTTTTGCCCACTGTAGTTACTGTTTTAGGTTTAGATAAATTGAGAGTAAAACACGAAGTTTCTATAACGATGCTGGATGGTGAGTCATGCAACGCCATAGCCGACACAAAGTCATCACAATCTTGCTACATCTGTAAAGCCACCAGTGTTGCCAGATCGAGGGTAAAAAGCCGTATCGTCCCCTTTTAAATCAATGTAAAACGTACGGCTTTTTCACCCCAATCTGGCAACACTGAAAGCCACCCCCAGTATGATGAACGACCTAGAGAAAGTGACTCAACGGCTGGTAAATGAAAGCTTTTATGATTTAGGTTTATCAACTCTGCATGCCTACATCAGGTTTCTCGAATGGCTCCTTCACCTCGACTACATATTGCCCGTTGAAGTTTGGAGGAGTAATAGGCCAAAAAACCTTTAATTGATGCCAAAAAACAAAAGGAAATCCAGAGCAAATTCAAATCTGAGATGAGTCTTCGATTGGACTTCGTGAAGCAAGGAGTTGACACCAGTAATGATGGGAACTCTGCGAGAAGATTTTTTGCTGATCCTGCAGCATCAGCAAAAATAACTGAGTTGGACGAGACACTCATTCGTAGATGCCAAGTTATTCTCACAGCACTCTCGAGCGGGTTTGCTGTGAACCCAGTGCTATTCAGAACCTATGCCATGGATACGGCGATTGCTTATGTCATGTGTGGAGAAGTATCCATGGTATCCGATGCCTACATCAGTGCACAAGGTTCTGATTCACGGTGCTGATGACATATCTGTAGCTCTATATCTAATAGGTATGTACAGTAGAGAAAACCTCGAGAGCCGCAACAAAGATTTCCGGAATTACAGGGAACATCATACCAGAAAAATGTCGCACTCAAAGTGTGACGAGGATCTCCTTCACCACATGCTGATTACCTCGGATCGTCTGTTATCATCGAAAGCCCGGACGTCTGAGTGCAGAAGTTTGAAGAAGATGTAAAGACAAAAATAGGTATTATAGATCCTAATATGATGATTGAGTTCTTAACAACCCCCCCCCCCTCAATCATACAATTAAATAATCTCAACAATTGATACCTTATCAATAATTCGAATGTTTTAAGAAATATGTTTCGGGGATGACATTGTCATCGAATGTTTTAAGAAATATGTTTCGGGGATGACATTGTCAATTAATCAGCATCACTGGGAAAATTCTGATCGTAAGTAATGATTGAAAGTATTGATTGTAAGTATTGATTTGTTTTGTAAGTATATATTTATATTGGATTTTATTGTTTTTAGTTTGTTTTTGTTTTATTTAAAATTTGTTATTGCGTTTTGAGCAAGTTTTGGGTCGGTTTGTTTTTTTATTCTTATTTTTTACTACTTGGTTTAAAGATTGTATTTGTAATTCAGTGTATTGGTGTTTTTGTCTTTGTTGGATTAAGCGTGTTTGTTGATCCCAAGTTTTGTTGGTGTTTTACGTTGTTGACGTCTGCCGAGGCCTCTTGTCTTTTGGCTTCATTTTGTTTTGTTTGTTGAGTGTTTACTGCTGTGCATTTATTATGTATTTTTTAGATGGTGGATGTTTGATAAACTCGGTTATTTGTAAAAAATAAATGTTATTAAGCGTGATTTTGGTGGATAAAGGCGTCTGTGGCGCTGCACAAGTTATAAATATTTAGTTTATGGTGTTCTGCTATTTTTTTTTATTTGCGTAGGTTGAGTTTGGGTTTATTTATTCTGATAGTTCAGGGATTTCGTACGGTTTTTTTTTTAGATTTTTAGGTTAAACTTTTTTGTGGTTGTCACACGTGTTTTGTGACGTTTGTGTTTTGGTTTGTATGAGCGCGCTCAATGGGCATGTGTACGCGGAGACGTTATAATAAACAGCTGAGGATTTAATAGTTAGGTTAAATTTTTTTTTCATAACCTATTACAGAAGTTGGCACCATATGCGGCTCAGAATTATTGATGTAGTTCCGAATTTATGCGACCCGTGTATTGAAGCTTGTGTTGAAGCTATCTCGAGCTTAAATAAATTTACAAGTGGCACAGTTAATGAAGGATTTTATTTTAATTGTGAGTTCCGTGACGTATCCGGTAATATAAAAGCTGTGTGTTATGTAAAAGACCAATTTCAAAATTTGAATTTTAGTGCAAGGGAGGGATTTGCCCTCTGAAAATCGAACTTATCTTGCCATATTTTCTTTTTATTCTATTTTCAGGTAGAATTTAACGCATATAGCACAAATGGACCGAATACGTAAGGTTTTACGCAAGCATTAATTCGGGATAACCATAAATATACAGGGTGTTTCTAAAACTTATTTCGTCCTTTCTACCACGTATTTCTGAGGATTTAATAGTTAGGTTAATTTTTTTTTCATAACCTATTACAGAAGTTGGCACCATATGCGGCTCAGAATTATTGATGTAGTTCCGAATTTATGCGACCCGTGTATTGAAGCTTGTGTTGAAGCTATCTCGAGCTTAAATAAATTTACAAGTGGCACAGTTAATGAAGGATTTTATTTTAATTGTGAGTTCCGTGACGTATCCGGTAATATAAAAGCGGTGTGTTATGTAAAAGACCAATTTCAAAATTTGAATTTTAGTGCAAGGGAGGGATTTGCCCTCTGAAAATCGAACTTATCTTGTCATATTTTCTTTATATTCTATTTTCAGGCAGAATTTAACGCAAGTAGCAAAAATGGACCGAATACGTAAGGTTTTACGCAAGCATTAATTCGGGATAAACATAAATATACAGGGTGTTTCTAAAACTTATTTCATCCTTTCTACCACGTCTTTTTGAGGTCAAAATAAGACCTCTTTTTCCCTGTAAACATGTGTCCAAAAATGTCCCCCTTTTGAGCTACAGCCCCCCAAAGTTTTAAAAAATTGTTGGTTTATTTTGGAATATCAATCATAATTATGAACCGAATGTCATGAAATGGGTGTCCCTTGGTACTTTTATGTGTAAAATCCATTAATGACATCAAGAAATTCAGAAATGAGGTCTGACTGTACTTTTCAGGCAATCTTATACCTTCAACGACACAAATTCCATGCTACGGATTGGAATTTTGAAAAAAAAACTAAAATCAGACGGAAAAAACTCTTAGAAACATATTTGCTCCTCTTGGTTTCGGTCGATACGCCGCGTATTAAGCGAGATAAGGAAGTCAAATGAAGGAACAATTTCTACAACTCTGAATTCCGCATTTTACCTGCTTCCGATAATTTAGTCGTGATTTGCATTTCTTGACCAGTGGTCAGTCGTCGGTTTGTGCTGTGTTAAAGTTTCCATCATGCCACCGGGAAAGAAGCGCACCATCAGTTACCGGAACCCTATCCGATCATACTTTTTAGAAACTGCTGAACGAGAATTTATTTGCAATGTTGGAAATTGCACAGCAAAACTTTTCATTTTATATGACGTAGAATTTCATTTGCTTACTAAAAAGTACGACAGTTCGGACCATAGCAACTGCCCCATTGCAACTTTCATTGCACTTACGCGGTACGTAAATTGAGAAAACTCGAATTTCTTGATTGAGGCATTTTCTCCAAGTATTGGGTGCATCTAGACTTGACTAATATTCCTGGTTTTCGGTCCTTTGCTTTCAATGGGAGCCTTTTGTTTTCCATTTGTGAGAATTTGGCGTGCCGTGGGGGCAACGGGGTAATGGAGAGGGGGGTCTAGATCCGTGGACGAAACCGTATTAGCGGAATGAGAGGAGCGAGTTTATTATTGCATTGGCTGAGAGTACAAAGGGTGGGAATTATTGCATTTTTTACCTCGATGGGATGGAGCTATCTGCTCGTTACAATCTTCGCGGTAATGAATATTCGACCGCAATATAAGGGTGCGGGATAAATCTCTAATCGGATACTTTTCCGGAGCTACGAACTCCTTTGACTCCTGCCCCGCGACCGATGATGTGAAGCACCAGAAGGAATTATACTCGATAGTCAATTACCGGCACAGATATGGGGTCATACACAAACCGTTCAAGCCGCAAGCAGGACCATGTCCTTAAAAATGCCTTTTTTCCCCCTTTCTCCCTCTTTCACCCGTCTCTTTCTCTCCGTCTCTCTCTTTACATCCATCTCTCCTGATGTAACTAAGTTTGGTTCTCTGTGGAACTGAGAAGGGGGCGACCGTGGCACGATAGGAATTATTGGGTTTGGTTCCGGCAAACCTAAGTCGTGAAACAAAGGTGTGCTAATTGACCCTATCGGTTAACGCTGCGCTTACAAGAGGTCTCATAAAATATTGAAAAAAAATTGGCATGCACATGAAATTAGACGAGAAAAGGTATATTGATTAACCAAAAAACCCGAAAATGTCGACCAACACGCTCAAAAGCCTTAAAAATAATCCATTCATTAACAGGTGTAAGTTTAAGCAGTCGCATAAATTCTGCATCGACATTTCAGCGTATCCAGCACTACACATCGGATTCCAACGCTTACAAACTTTTGCAACTTTTTGCTTTCTGCTTTTAAGAGCAATCTCATGCACATGCATTTCTTTGTTTTTCCGATTTGAAAATATTTGAGGGTTCATGATATTTATTTGGAAAAAACCACATTCTTTCACTTATTTGAAGCTCTTACATCAGTAATTTTACACATTTCCCGGCTATCATGTCATTTATTGTTCGTAATCTTCAGTTTTACTCATAAAAATCCAGTCATTCTTGATTTTTCGTGCGAGTTGGACGGATTCTTTGTTCTGGAGATTCGGTCGCAAAAATTAAACAAGATAAGTGCGAAAAAGAAGTTAAACCAGAACTCCAATGATTACGTGATTTGTACGCGGTCAAGCGCGTGTAATCAAAAAATTCGGACGTCGACGGCCTCGCGACTTTGTAAACACACAAAATTTTGCTATTACAAAGACCACCAGTTTCACGGGCGCGCGAGGTGCTTGAAAAAAGGGAGATCTTTCGTTTCTAAAAATCGAATATGAAGCCAGCCGCGTGTGACGCAAATTTGAGGCGGATGCGCGAGCAAGCAAGTGCTAGGTTGCCAAATTGTTCGAATATGTCGAACGTAGGGGTGTGCGGTAGGTATTGTATACATCGTACCAAGGTTCGGTATCTTGAAAATACCGAAACTAGGTCGGTATTCGGTAAATTGGCACACACCAGAATACCGAACTTTACCGAAAAGTACCGAATATTTCGGCATTTCGCTCAAAATCGTGATTACTGGAAAGCTTTGTGGAGTGCATCATTTTTATTAATTTCATTGTTTCATTAATTGCTAGTTGCTTTCTACGGAACTTTGATGGTTTGTTGAGTTGTTGTTTGTTAGTACCGCCATCAAAAGTAAGTTGCATTGTCTACGATATACCGGACTTAAGACGGGAAATGGAAAATTAAGTTTTTTCCATTTAAATTTCACAGATGGGCTCAAAAGCTAACCATCGTGGAGGGCATACTTGACGATGTTTTAGCCTTAATGCAACAAAAAGGTTATGAATTGAAAGAGATACAAAAGTTAACTGTCATATCATTCGACGAGATGTCTCTTTCCGAGCTCTACTGCTTTGAAAAAGGCACAGAAACCATCTACGGAGACACAGATAAAGTGCATGTAGTAATGGCAAGAGGGCTAATAAGCAACTGAAAACATCCAATTGCTTTTTACTTCGATCAGGATATGATGAAAGAAAAGATATTTCTATTATTAGATAGGCTGTATAAAATTAGCTTCAGTGTGGTTGCTTTAGTGTGTGATCTAGGTGGCACGAACACAGCATTTCTTAGAACGATAAACATCACATAAGCATGCGTATATTATTAGCTTCAGTGTGGTTGCTTTAGTGTGTGATCTAGGTGGCACGAACAGGGCATTTCTTAGAACGATAAACATCACATCAGCATACGTATATTTTAATCACCCGTCGAATGATCAGATGAAAGCGTTCTGCTTCGCTGACGCACCTCACATGATCAAACTCGTAAGAAACCATCTGCAAGACCACGGATACTTGATAAACGGCACAATAAATGAATCAATGAATTGAATAAACGCGAAGATTTAGCGAAGAAAGTTGAGATTTGAGGTTATGCACGCTCCCAGGGTGAAGACTAAAAAATCTGTAACGTAGCTGTCACCTGCTGTAATAGGCTCCGCCTCCTGTCCCTACCTTGACCAGTCGCGAAAGTTACGCTGTGTCGGACAGACCGAGGAGTCGACGAATAACGAAATCTTGCCTCTGTCCATTAGTACATTTTTTCTTGAAAAATTTGTTAAGGGAACTGATGTTAGAAGATTGGTGTTTTTCTGCATCTTTCATGAGTTGCTAAGGTTTTCATGTTATATACTTCTGTATTTGTAGTTAGTGAATAGAGTAAGTTGTGTATTCAGGGAGCTCCATTCACGGAGAAGCAGCCACAAAACCGTTAGAAATACGTCTCTACGGGTGAAATTTTTGTAATCAGAAGTTAAACATCATACGGCAATACTTCGATATACAGACTATAAATTTCCCTAAACCTGTTTGAAGTTCAAAAAATCATGCATTTGAACCCTATTGGCAGTAGCGAAACGAAAAAAGTCTTAGCATCTCTTTCCATAGTGACATAAATGTTGATCAAACATTCTTGACTAACATTCATTCATTCTAACTATTGAAACTTTGTAGTTACAATTCCTACCGATAGATGGCATGCTCTGCTTCATTTTGTCTTGTTTGCTTGTTTTTTGTTTTTAGGTTAAATACTATTCTGTTTATGGACTGTTTAATTAGTCGCATGTTATATTCTTTAAAGGTTTTATGCATTATGTTTGAGTTTAGTAGTTTCTTGATTTTCCAGCATACTTTGTGGAGTTTTGCTTCTGTATTTGTTTGTTTGTAAATTTTAATTTGCGCTTCATACCGCTTTATTTTGTTTGTGTTACTGCCTGATGATGGCCTCTTGTATGGCTGGAAGCGCTCGCATTATTTCACAATAAATCATGGATAAAGGTATCACGGCTATTTTATTATTGATTCTTGCTTTAATTTTTACTACATAAATGTTAGACAAGGATGAGTAAGAGACGAAACCTTCTCATTTTACCCTTTTTCAACGTAAGTACACATGAGAGAGATAGCAGAAAATCTGAATGCACCACTGCATTGTCAGTTGGATAGGGTGTTCGACGGCGAGACTTGCGACTTGTGTCTCGCCACATTTCGTGTTAGTGACGTGACATGACTGCAGGTAATCTGGCGGCACGCAGACGCGAGGTCGCCGCGGCCACGTGCCTCAGCCTCGATGCCCTCACTTCTCTCAATTTCCATCCAAGCGCGCTCTCGGTCGAAAGCGGGCAGCACTCGTTGTTTCTTCTTTCGACCGCTCAACTCACCTGTGAATCCTATGCAAACTCCGGCGTCTGAGCACAATAGAGAAAGGGGTTAAGGAGATTTATTGAATTTCAGCGCTTGCTTCTCACGAGGAGGTCGCGTCCTTTGATCCCACTCGCGCACTCGTCGTCCCTGCTGATCAATAGGACTGCACAGTACACCGCCTTGGTGAGCCATGCCCGACCACGTCCTCTTACCTGTAAATGCGATTTTAATATCCACTTACCGCACTCGTAATTCGTCCCGCCATTGCTCTGGTACACGCAATTGGGTCTATAATTTGATTTTGATTAATTTCGGTCACATTGTTGCAAAGTGTGCCGGTTCAGGGCACGGTTGCCGATTTGCAATAAATTAAAGGAATCCCTAAACCCAACGATCACTATCAGAAGCAGATCATATCATTGTATACAATCCACCTGTTGAACAGGGCTGCCGTTTTGCGTATAATCAATGCTATTTTTCAATTCACCGATGATTCCACCGGTTGAGAAAAGATTACACAGTTCTATTCAGTGCATGACTATAATAAACTAAAATACTCGTATCTGTAATCTTTTCTCAACCGGTGGAATCGTCGATGACTTTAAAAAAACTTGCGGATATTTTAATTAATCAACGGAGTTTCCACCGATTAAGGAAAGATTACAGATCAGAGTATTTTCGTGCATTACAGTCATACACTGAACTGAACTGTGTAATCTTTTCTCAACCGGTGAAATCATCAGTGAATAGAAAAATAGCATTGATTATACGCAAAACGGCAGCCCTGCTATTGAATCTAATTAAACCTGATCATGAAATTTACTCATTTATGATCACTATCAGTTCAGAGTAAAAAGATCACTGATTGCCTCACCAGTGCTTCAGCGCTGGAATGCAACCACTTCTATTTCTTTTCTTATTATTATTTTCTTCGTTTTGTACTGCTACCAAAATTACATTGTAAGTACTGTTACATGTTTGTAACCTTTTGACTTTCAAGTACCAGGGGGCTGATTCTGCTCGTTGGGACGAGACGAGATAGTGGGAATCGACCATTCCTATTTGTTAAACGGCGTCACGTGACACATTTAAAATCGTTTGCGTCGTTCATTTCAAAAAAACTTATTCATCCGTCCATCGAATGACTCGAAATCTGTCACGTGACGCCGTTTAAACCAATGGGATTGGTCGATTCAAGCTATCTCGTCTCATCTCGTCCAAAAGAGCAGAATTAGCCCCCCACCTTTCTAGAGAAGAAATTGTGACGTACTAATTGGTCTGTTGCAAACTTTTGCTACAACGATTAAGAGTGTATAATCTAATGCAAAATCGCCTGAAAAGTCCATTGGTGGCATCAGAAAGTCATAAAATGCAATAATAAACTCACAAGAGACGTTTAATGAAATCCAAGATGGCGGTAAAATATCGAGCAATCTGTATGCATGCACGTTTAACATCCAAGGATTGCCAACGTTGACAACCGCACAGCTTCAGAGGTTATGTGTTTATTTACGTTGTGATTGGGTGTGATCGATATTGTGAGGTTGGCTATCCTTGGATGTTTGTGGTGCATGCACACAGGTTGCTCGATATTTTACCGGCATCTTGGATTTCATTAAACGTCTCTCGTGAGTTTCACACTGCATTTTATGACTTTCTGATGCAACCAATGGACTTTTTACGCAATTTTACATGAGATTGAACACTCTATAGTGCTGTAGCAAAAGTTTGCAACAGACCCATTGGATAAATAAAATAAATAAAAATAAATAAGTTGATTTTGTTAGTACTGAAAGTGAAAATTCACTGACTTTCAAACATTGACTCCAGTTTTTTTCGGACCAAGGATGCTTCGTTTTCTAGTTTTGAAAATACATATAAGCCAGATATCTTATGCAGTTTTCAAAATGCTCATCAAGTTAAAGCTAACTCTACCTTTTTGAGCTATAGTTTGCGCACTGAGTAGCTGGTTACACGCAAGAAGGTAATTACGGAACTGAAGATGAGCAATCATTACAGCTGATAGAGCTTTAATCGGAATGAGAGCGTCCGCCTGAAAACGACCCTCGGAAACGAAACAAATGAGTCATCATAATTTCTCGACACTTCGAAGTCATTTATCATTTTTCTTTCGAGATGGAGGACTCAGTTCTTGAGAGCACCATACCGCGTCCCACTCACAGCCGCGTGGTCAACGTGCGGTTATTAACAAAAAAAAAAGAAGGGCATCTGCCAAAGGGGTTGACATTTTACGACTATTTTACGTTAAAAGCCAAGTGCTGAACTATGCTGAATCGTAAATTTTGGAGACGGAGCCTCAGTTCTTTCCAGTTTACCCCGTTCAGTATTCAGAGGATCTTCCGTTCTCGCGTCCGATAGTGTTTTGTGACAGCAAATTATGCATTTCCAGAGTACACGCACACGCACTCGCATTTGCTCGTAAAATTTATGGGCTTACTCGTAGGTTTTGAGTATATTAAAACATAAAAAAACCAGAGCAGTTGACCACCCCATTTTATTGAGATATATTGAAATATTCGGTAAGGGTTGATGTGATGCGCGAAGCGAGAGTAGAGCGGGAAATTATCCCCCCCCCCCTCTCTCTCTCTCTCTCTCTCTCTCTCTCTCTCTCTCTCTCTCTCTCTCTCTCTCTCTCTCTCTCTCTCTCTCTCTCTCTCTCTCTCTCTCTCTCTCTCTCTCCCCCGCCACCCATTTAAAGGCATGTTCCGTAGAAAAAGACAAGAGATAGGGGTGAGAGTCATATGACTACCCTCTCTCTATCCTTTTCTGACACATGCGTTCAAATATCTGGAGAGAGAGAGAAAAAGAAGGGCAAAGCTCGATGAGTGAGCGTAATGCGTGGTGGTCGAGCAAGCGTATACTCGATACTGTAATATTAAATTTGAATCGATATGCACGACCTAATGGTTGGTTGATATGTTGATGCAAAACACACAGCCCAAAAGCTTCTTCCTGGCAAGGAGTTACGACATATCCATTTGCCTGGCCCTTTTTTTTATAAGGTCTCAGGATGAAGGAGGAGGAGGATGGTCAATAGCTTCGAGCTACCTAAGTGCGCGGCGCGGCGGCGGCAGCCAGCAACGCATGGGCATGGCGGCGCGCGACTGTTTGCTATTGTTTACCTTTTTCTCTCTTTTTTTCCATCGACAAGCATCATTTCACCCCCTTGCACATGCGAAGAGCTTCTCCTCCGTGGAGCTGATCACATCAAATCAAATTATTTAGCTGTAAATATTCGGGTGCAATTATGGTACGCTTCACTTTGCCTCCTCAAGCAAAGTTTACGGCGGATGATTCGATAAGGTTTGTTATTTGCAGAATGGCTTGCCTTCAACAGTCGAGTGGAAGATGACGTTCCCATTTCCGTGAGCGAATTTGCTGTTTTTTATGACTTGTGCTATAGTATCCCTTTCCCACGGCTTCATTGCAAACAGTATCTTCCTGTCAAAGCTGACAAGTTTTTCTTTAACAATAAGTAGTATCCTGTCCTAGAAACTTTGACTTACACTTTAAGCATATTTCCGCAATTAGGCATTCAGCGTACCCAAACCACCTGATACAACAGAATACGCTCGATAAATTACGCTCGAAATTAGTATCGCCAGATAAACAGGTCTTAAGGTCGTATATTCCGTAAAAGAGGTTAAGTAAAATATACGACATGACACCTGGCAACCTTATAAAATGGTAACACTGCTTTTATGCGTAATCGATCAAGCATAGTTCAGTATCAGGTTCGGATGTTTTCATATGCTCCCTTTTGTTTGTTTTTTGTTGTTTTGTTGTTGTTGTTGTTGTTGTTGTTGTTGTTTTTTTTTTTGTTTTTTTTTGTTTTTTGTTTTTTTTGTTTTTTTTTTTTTCCCACCGCAACCCGTTCAAATGATCACTTACTTTCCAAGCAACGACAACATTTTATTTTTCCTGCTACATAAAAAATATTAGTCACAAATTCAACGTTGCCATTTTCGGGCAAAAAAAAAAAAAAAAAAAAAAAAAAAAAAAAAAAAAACCGGGAAAAATTTGGAAAGGTCTTCGCGGACCACCAAACCTCGGTCCGCGGACCACCGGTTGGGAACCGCTGGGCTAAATGATGGCAACGAAAGCACGAAGCTTTGGGATGGTTATTCAACATTCATACCGACGCATGACTACAGGTCCGTAAGTGTGGAGAATGGGGGACCCGAAACAATAGAGCTATTAAAGCATGTAATAGTATTGTTAAATAACACCCGATCCAAAGGCACGACTTAATGTCAAGACCCTGTAGTCCTCAGTTTATTAACTTTTTTCATTGCCGACGTATCGTTTTCTATCGCCATTTTGCCATCATTTATTTACTATTCACCACTTTAGTCTTTTTTTTTTTTTATCGTTATCAATCGTAATATAAACGGACGAATGTTTTGATGTAGATTACATTGATATCAAGTTTATTTTCCTTTCCCTTGTTCGCCGTCGTTAAATGCAGGGCTCCGATCTGATTACTGTGCATTACTACGAATCGAATTCTTTTAATGGCACCTCTATTTTTATTAATCTATATAAATCCTGTGTATAAATTATTTATTAGTGATTTTTATGTGTGTGGGGTGTTTCACAACTCGCCACTTTTATTTTTAATGTAGGGTTTACAGCTCAAGCGTGGTCAAGTGAGAACTGCAAATAAAAACGCACCATTGATGCTCGATACAATCATACATAAGCCTTGTACTGTTGGGGCGGTAGTTTTGCTGCTGCTCCCGTTGGAAGTCGGGTTCGAATTTGCACAGAGGTCTCTTGCAAATTAGATCTTCTCCGAACCGATCGTTTACTTTTTCGGCATTAAGGCCCTATTCCACCTGAGACTTTTGTCGCCGGATCTAGCGCCAAGAAGCTGAAAACTCCCTTCCACCTAGGCGACTTGACGCGCGTCTCCGATGCAAACGGTGCCTCTCACCACTCATTTGTTTGCCGAAATCGGCGGTCATTTTTCACGTATAATAATAATAACAAGAAAATAATAATAACAAAGTAATAATAATAATAACAAGAACCGCGGATGATGGTTGTCTTGGTTGTTTCCAGCCGAATTAAAGATGACAAAGGGATATTGATGAAACTCGGGAGCTCAACGTTGCACTAGAAGCCAAAAAAGTAGGATTCGATCTTACTTCTAGCGACTTGACGCTAGATCCCGGATCTTCGCTCCTCCACCTGATCTTCCTGACGCTGACGCTAGATCCGGCGACTAAAGTCTCAGGTGGAATATGGCCTTTAGCGGATACGAGGAGGATATGAAGATGAGGACCCCCCCCCCCTTCTCTTTGGTGAATAAAAGAAGAAACGAGGGAAAGAAAGAAGTAGGAGGGGGTGGGGGGGGGTTACCGGAGGATGACAATTCCAAGTTCGCCCCCTCCGTTCCCCCGTCCGCTGGACTAGCCAATGTCTTTCGTTCCACCTATCTTTCAGACTATCTGAAGGAGTGACACTTACAAATTAAGGTCACGTTCCTCGACTTTTCCTCAACTAAAAAAGTGTTATTCAAAGTACGAAGAGGATGAAAAGAAGGTGAAGACAAACCGGGGGAAGATTTAGGGTCAGTAGCGCACCGAGAGTTTCTTCATCTCTCTCTTTTCTCCATTAAGAAACGTATGTTAGACAAGGATGGACAAGGGTATAAAACCCCCTCCTTCTGTCCTTTTCCTACTCATACATTCAAATGGGAAATGAGGGAGATGGAAGATATCCTGGTTGCGCCAGTGTTTAGGGTGAATGCGGGAAATGGGAAATTGGGAAATGTTGGATCGTAGAACTGATGTGATACATTGAGAAAAGGTTGCATTGATAGAAATAGAACGGATATCTATTCAGGTTATCAGAATTGAGAAAAGGTTGCATTTATAGAAATAGAACGGATATCTATTCAGGTTATCAGAATTGAGAAAAGGTTGCATTTATAGAAATAGAACGGATATCTATTCAGGATATTAGAATTTGAGGATGAAAATGTCGGGATTTTGAAGAAATCTCAAGGCTAACCCTGACAAGCGTTGAGATTTTGGAGAAATCTCAAGGCTAACCCTGACCAGCCTTGAGATTTCCTTCAAATCTTAACATTTTCTAATCTTAATTTAAAAATTCCTAAAAAGATTCCGTTCCATTTCTAGCAATTCAACTTTTTCTTAATGTATCGCATCAGTTCTATATAATCCAATTCACAATTCCTCATTCACCACATTCGCCCTTAATCCTCCTCCGGTCGGTTCACTTTTAAAACCAACCTCCCCCCTCTTCCAACTCAGGGCCTAACTTTAAGCCCAGTTGTAGGGATCAGTGTCACGTCACGCTTTCTCCTCGGAGCCTTTCGTGCTGCATAGTGCATGTCTGCTGTGTTTCACTACTCTGTAACTTCAGATTCATCTTCAACTTCTTCTCTCCGTTTAAACTTGTTGAAAGTCCTTCAAAAGCCTTGCGGAAGTCCTCAAGAGGCCTCGAAAATGATTTACGTCCGAAGTTTTACGGACTTACTCGACTTGCCGTGGATAAAAATTCAGGGACCTGACGCCATAAATTGAGGAGCAAGGATGAAAATTTATTGGTCCACCTTATTGTCCAGGACGGGAGAGGGGTCGACCGATGGGTTCATGAAAGCTGAATAGGTATTAAGGAGGAAGGAGGCGACCAATTTTATGGTCATTTTATGCCAAGATCCTTGACAACGCATCGGAGAAAAGTAAGGCTAAAGGGAGGTGAATGAGTTCAAGTACCATGAAAACGCGTCCAAGAAGAGAGCGAGAGAGAAAAGTAGTGAGAGAGATGCATGTGTGAGAGAGAAGAGGGATATTGAGAGAGTAAGTAAGTAAGTGAGTGTGTGTGTGTGTGTGTGTGTGTGTGTGTGTGTGTGTGTGTGTGTGTGTGTGTGTGAGAGAGAGAGTGACTTGGTGAGCGAGTGTGGATACAGCTAGTTTCCCTTCAAGAGACCCTTTGCTTTTTGCTTTTGCTGTCCGTTCACCCCGCGTTTAATGCTACTGCTTTGGGAGCGGGGCGACGGAGGCAGGGCTGCCGTTTTGCGTATGAAAGGGACATTGAAAGGGTCTAAAATTTGGTGTTGTTTCTGAAGAAAAGAAAAAAATGAAAGTACACGATGAGCTTTGGAGATACACTTGTGTAAAGTAACAAAAAAATTGTTTGAGTGACGCCACAACACGGAATTTCCATTTCGAACGATATGTTTTGGGCCAAAATTGCAACTTCGGAAGGATAAAGCTTAGTTAGAAACCAAAGGCATCCTTGTTTTCAGCTCATAAAGTACTATCAAACGCAAAAGTTTTGGCAGTCGAGAATTTACACAGAGGGCAGGAACGTAGCATGAAATGTCGCCTTGCGGTTGAAAATTTGGCCAAATGTTTTGACTTAAATCTTGGAAAAAGTAAACGGAAGTTTCTAGTCTCAAAAACTCTACTATCTGCGATTTCTTGCGACCTTTCTTGCCTCCTTCCTGCACTCGGCGAAAATTCGAAAACTTTTGCGTTTGATAGTGCTTTCATTTAATGGAGCTGTTGCAAACTTTTGCTACAGGCTTATTAATAGTTTATTACGGGGTAATACCCTGTAAAAATAACGATTAGCGCACTAAAAAATCACGTAATCCACTCCTGAACTCACAAAATGCTTTTAAATGCGAGAACGCAATGGCGGCCGAGGCCGCGGTTTTCTTATGGCAATTGTATGCTTCTTCTTCTTCTTGTGTGGTGTTGCGAGAACACCTCCTGTAAATGGCGCTGATTGAAGATAGGGAACCCCAATGAAAACCGCGGCCCCGGCCGCCATTACGGTCTCGCGTTTAAAAGCAATTTGTGAGTTTAGGAGTGGATTTCGTGATTTTTTAGTGAGCTAATCGTCATTTATACTGGGTATTACCCCTTTTTCAACTATTAATAAGCCTGTAGCAAAAGTTTGCAACAGCTCCATTACTAAAAAAAACTTCAAAATACAGACCCTTGCAACTTCCCCACTATGGGTGGTTTCCTCTTGAATCAAACGTAACAAGGTTT
The DNA here is from genome assembly GCA_011764245.1 of Trialeurodes vaporariorum. Classification (NCBI taxonomy): domain Eukaryota; kingdom Metazoa; phylum Arthropoda; class Insecta; order Hemiptera; family Aleyrodidae; genus Trialeurodes; species Trialeurodes vaporariorum. Next base: position 78,398,506 of record VMOF01000002.1, read on the forward strand.
AAATTTCCCACCAAATTTGGCAACACTGTACGGGAGAAATGCGGACGTGAAGCTTGCTCGATCAGAGCTTCACAGCGTGCAACGCGCCCTATGGCGACGTCGCGTCAACGCTACGCAACGCAAAGCAACGGAGCAGGGACAGAACGGGGAGACGAATAGAACGTGTTGTGACGTCCATCACAGCTCACAGCTTGAGCTTTCAAGAGGAGAGTCGCGGGACGGAGGAGGAAACTGCGAGCCCTCCGATTGCGACCGACCAAGCCCCCTCGTAAAACATTTCCGGTTGCCACTCATTTCTTTACGTATCCTGTTTTGCATACATTCCAGGGGCACTCGCCACTCGCTCTTCTTCAGCTCTTTCTGTCTCTCTCCTCTCTCTCTCTCTCTCTCCTATGCTGCGGTCGTCCAGTCGGTTCTCGCATCGCATGTCAGCGATCAAATACGATGTTTGAGCAAATAAAACTCGGAGCCAAGAAAATTATGGGTGAGCTCGAGAGCAAACAGAGTAATTGACAGGGATGGTAGATATGGTCGGTCTCCTCTACTCCTCTACTCGTCGACTCACAAGGGATGAGGGGACTGGTTTTTGGGGAATCGGAATCATAGCGGAGCATTTGACGAACTAGAATATCAAAATGAAAGTGTTAAGGGGAAAAATACGGGGATAAAAAGTAGTCGCAAAAAGCTTTTTTTTTTTTTTTTTTTTTTTTTTTTTTTTTTTGAATGCTGAGCAGTGAAAGAACGCCGGAAAGGTGTCGAAATTCGCTATTCCCGTGGAAATGCTTTAGCAAAACTGGGGTAAGACGAATGTTTTTTCCTTACTTCATTTCATTCAATCATGAAATTTGGTTCTCAATAGATGATTTTACTCTGCTCCTGTTCCAAACACTTTTGCAAGACGCACATCACCCACAAAACGGCGATTATAAATGCTATTTGGAAAAACATGACCATCGATCATTATTCCATCTATTTTCACAGAGGTGGAACTGGAAAGTTTTTCAGAAGAGGGGTGGGGAGGGAGTTGCCTTGGGAAATTGAAATTTCCAGCGTCTATTCCAAAGATTTCATATAATAAGTAAAATTAATTAAATATCACAAATGTGAGGAACGTCAGCACTTGCGAGCATACTTCAGGAAGATACCCTGAAAGTTTTAAGCTGAAACACTCAAAGATAAAGCATCAGCTATTTTTCTTTCGTCCTGTTATAGAGCTCGTTTCAGAAGTGTAGGCGCACCTAAACCATAATAATCTTTGACGAATTTTCAATTTTATTTCCTTTAAATCGAAACAAAACTTGACTCTGACTTTAAACTTTAGATTTTAAAACGTTCCTCAATGAAAAGCCAACGCTCATATTCATTTCCATCAATTTCCATTTGGAGACATGAGAAATAATGTTGAAAAATTCCAAAGATTATCCGTCTAGGTGCGCCTACACTTCTGAAACGACCTCTACTTCATGTTTGGTTCTTAAGAAGTTTTTTTCTCAATTTTTACAGATGGAGAGGGTGTATTTAAGCAAGTTCTATACATCTTGCAATGATCGGGCACAGCGATTAGGTGAGAATCTCAGCGTCATTCGTATTCTTACCATTCATTGGAGTTAAGAGAGTGATTGTATGAGTGTGTCTCTTTGGTGTCACTATGTTTGTATTTCCTTTGAATTAGTGGTATTTTCGCATAAAAAAAAAAATGTTGTTTACACTTCGATTGCAGTTGGTAGAACAGAGTCAAGTATAAACGGTTTGATAGGGGAGATGGTCCAAAGTGTCATGACCACTTCTTGCTACTCGTATTGAACTTTGGCTCTTGCTGAAGCAGTGGGCTCAACCCGATTCAAGAATTTTTGTGGTTATTTTCTGTAGGAAAAAAAATTGCGAAAAATTGACACTTTGCCTAAGTTTCCTAATTAAACTCACAGCCAAATTTATCAGCCTTAACGCTGTTTGAATAGATCGTTTAAATTTAAGTTGTTGACTAAATGCAACTGTAATTTGGAAATACATTTTGCTCTATGAATCAACTGAGAGGGAGGGGCCAGAGATGCACGTGCCCCCTCTCTCGAATCCGCAAATGTATCCAGTTACACGGAACGCAGTGGTGGCTCTTGAACAATCAAATATCATTTCTCTCCCTTTCAAACCCATGCGGAAGGATCGATTATTAGGGGCTCAAAATAAACCCCCCAAAAAAACCGATCCTTTTCCGTAGGCTTAAAAACGCGGAGTACACGTAAATGTATCACAATTTACGAGCCGGTCACTGAAGAAACGACTCTTTTATTAATCTGAAAATCTACTGTAAACAGACCCACTGTGAGATGTAGCGATGACCTTTTAGTCTCCTGTGGTAACGGTCATAAGTGATTCTCAAGTGCGTGCATTTCATACTCCACCACTTTCAGCGCTATTTTAAAAATGGTGAGGGGGTGGAATCAGAACACACTGACCGTAAAATATATGCAAGCTCTTCAATTGTCATGGAGCTAAGTTTCCTCGAAAGTGACTTTGACGATTAACATAATGCAGGGCAAAAATTGGTCTCATTCCGACCTCTAGGGGACCAAGCTTGTGAAGAGTCTATTCAAATTGTTTTTCAAAATGCCAGTATTGCATTTTCGGGGTGAAGAAGCATTAATCGTCAAGACCGCAGGGAGTAAAGTCAAGAGAGTGGGTCTCTTTCGTGTCGACTTTCAGAATCCAGCGGCCTAATTTTTTCAAAACTTATCGCGTCATTTAGTTTTATTTTCACCACGTGGAAGGGAAAATCACGATTTCAACAACAAAGCAACTGCTTTAGCCATCACGGAGTCACAACACCTTAAGCTTCAATTAAAAGGTAGAATTTACATTCAAACTAAAGGCGAATTTTCGCGACGAATATATTCGATGATATTCGACAAAACCATTGCCAACCTACGCATGACAACAGTGGATGACACTGTTGTCATGCGTAACTGGATCGTGTTTTCCGATCTTTTTCGGTGTTTTCAGTCATCGATGGCATCAATTCGATTTTGAATTCAAGTCCGGAGGTGAATTCGAAATAGAAAGCTATTGCACACTTTTGCTATAAGCGATTTAATAGTCGATTATGGCGTAAAAACCTCAACAAATAACGATGGCGGCACTAAAAACTTTCAAAATCCACTCCTAAACTCAATAAACGCAGTTATTTGCGCGAGCTTAATGGTGGCCGAAGGCACTAACAATAGGAGATTCCCATCTAACAATTCTGAAACTCCAGCAAGAAGTGACCAATAAGAGACTACTTTCATTTGACACCGGTGTCACTTGGTGTTGCGGTACCATTCATCGGATGTGGATCATCACTCTGATGAATAATTACTCTGTGAATCATCCTTGTCAGCATAGAAAGAGTGACGAAATTAAGATAGGAATCTCCCATTGTTAGTGCCTTCGGCCACCATTACGCTCGCGCAAATAACTGCATTTATTGAGTTTAGGAGTGGATTTTGGAAGTTTTTAGTGCCGCCATCGTTATTTTTTGAGGTTTTTACGCCATAATCGACTATTAAATCGCTTATAGCAAAAGTGTGCAATAGCCCCATTGATGCCATCGATGCCCCCGAAAACACATCTAAAAACACAATTGAGTTTGAGCTGTGAGGTTGTTAACGTTGGTCTTCTTCTTCTTTCGTGTCCGGTGTTTTGGTGTACCGGTGGTGGTTGCAGGATCAGCCGACTATGTCGTTGCCCAGGGGACGCGAGTTTTGCAATCGGGCGACAAGGTGAGACCGGGTTATATTCGGCGGTTACATCCGACTTTTCACCAATCGGTGGCTATCGTTGCTCAGCGCCAGAATGGTATGCTTGAACCTGCGGTCCCGGGTTCGATCCCTGCCCATAATGGAAACTCTTTTCTTTTCTTCCCAAATTAAATCAATTTTTAAATGACTGAATATATGTACATTTCTAGGTTTCACTTAAACGCCTCTTGTGAGTTTAATACTGCCCCCCACCCCCCCTAGAAACCTGAAATTTTGCCTTCTTTATAAGTCTCGAAATCCTACAAAACTTAGCCTGCAGAATTTGATTTGGTAAAATTCTGATTGTTAACTTGACCACTTGACCAAACCTAGTGAGTCTTTCTTTCAGGCTTCAGTGAACCTCGTTATGATGCTTCCTTCTGATCTCTTTAGATCTTTAACTTCGACTCACCAAGATAATACGAGAATTTAACATTATCATTTTGCCAGAAAATTGCTATCTCAATTTTTTTTTAAATTTTCGGAAAATTTTTGAGGGCCCAAAAGTCAAGTTTAATTTCAGTCAGTGGAAAAAGTGGGGAAAAACACGTTGACGAATTGCACGACCCACCACTACCTCATATGTATACACAATTTTTTAACGAAATTGGAGTTTTTCGATGGAAACATTGTTGACAGTGCGCAAGGACTTTTAATATTAAATTATATCAAGGAAAACACTTTCCTAACATTTGTTTTGGTCAGTAGTAAAGTTGCAGAACTCGTGCTACTTATGAAGTGACGTCTCATGTTCTATCCTCCATAGTCTTCAATTGTTGTTGCCACGGTTTTTTCACCATGCGCGGCGGTGCCTGCAGGTAGTGGCGCCCTCAGGATTTTTTTTGGGAGGGGGGGAGGGGCTTAAAAGTTGTACGGGCCAGCCCGGAAATTTACTCTGGGTTTGGGTAGAAGGGTTTTAGCCCGCAAACCCCCACCCCGTTGGTGCGCCACTGTCTGTAGGTTTTTTCCTCTTCCCCCTCTCTTTCCTCCTATTCTAATTTTCCCACCTATTCAGGATTGAGCGGAGGGGGGGGGGGGTTCCGCTTGCAACACCCCCCCCGGTCAATCGCCATGCGTCCTGCAGTGCATGCGTGCATTTTGATGTTTTTTATCGGTTCTTCCATTAATGTGATCTTAATTTCTTTTGTTCCCAGACATACCCAATTTTCTTGGAGCTCACAAATGACATGAGAATTTTAGCAACACCTGTCTCAGCTGCGTTTATTCATTCCTGGGAGGAAAGAAGAGAAATGCTCATCACAAACCACTTATTTGCGGCAACCCTGCTGGATCGTAGGCACAACCGGCTTTTGTCACCATCGGAAATTGGTTTAGGGAAATGTGTGCTAGTAACAGCATGGGAGAAGGTAAGCAGCATCCGAGATCGAGAAAGTCGACCCTTTCATGAAGGTGCAGAAGTAACAACGAACGATGGAGCGTCTGGTAGTACTATTCATAGCAGTGGTTTGGCTGCCATTAAAGCTAGGAACGATGCTTCAAATCCATTCTTTCATTCGAGGGGATTCTAAGATGAAATCCAAGAAAAACTCCACGCATTTTTAAGGACACCTTACTTCAAAGATGACTCACTAGACATAATCGAGTATTGGCAGACAGAAAAGTACCACCGGCCAGAGCTATTCTCCCTGGCTGAGATGTTCCTATGCATTCCTGCCACTCAGGCCAGCGTGGAAAGACTTTTTTCGGAATTAAAGTATATCAAGAGTGACCATCGGTCGAAATTAAGTGATAGTGCTGCATCGATGATCCCCACTTTCGGCTCACTTTCAGCTCCACTTGCGCAGTGTGATTCGGACTTTACATTTTATGTCGTTGATCAACAATCAACATCGGAGCCGTTTAATGTTGTTCTCCGTGTTATCTTGGTGCGTTCCCCAAAATAAAGTCGTCCATCAACACGATCGGCTAGTGCGAGGTATCTGTTGTCTCTGTGTGCCAAAAATACCCATTGAAGATGTAGACTGCTTTATGGCAAAAAGAAAATTTGGTTCAGATGTGAAGACTTGAAGATATACCTACAGCTCTTTAAAGCCTAGCTGGTCCATTTTGCCTCAGGCTCCCCTAACCCTTGGGCACAGAATAATACAATCAGAACGGAAACTCTGTCGGATTTTGAAGCAAATTCATTTCGCGTCCGCCATGTTGGGATATAGGATGTTTACATCTGGATTCGCGCGCGAAAAAAAAAGATAGGACATGATCCGCGAAATTTTCATTCGGAAATGCCATTAGAATAAAAGTGAGGCTGGAAACTTATGATTTCTTTCCAGAATTCACAGAAATAAAAAAGTTTCAACACAAATCACACACGTCCGCCATGTTGGGATATAGGACCACAGCGTTGCCTATTGGTGCCGTTAAATTCCAAACTTGCTTCCATTGGCTCTTATGGGAGTTCCCGTTCTGATTGTACTATTCTGTGCCTTGGGTATACGCTACTGAATAAATTGCATTCATCTCTACAACATATCAATAGGAAGCATTTTTTCCCCCATTGTGAGCCTCGTTAGCTCTTAAATGAGAGGAAATAAGATAATGGGTAATGATAAAAGAATGCAGAAAGTTGAATCGACGATAGACTGGCATTCAATACAAACCTATAAATCCGTGATCACTCGTAAAAAAAGAAAAAAAATAACACTATACCGGAGATCATAAAATGTTTAAAAGTCATGGAAACTCAGGATAGACATTCATCAGCACAATACGCGGAAAAAAGGGGTGCTGCCAATAAATCCCAAATAAAAAAAAATGATAAAAAAAAAAAACCGAAATGATCGAGGGAGGGAAGCATTTAAACACGTCATCGAGGAATGGACTCGGTGCATGCGGGGCATTTAAAGAGGCCCAAATCAATGTTGCTTTCTTTTAGACAAACAAAACAAAACAAAACAAAAAAAAAAGAGGCAGGCGGAGTCGCAACAACAGTAAGTCGCGAACAATACTAAACACACATAAAATGCACTTCCCTCCCCTAAATACTACCTGGTGGCCGAGCACTGCCCTTATCGGAGAAACGACCCCGCGACCTCCGCGTGCCGATTCAAACAATGGTAGGTAACATAATTAACAGCAGATGATGTCAGCGTTGCCATTTACCGACGAAGCACCCCATATAGAAGAGGGAAGAAAAAAATTCAGAAAAAAAAAAAGCTGCAAATAAAATAACATAGACAGAGCAGTATACCGTGTGGGGTGAGACCATGCTTTAGATTAAAGAAACTGAAGGGGCCAAGGCCGAGCCAGGCCGGTCGGGTGGCCTGGCCCCTAAAGTGGGGCCGAGAAATCGCGATTTCACGCGGCAGTAAAATAGGACCGGGGATGCCATAAAGTCGCGACTCGTGACTAGAGTGAATGAGGTCCTCCTTACGGGTCGGTCCACCGAGCTCGAAGCTCAAAAGCAAAGCCAAAACACGGTGCGTGTCGACAGGCCTTGCCAACGTCAACACCGACACAAAACCCAAAACCAAAACACCACCGCGCGACAATATCATAAATAGGTAAATAATGGAGCTTGGGCTGCGACGAATCAGGAAGTGCAATATTTTTACAGGACTCGAAATGCAACCCTTGACAAGATTCGATACGAAGGATAAGGGGTGTTTGTAAATGAGAGCGAACCGCGTATACAATACGGGTATTTGACCGATAATTTAACAATGGTCATATGAGAGGGGATCTATTTCGGATGACCACCATGGTTGCCTGATAAAACGATGAAAAAGATAGAAAAAAAATCAAATCGCCCGCTTCGCATTTAGTATAGCGGAGAGGTTTTTTTTTTCTTTTTTTTTAATGATATCTGGCAGCAGCGTTGACCGCTTCGCGAGAGCATCATCTTTTCAATGGAAGAGATAATGTAAGCAAACAAATCAACACGTATTCCCTTTGTGGCGAAAATTCTACAAAACTTGAGTGCGTTGAAAATTGAGACTACACTTGTTATTTTTACTTGTTCCGCAGATGAAATCGAGCTGGTCATTTGGTGTATACGATACATGCGGGCGAGTTCGCTTCATTTTTCTTGTTTTTTTATTTTCATTTTTTATTTTTCCCCTCGCCAGGAGAAAGCTACTTTAATAGTCATTGAGGATCATTTTCTAAAAACTTGAATTCGGCTAGTTATAACTCTCCGCCCTACCGCCTTTGCTCTGCAAGTTGATTAAGCCGCGTTAACCGCAATCTTGTCCGATCCCGAAATTGGACGCGGTCTGCAACTTGAACTTCGCCTTTCAAATTCGGCAAATGGCTCGCACGTGCACGCACTGACTCTTTATCAGTTTGTGAATGCGTGTTCCAGCTTTCATTATTCTCAAATCGTATTTGACCTACTTTTAATTTTTTCCATTTCTCATCTTATTTCGTTCTGTGTCATGCTTTCCTTCGGACCGAACCCATTACGTGGGAAATCGAGGAGGAGAGGGTGCACTTGTCTCTGTGTTTATTTAACATGGTCATTGATCGATGAACTGAGGAAGAATCGATGTTTCATCTCATCTTAATATTATTACGGTACATACCCACAAAACCAAATTTCAGAGGAGATACAAAAAGCGTTGTAACTTTTCATAAAATTGTTCCAAAAATGTCAGTAATTTGAATGTACCAGGATACAGTACACAGTTTATTTAAAATTAGAGATTGTAGAAACAACTTTATGACAAGTTAAAACGAAAATAAAAATCCAGTGATTTTTTATTTCGTTCGCCAGGAAAATTTCAGCGCGAGGATGTAGCCCGAAGAATTATGCGTCTGTTTTTCTTCACGCGAACGTCAGCGTAAGTTGGCGTCGGTAAAATCAGATGAATTTCTTCCGGAAAGAAAAAGAACCTTTTTTTCCCCCTTCCGAAAAAAGTGGGGGGGGGGGGCTCCAGCCGCTACTAAGCCCCATACACGGTCCGCAGCTTCACACTCAAAGGCTGATTGGAATGACAATTTGAAGTTGCAGCGATTGCATGGTGTGCAATCAGCTATGTTCTGATTTGATGACCTTGTTCTTATCTAGGGCGAAGGCAAAAAACGTCAATGAGAAACTGGTGCCTAACGACTAACTTTTAGAGACTGCGTGATTCAACGTATTGTAACTGAAACCACCTTTTTTACAGACCACCCCATTCGGTGCGTAATACCGTCTCAATACAGGCAAACTGGTAAACCCCCGCAATCCACCCTTCTTTCTCTCCCTATACTGCCTTTTGTCGTCTTTCGCGCTACCTTGTAAGCTTCTGTGACCTAACCGGAGGTCACGAATGCAGGAGCCTCTCTGCAGAGAAACAAATTGAACCTCACAACAATAACAATTACAGAATGAGAGTCAAAAGCGGATGCGGCGTGGTTCTCTCTCTCTCTCATCGCCCATCTGAACACATGTGTTAGAAGAGAATAGCGGGAGGGTTTATCACGTGACTTTAACTCCCCTATTACTGTCCTTCTCTGACATGTGCTTTTAAATAGGCAGAAAGAGAAAGACGAAATCACAGTCTGCTTCGATACACGATACGGCCACAATCGCGGCCGGTTTCATGAGGACCGGAACTAAATTAAGATGAGGTTGGAATAGACGTAATCGCGACCAACCCTTTCGTCGAACCGTCCCGCCCGACGCATTTCCTTTTCAATTGTAGGATAGAAACTGGATCTCAGACAAAACACACTCGTGAAACACATCGAAAAACCCATTCACCCTTTCACTCTATTTCCACTCGTCTCGTCGCTGTCCTGGATCGCAGCTCGCGTGATTTATAATCTTATAAACCGGTACAAATTTCCGACTCCTATTGCGGATTCTCTATTATTACTTAATCCAATTTTGCTCTCTCTCTTCTCTCTCTCTCTCTCTCTCTCTCTCTCTCTCTCTCTCTCTCTCTCTCTCTCTCTCTCTCTCTCTCTCTCTCTCTCTCTCTCTCCCTTTCTCTCAAGTTTAGAAAGTATTGCCGTTTACAGCAGTGCAACGAGAAATGCTCCATCTCTCTCCTATCTCCATTAGAACCAAAAAAAAAAAAAAAAAAAAAACAACACAACGTAACGTTTGGTTATTTTCTCTATGTGACATGAGCGATCATAAAATGTACATGATCGTTACTCCACCAGGGATAGTTATTATTGCCCAGTTTAATAAAAATACTAAAAAAAAAAAAAAATTAAAACATGTTAGACAGGGGGTAGAAATGGGGATGAAAACTCGTTTTTTTTTTTTTTACATTTTTCAAGCGCAATTTGTACGCCCGTAGGAAAAATAGACGATAGATTAGCTCCTGGAAACGCCACAAAGGTTATCCAGGTGATGGAACTAAAGGAGTTGAACGCTTTTCTGTACTGCATACAGAAAATACAATTGTTAAGAGCATTGAAAAACTGCTCAGTGCTCATGAGTAGAATGTATACACGGCCGAAAACACGTCTCGAATAAAAGTTTCACAAAAAAATGTGAATCTACTTTCCAGGAAATAGGCTCTAATGGGTCTGTTGCGCACTTTGGCTAGAACGTTTTAGAGTATCAATTAAAGAAAGCCGTAAAAATGACAATGACACAGCATCAGAAAACACCAAAAAGTCAACAAAAGTCAAAAAGTTGTAAGTCAACTCAAAATAAATAAATAAACTCACAAATTGCGAAAAACACTTGACACTATTCACCCCTGTTTCTTTTCACCACGTGCACGATATTTCAAGGGGTTGGCGCGGCACATTCAAATAATCATGTCCGACTGTCATCACAGCTGACTTCATAAACAAATAAGCAGTAAACGCTGACGGCGTCTGTTCGAATTCTTACGTCTCATTATCCTCAATTCCGCACAATAAGTTTTGAAAGGTACGGAAACCGATATTTGTGTCGACAAATTATCGAAATGAAACAATGGGACCAAGAGTTCCAAGGACGATGATTGAAGTTGGAATCATACTTGGAACTCCTGTGTGTTACTATTTCATTTTGATAATTTTTCTACACAAATATCGGTTTCCGTACCTTTCACAATGTAATGTGAGGAATTGAGGATAATAAGACGTTCGAATTCGAACAGAAGCCGTCAATGTTCACTGTTTCTTTGTTTATGAAGCCAGCTATGATGACAGTCGGCCATGATTATTTGAAATTGCCGCGCTAATTTCGCGAAACATTGTGCACGTGGTGAAAAGGTACAGGGGTGCATTGTGTCTAGTGCTTTTCGCAATTTGTGAGCTTATTAATGAATTTTGGTGTTTTCTGATGCTGCCACCGTCATTTTTACAGCTTTTTACAAATCAATTGATACTTTAAAACGCTCTAGCCGAGACGTGCAACGGGCTCAATTATTTCAATTCTTCAAAGTTGTTTTAAATTTCGTTTAAAAAGAAGAATCAAACATCAAGTCTAGTTGTAGTCTTCTTTTTCAGACACACCATGGTTCCTGCACTCAAAAGGCAGTTGCTACAGTGCATAGGTATGTAAGTACTTACGGGTTTCGGCCTGGAAAATTTTTATCACTATCGTACTATTTCATTGAATACCTCATTTAGGTAAAGTTCCTCTTTTGTAAAATGACGGACGACACGAAGTCGAATTCCTTTTTTTTTTGTGGTTATAAACGTTTGCAGTACCCATTGGGCCTTATGACGAATTTATCGAAACTCTAAAGTTCGTGACAACTGTCATTTGATGAAAAGGTTGCATGGCAAATTACAAAGGGAGGGCTGTAAATAGAACTCCAGTTGTAGGAAACTGAAGAAGTTTTATCTTCACAAACTCACAAAGCCATTGACTGCGATTTCATTGACTCAATTTCATTCATAAAAAACCAAAAATTTGCTTTGGTCTTGCCAATCAGCCGCTCAATCAGTTTGGACTGTGTGGTTGTAGTCCCGAGGGGCGGTTTTGTTTGACTTCCACCTTTCGTTATCCAATTCAGTGACGCATCCAGGAACTTATCTGTCTCTCTTTGGCTGATTAAATGCGTGCTTTCGGAAAAGATGGAGCTAGGGGTTAAAGTCACGTGATAACCCCCACTTTTATCCTTTTCTACAAAGCATTCATCCTTACGGACAAAGAGAGAGGAAAACAAGTTTCTGGATGCTCCGATCCCCCAACATTCATTTCCGTTGCCTTTGCGCCGTCCGTGCGCAATCGGTTTCGTCTTGCCGTAGGACTCTCTCGTTCTGACGCGCACTTTTCATTGCGCATCAATAATCAACATCAAACATTACATACCGAAAGCAATCAACAATGCAATCTAAGGACCAGTGTTGCCATACGGCAGAATATTATGCCCAGATTTGAACCCATTCACCGTGAACCCGTCATTTGTGACTTAAGGCCACATCTAGCAGCACTGGTGAACATTCCACTGAGAGATACCTTTTCCCACGCGATTCCTCAAAGAACCGCGACTGAATGAGTCTTCAAGCGCACGACTCAAAGTAAACAGGTCAAAGTTCACTGGCGGATCTATTTGCCCCTCTTTTTCTTTGTCCATTAAAACGCGTTGTAAAAGAGATAGACCAGGGGAAGTCACGTGACATTTGCCCATTCTTTCTGTCTTTTTTTTAACGCACGCATTCAAATATGCGAGAAGATAGAAAAACAAATGCTCCAAGCCGCTTTTATCAGAGTTTCGAGACTTAGAGGCGAAGATAGGAATTTGGCAACTTTATGCATTAGAACCCAAAGATATTATATACTATATAGATATAGATACTGAATGAGGCCCTACCTTGGGCGGGGAAAATGGACCTGCTAGGGGGTACACAAATTGGAAGATTCGCCGGCCATGTAGGCAGCGTGTTTTACGATAGGCAAACATTCTCTCTCTCTCTCTCTCTCTCTCTCTCTCTCTCTCTCTCTCTCTCTCTCTCTCTCTCTCTCTCTCCATGAGAGAGAGAGAGAGAGAAAGACTCAGGTTTGCCTATGCGCAAAACAAGTTGCATACTTACAGGAATCGGGACCGTTTTATTCCCTAGCATTCGGTATCTTTATAGTATATAATATCTTTGTTAGAACCAATACATGGAAAAAGTCGAACCAGAAAAGTTGGCCTATTCCATGGTTTCAAAAGAGAAAAATTGCGAAATTAATTCAAGATGGTGTATTTCCTTACTTTACATTGAACGCCGAGACTGCGTCAGCTTGAGGAGGTCGTAGCTCCGGACTACCTCCATGTAGAGCAACCGCTGAAGTCTTGTTTGAAAGCTCTAAGCACTTAAAATGACCTCTCAAAATAACCTTGCTGATATCGTAGAATTAGGTCAAATTTCAAAATTAAGGGACACCTGTGTGGTAAAGGCGCGAAATTAAAAAAGAAAATATTTCGTGTGTGTGTGGTAAAGGTAAGGATCGCGCTGTTTCCCTCTGTTTCGAAATCTGGCTTGCTTCGGGCCCTCGCTCGCCCATTGGTTGGGCCCCGAATCCCTGGTTTGGTTTCCCTACCGCCAGGGACACCTATACAGGGTGTAACAGATGTATCCCCCCCCATGTCTAACTTTTGAACTTTTTGAACTTTTGAGATAAATTGTTGCGGTGAGAATGGTCCAAACCGCAACAATTTATCTCAACTCGTTCAAAAGTTAGATAGGGGGGGGGGGGGGATACATCTGTTACACCCTGTATGTAGAGGACTAATTTTTCGTTACTTACAAGGGGAGGCTCAGAAGTCGCCGCCTCCGATTTTGAAAACAATTGCACGAAAATGTAGCTAAAGTAAAACTATTAAACCCGTGTATCTCACTTTTTGCCAATGGGCCTTCCTAAAGCGTCAGGAATTTTTTGAAAGTTGCCGAAATTCACGTAAATATTCGGAACGCTCTCCGCTCGGGTTTTTACGTGAATTTCGGCAACTTTCAAAAAATTCCTGACGCTTTAGGAAGGTCCATCGGCAAAAAGTGAGAAACACGGGTCTAATAGTTTTACTTTAGCTACATTTTCGTGCAATTGTTTTCAAAATCGGAGGCGGCGACTTCTGAGCCTCGAATCCCCTTGTTACTAAAATTCCCCTCCTTATTCCCTTTCCCTTTGACGACGCCCTCGCTTATGCCACCATTCCTAAGTTTGATCCCTCTTTCCTCCTTTTAATCACTAAAAGTCTATTTAGTTGAATGGTACTTGATCAAGTCTTACCTGGCTGACATTTAAGTATCATTATTAGACACTCCAGAGATGTCTTCCCTCACGGAGATAAATCCAATCGATCCGTAGCGACTTTTGTATCGCACCCTCCCGTGTAAAGTATAAATAATCGAAGGATTCGATCCATCGATTTCTTTCGCTTCGCTATTAATGTGTTCTTTTTACTTTGCTTTATTTCGCTTCGCTATTAATGATTTCTTTTTACTTTGCTTTCTTTCGCTTTGCTCTTAATATAATGTTTTCCTTTCGCATCGCTTAAAACCGCTTTTTCGCTAAAACCCAAAGATGAAATTAAAAATTATCAATCAGGTAGATATATTAGCTCTTCAGAAGCAGTCTGTAAGATACCGTCTCTTCCAGTGCATCAAAGATCCCCATCAGTGATGCATTTAGCAGTGCACTTAGAAAATGGACAAAAAGTATATTTTACTGCAGAAAATGCGAAAGATAAAATACAGAGCCCTGGAAAGATAACACTTTCAGAATTTTTTGAACTTTGTAAAGGATGATTTTGCCAAAACTTTACTGTAATGCGAAGTTCCTCGATACAACACGTGGACCAACAAATCTTTTGTCAGAAGAAACCAAGGTCATTCAGTCGATAACTATCCAGGAGTAAGGATAAGTAATGTAATTGGACGTATTTTTACAGTCAATTATGCATATGTTATGAAATGGCACATTTAGAATTTACTGAAACCACCTTTTAAAATTTCTTTCTTCTGGACCCACTTTTGCATGAAGTTTCCTTCTTCTTTTTTCAAAAACGGATTAGGAAATAGTTACTATAGATAGTGATAACATGTCGTACATTGTGACACTTACTAAAAAAATATGGAAATTTTTATTTTTCGTCATTAGCACACTGTTTGTATGGATCACAAAGTTTGGGTTTGCGAGTCGCTTGACTGGAACATTGTATCATTAAAATACCGTTTCAATTTGTATGAACTATCGTACAAGTGCGAATCAAAAATAAACAACTTGGGTGCAAGGGCTTTCGCATTCAACTATAATGTCGATTCTGTTGAATACATCGATGACGTTAGAACTTAATTAAAAATAGCTCATTCACAAGATTATACGTATTTTTACAACTTGACCCAAAATACCATCTTCTGGGGACAAAGTTATTATTGTAATGTATCGATCTGTCTGTCGTAATTTTGGGCATCTAGTACACATTGGAACCATAAACTCAACGAACTACGATGAGAAGTCTTTTAGGCCACGGGACGACTCTTTTGAATTATCTTTGAACCGTGGATATGACCGCTTTGAGTCATCCATAATGAAAGACTCGAGTATTTTGGGTTGATGTCATCCGTGATAAAGTCGCACCACGGTTGCGCAGAAATGCCATCGACTGAAAAGCAACTGCACTATACAATCGTGCGAGAATCCACTAATGGTTAATGCCATTTTTACAACCAGACCACATTTTTCAGTCAATACATTAAATGAATGACTTTTTTTTACAAATTGTGCCTCACTTGTATTGGCCCTAACATTGCTACTTAAAATAAATCGATCATTCATTTATTCACCCAGAACACCTGTAATCCTCATATTAATTGCAAGAAGCCTTCTACATAGTCTACCTCGCAATTATGACCTCACTTGATTCTAACCCTCTGGACGTTCTTACAACATTGAAATATTAGCTGCCCAAAACTCCCTTTCTTTTAAAAATTCAATTTGCCACAGCAAGCAAAAAACATCTTCTTAATGCTTCCGCTGAATTAATTCTTGTTATAATCAATTGCGGGTTGTTTTGAAAGAGCAGATTCAAAAATTTATAAGTTGTTTGTTTCAGAAGCTCCACTTGATGCTTCTCATACCTAACCTTTTCCCAACTGGATCTTTCCAAATGGGTCTGTTGCATACTTTTGCTACAACAATATAGAAACTTGATTCTTACGTAAAATTCAGCGAAAATAACGATGCGCACATAGAAAACGTTCAAAATCCACTCATTAACTCAGGAAATCACTTCAGTTTCAAACAGCCCGCGCTACACTAGACATTATTTGCACCGGTATACTACTACTACATAGACGGAACCACCGTGCATAAGTAAACATCATCGTAATTATACAAAATGATGGAATTCCCTTCTAAATACATGAACTATTGGCTGCATTTGCTGTCTGGTCTTTTCGGTTTATCAAAGATTACAAAATAATATAAGAAATGCGCGCATCTAAACGAAACATTCCAATGTGTGTAAGTTCTGTTCATGTTTACATAAACGAGATGGTTCCATCTATGTAGTTATAAGTCGGTGACATAGTGTCTAGTGTAGCGCGGGTTGTTTGGAATGGAAGGTATTTCCTGAATTAATGAGTGGATTTTGAAAGTTTTTTATGTGCGCATCGTTATTTTCGCCGAATCTTACGTTAGAAACAATGTGTCACATTGATGTAGCAAAAGTACGCAACAGACCCATTTAACACATTTTGAACAACCTAAAACTGCTACAGAAAAAATACTATTCCCAACAAACAATACTTATGAGTGCCTTTGTCGCAAATAAGGAAATAGAGTGGCGTGGTGTTTCGTGTTGAGCAACTTGGACGGGGACAATGCTGCCATTGTTACGATCCGTGGTAAAATTTTTTATCCGAAGTTCTTTGCTAAAAACTACACTAGAGGCTGGTGCTCCTATTTCCGTAGGTAACGAGCACCGAGCACCCTAGTCATTTATTAAGACCATTGCAAAAATATAATAATCAGTGGTTTTTTTCTACGTGTTTTGGTTATCCTAATTCATTGAGTTTGCCGCTCACTGAAAGGGCAACTTGACTTCGAAATCCAACAATTGGCAGGGTCCAAAAACTGGAACAGCTCCTTCCGCAGGACACGTCTGACCAAAAGGTCTCCTTATTGGAGTCCCACATATCACTGGGGAAGCTCGACTATGGTATCTCATAGGGTACTTCCAGAAGTAAATTTTCCACATCTCAAAACATTTTACCGACAATTGTTGCATGATGAATCGATGAGTAGACATCGAAATAACCTCCAAAATTGACTGATAAATTCAATTCAGTCAGCCATTGAGCCACAAAAACCTCCTCTTAGATCAGCTCTACATTACTAAAATATGCTTGCAGTAACGCGAGCCTCGTATCCACACAGCTTGCTTTTCCTAACGTCATACACTTATTCAAAGTTGGCTCTTGAAATGCCTATTTGCTCGAATCTTAGAAAATGAGTCTTGTTGAGTTCAAGTCTAAAATCTGATTGTCCATGGCAACATCGTCTCATTTTATAGGAATATCCACTATTGGAAAAACGCAGTGCGGCAGATTTTCGAAAAGGAAATCGGTATCCAGCAGTTATTCGACGGTGCACCTCATTTTGAAATCTCGCCGATTGAACCTGAAAAACAAATTAAAGCGATCCGTCAGTTTCAGTGTCAGAACGTGCAACCAATCGGTTGCACGTGAAGAATATTCTACTCAGTGTTTCAGGTTTAACTTCAGGAAATTCTGAAGCTGGATTTTCTAGTCAAAATAATACTATAATGACTATAATAATAGCATAAATACTCTACGTACTTGCATGGGTCTAAGTACTTCTCATCTGGTCTACGGTTCGTTCGGTAAGCATACGCGTGTATTAAAATGTGACCTACGAAAATTTCAAAAAAGCGCGAAAAAATATGAGACCCGCGACAGCAAGAAATCTCAAAGAATGGGCAGCGGCAGCTAAATTTAATGAAAGCTCGACTTTTAACTTCAAGGCATCCAATACATGGGCAAAAAAATTTCGCCGCTCAAACAGGATACGTCAACGCCGAGTAACGCGGTTTATTAAATCTAAAAATGCGTTGAAGGTAGAAGAAATTTTAAAAATGTCGAAAAATTTCCAAAAATCCACTTCCAAAATCATAAAAAACTTTGAAAGAGATTTCGTTCCAAATACAGATCAAACGGGCTGCGAGTACAGAATCGTCGGAAATCGTACTCTATCACAACGAGGAGAAAAGGGTACGGAGATGCATTTGGGAGACTTCAATAAAGTTACGCAAATCTTTCTCCAAAATCTACAATCGCCAAATGCGGGAAGCCGATTGATCTACAAGGCCAAACGCCTTCTACGGGCACTCTAGGCAACGCATGGTAAGAGAGATGTATATATAATAGTTAAATTGTCGATCTTCCTGGGAAATTGGATTCATACGAATAACCATATGAATTGCATTTTTCACTTGCTACAAGTTACGGTCCTACACCGCGCAATATATTTTAACAGCGTCGGGAAAACTTTTGTCCAAAGTGTTCCTTGTTATGCAAGAGCGAAAAGATGTCAATTTTGGTCCGTTAAAAAAAAAGAAAGTCGAGGCTCTTTCGGAACAGTTTGGCAGTGTCCTCATAACCGCCTCGAAGTCGGGGAAAATGAGAAAGAGTCATGTAGATGTTTTTTTTGAAAGATGTTATTTCACCTCATGTAAAAAGAAAAAAAAAACGAAAAAAACAAATTTTTACTGATTTTGGACTCGTGGGGAGGCCATAAAGATCCCAATCTGGTCCCTGTTTAGGAATGAAGAGGGTGACAGAACAAGTTCGGTGGAGGTGCTTCCGCCTAATTGCACCCGTTACTGCCAGCCACTTGACGTATATTTCCATCAGCAAGTCAAACTTATAATTAAAGAGTTGCAAAATTGAAATACATTGCTTGAAAATCAAAGGAGCATTAACTCGCGAGAGAACGCCATTAAAATGCATGCAATTGTCCATCACCAGCTGTGCGCGGAAGGTTTTTGCAGACCTCGTAAAATATGCATGGATTCCATCAAATTTGATTCCACGCGACGAAAAGGTGCCCTTTCAAAATGCTAAGCAAGTTTGTTTCCCTCCGGAAATTTGGCAGAGACCTTGCTTCATGTGTGACAAAAAATCGTTTACTTGTTGCGCTCAATGCAGAAAATTCGTTTGTTTCACATGATTTTGTGATTTATACCATCCCCACAATTGTCATCAATTTTTATTCTTTCTTCCTTTTCTTTCATTCTTCCCCCTTTATTTTTAATATTTGCATTCAATTTTTAAATGCTTGTATTATCTTGAGATACTATCATTTTAAGTGCGTGGTATTACAGGTTTTCCTCAAGTCTTTTTTTTCTTTTTTTTTTCTTTTATTTTTTTATTTTTTAAACCAAAAAACCAAGCCTCTACAACATCCGCCTTAAGTTTTCCAGAGATAAAAATAATAATTCGGAGCAATCGCCGATCGTCACAAAAATCGACTGAAGACTTCTTCCCGCAACGGATCCTTGTGTTTTGAAAATATTAGATTGTGTAGGTTTTAATCAAGTCTTGTACTTTGTTTTTTATGTGTTTCTTCGTTTGGCATGAATTTGCGAAGGATTTATTTCTTGCCTCCGTCTGCAATAACTGCTATAGTATGAGTCATCTTTAATTACGTTGACATGATGGGTTTGTATTGTTTTGTTTTTTGTTAGTTTTTTTGTGTTTGTTTGGTCTGATTGTTTTTATGGAAAAACGTTTGTTTATCTCATTGTTTTTTTTTTTGCGAACGTTCGTTTGTCTCATTGTTTTTTTCGATCCCTTATCTACGTTGACCACGCAGGCCTTCCATTCAATCGCGACTCTTGTTTACTCTTTAGTTTGCACGCTTAGCATGTGCTCACTTTGATTCTATTTTTGGACCACGTTGAGCTTTTTAATCGTTTAAATGGAAATTTCCGAATTTCTTCGATGGCAAGTTTCGGCGTTTGATGGTCATCGCAGTTGGGCACCTCAGATGATCGTCAACCGCAATTACCATCAAACGCCATAATTTATCATCGAAAAAATTCGGAAATTGCCATTTAAATGACTAAAAAGCCATAGTGGTCCAAAACCAGAATGAAAGTAAGAACATTAAAATACGCCAAAACATATGTAAAAAAAAATAACCAAAATCGCCATCGCGATGACAAAGCAAAAAGTGGCTTTTGTTAGATTCCTCTGTTCGACGATGTAGTGACGTCACCACAAAAACAATCGAAAAGAAGACTAACCACCCCCCCCCCCCCTTTCGACATTTTTTACAGTCCGTGCGAAAATTCTTTGAACCCTTTTTAACCACCAGACGAAACGTGCTCCGCTCGCCTGTATACCTCGACCTTCACGTTCTTTAGCAATAAATTAAAATACAAGGAAAGCTACGTAACTCGTAAGGGTTGCTGGATGCAAGCCTCGATGAAAACTACGACCAGAACGGTATGACGCATGATGTGACGGCATTTGCACGATTCCTTTCACTTCATCAAAGCATGTAATTATACTCAATATTAATTTCTCTTGTGAA
This sequence comes from Trialeurodes vaporariorum, assembly GCA_011764245.1. NCBI lineage: Eukaryota > Metazoa > Arthropoda > Insecta > Hemiptera > Aleyrodidae > Trialeurodes > Trialeurodes vaporariorum. The sequence continues at coordinate 78,418,720 of VMOF01000002.1, forward strand.
CCGGAGGAAGCTGAGCTTTCAGTCGGACCGGTGATGAAAAACTATCGCTTCAGTGGTGCGGTCAGTAAACTTCTCCCCTCCGTTCCCACTTCGTATCCCCTTTCCTTCCTTGATAGTCCTTCGTGTCCCATCCTGGTTTGGCCTTGCCTGGCACGGCGCACAGGGACTGGATCCCTTTTCAGACCGCAGTAAACCACTAACCAATCTATGTCCAAGTCCCCTCCTCTGCCGTCTCTGGAGCAGCACCGTTTCATCTACGCGAGAGGTATTCAATGGACTTATAGTGCGGTGATGTTGAATTAGATTTGCATCCTCTCCCATCCCCTCCCCTTACCCCACCCAATACACCACCCTCGCGGATATTCGACCGGTCCTTTGATCAAGACCTGAAACAGATTGTTTGTTTCAAATTTGTTCCAATTTGCTTTATGACTTATCCCGCGCCTAAATCTATCCTCCCTTCGCGGAACTTGTTTTCAAATCGCTTCTTGACCGCACGGAATTAATTAAAAAGTTCGGCGACTTTCGCCTCCGCGCATCACCGGTTCCGACAAGGTTCTAATAGTCGTCGGCGCGGGTCCGCCGATCAGCGCTCTTTTGTTTTCGATTAGTCGTCATTATCGCACCCGACGATCTAGATCAAATGAAAATTTCAAGCCGTTCCGACTCTGAAACTTGCCGCCTGTTTTGTATTTTAATCAGACGGATCGACATGTTTCAGACTAGTTGCACGCAATGACTTTACATCGGTTTTACGAGTACTTTACTCTCAAACGATAGGAAGAGGTACGTGAAGTATGTTAACAGCGAGTCTTAATCGAGACAGTAAAAGAGATGATGACGTAAACAGATAAGAGAAACACTGAAAAAAACTTTACCAGAAGCAAGACGATAGGTGAACCAATGCAAGGGATGGTAAAACTACCAGAATGGGGCTATTGCACACTTTTGCTATAAGCGATTTAATAGTCAATTATGGCGTAAAAACCTCAAAAAATAACGATGGCGGCACTAAAAACTTCCAAAATCCACTCCTAAACTCAATAAACGCAGTTATTTGCGCGAGCGTAATGGTGGCCGAAGGCACTAACAATGGGAGATTCCTATCTTAATTTTGTCACTCTTTCTATGCTGACAAGGATGATTCACAGAGTAATTAGTCATCAGAGTGATGATCCATACCGATGAATGGTACCGCAACACCTAGTGACACCGGTATCAAATGAAAGTAGTCTCTTATTGGTCACTTCTTGATGGAGTTTCAGAATTGTTAGATGGGAATCTCCCATTGTTAGTGCCTTCGGCCACCATTACGCTCGCGCAAATAACTGCGTTTATTGAGTTTAGGAGTGGATTTTAGAAGTTTTTAGTGCCGCCATCGTCATTTTTTGAGGTTTTTACGCCGTAATCGCTTATAGCAAAAGTGTGCAAGAGCCCCATTCTAGAGTTTGTATACCGCATGGCGCATAGTTCTTGATAGTTTTGAAGAAATTCTAGTTCCGTAACCATATTCTAGTACCGACACCAGAATTTGCTGGTCAACGTACTAGACTCTCTGTGGTTCACAAATCGTTGTGCTTTTAGTAAAATTACGAGAATTTAGGAATTATTTCTTTCAGTGCATGAAGAAAAAGAAGGTCACCAGAAACTCGTTAACATAATGCTCCATGGTGAGAATCTGATCAGGAGATTAAAATATTAAAGGCCCTTTAATGAAAATTTAAGAGTAAATCGACCCTTCAATCCGATATGACGCAATTAGCCGAGCGCGTAAATTGCGCTTAAAGTTGGTTCAAAGTATAGAAATTTGAAATTATTCACGAATCGAAGAGTGTCACTCGAAAGGATACTCATTTCCGCAATTTTTTTTGCAAAGTTGAGTCACTGCGTCGCTTCTTCTTGGATAATTGATTTGTCGAAAATTGGTCCATCTTAAACTTTGAACGCTTACCATTTAGTGTCAAATCAACCGATTGACATGCGATTTTGCGCCAGAGATCTTTATTTTAAGCGCACTTACAGATGAAAAAAAAATAAAATAAAAAAAGGGGAGTGCCATGAAAGAAATGCGATTTGAGGGGAGGGTGTACTTACGCTGTACTCCCCGTTTTCATTCCCCCAGGGAGATTAAACAGTTGAGACTCTTCGGAAAAGATGTCCCCCAAAAATAGGGTGTGCAAAAAGTCTGCCCCAGCTAACTTTGAAATGCTTGCTGATTAAAAAAACAAAAAAAACAAGAAACAAACCAAAAAAACTTGGGCCTACGTCTTCGCGGCCCAGTGCATCTACCTTACCGAACCCAGAGTAATGAAACTCAAAACCCCAGTCATCATGACAGAAAATGAAAAGTATTAATTCAAGAGCGCTCAAATGAAATTAGCTTGAAAGGAACGGAACTGAGGAACGCGAATCTGCAAAAATATTGAGTAAGAGAGCGCTCGCCGCTCAGGGACTTACAGACAGAGAAATAATCAAGTTAATGGCGCTGCTTTATTGCTGGTGTGCAGGTCGAAATACGGGTTCTTTTTTCTCTCTCACTCTCATTCTGGCCTCTATATACTTTTCGCTCACCCCTTCTCAATTTTCAAAGATTGTATCTTTTAAATTTTTCTCCTTCCCTTGGTAATCTTCGGTGAGAGACTGCTCATAATTTTCTTATTTGCCTCCACCATCTCTCACTTGTTTTTCTCTTCGCAGGAAGTTGAAAAATCTACAGGGTGCCCCCAAAAGAAATAAATCAGATTCCACTATCATGTTGCCCCAACCATTTTTTTCTTTTTCATCGTATTTAATCTTCGATTTTTGTTGTTGTTTAAATTGGTCTATTGAGTGCATTTGCCACACCAACGTGGCACATTGACTCCAACCCACTGGCGCAACCAGGATATCTTCCATCTCTCTCATTTCCTATTTAAATGTATGAGTAGGAAAAGGACAGAAGGAGGGGGTTTTATCCCCTTGTCCATCCTTGTCTAACATACGTTTCTTAATGGAGAAAAGAGAGAGATGAAGAAACTCTCGGTGCGCTACTGCTCCAACCTGAAGATCCTCAAGAATAACGATGCGCACTTTTATAACTTTCAAAATCCAGTCTTCAACTCAGGGATATCACGTTAAAGAATCGTCCATTTAAGCAACCCCTGCTATACACTGTACTATCGACGAATCAAAGACTGTCGCTAGATTTTCACAAGCTGAGTTTCGCCTTCAAGGTTCTGGTTCGGCCACTCTTCATACTCTTCACCCCTTTCAGGTGGAGGCCAGTGCGGGTGGAGCGGGAAAGCCGTTGCAGATCAGTCCCACACTCACACCCATAGCTGAAGATGAGTGAAAATCTCACGACAATCTTTAATTCGTCGACAGTACACTATTCTAATCGACACTCCACTTCATTGACGGAAACACCGCGTTTTTGTTAACACCCACCACTCATTCCTGTTGTTCAGTCCCATCATTCATTTCGTAACATGAAGTTTTTTTTTTTTTTTTTTTTTTTTTTTTTTTTTTGTAATCCCCAGTACTTTAGTAGGTACTTTAGTGTAACCCCTGACCACATGCACTGCGGACGGTTTTAGTGCAGCGTGAAAAGCGTCACAGAAGTCAACAGTTAGCCATCGATGCACTCATCGGTTGCAATCAGCCGAGACAAAACAAGCTCAGCGTTCCAAACTATCTCTCACAATATTGTCACCTTCCTGTACGGCTAATAGCAATAAATGAAACTTCCATAAATTTCTAACGTCGAATTTTGAATACAGAAACTTTTCTAAGATTTTTTTTTTTCTCTTAGCAGCATTTAAGTTACTCGATAAACTCAGTTCCGCCAAAAAAAAAAAAAAAAAAAAAAAAAAAAAAAAAAAAAAAAAAAAAAAAAAAAAAAACAAACAAACAAACAAACAAAAATAAAATCTATTAATACGAATTTTGTGGTGATAACGAGATATAGCAATTTATAATGGTATCGTGAGAGCGATAGAGATAGTTTCGAAACCTCAACGAACTTTTACAGCGGTTGTCGCCGTCACTAAAACCGTTCGGCGTTCATCAGCCCCTGAAAATCAGTGCTAATAATTTAACGCAAATGGAAAGTTTCTTTCCATGACGACATTTAAGATGACGGAAGGCGAATTGTGTTTTTAAGAACACCCTGTCCGCCATGTCGATCAACTTCATTTAAAAGCGTCAGTCCGCGTCTGGAATTTTTTAAACCCTTTTCTGACGCTCCTGATTGAATTAAAACTGATAAACCCCGCTGAGAAACACGCGGAGGTTATCGCTGGAGCAGAATCTTTTGTCTCTGCTTCCCTATTTCCTCCTTCATGATTGCTCGTTTAATCGTCACATTTATATGGAATCAATTAGAAATCAGCTCCCTTTTTAATTAAATGCGCCAGGGATATTCAGACCGGTACGTTGTAATTTAGCGTATACCCGAAGGGAAAAGATTAAGACCTGATGCAAGTAAAATTCAGCAAAATTTGTTGAAGATCGATTCTTAGCCATCGGATAAGCACATTTACATTATGTACAAAAAGTTCTGACATGGTTGATGTACATGAAAGTTTGAAAAAATAATAATAAAAAAAAATATCAAACAAAAAGAAAGAAAAAAAAAACTTCAAAAATAGCAGGGATGTAGTACCAATGCTGTTTCAAGAAGCACTGAGTGTTTTATTAACTAAAGACTGTACGTTATTAAACATATTATTCAAGTTCATACACAGTGATGAACCATTCGACTGTCCGTGTGTGAGTAAAACTGGGTGGATTTTAAATCGTATAGATTGAGTTGATAGATGTCACGTTAGCTTATAATTAGTGCCCCGTTTACATGTGTCAGTTGCGAACTACTTGCGCAATACATGTATACAGGTGCACAAGAGCACATGTTTACACTTTCAAGTGAATACACGTTTTTTTACGCTGTTTGATATGAGTTTACTTACTTAGTGATCTCCTTGGTTGACGGTAGATAGTCGACACTAGGTCTGGATATACGCCATTGAGACCGCCCATTTCTTCCGATTGCCTGTTCGAGTGCAGCCTTCTATTCCTGCGTCGAAGATCCTCAACTGTAACATATTATTAGACATTAAAATTGATCCTGCGCAGTAAAATTCAATCTATAAACATGTTTTGTTTTGTTTTGAATTATTGTTGGGCAGAAAGCCAATGAGATTCTGAACGTGGAGTTGAAGGGTATTATTTAGAAGAGTAAACTAAACGTCTAATGCGCGGTGCAACAAAGAAGCCCATTTGATGAGGCTCTAGTTGAAACAAAATTTGTTTGATATCTCACCTCCCACTAAGATTTTCGAAGGAAAATTTGCTTTTTTGTTTTTTCAAGACTCAGGTTTCAGAACCACTGATAAAAATTCAATGAATAAATGATTTACGTCACAGTGCAAACACTAAATACTATGCCTTTTGAATACGGATCCGCATCCATGGGTCAGAATAGAATTGATAAATGCGCTGAATAAGCTGCAGAGTGCAGGGTGACTGGTCCCTCATCGTTCTTCCTCACCCAAAATACCACCCCTCCAAATACGATTTGTTGTTACAAAGAGAATCAATAAATGAAACCTTAATCACGACACAAAGTTGGTCGTAAGGAGTTTCGTATTACTATATCTTTCTCTCAGCCCATTTGAACACGTGTGATAGAAAAGGATAGGGGGATCACGTGACTTTAGCCCTTATCTCTCTCTTTTTGTAACACTTTCGGTTAAATGGGAGAGAGAGAGAGAGCGAGAGCGAGAGAGAGAGAGAGAGAGAGAGAGAGAGAGAGAGAGAGAGAGAGAGAGTCCTCGATCCGCTTCTGCTTCACGCAAACCGTCCTCTTAATTCTTTTGAAAGGGCTCAATAATAGGTGCGTGCTGATATTTGTGTCGGCATCCACCGTATCAGTTCTCCCGCGCTAATTCGCTCGGCACAATACATTGTTCCGGTTCCGGTGAGCCAACTCTAATTATTTAGCTGACTCTCGATAGATTCCGATAGGTGACAATAAATTGGGGTCAATAGATTTATCGCTTTCCTAAATAATTCTTTTTTGCGACAACTATACTTTATCAAATTATTTTTAAACAAAAATTAGTTAGCGTTTGTTGAAGGACCGCAAACAATCCACTCGAAAAAAAATATTGCATCCCAACTTAGGGCGTGCTTTTTTAAGATGTCTCAATAAAGGAAGCATCAACTTTACAAAGAAACTAAAGAAATGCCCTCCCGTCCCTCCAGTTATCCTCTCTCTATACAGGGTGTAACAGAACTATAAATCATCATTTTCAGGGCGTGTTTAAGAGGTAAAGATAAGAATTTTTCCTCCCTATAAACATGGGTCCGAGATAGTAGTCTTTTCGAGTTACAGTGTTGCAAAGTTTCCCAAAAACAAACTGAAAAATTGTCATAACTCCCTCGTGGATTTTTCGTAATGCTCGTAAATAGGTTAATTTAATATAATTTTATGCGCTCTTGCCGATTTTGGCAGTGAAAATGCTTTATGCAAAAATTTGGGAGGGGTTTTGGAGGATTTATTGGTTTTTATTAGTTTTTTTTTTCACTTTTTTGGCCACTTTATGTAAAAACATGCTTTCAGATTCATTGAACCCAAAAACGATTAGCTTCATTCAAAAGTTCGTAAAAGAAATATGCATTTTTGGTACTTAAAAGTTTTTCCTTTTCTCAAACCATTTCCGAGAAAATCGTCCCTGAAGTTGCAGAGGTCAATAATAGCCGTTTCTTTGATTTTGCCAATTCTTGGCCGAATTCTCCAACTTCAGGGACGATTTTCGCGGAAATGGTTTGCGAAAAGTAAAAACGTGTAAGGACCAAAAAGGAAAATTTTTACGGACTTTTAAGTAATGCTAATAGCTTTTGGGTTCAATGAATCCGAAAGCATGTTTTTACATAAATTGGCCAAAAGAAGTGAGAAAAACCAACAAAAACCCCCAAACCCCCCCTCAAATGTTTGCATACAGCATTTTCACGGCCAAAATCGGCAAGAGCGCGTAAAATTACATCAGAGTACTTATTTACGAGAATTAAGACAAATTCACGAGAGAGTTATGACAATTTTTCAATCCGTTTTTTAGAAACTTTGCAGCACTGTAACTCGAAAAGACTACGATTTCGGACCCATGTTTAAAGGGAAAAAAAGTCTTATGTTTACCTCTAAAACACGCCCTGAAAATTAATGTATGTAGTGTTGTTACACCCTGTATAAACGACTTGGAGTTAAGGCTTGAAAAAATAAAACTAGAAAAAGGAAAACAGCCTTAAAAAAGTCTAAAATCCACTTTTTTTAGAATTGAGTTACTACAGTGGAGACCTAATATAAATGAATATTTATATTCGCTACTAAATTGTTTTCGAATAATGACAGTCAGCTAGTTGAGCATTTCTACGAAATTAGAGAAATATTCGGGACAAGATATTTTCGACGAATTGAATTTTACAGCCACAGAAATTAAATTACACTTACTTTGAGCGAGAACTTCGAGATTGATATCATGTGACAAAATACAAACATTACAAAAATAATGAAGCTTTTATAGTTTACGAAGAGACAGCATTTCGCGTCCTAATGTAAGCGAATTCGCTGATCACATTTGAAAAAAAAAAAAAAAAAAAAAAAAAAAAAAAAAAAATCGAGTTCTTGAATTCTCAAAAGAGAGAAGGGGAACGCTTTGTAAATTGAGTTGAAATGGAATTAGAACATTTGATTAATTTACAGTAAGAGAATGACTACACAGTACACATACATTGCTTCCATCGCCCAGTTACATGGACAAGCGTATAGGTACCAAAGCTTAAACTAGCACCTATTCACAAAAGTGCTAGGAATAAATGCAGTTGCCGTGAGATAACTGTTCCTACTCGACGGCACTGTTTTTGCATAATCCCTGAATTGAAGGCGAAAGAAGATTGCGTGCGCGCACAGTATAGCATAGCACTGAATGAGTCAGTCTTGGAGATCAGACAATTTAATTCGTCTCTCATTGCCAGTTCGGTTGATACCTCATAAGTATATAGATGCATCGATACTGAACCTTCAGATAATCGATCGTATTGGTTTATATAGAGGGAAGGGGGGAAATCGTCGTCTGTTTGCTCACGGCCGATGTAATTTTGCGTACGAAAAGTGAAAGAAAATGAAGTAATATCAAAGTAATTTTCCCCAATGAATAAAAATATTGAGCTGCGTGAAAGATGGCAGATACCTCATATTTGCAAAGAGCATACCGTGCGCAAATTCCATTTTTTAAATACATAAATCACAAAACAAAGAGAAACAAAATCGTTTCACATTGCATGTTAAGACTTTACCTAACTTCAGACCACCTTTTTGTTGGCAAAGTGGAGATTATAAAACTCTAACCATCTAACCTCTCCACTTTCTAACCTAGTCTGCCCAGGAGAATAGGAAACTTGGCGAAATGACACTTGAATTTCGATTTAAATGTCACGGACAAAACTTAATACAATGAAAGTTCCTGAGAAACTTTTTGCTCCACAGAGCATTCTTTCTCGTACGCAGTTTCCTACACTAGTTAACTCTTATAAATTAATTAAAAGTTAGTCCATTACGTTGCGCTTCGATGGAAAGCGTCGGGAAACTGCAATTCTTCGGACCATTTTACATCTTTACTTCGACGGGATGAAGTCAGGGATGACACTTAACTTGCACGCGACGTCACTATACCCTTGCAATCATTGACTACTAAAACCTGTGGCGTACTTTTGTATCCATAAGAAGCTGGCTCCTATCCGCACACAAAAAAATTGAGTCGAGGGCCAACTTTAAGGCGGTTCCATCCCTTTCTGTAGTGAGAATTTAATCCGATATAAAGCGTCATCAGTCCGTTTTAACAGGATATGGTTTTACTCGTACATCTAATTTCAACCAAGTTACTTAGACTTTTGCTCTACAAATTCAGCGAAAAATTGAATGGATTTCTTCAATGGGGCTATTGCACACTTTTGATATAAGCGATTTAATAGTCGATTATGGCGTAAAAACCTCGAAAAATAACGATGGCGGCACTAAAAACTTTCAAAATCCACTCCTAAACTCAATAAACGCAATTATTTGCGCGAGCGTAATGGTGGCCGAAGGCACTAACAATAGGAGATTCCTATCTTAATTTCGTCACTTTTTCTATGTTGACAAGGATGATTCACAGAGTAATTAGTCATCAGAGTGATGATCCACTTCCGATGAATGGTGCCGCAACACCTAGTGACACCGGTGTCAAATGAAAATAGTCTCTAATTGGTCACTTCTTGATGGAGTCTCAGAATTGATAGATGGGAATCTCCCATTGTTAGTGCCTTCGGCCACCATTACGCTCGCGCAATCAACTGCATTTATTGAGTTAAGGAGTGGATTTTGGAAGTTTTTAGTGCCGCCATCGTTATTTTTGGAGGTTTTTACGCCATTATCGACTGTTAAAGCGCTTATAGCAAAAGTGTGCTATTGCCCCATTAGTGCCCTAAACAAGCAGTAACAGACTGCCATCGGATTAAAATGACACCACAGAGTGGTAGTGCACTTTTTTCAAAACAAAGAAAACACGAGGGTGGAAAAACGTCACGATAATTGATACCGGTACTGATCTTAAATATCTCGACGTTTTCTCGATTTAGTTCCTTCTTGCTGGAATGGCTCATAAAGCGTTTCTACTGATGTGAATAATTGACAACTAATATTTGAAATCAAAGGACAAATAATGATTAATTAGTCAGTGATAAAAAATTATTGGGTACTGATTTCAGGAAACTTACTTCTCATTGACGAAGGGCTTCTCTGCCCTCGAATATGCTCGTCGGAGGATGACACTTTTTTCGATAGTAAAACCTGGCAAAGGACGTCATACATATCTTCGAGAAGCTTGTCAAATCGCCTGTAGTCCTCAGATGTTTGATCGCCTGTCACGAAAACGTAAGAAGGCACCGACATTCTTATAGAAGTTCTGTAAAAAATGAAACAACTGATCATCACATGCGTTTTCGGAAGATTTGTTTGGGGGCTTTGATTTTCCAAACAAAGCTGGAATTGACCGATGTGCGCACCGGGCAAAGGCAGAGCGACACTGTCCTTGCACCGGTTCACATTAGCGGACCCAAAAATCTGGCAACATTGTATTCTTCCCGATTCATTGCATGGGAATAATCAATAGGCTCGGGGCTAAAATCGATAAATCGATATAAGCTCTTTAAAAAATCGATTGTTTATCGTACATTCAAATAGGAAGAATGCGCAGTTGCCACATAGCTGGATCCGCCTATTCCGGTGCATGATTATTTTCACCTAAATTAAACCAAGTATTATTTTACTAACAGAAAAATCATAAGAGCACCAAAGCTTGATCTTTCGGAAATGAGATATATTCAAATTCACCTGTAATGGGAATCAAGCGCAACCATAATGAATCAATATTTCTCGCCTACAAAGATAGCCTCTTGGTTCTAAGCGTGGTCGGAACTCCTTACTTTCAATTAAAAGAATTTACTGATTCAATACCATTTTTTTTTTATTTTAAAATGCTTCGGTGGCGTCATTATTTTAAGTCACTATAGCAAACGATATCAGTGCTACCGTTTCACGGGACGTTAGGCGAATTCCTAAGATCAAAAGTTATTCTGCCGTTAAAAAAAAAAGATCACACAATACTCAATTCAAAACATACGAGTGTCTCGCGTGATGTTTCCGATCATAGAAGTTGATGCCTGAAGTATGAATACTACTTTTTCCGTCAGTAAATATTTCCTTACATTATTTCCCTTCGAAGCAATGATTTTAAAAATTATGGAAACAAGTTTATCTCCTTTTTAAACTTGTGGCTGAAGTTGCCGAAAATAGATGGACAAACTTTAGAAGGGCGTTATTAATGGCGGAGCAAACGCTATGCTGGACGCGATAAATAATGAGAATTTCCAACTTTATAGGTTATACATTCTGTAAGAAACCTAATCGAGAATAATGGTAATTTTATCTTCTACCACTATCAAATACAACTTTATTCGTGAATTGGTGGAGAAAAATAATCGTGGTACGTATTAATACTCTATTAAATTAAAAATGTTACAGCAAGAATTTCGAGAGTACAAACCCTTCCACCTTCATTCTATCCAGGACCTCAAGTGATACTAAAATAGAATAAATCGAATTTGCTTTTTATACATAAAAGTTTGTTGTTTCACTTTCAAACTCACTTATTTTCCCAAAGCGATGTAAGTCAAAATAATTCAGGGCCCACACTGCTTTTCTTCTGTATTTACAGAGAACAGCGCACCAACTATTTTCTATAACCTACAAAAACCTAACCTCAATCTGAACATTGTACTATCAGTCAATTAAAGATTGGGACTAAAATATGCGGCTCGAAATGCGCCCGCCCGCTTATCTGACTCGATTTGCTCAGAATCTAGAGCGGTGTTGCCATTCCCAAATAAATGTGCGAAAAAGCCGAATCAATTGAGGTGGGCTATAACTGAACAGTTACAGGGGAGATAACGCACCGCAAACCTTCTCGCATGAGGAGCCAATTCTCCGCCGCTCGCCGCCGCGCCGCCCGCAGCAGCGTCCATTCACTAAAATCTTATTCTTTCAAAATCAGTTCATCGAGATTCGGTGGTCGGTTCTCTCTCCGCTACCTTCTTCCCCCTTCCTATTGGCCCTGTCTCATTTTATCACTCATGCTCATGCCACTTTTCGTTCGACACTTCACATTTCAAACGTTTTCCTCCGGACCATGTTTCTTTCACCATTTGCCTAAGAATGAATGCAGAGCTTCCCGAATAAGAGCATATTGTAAAAATCTTGGATTTAGGCGTCTGGCCGTCTGTAGAAGAAATTTCTCGCTGGCGGGAGGGGGGATTTAAATGTACTTTCCAGCTGATTTTCTCTAAGTCCCTATACAGGGTGTCCGAGAAATGAGTTCACACTTTTGCTGTGAGCGCCTGGTTGATTGTAAAAATCTGAAAAATTCAGGAATAATCTATTACCCTTAAGCGACTTCAGAGAAAATATCGGGGGGCTCCCACCCCCCTTAAGGGGGGGCGTAGGCCCCAAAATGTACCCCGTGTTGCCAATATATCGCATATTTCAAATGGCAAGGGGTATTTTTTATTTCATCATTCAAAAAGGCTCAAAAAACTGAGTAATTTCGTTTTTTCAGATTTTCGGTAGCCCCTCTCAAAACAAAATGGCGGCCAAATAGCAACCCCATACTTTAGAGGCCTTTAACTTCGGTTTGAATCAATATTTTTTCAAAAACTAAAAGTTTTCTGAATCCTCAGAACGTCTTCTTTCCAATGATGTGCCGCACTTTATCATTTGGTGGAAAAAAAATGGGGCGCGGAGCCCCCCCAAAAATTTTTGAGTTTGGAGGGCTGTAGCTCAAAAAAGTCAAATGTAAAGGGGGGTCGTGTTGTACATCAATCGAAAGGTCTTAAAAAAAGGAAGAATTTGGCGCAAACCCGAAGTCGATGCGATGCGTCTATTCAAAATGGCGGCCATTTAACCATTTGGGGGTGGGGGACCGTCCCCCCCAAATGAAATCCCTCCATCGAGTGATACACCAATCGAAAGGTCTTGGAAAGAGAAAGAGAATGGCGCAAACCGGACGTCAATACGATGCTTGAATCCAAAATGGCAGCCGGTTAAAGTTTTTTGGCTGTAGGCCTGCAGGTAGTGCAGGTTCATAATCCAAAAAACTTTAACCGGCTGCCATTTTGGATTCAAGCATCGTATTGACGTCCGGTTTGCGCCATTCTCTTTCTCTTTCCAAGACCTTTCGATTGGTGTATCACTCGATGGAGGGATTTCATTTGGGGGGGACGGTCCTCCACCCCCAAATGGTGAAATGGCCGCCATTTTGAATAGACGCATCGTACCGACTTCGGGTTTGCGCCAAATTCTTCCTTTTTTTAAGACCTTTCGATTGATGTACAACACGACCCCCCTTTACATTTGACTTTTTTGAGCTACAGCCCCCCAAACTCAAAAATTTTTGGGGGGGCTCCGCGCCCCATTTTTTTCCCACCAAATGATAAAGTGTGGCACATCATTGGAAAGAAGACGTTCTGAGGATTCAGAAAACTTTTAGTTTTTGAAAAAATATTGATTCAAACCGAAGTTATAGGCCTCTAAAGTATGGGGTAGCTATTTGGCCGCCATTTTGTTTTGAGAGGGGCTACCGAAAATCTGAAAAAACGAAATTACTCAGTTTTTTGAGCCTTTTTGAATGATGAAATAAAAAATACCCCCTGCCATTTGAAACATGCGATATATTGGCAACACGGGGTACATTTTGGAGCCTACGCCCCCCCTCAAGGGGGGTGGGAGCCCCCTGATATTTTCTCTGAAGTCGCTTAAGGGTAATAGATTATTCCTGAATTTTTCAGATTTTTACAATCAACCAGGCGCTCACAGCAAAAGTGTGAACTCATTTCTCGGACACCCTGTATGTAGAGAGTTAAGACAAGACAGGGGCGGATCCAGAAAAGTCTCAAAGGATGGGCCATTTTTGTAACGTGAAGGGGGGGGGGCCTCCCTTATAAAATTTTGAAAATTTTAGCTTCTCTAAAGCCAATTTGAGGCATCTTTTAACGGTTCACTCATCATTTTTATACTACCTCATTTCAATTTTTGTTAGTAAAAGGGGGTCAAGGGTAAAAGTTTGGAACGGCTGATATTTTACATCATTGACCTCTCTATCAACACAAAACTATTTAATCAGCAACCCCCCCCCCAACTCCCCCCAATTATCTTGTTCTTATGAGCTCGAGTAAACTTTTCCTTCCTCCTCACTAGGTTTGCTCCCGGCTCCCACTTTTCATTCAAATTTTGGAATGCCAGCTACCTATAGTTTTTGCATTTTAGTAGAAAATGGATGTCTAGTGAATGAAATTAAGACCCTATTCTCCCCCCCCCCCCCCTCAAAACCTAGTATTATATACCTACGGTTACTTAAAGGCTTTTGTTTTTCTCTCCTCTTTTTCTTTCGCTTTTCCCTCTCTTTCTTTTCCTCTAACTGCTTTTTTTTGGGGTCCAAGGGGGGGGGGGCATGCCGCCGTGGCCCCCCCTCTGGATCCGCCCATGAGACAAGAAGGTAGTCAACTTCTGATTGGTCGATGAATTTTAGGCTCTACGGACACCGCCATTGGATGCGATTTTGCACTTTTGTTCTGTTTACCAACGGTCTTTTACAGATAAGAGTTAATTTGCGATGAATCTGTTAATTTTAATAATGAATGTCAATAAGAATGTCTATAAATCTCAAAAGAATCATTAAAAGCGTTAATACATGTTGATCAACAAAAGGAGTGAAAGATTACATCGTTACAAACTTAGCGGAACTGTAATCTTTGCAGTGGAGCAAAACACAACAACGGCCTCAGCATAATGTAAAAAAATGTGTAAAATCGCATCCAATGGCGGCGCCCATGATTTCACTTGTCTTGACTCTCTACATATAGGGACTCTGATTTTCTCTAGAGTCCCTCATACCAGAGCTGCCGTTTTGCGCATAGTTAATTTATTTTTCAATTCACCGATGATTCCACCCGTTGAAAAAAGATTACACAGTTCAGTTTAGTGTATGAGATGGTAATGCACGAATATATTCGTATTCGCATCTGTAATCTTTCCTCGACCGGTGGGGTCGTCGATGACTTTAAAAAAACTTGCGGATATTTTAATTAATTTACGGCGTTTCCACCGATTGAAAAAATATTATGGATCGAAGTATTTTTGTGCAGTGCAGTCATACACTGCACTGAACTGTGTAATCTTTTTTCAACTGGTGGAATCATCGGTGAATTGAAAATTTTCATTAATTATACGCAAAACGGCAGCTCTGCCTCATATTCAGGGACTCTAATTTTCTCTTAATTCGATTTACTCTCAATTTTTTATATGCCAAGGAGTGGTGTGGGGGGGGGGGGGTGTTTTACGGGCTCTCTTTGGACTTCCATGATCTTGAATAATGCAGATTCTCATTTCTTCAGAAGGTAATGAAAGATGGGTGGTATATCGATTGCAATTAATTATTGTAAAGTAACACATCTAGCCCTCGCGAACGGGGGGGGCGATCTGGGGAATTACGCCCCCGTTGACCCCTTTTTCCTTTCTCTTCCCTTTCCCTCCCTTCTCCCTCTTTTCCCCTTTTTTTGGGTGAACGGAGGGGAGGGGGGTCACCCCCCCCCCTTTCCCCCGGTATTCGCCAATGATTGTCGTCGTAAGCGCCGAAACCTTCCTCTTTTAAATGATTTAACTCATTTGAGACTAATAATAAAGCTTATACTTTCAGAGGCAGCTTTTGAGGAAGGGGGTCTTGCCTCGGGTGGCATTATGTTATGATCTATAATCTTTGACAAACTGGGTTTATCGATTTCTTTCATCGATCACTTTTCAAAAGTAATCGAGGTGGATTTCAGCCTTAATCAGGTGTTCCGATTTTATTGAACTTATGATGAAATTCAATATACAATCAATGTAATTCATCAAAACACGATTAGTTCCTTTGAATTCAGCACCCCTAAAAACTCCCCCCCAACCCATATCTAAGAGGTTTGAAAATCAACCCAGATGTGCGGAAGCGATTACCATTTACCGTGCCCACCTCTGCTTTAAACCCCTCCCCCCTCCCTAAAGTTGATTAATGGGTTCTGGTGAATATTTATGCAAGTAGGAGAAAGAAATGCTTTGTTAGAGGGGCGAATACAATTTAGTAAGGTAGAAGACGAGACTTTCCTGTCAACAATTGACAGTTAAAATCAAAGGAGAAAACTAAACTGGGTCATGAATTTGAGACGGGAAAAAATTATGTCCTGATAAAACTGCGACCTTAAAAATTAAAAAAATATTCTCCATGAAAAATTTGAGTTAAAGTTTTACGAAAGGCAATGCTAATTTCTACTCCATAGTCCACCTGCCTGTTAATTACGTTTGTTTTTATCATTTATGACCCAAAATGTCCTTCGGTAACATGTCTTAGAGGAGTTTTTGATATTAAATGTAAGCGCTTGACTTAAACTTAAAAACTCAAATGAGCTTTGAAACCAATGGATCAAAGCAAAAGAAAAAAAATGGATAAACTTTCTTTTCCGCTGAAATCACTTCCCATCCATGCTTCAAAACGTGACAATTTATTGCTGTCCCTTCGCAGAAATTCTATCTCATTGTTAATTTGCCTTCGGTCCAGATGATCAACTGCACTTGAAGTATGAAAAGAAGGTATCAAAAGCTAAACCCTTGAAGAGTAAAAAGTTATATTTGGTAGTACTGGTGAGGCTAATTTTTTAATCGGAACAAACCGGAATTTTTTAATCGGAACAACGGAACACTCCCGTCTTTTAATTGCGGTTAGCCAATGCGGTTCGAGTGTTTCATCAAAACAGAATGGAACACTAACCATGCCAACGAGCAACGAGTCGATCCACCGATCAAGCGCAGTTTTTTGCGTTCTACTGAGATATAACTTTAAACCCGTAAGTTTCGCTGTAATCCTGGGTTTCTTGACCTGGTGTTTTTTAACGAGTCCCAAAACGATGATCAAAGTCCAGTATTTTGTCGCTATGATAGTATTTTTTTCCGTGGATGTCGGGGGGGGGGGGGGGGTACTAGAAGGGAACCAACGAGAGGGGAGATGGGTGGCGGCGAGCGTGTCTGCCCCGGAAACCCTTAAAAGTCGCCCTTACTTGATAGAAAATTGCCAAAATATTCTTTCAAAGACACTACAAATTTCAAAATCTAGAGGGGTGATCTCCTCCCTCCCTCAGGAAATCTTCTGGATCCTCCACAATTGCTGCTCCAAATTAAATTCTGAATGATACTTTGAACGTCTCTGATAATTAAAAAAGTTTCCCGGGCAACAGATCATAATGTGTCAACAGTCATCAGCCTAATGAAAGATCCACATAATTTTTCTAAAGGGCGAGGGGGGGGGGGGGCACGTTTTAGACATGGCAGTTTTTAGCGTCCAAAAATCATTACAAGATCATTATACGATGGAAAAGGACAATTTTTAACGCTTTTTGAGAATAGGGAAGGGGGGAAGCACATGCCCTCGTGCCTCCTGGATCCACGCAATATCATCATCGACGGAAGCGCAACCCAAAAAAGTCTTTCTATAGTCTTAAGGGAGGATTTGTCCCAAAAATTGTCGGCACTGACTCAATGATATTTGTGTTGTGGAGGAGGGGGGCCATCATCGCTGAAAACCAATTTTTACAACAAACGAGTAACGAGTCACTGAAAGTCTATTGAATGAAAAGAAGAAATAGTGAGTTGAACTGACAATGAGAGTTGAAGCAGCGTGGAAGGAGTAGGGGAGGGGGAGGAGGGGTTGACGACAGTGCGACTGTGTGGTTTGGACACGATGGCCAGCTTTTAGGTGAAACTGCACTGGTCGGAAAAGAGACGGCGCAGATCGGAGACGGATAGCCGCTCTCGACGAGGCACGCTTATCTGCTCGCTCATATTTGTTATGAGTGAAGGCCCTGCGGTTTATATTCCACTCCCCTCGCTAGCCCACCCTCATCGCTCACCGTTAGCACAAGCTGGCAACACTGCTGCGAATTTCCGAGAGTTTCTCCCCTTATCGCTAATTCCTCAAGCGCCGAGTGTCCGAGCCCAAATAGTTTAGTCCCAATCTTTAATTGACTGATAGTACACATTCTGTAGTCAAAACAAAACGTACCTAACTTTGGAGAGAATTTTTCTTGCGTAGTTATCGAATCAGATCTGTTCAAAAGGGAAGCTACTAATCAAACAGGAAATAAAAGATTCTGAAAAAAGTCTTACCTTTCGTTTTGTAGAGGATGATAAATTCGAAAATCCGCACAAAACTGAAGATCTACGTTGGTCAGCTACCACGGAAAGAGAATTTTGATGAGTGATATCAAAGTCGAACTTGAAAATTCAACATACTTTAATTAAAAATCAAACGGAAACGGCAAAAATCAAATCAAAGGAACAGAGAAAAGATAAGTTGGAAACACAAATAAAAATAAACTGATGCCTTCAGGAGCAGCGCAGAAAACTGAATCGCTTTTAGGCCACCCCAAATCGAACTGAGGGTCTTCGCACCGCTTACTTTCACACGGTTGAGTGTTGCATAGCTCTTGAGCGCTATAGTCCTATAACCCCTCCCGTTCAATTCAATTTTACATAAATTATTTATTCGCTCATTCATTGACTCAATTGCTCACTCACTCACTCACTCACTCACTCACTCACTCACTCACTCACTCATTCATTCATCTTTTCAAACACATTATCTACTCGTATCGCTGAAAATACAACCTGACTCCTCAGAATTAAAAAGTTCCTTCTTATAAAAAGTGCACTGCGTATGCGGCCTATTGAGAAAAGCCAGCAAGTTAAGAAATGAGTAAGGTTGTCTATTAATTTCACTGTTGTTTCGCGAGAGAGAGAGAGAGAGAGAGAGAGAGAGAGAGAGAGAGAGAGAGAGAGAGAGAGAGAGAGAGAGAGAGAGAGAGGGGGGGGGAGAGAGAGAGAGAGAAGAGAGAGAGAGAGAGAGAGAGAGAGAGAGAGAGAGAGAGAGAGAGAGAGAGAGAGAGAGAGAGAAAAAAACCGTCCCACCTGTAAGATGGAAAGAGGAAGTAGATTCTTGACCAAGTGAGGTCGGCTGCCACTTTGCGTGGGGTCAATTTAAATTAACCACATATTATGATAGGCACATCTTCCAGATATGATCTGTAAGTCGGCAGGAAATGGTTAGATCCATTTGATATTTGATGGGTATTCACTTTATGGTACATTCAGTATTTTTTAATCAATTACTGAAAAAAGGACGCATTAGTAGGGATTTCTTACTGTCTTTAATGTTTCATGTTGACTATCGGAGGAAATTTCCTTCAAAAGCTACAGTGTATTTTGCAAACCTTTGGCTACATACTTTAAAAAAAATGACAACCAAGGACTTTGATTTAAAAAAAAAAAAAAAAAAAAAAAATACGGGGCCCACTTGACCCCATCGATGGCATCGAGTGGGCAATTGCAATGAAAAGCATAGTAGCTGAGAAAAAATATGTTTTGAAAAAGAACAAGTTTTCCGCAGTTAAAAATATGCAAACAAATACAGGGTGTTGAAAAACTGTTCCCGAATATTTCAGGGACGGATTCTACAAGTCAAAATAAGACGTTTTTCCCTATAAACATGGGTACGAAATTGCAGTCTTTTCGAGTTACAGTGTTGCAAAGTTTCCGAAAAACAAATTGAAAAATTGTCATAAATCCCTAGTGAATTTTTCTTAATGCTCGGAAATAGGTACTCTGGTATAGTTTTAGGCGTTCTTGCCGATTTTGGCCGTGAAAATGCTGTATGTAAAAATTTGAGGGGGGTTATGGGGGTTTTTCTTGATTTTTCTCACTTTTTTTGGCCAAATTTTGTGAAAACATGCTTTCGGATTCATTGAACCCAAAAACGATTAGCATTACTCAAAAGTTCGTAAAAAAGTATGCATTTTTAGTCCTTGAAAGTTTTTCCAATTCGTAAACCATTTCCGAGAAAATCGTCCCTGAAGTTGGAGAAGTTGGCCAAGAATTGGCAGAATCAAAGAAAAGGCGATTATTGGCCGACCTCTCCAACTTTAGGGACGATTTTCTCGGAAATGGTTTACGAATTGGAAAAACTTTTAAGGACTAAAAATGCATACTTTTTTATGAACTTTTGAGTAATGCTAATCGTTATTGGGTTCAATGAATCCGAAAGCATGTTTTTACATAATTTGGCCAAAAAAAGTGAGAAAAATCAAGAAAAACCCCCATAACCCCCTTCAAATTTTTACATACAGCATTTTCACGGCCAAAATCGCCAAGAACGCCTAAAACTACACCAGAGTACTTATTTACGAGCATTAAGAAAAATTCTCGAGGGAGTTATGACAATTTTTCAATTTGTTTTTCGGAAACTTTGCAACACTGTAATTCGAAAATACTGTAATTTCGGACCCATGTTTATGGAGAAAAAGTCTTATTTTGACCTGTAAAATCCACCCCTGAAATATTCGGGAACAGTTTTTCAACACCCTGTATAATATAATTTTACCACACATGTTACACGATCGATTTGGAAAACAATTCAAAATTAAAAATTAATGGACAGATTAATAAATAAATAAATTAAAAAAAAAAAAATAATAATAATAACGCAAAGAAAAAAACATTGATGCGAATGTAGCAAGTACCTACAATGAGGCCATTTTTACGGAAAAGTCCTCAATCAGTGATGGTCCATCAGCAATCAACGGAACTTTTAACAAGCATTTACGATTTAACGAGTGGATTATGAGGGTCTTTCTGATTAATCCATGCGTTCATCGTTTTTATTTTTATTTTTTTATTTTACTGTATTTTTATTATTGTTGTTATTATTATTATTATATACTATTTATTTATTTTTTTCCCCCCGTTTTTGGATGAAACCCATTGCGATTCATAATCGTTATCGCTTTGGCGAAACTTTGCAATTGACCCATTGTAAGTTTCGCAAGAGGAAAAATGCCGTAAATTATAAGCGGTAGAGCACATGATTCTTTTTCAAAGATTTTTCAGGACGGACAAGTAAAGAGTGTGGTACAGTACCAGTGCTGCTATCTTATGGCGCTTCGTTGAACTAGGCATAAGCGTGAGGGCGCGAAAGAGCGGGAAAGTTGGTTGTATACGTGCACACTGCACCCCTCTTCCCCTTCACGCTCGAGTGAACTCATCAGAAACATCTGTCATTTTTTTTTATCCCCCCCCCCTCTTCCTCCATCATCCACTCGTGCGCCTGCTTCTGTGTTGCATGTTACGTGCGAAGAATTCGAGATGCTACATGGCACGATCAATTTCATTTTTCAATACCTGCGGTAGAATTTATTGTCTCTACCTTTCACAATCAGAAGTCTATCTTAAATGAAAATTAACAACGATTATGATAAATGGGCGAATAGGCTTAGTAAACAAAATACCCATTTTCACTTCTTCATAATTTTTAAATACTTACGTATCTTCCTGTTCCCCCATCCCCGGAATCATAGTTTTTCGATACCATTAGATTATTAACAGAGAAAAGATTACATTTGAAATCAAAGACTTTCTCAACTTTTTTCATTCAGCAAGAATCGACCCTTACAACACTGAAAAAAAGAATCGTTTTCACACAGTTTTTTCGCTCGTTCGAGCGAGCGAGGTTCCACACTATGAACACATGATCTTTCGCAGCCTCGTACCTCGAATTTCCATTATTCTGAAATAATAACCGCTAGCTGACACATAAAATTGGTAATTGTTTCCGCATATACGAAACACTATATGCATAAAAAAACGGGGGTCCCTGTATATTTGCAGTATTGGATTTAGGGAGGTGGTACACTCCCTGGGGGGCATGAAATCAATTAAATCCTTAAAAGAGGTCCCTATAAAAATAATCAAACATAAAAGATGCCCCTCTCAAAATAATCAAACAGGTGTTTTTGTGTTTTTCGAAATTCGGAGCCGTTCTCGAGATATTCAGCCTGGCCCAGGCTCTTTTCTTTAATTGACACCCTTTACATATGTATGTACGAGGGGCGTTCAACTTATAAGTTTCCCTATTTTTTATCTCCGGCCCTGTTGGTGCTAGAAAAATTTCATTTATACGGTTAAATCCGCCAAATCCTCAGCTTTTCAACGGTATTTTTGTTTTTGAAATTCGAGCAATTTTTGTAGGCACGGAAAAAAACTACGGTGAAAATAACCATACGGATACCTGATTTTGGCACCTGCTAGATGTTATGGTAATGTTGACCAGAAGTATACTATGTTTTGACTAGGTACTAGGTGATGTTACCTGATTGCATGTCGAATTCAAAGTATCGGTAAATGTACCATACTTTTGGTCAAGTTTACTATAACATCTAGCAGGTGCCAAAATCAGGTATCCGTATGGTTATTTTCACCGATCTTTTTTTTCCGTGTAGGAGTAAAAGCTATATTTCTACACCCGTGTCGAAAAAGTCCCCCGCCAACTTTTTCAGCAAAAAGTATTCGCCTGTTTTGAACAACAGCATTCGTCTGATTAGCGACCGTTATCGCTCCGCATACCTGTTGCTGCGCTCAATTTTTGTCGTGAAATCTTATCTGAGATGATCATGAGATGCATTATAATCACATATTGTTGGCAAAAGTATCGCACGTAAAGTTCCCGTCAGATGACCACCGGAAGGATACCGTGATGAATTTTTTCAAGTCCTTAGACCGAGAATTTTTCGCCCAAGGTTGGTTCATCGCTGCGAAAAATGTATCAATCTGGAAGGAAATTATGTGGAAAAGTCGTAAAAATGGAATACTTCAAAAATAAAATGATCTTTTATTTTGAAGTTTTGCGTTCTTCATTCCAAGTGTCGAAGTTAGTTTTTACTTCCCAACTCAGAGGTTGGCGGGGACTTTTTCGACACGGGTGTAGAAATATAGCTTTTTCTCCTACAAAACTTGCTCAAATTTCAAAAACAAAAATACCGTTGGAAAGCTGAGGATTCGGCGGATTTAACCGTATAAATGAAATTTTTCTAGCACCAACAGGGCCAGAGATAAAAAATAGGGAAACTTTTAAGTTGAACGCCCCTCGTATGTATCAACACCCCTGCAACGTTGGTCACCTCCAATAACCTCTCGCGGGAATATGATAGAATTTCGCGCGCAGGTCTTCAGCCGCGACGACCGACGAATAACCAATATGCCACTATGAGGCGTAGGAAAGCAGAAACAAAGATTACAGATTTTTTGAGCGATACTACCCGAGAAAATGTTCGAGGGTAGCAACAAATGAATACACGAAAAACGAAATGAAAAACGTATGTTTTTCACATAATGTTGATATCACGAGATACATTCATCAGACACTCAAGACCTACACCAAAAGTTAAATGCCTATCCGTAAGTACTGATCCCATTGCATTATTGAACACTCCACGTACGATCATTTTTTGCTACATTTCAGAACAAACAAAAACACAAAAACAAAAATTACAAAGAGCATACAACAAACAAATAAATGCACACACACCACACATTCCCACACGCACACACAGTTGAGCTTTGACAACTTCCAGTTATGCAGTTAACTAGCGAAGGTATGCAATCTGCGACACACATGCTGCATATGTTATTGTTGATGGTACGTTGTGAGTTGCGTATTGCATATCCTGGCCAGTGGCGTAGCTATAGGCCCCGCTGACCCCGCCGGGCGGGGGGGGGCGCACCGCATCGGGGGGCGCAAATGTTTTGAGAAGTGAAAGAGGGCGAAAAGGAGAATAGGGAAGGAAAAAGTGGAAAAAAAGAAAAGGGAAGGGAAAAAAGGAAAGGAAGGAAAAGAGAACAGATTGAGAAAAGTAGAAGCTAAGAATTGTAGGGAGAAAACAATGTAAAGGCTCTAAGTGCTTCTGCCAAAATTCACGTTCACAAAGTTCGGAGTTTTTGAAAGTAAATTGTCTACATTAATTTACAATAATTTTTAAAGAAAGGAATTTTTCCGACAAAGGCTCCGACTAGTACGGGTGCAAAGGGGGGCCGGGTGGGGGGGGGGGGGGGGTTCCACCGAAGCGGCCACTTTTTCCTTAAAAAATAGGGGCGCAGCAGTCGAATCGGCAGGAGGGAGCTTGCTCAGCTAGCTACGCTACTGACCCTCGCCCGGATATGCAACCCGCAATTCACCTAATACATACATACATATGTTGAATAGTTTATTCTGCGAGTTGTGTTATAATACGTCCAGGCATACTTTTGACCTTGATGTTACAAAATTTATAGTAGAAAGCTGCCGGATAGAAGTCAGAATGGTTGTACAATAGTCACTAGAGCAGTGACGTAGGCAGCAACTCTTCCCAAGCCATCTCAGTTTCTCGATGAAGGCACGAGTCAGAGAAAGTTTGAAAAAAAAAAATAGAAGGAGGAGCATTGTTTCTCCTGTCTATCCTTGTCTAACAAGTATGTATTAAAGGAAAACTGAGAGAGATGTTGAATTTCGCTCGTTGCGCCGCTGACTAATGAAGGATAAGTAATAACGACTCAAGACAGAAGGGGCCGATAAAAATGAAAATCAACATGCTGACTTTAACTCAATGAATTATGAGATAAATCGCGCATCATTCTTTTTACGCGGGTCTCAACAGAACATACGTCGCACACTGCATCATCACATAGATTTTACAGGACTCAAAATAAATTAGTTTCCTGCCTGCATAAAAAAAAGGTTTAAGATTGATATTTTTAAAATCATAACCAATCAATCTTTTAGTTGTAGACATTATTTTTACCGCAGTTCTTTAATCCTCACAAAATGGCGACGCACATGGCTTATGGAAATAGGCCACCGGTATTTTTTTCCCCTTTATCGCATGCACTATATTTTATGCACATTATTCTAGAGGTATTTCTGGGCAAAAGCTCTGAAGGTTAGAAAACATTTCCATGAACAGATTTCGAGATAGTCTCAAAAATTGACGAAAACGGACTGTTTGGTGAATGAAAATAAGTGTCCGCGGACGCCACCTTTTTGCTGGGGGCTTTTAGACTTGGCCTGGTGGCTATCGTCAATCATGATTCAAACATTTTCTACGAATACAAATCTTGGCCTATAGCCCTGTTACGTATTAATTAGTAACAATAGTTATAATGTATTGATTCATAGTTTATTCAACCAATATTTTATAATAATAAACTTACACAAGTAAGGTTTGACAATTTTAGTGGTTTAGAGGAATAAGATAGGAGTCTTGTTTGCTCTCTTTTTAGTCGCGGTATATAGGTAGACTATTTTCACACAGAGGTTGCTATAGAGAGGTTATTTTAAAAACATGTGATCAAATAAGCTGGAAAAGTGCTTGACAAGCCCAGAATAATAACATTTTAATGCACTGTGCGCCGTGCGGCGGCGCGGCGCTGGGCCGGTGGCGTCTCATCACTTCCAAACAACTTTCAGAGAGAAGTATGGACCGTCGCGTTGGTGGTTGCAGATTTGACGGAAAAAAATACGAGTTCCTCAAGCAATTTAATGTGAAGTGAGCATTTTTGGCAGCACTGTGTCGCGTTGCAGTCGTAGGAGGGGTTGGTCTTTTTTTTTTATCCTTTAGTTTTTTTCATACAAATTGCTATCACCGCTCATTGAAGGTTTTGGCTTTTTTTTTTGCTCCTTTTCCCCCTCCCGATGAAAGTTCTTTTTCTTCTTTTAACAGAGGTCTTTTTTTTTACCCGTCAGCCTGACCCCTAGTATCACTCTCCTCATGCCTCTAGTATAATTTTTTATCCGCTGTCTTGAAGCATTACCCCTCTCCCTGCTTTTTTTCGCTTCCACAAGTCCTGGGGGTAATTTAATGTAATAATTATGTTATCAATTGATCTCGTTTTCCTTGCAGCCCTACTGGACGCACTTCATTCATTTTTCTTCCTCAACCTAATTCATTTATCCGATTTCCTTTCTTTCATTCTCGTCTTGTAATTTTATCGATATTATTTATCATTATTTTTTTTAGTCTGCACTCCGAAGAAAGATGCTCGTATTCTCTTTTAACGGATACAAAAAACGTTTCAGGTTCTTTTCTTCCAGTGTTTTAATTACAAGTGCGGCTCTTGCGGATTCCGCTTTCAACGCGAGCAGCATCAGGAGAGCGATTAAAATTTTGATGCGGAAGTTTTCGACGCCATAGCACGTATTGCTTTCATGAGAGTTTAGCAAACTTTTGCCGATTACTTTTGAGTATGAAATCCATCGGGTTTTTGTATAAGAAAACCGATAAACACACGACGAGGACCTTCAAAATCTACTCATAAAATAAATAATCACCATCCACGGGCGCCCGCAGAAAAATTTCCAAGGGGGGAGGGCAAAATTTGTTAACCCCAATGGAAGGTCTAGGAGATCCACCAACCCCCCCCCCCCCCCGTAAGAAGGGAAAATTTTTTTCTTATCCAAATAGTGCACAATTATAATTTAATAATTATTAACCCATTGTAGGTGTATCAAATAACAATAATAATGTTGAATTCTTTTGATATGATGTATAGACTATAAAGGGACATCAGATCATAACGATCGTAAGAAAAATGTATGATTTTACTATTCTTTGCAAAAAAAATGAGTTAAAACCACAAAATAAACTAATAATGAAGTTTGTCAACTATTACTCCTTAGATTAACATTTCTTTTTCTTTTTTCCTTTCGTTTTTTATAGTGAAATTATGACTTTTTTGAATTCCAGGGGGGGGGGGGGATGTGCCCCCTCTTGCCCCCCGTTCCGGGCGCCCATGTCACCATCTAACAAATAGCAAGGAGTCAGAAGAAATCTGGCTTCTGCATTAGTGTATGGATAAATTTATGAAAAAACCATGGCAAAATTGATGCATGAGCAGTTACAGAAATTATATAGGCTTTCTCTCTCTCTCCCTCAATTTGGACACATGTGTCGGACGAGGATGGTAAAGGGGGCCATCACGTGACTTTATCCTCTTTCTCCGTCCTTTTCTAACGCACGCGTTCAAATAGGAAGCGAGAGAGATAGAGAAATTCCTGTATCCACCCCCAGAAAACAACAAAGAAATAAATCCGTTTGCACATCAGAAACATCTTAGTATATTGGCGCCGCAAAAATCTGAGTTCTGCATGCATTCAATCAATTTAAACCTAAAAAAAAAAAAAAGTCGAACTGAGGAGAAAATACCACATCGTGAACAGTGGCGTATCGTGCAATTTGGCAACGTTGGATGGGGTCCATTTAAACCCATGCAAAAAATCGAATGCAAAGGTGTTCACCGTACACCCAATAGTTCGATCATTTTCATGGGTTTAAATAGACACATTTCAACGTTGCCAAATTGCACGCTACGCCACTGATCGTAGACTACCTGAAAATTGATCCATCACACAAATTTATATGAGAAAATTGCAGCGCAAAATTCCTTGCGATGCCACTGCAGCACCTTGGACAAAAAATTAAATCGATAGTAATTGGGTCATAGTGCTCTGTAATACTTATCGGTGAAAAGCAATGACGGGAATGCGCGAGAAAAAGGACTATGTAAGTTCAGAAGGCTCTTATGAAACATTTCATTCTACTGTTTCCTCTTTTTTATTTCACTCCCCCTTCTCTCAATCATTTGCGTTGGATCTCTTGACTACACTCGAAACCATTTCGGTTTTTTTTTCCTTCTTTTTCTTCTCGAGACGGGCGGTCGGGCGCCCCTATTATTTGAGCTTGATTTGAGTGTGATGACGACTCTGGGCTGACGCAAAGTGGGGAGAAATATAGAATTTTGTCCATTTTTTAAACCAACGATAAAGTTCGAACTGTGGAAGTTCAAACTGAATTACCCCGAAATTTATGATTTGCAAGAATTTAAATACATCATCTATAGCGTGGACGAATATCACGCGACAAAGTTCGTTCCGGACATCATTTTATGAACAAAGAATGCGGCAATGTAACGACAAGAGCTTCAATATCGCAATAGACTGGCTGCGGCCATCTGCTTCAGCGAATTTGAGCTTTGACTCAAAACGTAAAGTGACGCAAAAATAGCAATGCATTTAGGGAGAAATCAAAATTCTTTCAGGAATTAACGAATAGGAAACATCATGTTTTCTGATGCCACTGCGGGGTACTATTCACTATTCAGCCGCGAACCTCGACTTCGTTGCGGTCAAGCAAAACGACTACTTCTAACAGCCTAAAACGAAATTAATAACACGGTTTTTCAGAAAAACGCTATGACGTAAGACGTTTCTGTAATAAAAACTTTTAGTGTCCGAGCACATCAACGTTTCAATTCACGGTGCGGCGACGCAGTAGCGTTTAAGCGCAATTGAACACTTGACTCGAAAAACAGCACATGCAACAAGCGTTTCCCTATGCTGACGTGCCTTTTCAGAAATCAACGATTTGTTTATGAGCCCGCGGATTCGCGAGTGTCTTTGAGGCTTCACCAAAGGAGGGATTGCGTAGTGCACTCACTTACTTAAATCCTACAATATACGAGGCAAGATTTGAGGCTGAGGCACCTCCAAGTGTGCCTGCCACTGGCGCAACCAGGATATCTCCCATCTCTCTCAGTTCCCATTTGAATGTATGAGTAGGAAAAGGACAGAAGGAGGGGGTTTTATCCCCTTGTCCATCCTTGTCTAACATACGTTTTTTAATGGAGAAAAGAGAGAGATGAAGAAACTCTCGGTGCGCTACTGGTGCCTGCCATCACAATTCCATACTTCCAGGCCGAGCATTTCATATGAGTTGATATTGACGTCAATTTGCATACTTAAATAATACGTATTCATCGCGTTTCGAGCTTTCAATTTTTTCCCCCTTCCTCTTCATCCGCAGGGAGAACCTCATCGAGTAACGTAATGAATTGATATGACGCGAAGATTTATTTAACCCAATTTGTTTCTATCTCGAAATGTTGTCAACCTTTTTTTTTTTACTTTCGCCTTCTTCTCTTTCCCAATCATTCAAACCTCTATTATTCCCCAGACTAATTTAAAAAGTAAACTTCGTGAAGATGGGCGGAAAATATGGAGCCTGAATAATTTAAAATCCAATCGTTGTCAGAATGCTTCCGTTCTTCCTCTCTTTTTTCATTATGTGTCACGCAAGCTAAGATGTTGGTTATGAGCTGGAAGACGTCAAAATAGACTCTACCCAACAGAAGCCAAGTCAAAGTAAACTGAGCAAGTAAGAAATGATTGTCAATGATAAGAGGCCGTTTGTAGACAATCGACCATACTATCGTTTTCCTCTCATTTGAACCCATGCAAAAGTATCGATTATTTGGAGGTTCAGTTGATCCCCCTGCGGGTCGATCCTTGAAGTTCCCTTCTTTTAGATAGACTGGATAAGAATGGAAACCCGTGATTGGCGGAGACGATTCACGCAGTTGCCAAGTCTAATAAAAATACGAAATTTATCTAACTGGTTATTAGATGCTCAATTCTGCCCGATAACCAACTAAATAAATTTCGTATTTTGATTAGACTTGGCAACCACGGTGCTTGTCCCCACCAATCACCGCTTTCATTTTTATCCATAGTCTATCCAAAAGTCGGGGATTCCAAGAATCGGTCCGCTGGATACCGATTAGTTCCCGTGCGTTTAAAGGGAAGCGTTATCAGTATAAGTATATCAAAATTCACAAGCAAACCACATAAGTAGCAAGATTCAACGACTAGAAAAAGCTGTCCATTAGCACTAAATCGACGATTTTCATACAAAATTAGCCATGATATTTTACAGCATTAGTGATGCCGATGCTTCTCACTGTTTTGCTTAAACATATAAAAATATCGATTAAAATGATAATTTGTCGTAGGAAATGACGCTTTCACAATGATTCTAACGTGCGATAATATGGCTTTTACAGATATTTTTTTATGGAAGTTGTCCGTATTTTTACGCTGTCACCAAAAGTTGTTTGGGGTCGTTTTTGGACACCATAATCTAACGCGTCAAAAACAGAAAAAAACCCACTAGTCTCAGCAGACAGAAACAAACATTTTGAAAGAAGATGTCAGGATTTACTGGTCGATCAAGCATCCCGCCATGCACACGCACCTTGCGGATAAATGGTCTCTCTTTTATACTTATCATCAAATGTTTTGGCGTTTTCTCATAGACATGTAATTTTATGGATAATCGAAATAAATAGAGTAACTAAGAGTTAGATACAGGGTGTTGAAAAACTGTTCCCGAATATTTCAGAGGCAGATTTTACAGGTCAAAGTAAGACTTTTTTTCCGATCAACATGTGTCCGGAAATGCCCCCCTTTTGAGCTACAGCCCACCAAAGTTTTAAAAAATTTACGGTTTTTTTTTGGAATAGCGACCACTATTATGAATCAAATGTCCTAAGAATTGGTATCTCAGGGTAATTTTACGTGTAAAATCCATTAAGGACCTCGAGAAATTCAGAAATTGAGTCTGACTGTACTTTTCACGCAATTTTGTACCTTTAACGGCACGAATTTTATGTTACGGATTAAAAATTTGAAGAAAAATTACCGAAATCAGATGCGAAAACCCCTCAGAAAGATTTTTGGTCCTCTTTGTTTTCTTCGATACGGCGCGTTTTAAGCGAGATAATCGCTGCACAGCGTGGAAAAGTCAGCGCTTTAACCTGTGTGTCGATTTTACCTGTATAGAGACAGATTTGTAATAAGATGAAATGATAGAACAAATAAATGACGATAAGAGGAATCCAACCGATTCCTTTGACATAGTGATTCTCCAATAGTGAATGGAGAGAGGAATAGAAAGTAGGTTTCTCTAACACTGGTAGAAACTGAAGGAAGGAACAAAACATACATTCCTTTAACACGGATATAAACTGAAAGGAGGAACAAAACATGGATTCCTTCGGCACAAATACGTATGAATAAACAAGGAATAGAAAATAGATTCCATTTAGTTTAGATGAACCCTTGAGGATATAATATTAAAGGCTGCGCAGCGTTCTACGTCACTCGAGCGACTATCACTGCTTTTTCAAAGATTGAGAGAAGAAGACTATCCATTATCCAACTGGACCTCCAAAACGTCTCATTAGGCCGAGCTAAAGGAGTGACTTCGTCCGTCACTATGGTTACTGTATTTGTCGTAACATCAATATTACGTTTTAAAACAGCTACAAGAGAGACAAACCGCTTATTTCTTGGCGGATGCATACCCTTTGAGCCTCAGTATCGCCTAATTGCATGACTCAGCTTTTTCTAGGGACTTGCGACCGTGGTAAAAAAAAACCATTAAAAACAGTAAAATTTTTTAGAAGAAAAAAAAAGAGGGAGAAGGTAAACGAGATAACGGGATGAAAAAGGATGAATAAATGTGCTCATGAGAGAGAAGATAAACGGATGAATTTTGAAAAGGAAAAGGACAAATCTATACTACACAGTGTGTCTCACAAGTCCTTACTAGGCCGAAATTGAAAAACAGGCGCCATCGTAACTAGCATCGCTAAACAACAGGGACCAAATAATGTTCGGTCCCGAGCGTAACTTACGCGCGGTCACATGACCGTGCGTAAGCTCTCTGATTGGTCGAAACCGCACGCAAGATGCACGCAATTCAATGCTCGGGACCTAACATTATTTGGTCCCAAGCCTGCTAGTACTGCGTAGGTAATCAGATCATTGGTTAAAATGAAAAGTTCTACCAACTGCAAGTTAACGAGCAGACTTGTTGTTCGTTCATGAGAGTTATGTGTTTTTCTGATCGGGCCTGGATCAAAAAATGTTGATCCTCGTTTATGGGCGATTAAAGCTCCCTCAACAATCAACAAAAATAATCATCAGTGCAGTGACCATTCGAGATGGTACGAGCACCCATAAACAACAGAGATACGTATGAAGCATTCACGTGGGGGGGGGGGGGGGGGGGAGGTCGGGAGGTCTATAACGCCCGTATTAATGTATACTCGAATTTTTAAACATTTGAGGTTAGGTTTCCACGCATCAAAGAACGTTGTAAGCCCGTAAAAGTGCAACTTAAAGTCCATCAAAGTCTAGTTCTTGCATGGGCGCTCGCAACAGGGAGCCCTCCAACCCCCGAACTCAGAACAATCAAAACTTCACGATAGGAAATTAAAGGAAAAATTATGGATTAAAGGAATAAGATTTTACTTTCATCAATAGTTTAATTTATAATTTTAAATTCATTTTTTACAAGGAATAGTTGTGTAGTAAGCATTATTCTTACTGTCATTATCAACCACTATCGCACTTTGTTCGTAATATCAACCACGTAAAAATTATAATTAATGATTAATGCAACTAAATTAGCTTAAAATAGGACCACTTGGTAGACAAAGTTAATTTTATTCTTTTTATTTGGGAAGGGGGGTCTAGAGTCCCCCAGACCTGCCTATCACTAGTCATTGAGGATTCAACAATTTCGCCCCCCTCCCGGGAAATTTTTCTGCAGGCGCCCATGATGCCTTCTTGGACATACTGTATTTTAGGTGGAACCCTCCGTTTAGTCCAGCCAGTGGCATAACTGAAAATTCACTTGCTCTCTCTTTGCCCGTTAAAATGTGTAAGTCAGAAAAGGACAAGAGGAGGATCAAATCCATCCTCCCATCTTTCTCTTACCTACGCACTCAAACGGGTGATAAGAGAGCTACACTGATCTCTAGTTACGTTACTGGGTTCATCCGTGGCGTCCGGGTTGCCCCTTTTTAATGGTCAACACGCGGATGTGCTTTACGAGAGATGTAGAAGCGGGGCGCGGACGATGTGTGGACACGTTGGAAACGATTAATCTTAATTTATCGAAAATTTTACTCCGAAAATCGGACCCCTTTTTTCCTTGGTGCCAAAAGTGGGCGAAATGACAGGAAGGCGGACCAGGTCAAAACCAGCACCGCGCGTCGAGGTCCTTACGTCATTTATTCACCAAACTAATGATGCGTCGCATCCTTTTGCTTCCTTTCGCCCTCCGTGTATGATTCCACGTGTCACCTCGCTTTGGACTTTGCCGTACGTTTCGCCCATAGTAATAACATTTAGGTTCCTAATGGTCTATGCAGTATACACAGAACCCTCTTGTCCTTTCATCCAAAGACTGTTAATCTAGGGGTATACTACGCAGAAACAGAAGCACAAGAAACGTTTATTTTTCACCAGAGCGCACTATGGTCTGAGATCGGAAAAAAGTGGCCAAAAATCAGTGATGAAAAATCATCAAAAATCATCGTTTTCGACCTTTCAAAATCAATCTAAAACTTTCCAGTGACATTTCTAGGTTAGCATGACTTGTTAAAAATTTTTTCCAGTGATTAAAATTGATCTCAAAAGCTTAAAAATGATAAATTCATGAAAAATTTAGTCTCTGAGTTTTGGCCACTTTTTGACGATTTCAGACCATAGTGGAGCAGCGCGGCGCAGAAAGGATACGAGAGTTCATTGTTTTCAGTACTTTGAGTACTTACACGAAAATACTGCAATACTGATCTATATCAGTGGGCGTAGCGTGCAATTTGGCAACGTTGCAATTCGTCCATTTAAACCCATGAGAAGATGGAACTATCGGGTGCTCGGTCAACACCTTTTGCAGTCGACCTTTCACAAGGGTTTAAATGGACCCAGTACAACGTTGCCAAATTGAGCGCTAAGCCTATATAAATTCAATATGTCAACTTTATTTTTGCAACGGTGCGATTCTCTGATGAGCCGATATTTTATAAAAATATTTTCCATGGTTTTGAGAAAACGAATTTAAGCCAGAAAAGAGTGCATTGATTCTACGTATGATGCGGGTTGCGTCGAATCACCGGTGCATTAGGTGCTCGTGCGAATGCTTGTAAGTATTTACTTGTTTACATTGCTATCCCGTTGTCTGGATGTCAGGGGTTTCAATTTCGAATCGGAGATGTTTACAGTCAGCTGGGGATCGAGACTACTCTATCAGAAGAGACGAATTGTATTTGTATGTTGCCATCACAAACTGAAGTTCTCAAGCCTCTTGACAGTCCAAATTATTTTGTAACTTCATTCCTTAGAGGATGGAGAGAAATTAGTTCTCAAAAATTACTGTGCGCTCATACCAACACATGTCATTTTTTTTTAGTTTCCATCGATTGAACATCGATTGGACCTATCCCTGGAAAAACTCTGATGTGATGCAACTTCAAGTCAATGCTGGTCAGTGCAACCTAATCTAAGTGATACGATCGTTTCAAGTAAGTATTGCAAGCACTTAACAAATTAAAGGAAACTAAGTGACCAATCAAAGTTTTTGGTTTGTGAGGACTTAATTGAAAACAAGAGAGCCAAGCAGCTTTGGGAAACAAGAAATTTATTCCCAACAGCGCAACTGCAGATGCTATGCCGTGACCGAGCCCAGGGCTGCCGTTTTGCGTAGAATCAATGCTATTTTTTAATTCACCGATGATTCCACCGGTTGAGAAAAGATTACACAGTTCAGTACAGTGCTTGACTTTAATAAACTGAAATACTCGCACCTGTAATCTTTTCTCAACCGGTGGAGTCGTCGATGACTTTAAAAAACTTGCGGATATTTTAATTAATCAACGGAGTTTCCACCGATTAAGGAAAGATTACAGATCAGAGTATTTTCGTGCATTACAGTCATACACTGAACTGAACTGTGTAATCTTTCCTCAACCGGTGGAATCATCGGTGAATAGAAAAATAGCATTGATTCTACGCAAAACGGCAGCCCTGACCGAGCCATCAACCGTGACTAGCAGCACCTGACGAACACAAATGTTTTCATAGTACAAAAGAGCATTTACGACTTCATGGTGGAATTTTGGAAGTTCTTGTCACCGCAGCACAAGTTTGCGTTTTTATTTATGTATTTTTTCTTTCTAATTCCTCCCATTTTCTGTTCGTAGAAAACTATAATGATGATGCCGTGTTACCGGCAACTTTATTCAACTTTAATGTTCGCTAGCAGTGTGAACCATGTGCATAAAACTTTCTACGATGAACCTTAATTGATATACGTAGCCAGTTGCTTAACTCGTTTCATATTCAACCCGTTATGAATCATGGGACAGCGACAAAAATTATAGAAAACTTAAAAACTCTCGTGAAATCCCGTTTCAAAAATTTCCCGATCATTTAGACATTCACTTTTTATAAAGTGACACGAAAACGGATAGATAATGGATATCCCAAGTAAAAAAATTCTATGAACTCTGTTCCAATTTTCCATGTAAATTTACACGAATATTATTGTGATTAACAGAGAAATCAATGTGATTTCCACGTCCACATGGAGAATTGGATCTGAGTCCATACATTTTTTTTTAACTACAG
This sequence comes from Trialeurodes vaporariorum, assembly GCA_011764245.1. Lineage (NCBI taxonomy): Eukaryota > Metazoa > Arthropoda > Insecta > Hemiptera > Aleyrodidae > Trialeurodes > Trialeurodes vaporariorum. The sequence continues at coordinate 78,453,540 of VMOF01000002.1, forward strand.
AGGGTCTTCAAAGGTTGATTTTGTTCCGTAATCTGAATGATTTATTTCGAAATAGTGCGCGTGTGTGTGCGTGTGTTTGAAAAAAGCTGTGTGTTTGCACAGACGCGCTCGCCGAGACAGAGCAGAGGTAAGAAGTGTGTGAAGATGAAGGGGGGTGAAGGGACGAGGAAGAAGAAAATAAATATTCCACTCCCTGATGTTGCTGCAGTCGATGACGGTTGAGGAAAAGCGACTTTGACAAATTGGTTTGGTCGCCATGCGTAATATGTAGTTGTGTTTCGCATCATCAGAGAACTCTTTCTTCTTCCTCCCACAAAAAGAGTAAGAAAGACGTAGAGATAAAGGGAGAGAGAAAAAGAGAGAGAGAGAGGAGTGAGAGAGAGAGGGGGAGGGAGGGAGGGAGAGAGAGAGTGACAGAGTTACGCGGCGGTGGGCATGCCGCGCTGTAACACGGCGGTATCGGCAAACCCACCCACCCCTATCAGGAACATTATATGAAATATACCTCCCATGTTCATTTTTCTTCTGTTTTCAAACACTACCCCCACAACCCTACTCTTCAGACCTTAACCATCCCCGCGCCCGCCGCCTCTCTTCTAAACCATTCGCCATCTTCACCTTCGTTTCACTCCCTTATCTTTTCGAATTGTTCAGCTTATCTCTTTTACATACACAAAAAAAAGGAAAAATAATAATAAAAAAAAAAAAACGAAAAAGAAATATCAACCGCGCCACCGACTTTGCCCTTCTATTGGCCGCAATCCTTCTTTTCCTGCTCATCCATCGGGGAGATGTGAACTCAAAACAGAATTGTCATTTTCCCGCTCGATAACAAATATGCATTACTTAAAAAATATTGTTCTCCTCGCTATAGTTTTTTTTTTTTTTTTTCTTTCCTCCCCCCTAACATTTCCTTTTTCCCTTTTTTTTTTCAATCGACTCTGATCTGCATATTTATTCTAAATCCAATAATCCTATTTGATCAAAAAAAGGTTTGTCATTTTGATTCACCTTATTTTAAAAGGAGAGACTTCCGAATGAATTAGTGTGCATCTTTTGATGTTTCTCTCTTTTGCTCGTAGAACAGACGAGCGAGGGAGCAATAAGGCTGATGAATAAGCCGCGATTAGATTACGAGCTCTGCATTATCGATGCAACGCTTTGCACACAGACAATCACAACCAAACTATGGGTAAGCTTTCAGAGGCATGCCCGGGAAATTGTATTTCTGGGGAATATTCCGAGGCAAACCCCCTTTCGAATGATACATATCGCTCAAAAGGGCACACGAAATTGGGTATTTTGGCGCCAACTGCAGGTCAATATCGTTTATCATATTATCCGAGATATCAAACGGCAAAGTTGACAATTGACCTCGTGCGCAATCATCAGGCGAATTTTCGCGATCGAATATCATAAACAATACCAACCTAACTACATATTCGAGGAAACTCAATTGTGTTTTTAGATGTGTTTTCGGGGCATCGATGGCATCAATTCGATTTCGAATTCACCTCCGGACTTGAATTCAAAATCGAATTGATGCCATCGATGACTGAATACACCGAAAAAGTTCGAAAAACACGATCTAGTTTCGTGTTATCCACTGTTGTCATGCGTAGGTTGCCAATTAATGGTTTTGTCGAATATCATCGAATATATTCGTCGCGAAAATTCGCCTATCACTTGACGTTCGACGAGAATTTTCAGAATTCATCTTGATGCAATCATATTTTAAAGGGGAAGGACAAAAAAAAAGTCAGTCAGCAGCACACGCAAGCAGTTTTATTGCAATACTATCAGTGCTAGATGTGGTTCTATCCTCCACTCTTCGTCAAGCGGGGCGCAAGCTTCGAAGTTTCCCATGCGCAAGAATGTAATCGATTGCAGCTAGGGTTTGTATCTCTTGAAAAACAAATTTCAATGACATTGGAACGATGGAGAATATTAAACAGATACTCGATGACTTTTTACGACAAAAGAAAAAGAGTTGTTCATTTAAACAGCGAGGTAGCTGCTGAGATTGGGGAGGGGGAGGGCGGCGGCTGTGATAGTGTTATTATCATTGGAGCGTGCGTTGAGGCGTGAGTGAGGAGAGAAGAGTAGAGAAGTTTAAGAGAGCACTGGCTCGAAATGTCAAAGTTCGCGGGAAAGGAAAATAAAAAGAATGAGAAGGACTTTGTGCGACAAAAGGGTGCTTGGTGTACTCAAAACATTATAATTCTAAAAAAGAAATACTATATATAATTGATCTTTCGAAATGTGCAAGCAAACGCAATTACGCTCTCCCACGTGTTTTTACCGCCGCACCACGCCATTCTCTCTCTCTCTCTCTCTCTCTCTCTCTCTCTCTCTCTCTCTCTCTCTCTCTCTCTCTTCTCCTCCTCTCTCCCCCTCCTCATACTCTTAGATCGATAGCCAATAGACCATTGTTGCCTTATGGAATGTGAACTCAAAATGAATATCTGTATCCTTCGAATTGACAGCTAGGGGTTGCATGCTAGCCGTTTCGAGCATAAATACGTACTTACAATAAGTAAACTTCCGACATTAAAGACCGCATCAAGTACCAAACAACAGTTCTATTTTTAACTTGGCCCTTGGTTTTAGAGCCCCCAAACATTTTTATACGTTTGTGCTCCCCAGGAGGGGCTACCAGAAAAATTCCCTGAGACGATCCCTATGGGGTGATACATCGATCAAAAGGGCATAACAAGCTGGGCGTTTTGGCGCAAACCAGAGGTCGATATCGTTTTTCACAATCGGGACATCGACTTTGGTAAATGGGCCTTCGGCCCGGCTTTCGGGTGGGCGTTACTTTTGAATAACCCTGTATATTTGAATGATTGGCTTTCAATACTTCCATCACATTTAAGAGGAAACAATACGTTTTTGACTTAGGTGAAAATCATAAGAGTACCTTTCCCAGGAACTTTTTTACGCTCCTTCAGCCTGATTCATCAGATTTTCATAGAGTAATTGGCAAAAAAGTTACGAAGACTTGAAAATCGACTAACCCACACTTAAAAACAAAGAGCTTTTCTGACAACACCAGAGAAAAAATACGCAATATAAAACACCCTGTAACCAATTCTTGAGAACTGTTGCCCAACACTTTGGACACAGTTAATGCAAGAGTCAAAGAGCATTTTGCCAACGCTAGACTGAAAAAACTTAAAAGCACATCTCTTAGTGACCACCTAATTAATGAAAAACACCAGATTGAAAATTGTACTACTAAACTTTTATTCCGCGAATTTAAAGACAAATTATGTCTACATATTCGATCTCAGCTCAATTTTTCCTTGAGATTGACTCCAATTTTCACGAAATAGGCCAAGGTTTGTCTGAATTAACAGATTGAGCTCTGAAGTTTCCTGAACTCATCATTCACCTTAATCTCGAGCTATTTGCTTGACATTTGGAGTCAATCTCAAGGAAAAATTGAGCTGAGATCGAATATGTGGTCATAATTTGTCTTTAAATTCGCGGAAAGAAAATTCGGATAGAACACAGAATTTAAAGAAAACGTTACAAAACAATGAAGTTAGCGGTAGCCGTTTAACAAAAGATGGTCCGAGGACGGATCGTTCAAACTCGCCTTTGAAGGAACTGACAGTGAGAGACCTTTTTAATTTGTCTCACATCTTTCTTGAATGCCCAGCAGTGTTGTCAAATAATGAGTTTTCGCTCGGCAGCCCATGGCTCTTAACTCGCTGAATAGACTATAAGTGTAAGCGTTGCTTTTGCTTTTGCTTTGCTTTGCTGCGGCAACCATGTTAAAAAATTGAACTGCGAGGAAGAAAACGGGCTGAGAAAAGCAAAGCGCTCAAAGGGTAAAATATTACAGTGTAAAAGCAGGAATACGCGCTTTTGCTTTTCCGCTCGGACGGACTGGAGATGATTGAAAACTGTTAGGAATGGAATACACTATCATAAAAAAAGAATGGAGACAAATAAAAGAAGATAGACAGAGAGGGAGTGGAAGAGAGACTAAGAGCGAAATAAAAACAAGAAAACTCATTAATCGTGGCCATAGTGCCTGCTGTGATACAACTAGTTTCTTTCTCCACTTCCTCCACTATTCCCATTATTTCCACTCTATTCAGTACCTCTCTCTTCCCTCCTTTATCTTGCACTCCACCGCAAGTTCTCTCGTGTGCATTAATGCGATATCCTGCGAAAGTTGCGAGAGAACTTTCCTCCTAAATGTCAACTTTAGACCTTGACCCAAAGCTTGACATTTGAATACTGAACGCAAGATTCAGGGGCAAGGCCAACTCCAACTGCACAGTGCTTACTCTCGTTAAGTTCATAGTTCACACGCATCGAAGCTTTTAAAATGAGGATTTTCCTACGAGGGAGAAATCCAGCGTTCAACAAGATTCGTTTCTTTCTATTGGATCCGTCGAGTTTTTTTCCGCTCGCTTGAAAAGCTGATTCTGATATTACGTCTAACTGTTCGTCTATGATGGACTAAACTGAGATACTTTCGTAAGTAGAGCTCTTTTAAACACTTTCGCTGCATTAATTCATAGTTCGATGACATTAAAGGTTGTAATGACTCCTCTTCCATTAAAGCCCCCCGCGTCAGCGAGTCGCATGTGCGTACACGAGAATCTGTCTCTCCCTCTCTCCCCTCTTCTCTCTCTATAAATCGAACGCCTGCGTCAGAAAAAGGAGATAGGGGGGGGGGGGGGCTTCGGTATAACTTGATAACCCCCTCTACTATCCTCTTCTAGCACGCGTGTTCGAGCGGTCGGAGAGAGAAAAGAGAGAGAAAAGAGAGAGAGAGAGAGAGAGAGAGAGAGAGAGAGAGAGAGAGAGAGAGAGAGAGAGAGAGAGAGAGAGAGAGAGAGAGAGAGAGAGAGAGAGAGAGACAAATTCCTGTTGCTGTGGAATCACCATGAAAACAAGAAAGAAATCTAGAATGATGTATTCACTTGTAAATTTTTAAGGTGTAACCAGCGAAGGAACCCACATTTGGCTGAATCTTTATTACATCCTTTTCGTGCTTTCGATTTCACACAGTTAAAGCCCTAAGTCTTGCGATTCCTAACCATACCGCCCTTTTCATTCAACGAAGACAAATTGCAGTAATTTGTCCTATCTTGATGTTTCGAATGAAGTTTTTTAACTTTGTATTCTCTAGGGTTAAAACGGGATAAAATACACTTATTTAATATTCATTGATACTCAGAGCTGAAGAAACAAAGTAGGCAAGGACTACGGGACGTAATTCGGACGTAACGAAATTCAAAATCGTCTAGGAAAACGCCGCGTGCATGATAGCAAGTGCGTGAAAATAGAAATAAATCAAGAAGAATTATTAAAAGCCGCGGCATTTTGAGTGGACATTAACAGTGTTCCAGTACGTTATTGAGGTGTTTCAAACAAATACAACTTACCGGGGAATTTTTGTTTCCGTCCTCGTCAAAGTTACGAATACAAAGGAGACGACATTAAAAAATTAGACCAAAGAAAAATCCTTGAGAAGGGATGGGTTCACGAATTGTTAAATGAAAACAATTTAAAGATCGAGATTTCATAAAAAGTTTTGAACGAGACCGAGAATCTCCCCATTGGAAGGGTGGTTGATATTAGGCAATTAGTTGCGACAACTTATCTTTCAACGGAGAATACGTATCAAAAGGCCTCTTTGGTTCAAAGTGTTACGGTTAAGTGTTTAAAATGAAAGTATAATTAACCCCGAGTTGAAAGCTTCTTAAGCCAAAAGCTCGTTTAGCTTTTTTTAATTTCCTTATTGAGAACCTCGCAGTTTTGTGCTCCTTTGATTTTTTTTCTCAATAATTGTTGCTTGTTGCACGTCACTGGTAATTTTCCTTTTAAACTAATGGTTTATTTCCCCCAACGCTGTAAATTTTTGAGGAGATGTAAAGAGAGCATCATGGGATAATATCAAATGCATTTCTTTCGAGAGGAATTTGTGTAAATGCTGCCAGATTCAAGCGAAAACATATTCCAAGATATCTCTAGGCCAAGCACAAGCTAAGCGTAAGCGTCTTGGTGTGCAGCATTGGAGTATCATCTCTCTCTCTCTCTCTCTCTCTCTCTCTCTCTCTCTCTCTCTCTCTCTCTCTCTCTCTCTCTCTCTCTCTCTCTCTCTCCCCCTTCCTCCCCCTTCCTCACCCTTTCCCTCTCCCTCTCTTTGTCCGACCCCCCAAGAGAGGTTAAGGGGCGTTTGAAAACATCGAACATGATTTTGGGATCCAAGTCCCTATTTGACTATTCATTTTTAAAATTTAAAAACTAGCCTTCTCGAAAAAAACCCTATCCAGATGTGCCGGGCACCCTGTGTAGTGTATACATATGTTGTATGTATGTATGTATGTATGTAAGCTGTTCTAGAAAGTAAGAAAAGCTTTAAAATTGGTGTTTGACCAAAGCCAATTTTAAAAGCTTTTTTTTTTTTTTTTTTAAAAGAACCTGCGGGCTGATCGTTTACTTTTATACTTTACACCAATAGTTGAGACTCTTAGAGTGACGCTAATGGTCGAGCATTGTAAGACATGGCCGTTGCTATGGTAATCATAGTAAAGTTTCCTAATAGCTACAGCTTTATAGGCAACTCGTGGGTCGCTGCTAAAAACGGGCAATTTCTTTATGGTTAAAGCAAGCAACAGTCAAGTCTTATAATTCTAGACCAAAGTGCACTCATTGGCAGTCTTGACCATCGGCTCAACGTAAAATTAAACGACCAGCTCGCTGTTAGTAGAAGGGTTAGGTATTGCGCGATGAATATTTTGTAAGAATTCGTGAGGCCGAAGGGTTACCGCTCAAGTAACGTCTTCAGCTCCCACGCACTCAATCTTAGTTAAGGTAAGGAGAGGATTGTGTTTCCTCTATCTTCCTTTCCTCCCCCTTTCTCCTTTCTTTTTTTAGCGATAGGTCTCTCGATAAGAATCTTACTCGACGCTAACTTTATCCGAGAGCGATGCTGAAATCACCCTTATTATTTTTGATGCCTAACCTAATCCTTGAAAGGGAGACAAAACAGGAAAGAGAACAGAATCCTTTAAATGTCGTCCCCTCCCTCTCCCTTTTTTTTTAGAATTCATTTAAACAATCGGGATTTGGTTCGAGGTATAAATCAAAGACAGATTTGAAGAAAATGAAAGAAACATTAGAATCAGTCTATTCGACTTTATAATAAACTCATCGGCTGAAAAGACGAAATAAATCACGGAGTAAAAAAAAATCGCTGTTTGAAGGGAAAAGAAGGGAAAAGAGCGGAAGAGACCTAAGTCCAGAGACGGATCTAGAACTTTACTCTCCTCATTTTTTGTCCCTTTAAACGCGTGTGTTAGAAACGGATAGAACAAGGAGGCATCACGTGACCCGAGTCCCTATCGCTGTCCTTTTCTAACGCGTGCGTCAGAACGTCAGGAGAGAGAGTAACACAACTTCTTGGATCCCTCTTTGCCTATGTCACATGAGCAAGCCGTTTGTATTTGACCCTTGTCTTCCCTGCTTCAACTTGCGGAAGCCTATTTATAATCGGTCTCGTATATTTTCCTAGAACGAATATTCTCCTACATGCTCCACGTACCGTGCAGGGATCGCTAGTTTTTAAAATCTTACCACTTTAAGGGCCACGTCCTCTTCCCACAATAAATTTCCTCGAGTTGTCCAAAACCGCGCTAAACTTCGCATGAAAAGAAAAGAAAAGAAAAAAAAATGGAAAAAAAAGAAAAAGAAAGTAGGAAGAAATATGAGTAGGCGCGTAATAAATAAAAGAAGATGCCACTGTTATTCAAATTATGAGATGCATTGGTTATACCGGATACTCAATCGAAGCGAATCCTCTCTTTTGCCTCTCCGATCCGAAGTCCAAACGCCTCTTCGCCCTCCGCCATACATCAGTTCCAGCTTTAAAGGGATAAACTTGCAACTGACCGGAATGGATTGAGTACATCTTTAGTCCCGAGCTGGAGAGTGAAATCTGATCTATAAACTCGCGGGAATTTTGTATCTGTTCAGCCTATAGTAAGTATTGATCGTTCGTCGAATACAAGTTTACATCATGCAGGTTTGAAATAATTACGAAGTATGTATATACACGACTCCTATTGCATCCTCTATTCCTAGATCCAGACGAATGGTACTGCCTGCTCAATAGGCTAGGCGCTTGTGTAGGAATAGGGCTGAGATAGGAGATAAAGTCACGTGATAGGCCCTAACTCCACTTTATTTGAACACAACTGTTTTTCACAGGCAAAGAAAAAAGAAGACAAGATACCTGGATACGGTTTCATGCCAAAAAGTTGTACTAGTGTAGGTAAACATAAACTCTCCCACCATTGAAAAATTAATTTAAGTAAGTACTTAAAGTTTGTTTGATCATCAAACGATGACAGATTCGTAGGGGACACGACCCATCCCCTCCTTAGCCTCTACTTACACCTCTTATCAACAAAATAGCCCCAAAGCTTTTCCTGCAACGTTTTAACATCAAAATTGTACGGGCTGCCCCCTCCCCAATGTCAGAAAAACTTCGCCTAGACCCACCACTGGGTTGGTGAACAAATAAACAAATACAGAAAAGTCCATCAAAATTGGGGCGATCGGTGCAGCAAATACTCTTCTCCGAAGAATTTTAACGCTTAACTGCAGATGAGCCCAGATCTGGAACAATTACTTTGAAGCCTTATCTAAAAGTAAGGGACTTGAGTTGTACTGTCGCTGCATGGTGGGTCACATGTGGAACAGATACTAAACGAGTAAGAATTGTCGATTTTGTCATAGAGCGCGCAGCACAGGATAGAGAACGTGCAGAGTGGTTGAAAATAGGTTACTGAAAATCTGATAGAGATTTTCCGATTTTCATCGTTATGTTTGGGAGTAACGCAGGGGTACCATATACAAAAAAAAACAACTATTGAAACTTACTAACTTATTTTTTACTACTTTAATTTTTTTTTTTTTTTTTTTTTTAGCCCGAAAACTTTATTTTCAGTTGCATGATAACTTAAATGCAAGTAAGGCCATATTTGGAACAATTAATATTCAGGCTCTTTACCATTAATATAATGGAAAGAATTTTTTCACTATTTTTCCCTGTCTCAAGGATCAAAATTGTACTGAAAAAAAATTATTTTATTGAAAAAAAAAAAAAAAATCATGCAGTAAAGGGTTAAAATGAAGAAGAGTCGTTGTTGCACCAAATCAACATGAAGCAACGGGTAAGAGACACACTCTTCTCAAAAGAATGTATTTTAAACGAGAGCAGTGCTGTTCTTGTACCAATCCAAAATGAAGCGATAGGGGCAACAAAATCTACTTTTCGGGGGGGGGGGGGGGAAAAAAAAGAGGAAAAAAAAATGTAATTAAAATGGTTGAAGTGAGTGTCGTTTCTGCGCCCGTCGCCTCAATTTAACTCTCGAACTATAAATCAAACTACTTTTCCCGACTCCATTTAATTAGCTCCGTACGGTCCTCCGAAGTCGAAATGGCGCACAGCTTTCATTTGTCCTTCCCTCAATCTGGTTTGATGGAGGAGAACGAACTAATTTTAAAATTGAGGAAACGATCGCAAAATATGATATAAAAGGACGCAGCGTGAGGAAGGTTGGACAAGGAACCACTAGCTATATTTATGCACCCAACCTCTGAGGCAAGCATGGACCGATTTAAAATTGAAACGGAGATTTCCGAAAAGGGGGCGGACTAGAGCTTTTCTTTAAAATGTCACAACAAGATCTGGCTGAGTTAGTGATAAATGATGCGGTGTCCCCAACGCTATTATTATCACGTTATCGATCACTTCCTTGTGTTTAGGATACGCGGGGTAGAGGGGTGAGGGGGACTCCTCCTCTGAAGTTTCATCACGTATCTTGTGCAGACGTGTATCTCAAATCGACATTTCAACAATTACATTTGGCCTCCCTCCGTACCTCGGTCTTCACATTTTATTGTTAAGGTTTCCAATAAAAAAAAAAAAAAAAAAAAAAAAAAAAAAAAAAAAAAAAAAAAAAATGAAAAAGAACAAGTTATTCGCATTTTCGCCTTATTAAATTCACTAACGTGGCTAATTCAATCATTGCTGCAGGCTACTCCTCCATGACCATTAGTCCAATAAATCGATTTTTCTTTAAAACAGCAGAGGTCTCTTTTTTTTAGCGGCCTCTTGCCGAACACGGCATTAGAGAACGCAAAGCGAAACTAACTCAACGTTCTTACCGACATGACATGACGCTCGGAAAAATTTGGAATGTTGCGCTAATGTTACACGGAAAAAAAAAACTACGGTGAAAATAACCATACGGATACCTGATTTTGGCACCAGCTAGATGTTATGGTAATGTTAACCAGAAGTATACTATGTTTTGACTAGGTACTAGGTGATGTTACCTGATTGCATGTCGAATTTACTCAAAGTATCGGTAAATGTACCATACTACTGGTTACTACTCGTTTTCTCTTGACAATAACAACTCACTGACACAATGTAAGCCTCTGACTCAGTGACTTGAACATAATACGAAAAGCTGAATAATTATGCAAGTTCACAGGGACAAAGCAAGATATTAGGGCATCGTAACTTAGTCACAGTATATGATTAGCTTTGATTTCCACGTCTTTTTTGTTTAACGTTAATTAGTCTGTTTCATTTTTATCACAACATAATTAGCCAAGGGTGCGTTAGGAAGAAGAATTAATTAGTGTCTCTAACAGTGGCGGCTCGTGCGATTTGGCAACAGTGTTTTTATCCCATTTAAATACATGGAAAACAATCGAAACTCGAGGAGGCTGCCAGCCTCCGCTTGAATCGATTTTTTACCTAAGTTTAAGTGGGAAAAATCCATGGTTGCCAAATCTCACGGGCCGCTACTGGTCTCTAATCAATCCGCTCATTTTCATTGAACGTCCAAAGGAGACGCATACTGAAAAACTTAGATGACTCGTATTTTTGCCGTCTTGCTTATGTAACACAATTTATCAATGGATTACAACACGCAACTAATCCTCAACATCTTTTTATACCGCTTAATTATTGCGGAATGAAAGGTGATCAAAGCTCGTTTTATTCATGCGCGGATCCAGGGAATTGTCATTCTCTCTCCATCCGCCCTTTCGAACGCATGAATCAGAAAGGGCTAGACGGAGGAACCATCACGTGACTTTTGCCCCTACCTACCTCCTTTTCTAACACATGCATTGATATGGGGACAGAGAAAGGAAGAAATGGTGTTGGATCCGCCTACGATGGTGCTTTCTCGGTAATCAGCCCAGCCGTCATCTTGACCAATGTCACATTTTTAGAGCTTCGTAAATTAAGAATTGTCTCCAAGCACATGAATACATTCTAAGCATTGAAAACATTTGATACCCGAATGATCGTCTCACGAAGCAACGATCACCAAAATATTCAAAGATTCATTCTGATGATTTTAATTATTATAAAAAAAATTCTAAAGGCTAGACACAGCCAGAAGTCGCAGAGTACGAGATTTTACTGTAAACCAATTTTTTTTAAAGTGTAACCAGCATTGTTTGACAAATAAATCACAAAAGATCTTAATGAAAGTCTCCATTGGCAACATTGTCAATGAGGAAAGTCGATCTTCCTCGAACCGCGGAATCGGAAAAAGGCATCTTAGGAGGAAAGATGCAGGACTAAATAATTACTAGGGGCTAGGGGCGCGGCATTGTCAGAGAGTGACCTATTGTTTGGGTTTCTTTAATTTAAGGCTTTAATTTGGTCGCTTAAATTACGTGCATCGTTATTGATGCGCCGCTTTTCACTTGAATCAATCAAAGAGTAAACAAGAGTCGCAATTGAATGGAAGGCCTGCGTGGTCGACGCAGATAACGGATCGGAAACGCGGGCTGGCCTCTGATTGGCTGCAAGCGTGGTGCTAAAATGTCTTAGGGTATAGGGAAATTAACACGGGGTTTTCGTTCCGGGACGTTTATCTCGAAACCTGTGCAAAATCATCTCTAATTTATGCGAGTCGATTAAGCAGAATTTTTCAAACACATTGATAGGTCATAAGTGCCACTTTATTGCAAATTCGAAAATACTATTTCAGTTGAAAAGTACGCACAGTAGTGTGTTTACATGCTTGGCGTGTGTTTGAGTAACTCACAATTATGTGTACTTTTCAACTGCGACAGAGACAGTCATCTCGAATTTGCAATATACTGGTACTTGTGACCTATCATTTTGTTCGGAAAATTCTGCTAAATCGACTCGTACTAATTGTTTTGAGGCAATTTTGCGCAGGTTTCGAAATAAGCGTCCCGGAACGAAAACCCTGTGTTAATTTTCATAAGGCCAAAAACAGTTTGGCACCACGATTCCCCCCCCCCCCATTTCCAGCCAATCAGAAGCCGACTCATGTCAGCATGGACCACGCTGGCTTTTAATGCAATGGGTCTGTTGCACACTTCGGCTATAGCGTTTTAAAGTATCAATTCCTATGTAAAAAGCCGAGAAAATAACAATGGCAGCATCAAATAACACTGAAATTAAGTATTAAACTCACAAATTGCGAAAAACACTAGACACTGTTCACCCCTGTATCTTTCCACCACGTGCACGATATTTCGCGAAATTAGCGCGGCACATTCAAATAATCACGGCCGACTGTCATCACAGCTGACTTCATAAACAAATAAACAGTAACCACTGGCGGCGTCTGTTCGAATTCTTACGTTTCAATGTCCTCAAAAGGTTGTGAAAGGTACGGAAACCGATATTTGTGTCGAAAACTTATCAAAATGAAACAATAACTCACAGGAGTTCCAAGGATGATTCCAACTTCGCTCATCATGCTTGGAACTCCTGGGTGTTATAGTTTCATTTTGATAAGTTTTCGACACAAATGTCGGTCTCCGTACCTTTCACAACCTTTTGAGGACATTGAAACGTAAGAATTCGAGCAGACGCCGTCAGTGTTTACTGTTTATTTGTTTATGAAGTCAGCTGTGATGACAGTCGGCCGTGATTATTTGAATGTGCCGCGCTAATTTCGCGAAATATCGTGCACGTGGTGGAAAGATACAGGGGTGAGCAGTGTCTCGTGTTTCGCAATTTGTGAGTTTAATACTTAATTTTAGTGTTATCTGATGCTGCCATTGTTATTTTCTCGGCTTTTTCTATAGGAATTGATACTTTAAAACGCTGCTCGCTGTAGCCGAAGTGTGCAACAGACCCATTGCGACTCTTGTTTATTCTTTGGAATCATTAATCAAATTTAATGAAGTCAAAGTTTGCAGCATACACATCTTCATGAGTCCAACTTAGTCGACGCGACGCAACGACCAATTTCTACCTTATTCGAGCATACAACTATTCCTGCTTTCCGGATCTGGTTTTGTATCACGCGAAATTGAAGGCGCACGCGACTCCTATACCGGTCGCGGTCATCCCACTATGGGCCGGGAAGGCAGGCTACGCGAGAATAATGTCATTTTGCAAGTGTCAGTTTTTGAAATTTCAATTAAATATTCGATAAGTAGACAAAAGACATCATAAGGAATCAGAAAATACCCACATATCATGGTCAAGGTGCAGACACGACTACACGAGCGGACGGGGGGGGGGGGGGGGCTGAGATGGTTACCTCCGTAACATCCAAGCTCGCTCCGCACGAATCGGGTAAGATAGCGCGCGCTCAATGTTGATCTCTGCGCTACTTCATTAGTCAAAGTTCAACGAATTGATTCCAAATCACCGTGGCAGATTTATCTCAAGGTAAGCTTTCTTTCGATAAACAAATCTTTGGAAAAATATTAATTTAAGTCGCCAAAAATGCGATGCAAACATGGCGTCCTTTTTACTTCGATTTTGCGGTAATATTACGAGTAAACAGTTGTCAAGATTTTTTCGCTTAAAAGTGCTTGGATTTTTGCCGGCAGATATTGATCTACAGGCCTTTGAGACCAACTTCCTGCATAGTTTGGCTGCAATAAGTTGCAACAACTCTTGGAAAACATTTTTTGAAAAAAACCAAACTAGTCATAGAAAAATAAGCGGGATTTCAGTTTCATGATCATTCCTCTTTTATTATGCCTTTAGGTATTTTTTGTTGTTAAAAAGATATGTTGCAATTAGTAATAAAAACATTACTTATAATCTTGGATTAGCATACGTCATCTGAAATTTCCAGTGTTGCCAAATGTTGTAAAATATTCAAGCACTTTTAATTGATTCAAATGGGAAAAATTGAATAAATTCAAAAAAGGGAAGGATGATAATCGTTCTTGCAAAGCACTTTACAGTAAACTAGACCCTTTGCCCGCGATGGAGGCTAGCTGTGTTGCCAGATTTAAAGGAAAGTTTGCGAGTTCCCCTTGCATCATGGCAGGTGTCTCAAATGTTCAATCAAACCTGGCAACACCGGCCTGTCGCTCGCACTGGTTGTTGATACAGCAGTTTCTGAAAATAAAACACTACGAAAGTACCTACTTTGTCGAATGCCGGCGTCGGCCATCTTTGCTGCTCGTGGTGCATGCATGCAGGGTTGATTCGACCTTTCTACCGCTACCTTAGGCTTTCCTTAAAACGCATTTTGTGGGTTTAATAGTGGATTTTGAGACTATTTGATGCTCTCAATGTTATTTTCACGCAATTTTACACTAGAATCAACAATCCATAACGCTGTGGCAGAGGTATGCAACAGACCCATTACCACCTGTCGCATGTTGACCGCTACTTCGGTGTTCGTCCAACAAGAACTATTATCTGCTAGATTTTACTTAACAGGCCGTCAAAACCTTTTATAATGTCACCGTCAACAACAGTCATCAAATAACTCCAGTTAAGTTTCTCTTCGAACTTTGGAAGTGTCAGTTGGCAGCACAGCGGTTTGATTAAACACTTTTAAACGTGCACGGAAAAAAAACTACGGTGAAAGTAACCATACATATACCAGATTTTGGCACCTGCTAGATGTTATGGTAATGTTAACCAGAAGTATACTACGTTTTGACTAGGTACTAGATGATGTTACCTGATTGCATGTCGAATTTACCCAAAGTATCGGTAAATGTACCATACTTCTGGTCAAGTTTACCATAACATCTAGCAGGTGCCAAAAGCAGGTATCCGTATGGTTGTTTTCACTAATCTTTTTTTCCGTGTGTACAGAGGCTTTGGAAAAATAGGATGTAGAAAACCTTGATGTTCAATCAGTTACGTCTCAAAATTTCTGCGATCCAGAATAGTTTAATGAATCGTTCTCGAGAAATAGAACTGTTTTAGGTGCCAGCAGCAAAGCGGCTCACAGTGTTTTGATTCAACAGTTTTTTCCTGGTTAGTTGGGCGGATTTCTTTTATTCATCTCCAGGGTATTAACGTTCCCCTATCAACTATTATTCTACCGCGTAATTGATTGGAGACGTTCTCCGTAGTTTTCACCCAGTGGGGTGGGGGATGCTGGGATGGTGAATGCCCTCCTTCAAAGTGTCGTTTCTATCCAGTAATAAACGGTAATACGCTGAGCAAAAGACAAAAGGAAGCGGCAACAATAGTGTGAATGAGAGAGAGAGAGAGAGAAAGAGGAAGGGAAAGAAAGAGAGAGAGAGAGAGAAAGGTGGGGACGTGGGGGGGGGGGGGGGGGGAGAAAGTGCATCGGAGCCCCCAGCCTACAAGCCACAGTCCGCGTTTCGATTCATTAAAAGCGCGTATACTACAGTTTGTTGGGAGGTGTAACGCAAATCAAGAACGACAAGTTGCGAATCATCTCAGTCAGTGGCGACAGAAAGACGCGGTTGGACGGGATTCGGGGAGCGGTTGGGTGTGAGAGGGGGGAGGAGACAAGGTGGAGGAGAGTGTGAGGGACTCTCAATCAAGGGGACGCGCACGAACTGATGCAAACTATTGTCCCCGGGAATCATTAAGGAATCAAAGTACTCGCCTCTTCTTGCGAGTGCAGTGCAAGCTGCACTTTTTAATATACATATGTTAGAAATATTGAGATGGGTGCAACAACAACGCTTCTCCCGTTTAAAGTATATCAGAGAAGTGTCGAAACTGCAACCATCCCTTCAATTGAGTCTGCCAAGACACACGCACAGAAGTGTGTACGTGCGTGCGCGCGAATGCATTTGCTGTAAAAATAGTACAGTTGCAGAGTATTCCTTGCGGGCACTGTTGCCACAAGCCGACTCCGACTTTCAGAGAAACAATTTGTTCTCTCGAGAAATGTCCTTCAGTAGCACAGATAAGAATTTAGCAACATTGCATTTTGTCCAATATAAAAGTCGAACTATAGAGGGTTTTAGTAATGGCGACTGCCGGTGATTAGCGTTCCAAACAAAGCCGGGTTGTCTCTCTCGCTCTCACGTGACCCCTATGTACTGCCATCTCACTCTAATTTCAAAAATCGTATTTAGAGACTTATTATGTGAACTTTTATGGCAGAAATGAATTCTTCGAGGCATTTTAATGCAATTTTGATAATAATACGTCGTAAAACAAAGCCCTGTATACGAATTTCGGAACTAGAAAGAGATGGATATACATAAGGGTCACGGGAGAGTGAGTGAGATAGTTTGGAACGCTACGCGGGTTTATCCCAACCGATTGCAACCGATGAGCGCATTGTTGTGTTTGTTGGCTAACCGTTGACTTTGCACTAAAACCGTCTATTGGATGTTCTCGGAGGCGAAGAGAAAATGAGAAGCATTGTGGAAGAGAAAATGAGACGATCTTTCTCAAGATTGCTCAGACTGATAAAGGTTTGCCCCAACCTCACTACAGGGTGTTGAAAAACTGTTCCCGAATATTTCAGGGGCGGATTCTACAGGTCAAAATAATACTTTTTTTTCCTATAAACATGGGTCCGAAATTGCAGTCCTTTTGAGTTACAGTGTTGCAAAGTTTCCGAAAAACAAATTGCAAAATTGTCATAGCTCCCTCGTGAATTTTTCTTAATGCTCGTAAATAGGTACTCTGGTGTAGTTTTAGGCGTTCTTGCCGATTTTGGCCGTAGAAATACTGTATGCAAAAATTTGAGGGGGGTTATGGGGGTTTTTCTTGATTTTTCCCACTTTTTTTGGCCAAATTTGTGAAAACATGCTTTCGGATTCATTGAACCCAAAAACGATTAGCATTACTCAAAAGTTCGTATAAAAGTATGCATTTTTAGTCCTTACAAGTTTTTCCAATTCATAAACCATTTCCGAGAAATTCGTCCCTGAAGTTGCAGAGGTTGGCCAATAATCGCTCTTTCTTTGAATCTGTCAATTCTTGGCCGACTTCTCCAACTTCAGGGACGATTTTCTCGAAAATGGTTTACGAATTGGAAAAACTTGTAAGGACTAAAAATGCATACTTTTATACGAACTTTTGAGTAATGCTAATCGTTTTTGGGTTCAATGCATCCGAAAGCATGTTTTCACATAATTTGGCCAAAAAAAAGTGGGAAAAATCAAGAAAAACCCCCATAACCCCCCTCAAATTTTTGCATACAGTATTTTTACGGCCAAAATCGGCAAGAACGCCTAAAACTACACCAGAGTACCAATTTACGAGCATTAAGAAAAATTCACGAGGGAGCTATGACAATTTTTCAATTTGTTTTTCGGAAACTTTGCAACACTGTAACTCAAAAGGACTGCAATTTCGGACCCATGTTTATAAGAAAAAAAAATCTTATTTTGACCTGTAGAATCCGCTCCTGAAATATTCGGGAACAGTTTTTCAACACCCTGTATAGCGGATCCAGGAAATTGGCCTTCTCTCTCTCTCTGGCCGTTCGGATACATGCGAGTTAGAAAAGGATAGAAGAGGGAGCGAAAATCACGTGACTGCTCCTTATCTGACCTCTTCTAACACACGCGTTCCAATGGGAGAAAAGAGAGAAGGACAGATTTCTGGATCCGCCAATGCCCTACCTGGAATTTGGTATTGTGGATTTGCCCCCCAATCTTTGCAAATTCGAAGGAAATAATTCGAAGAAGAGAGAAGGAGGTGAGAATAGCGTCGCTTTTTCTCAGAATGATTAAAGATACAGATAAAGAATAATGAGGCTATTGCACACTTTTGCTGTAAGCGATTTAATAGTAGATTATGGCGTAAAAACCTCAACAAATAACGATGGCGGCACTAAAAACTTCCAAAATCCACTCCTATACTCAATAGAAGCAGTTATTTGCGCGAGCGTAATGGTGGCCGAAGGCACTAACAATGGGAGATTCCCATCTAACAATTCTGAAACTCCATCAAGAAGTGACCAATAAGAGACTACTTTCATTTGACACCGATGTCACTAGGTGTTGTGGCACCATTCATCGGATGCGGATCATCACTCTGATGACTAATTACTCTGTGAATCATCCTTGTCAGCATAGAAAGAGTGACGAAATGAAGATAGGAATCTCCCATTGTTAGTGCCTTCGGCCACCATTACGCTCGCGCAAATAACTGCGTTTATTGAGTTTAGGAGTGGATTTTGGAAGTATTCAGTGCCACCATCGTTATTTGTAGAGGTTTTTACGCCATAAAATTGTCTATTAAATCGCTTATAGCAAAAGTGTGCAATGGCCCCATTTTGCCATACTTATCAAAGCTGACAGAAGAAAATCGGCAACACTAGTTTCAACTCAAGATTCAGTAAGAAAAATATCGTCGAGCAAAAATTGTTAACTTTGTTTCTCCATATGAATACCGTAAAGCTTGAATTTTACGAGCTGTGCCGTTTCAAAAACGGACAAGACTTTTGCAAAAAGCCTAAAGTTTGAGGTTAGAGCGAAGGTTTGTTTTTGTTTTTTTGTTGTTTTTTTTTGTTTTTTTTTTTTTGCAATGACGATAACACTTTCTCAGACACAGTATTTGTCAGTCAAAAATCTATACTAGTCACTAGTGTTCAAAAATCAGTCGAAGCATGTCTCAAGTGTAAAAAGTTCCACGGAAATGTGAGTGCATTGCGAGGAAAAGTTTCAGCAAGTATGATAGACAGAACGTACGATGTTCAAGTAAGTAACTATATTTCATTGTACTAAAGAGATTATTCTACACACTGTCGTAGACGAGATCTTAAAACGCCTTTAATCGAGAAAAAAAAAAAAAAAAAAAATCGAAAATTCATCGTAACGTCCAAGGTCTCGCACGAATGTTTTGAAGTAGTAATCGATTAGTAAATCTGTCAAAGAACTTTTTCTCGGCCATCTGATTGGGTGGTTCTTTTTGAGATTTTTAAAAAATTGCGCTGGCTTGACTTCGGCAATCTTCCATAACCTCGATTACCTATATGCTCTGCTTTCAAACTATGCTGAAATATACTTTTCACGTGCTACTATTATGCAACATTAAACACGGCTACTTGGTGCCCTTTACTTTTCGATTTAAACTCGGTGATTTTAATCTATGATAGCTGTTGCATTTGCCATTTGAACCGATAAAATGTGCATGGAACAGGAAACTTTTCTTATCTTTCTCATCACAAGATGTCACAAAAATCCGAAAGCTTCAGAACAAATTTCTGATTTCTCGAAAATGGCAACGCTACTTATAAGCAAACGCATCACAATGCATGTAGATGCGAACGTGTGACATGCATTGGTGTTGGCTTTGTCACAATTGCGAAGAATGAATTTTGCCATCGGATGATGCATGACTGTATGTGTGCAGACGTGCATTGTGCACTTCTCCATTCTGTATCATTGTACCTTGAGGGTAAAAACCGGGGGCGCTTCACTTCGCTTTCAATTTACTGCCCCTGTTTACCCCGATCAAACCCCTTCAACCACGGTAAACCATAAACCACGATGCAGTTGCCATATAAGCTCGGTTGTTCTTTTCCGCATTTAAGGTCAACAAACTACAACGGCCTATGCAACTCGTCAAATGGCGAATAACGTCAATTCTTTTGTTCCCCTCGTCTATTTATCAACGGACTTGGATATAGGACAAACAAAGTAGGTATAGTCGGACTTTACATCGTGGTACGCAGCATCAGAAGTTTCATATACAGTGATTTTAAAGGTGACCTTAACAATCAAACAGTTTTGGAAAATTCAGACTAATTACGAACCTATTAAATCAATTTGAGAATGAACAACAATGACGTAGGCAGGTGGAAAGGAGGGGGGGGCTAAGGGGGCTATAGACTGTTTTAGTAGAGCGATATATCGTATCGATTGCCGTCCGAAGGCCTCTGGTTCCAAACAAACTCTGATTCAATGCATTTTCCCCGTAAGCGGATTTTTGAACGGAAATTTAGACTATTAAATCAAACAATGCAACCATTTTGCGATTATGAATTCTACGTCCTCGAAAATGCTTAATTTTGCCTGGTTCCATCCGTAAAACTGCCAAAATCAACAAGATATTACAGATTAAACGATGCGTTTGGAGGTTGGAATCGCCCAAATGTTATTGTTGTCGTTGTGGAATTGGCGGGATTTCGGGCGATTCTAACCTACAAATGCAACGTTTAATCTGTAATATCTTATTGATTTCGGCAGTTTTAGTCAAGGAACCAGGCATAATTAAGCATTTTCGAGGACTTAGAATTCATAATCGCAAAAAGGTCGCATTAATTGTTTGATTTAATAGCCTAAATTTCCGTTCAAAAGTTCGCTTATGGGGAAATTACATTGAACCAAAGTTTGTTTGGAACCAGAGGTGCTCGGACGGCAATCGCTACGATATATTGATCTACTAAAACAGTCTATAGCCGACAATCCACCACGCAAAAAATGTCAATCCAGCGTTGTACTACATAGTACATTTTTGAGCGATTCAACATTTTCGCAGTACAGAAATAAACCATTATAAACTTGCACAGCTTCAGGTGAGTCAGAGACGACATGGTTTAAGCATGGAAATATCTACTCGCTGCAATGTCCCTGAGGCGAAAAACGAAAACTATTCAGGGCTGGAAAAATGCATGTTTCAGATCACATGTGTGGCGTGGCACTCGCTTGTTAGCTTGTTTCCTGCACTTCAGTATAATTTATGTGTCACAAAATGTAATCTACATACGTTGTACCACGATACGCGCGTGACCACGCGGATCGCCGCACTATGGTCCAATATCTTGGATATCCAAAATCGCTCAATATCTTGAAAACGGCTCATCTGACACCAAAACTGGTTATTACAAAAAAGATAGAACGTAAACCGTTTTAACTTTTTTGTAATAACCATTTTTGATGTCAGATGAGCCGTTTTTAAGATTTTGGTCGATTTTAATGCAAACTAATGTCTTCCTAAATCGGACTTCTGGACCATAGTGCGCCGTGTCGTGTCCAAAGCAGCAGACTAGCTAGAACAACGGCGGGCCATGCGCGGCGCACTGTGATGATTCAGATGGCTTGTCTAGTTGTCAATACGCAACTTATGATTGGAAAATGCAACATAGATGAAACTTAGATGATATTTTTCGATTGCTTACTCAAAGATCGACGGCAAAGTTAGCCCCTTTCGCGGTACTCACGGATCTTATCGAGACAAGTCTCAAATGATAATTTATGATGACCTAATACTTTGGTGAAAATAATAGCTGGAGTTCTAGCACGGTCCCCGAGATATACCGGGTGAGCCAGAGCACCTGGACCAGGCATTTTTCTCAAAAACTACTAAACCAAATGATTTGAAACAAGAAAGTCATACAGGGAATTAACCTCAATTTTTTTCATTTTTATTATTTACAAAAGCCCCCGACACTCGACAGCCCCTTGGGGCGTATGGGGGGGGGGTTCAAACCCATTTTTCAAGTTTTCTCGAAAAAACCTCCGTTAAAGGTATACAAATTAGTTGATAATCTTAAAGTAGAGGCAATTGCCGACATATCCTTTCAATATTTTCCAAAAAAATATTCCTATGATGAGCTATGATGAGGCTCTTGTGTGGAGGGGAATGCGATCAGTCAGAAAAAGGAAAATGTGTGAAAGAGTATAAAGGAGAGGAACGGACACTGTACGTGCGTGCGGTTGGTCAGACCGTGAACAATGGTTTTGTTTTACGAGAGACAGAGGCGCCGATCACCCGTCCTTTTCCGAGAAATGCACTTCGTACTGATGCCAATTCCTATTGTTATTTTTCAACTTTGAGCTTAAATTGGGCGAAAACGGCACGGTAACTTTTTTTGGTGCCGTGAGAACTGTTGGTCAGCTCGACGAGCGGCATCGATCCATGTAAAAAAAAAATCAACTTTTGGCAAGGGGCCATTTCCCATAAGGAATGTGCCCCGTACTTTATTTCAAAGATTATTTGGTAGAAGCTGAGACGCTTGCCACTGGCGCAACCAGGATATCTTCCATCTCTCTCATTTCCCATTTGAATGTATGAGTAGGAAAAGGACAGAAGGAGGGGGTTTTATCCCTTTGTCCATCCTTGTCTAACATACGTTTCTTAATGGAGAAAAGAGAGAGATGAAGAAACTCTCGGTGCGCTACTGACGCTTGCTCATGCTTGGAACATCACCAGTGAACTGAAGGTAAAACGTCGAAAAAGTATTAAGCGATTCCATGATGAAAAAGCGTCGGAACATAGGTTTGAAGATCCACTAAAATCTTTTGAAGTAACTGCGTTCAACAAAACTGTAGATAACGTTGAGAATTTTTTGTTTTTATTCCCGCAAAATCTGAAAGGCAACACTGCGAAGGGCATTAAGCTAAAAACGGAAGCCCTTCTTGCCAAGTATTCTTCCGATTTCTCTGACTCAGAATCACTTTTCCAACAAGTGAAATAATTTAAAATACTTTTATCATATGTATAACGCTTAAATTGACAAAAACGAACTGTTTGGTGTATAATAAGTGTCCGCCGACACCACCTTCTTGCTCGGGGGTTTTGGACTTGGCCTGGCGGCTACCGCCAGTGGCGTAATCTTAGGGGGGGCATGACCTTTTTGCCCCTCCAATATTTGAGAGGGGGGGGCAAAGTATCATTTTGCCCCCCCCCCAATAATTTGATGAAGAAGAGGAAGGAAAAAGAGGGAGGGAGAAAAGAAAAGACGGAAAAATACAAAAAAATAAAGAAAGGAAGTAATAATTACAGGAACCGAGAAGCAAAAAATGGCAAAAATAAGTGGCTCTATTTTACCCTGAAACTGCACCTAAAGTAAATCTAAAGTGAAAAATTCCTCTGTTGTCAATGAGGTAAAGAAAATATACATTGAGTCTACTAACTTCTGTTCAGTCGGTTGGTTATTTTGGAAAGATTCAATTGCTTAAAATATAGTCTGAGAGAACCCAAATGTTCAAATTTTTCTGGGGGAATACCCCCAGACCCCCTATTACCGGAAAGTGTCCCCCCAGATTCCCCATAGTATCGGACTATTTGCTACCCGACGAACAGTTTCCCAAAGCCTAGAAATATCACCTTCATCAATAAGCTGACAGTCTACACTGAAAAGTTCCCTTTTTGCCGAAAAAATGAAGAAAATAAACGTAAAATCTATTTTTAATTTGTTTAAAGGTGGCATTTGTATGCGATAACATTGCTTAAAATGACGTCTGAGAGAGCCTGAATTTTCAAATTTTTCCGGGGGAGGACCCCCGAACCTCCCTCTCATTGGGGGGTGTCCCCCCAGAGACCCCCCATAGTGCATCTCCCAAAAGTTGGTTTGCCCTCCCAATAAAAATCCCAAGTTTACGCCACTGGCTATCGCCACTTATGATCGGATGAACTAGAGAAAACCAAGTACCATTAAACGTGGGTCAATTCTTTGTTGTTCAGATATCAGAGTTAAAAAAAAAGAGCCCAAAGTGTCGATGCCTCTCGGGTGTCCTCTTGAGACAAAGTACCGCGCTTTTTGGGCTTTCTTGGTCTTTATCAATAGCCTAGTGTGTTCTCTTCATTTCGAGAGTATCTGGAAGGTGGGTCAATTCTTTGTTGTTCAGATATCTGAGTTAAAAAAAAGAGCCCAAAGTGTCGATGCCTCTCGGGTGTCCTCTTGAGACAACGTACCGCGCTTTTTGGGCTTTCTTGGTCTTTATCAATAGCCTAGTGTGTTCTCTGCATTTCGAGAGTATCTGGAAGGTGTTTCAATTCTTTGTTGTTGAGATATCAGAGTTAAAAAAAAGAAAAAAGAGCCCAAAGTGTCGACGATGCCTCTCGGGTGCGTGAACTCACTCTCATACTGAAGTATTTATCAGAGTTGAAACCCCGAATCATAAAATATAAAAGTGATCTGTATAGAGGTTGGATACGTTTGGACGAGTTGAGCATGTTGATTAATCATTATGAGACATCTTATTGGTGAAAGCCAGTTTTCTCAGTTGTTTTTTCATCGGATGTTTATTTGATTTGCAAAGGTTATCGACCTATTAGGAGAACATACTTATTACAGGTGTCAATAAGCCGTCTAATTGCTTTCTTTAATGATCTATAAAATTCCTTAAATAAATCTCTATTGGGAAAAGTATTGACTGAAGGGGCTACTTCTAGAGGCCTGACAAGATATTGCCCATCTTGGTTTAATCAACCATCCAGGTATCATGTTGCTGTCATTTTTCAACACATGCAGTCAAATGGACAAACACGAACTGCCGACAACGGCGCGGCTATATATGGTCAGCAGGGCTGCCGTTTTGCGTATAATCAATGCTATTTTTCAATTCACCGATGATTCCACCGGTTGAGAAAAGATTACACAGTTCAGTTGATCAGTTCAGTGTATGACTGTAATGAACTAAAATACTCGCATCTGGAATCTTTTCTCAACCGGTGGAGTCGTCGATGACTTTACAAAACTTGCGGATATTTTAATTAATCAACGGAGTTTCCACCGATTAAGGAAAGATTACAGATCAGAGTATTTTCTTGCATTGCAGTCATACACTGAACTGAACTGTGTAATCTTTTCTCAACCGGTGGAATCATCGGTGAATAGAAAAATAGCATTGATTATACGCAAAACGGCAGCCCTGATGGTCAGCGTTCAAACTTGAAAGCGCCCGAGCTGCGAGCACTGTGCGCCGTCGTTGACTGGTCGCTGACCGAAAACGCATAGTCCAGAGACAACAGAACACAAACACTGAATGCATTAAAAGTTCGACCGAAGTCCAACCGAAACCGCGCCACGTCTCGCGCAACACGCTACACGCCACCCTCTAGACTCCTTCGTCCCCCCTTCCCCTTCCACCCTCTGCTGGGATGCAGCTGAATCCAAAGTTCATTTACGGAACTCTGATTGCAACTCGGAGCGGAACCGAATTCGCAATTCATTCAGTATACAGCGTTGACATCGCAAATTCATTTTGAAGATACAGTGTAACATTGTCAAAAATATGTATCCCTCTCTTGACATTATTCTCTACAACCACCCCCCCCCCCACTTCGCGCCTATTGAACATCCCCGTCGCTTAGCTGCATGGCGTCTAATGGAAAACATATCAACCTTTCCACCAACGCGACGCAAAGTGGATCGCAACATTGAATTTCCCGGACATAATTTTACGAACCGAAGTCAAAATTGTAAAGAATAAGTAGCAAGTAAATGAAAAATGTGTGAACTAATTATTAAGCTTACAAAGAGTCAAATAATAAGTACTCTTGCAAGAAAGAAACAACTCTACATGTTTTTCCGAAAGTGGAAGAGAAGAGGAAGAAAAAAAAACCGGATTTTTTACGTCCGGAAAAATCTATGCGTCGATGCAGTGTGACGCGACATATGACGATCAACAATGAGTCTAACTCAAACTTTTGCAACAGCATCATGGAGGGTCGATTTCTGTTTAGAATTACTTGTGAATGACGTTGAGAGCAACAGAAAGTTCTGAATTCCACTCAAAAACTCAATCGACATGTTTTAACAAAATTACAAGATGGTGAAGGTCGATTGAGTGGGTGAGAATGAGGGATTCCCATCAAACTGCTCCTTTCTCTGTGACACATCAATTTTCTCATCACAGAAACTTGCCATTAGAAAGGACAAGTAAAAAGTTAAAATGGGAACTTTTATTGTGTTTTAGTTAATTTTTTGCTTGTAAAGTGTTTTTGGCCATTTAGTGTTACCCGCTCATTTGACCATCATATTGCACTTTGTTTAACCGCATTTATTGAGTTCGTGAGTAAATTTTGGAACTTCCTGAATCCAATAACTTTACTTTCATTACTTATGAATCAACTATCCATAACGCTGAAGTAAAAGTTTGAAACGGACCCACTTAGCGATCGATCACCCTGCGAGTGGAATAAAACGCGGTAAGGAGACAGATTCGGCAAACTAAAATACTGGCAATTGGCAAAGTTTCCAGGATTCCTTTCAAAGTTGGACAGTAAGCGCAAAGTCAATTAATTTTGGTTCCACCGAATGGGTATGCAATTATAATGCGTTGCTGCTATTACGCTGCAAATGCATGATGATACGCGCGCAGTCCTGTGATGTTAGTTTGATTCTTTCTGTTCATTAGCGGGTGGTAAATACAAGATATTTCGCATAGGGTTCCCGACCATTGAGGGGCAGATTTCTGCGGTATTCCCAATAAACATGTCTACGAGTGACATTTTGAGTGACTATACCACAGAATAATACAATCAGAAGGGAAACTCTAATTCATTTTGAAACATTCTTTACTTCGGGCCGCCATGTTCGAAAGTGAGTATCTTCGGCAATCTTCGGCAGATCTTCGGCAACTGGCCGAATTGTGATTGGTTGTATAGCCTGAAAAAGCATGTCCGCCATCTTGAGAAGTGAGTAGGCACAGTTGCCAGTTTGTGCTGGTAAATTCCAAATCTTGTTTCCATTGGCTCTTATGGGAGTTTCCCTTCTGATTGTATTATTCTGTGACTATACGGTTGCAACGGTGCAACCATAGATAATCTTCCCGTTAGCTACAGACTACTAGAGGGCACCAGTAAAAGACGGAAAATTTAATCATGTGGTTACGAAAGCAACAGTCAAGTCTGCGAATACTAAAAACATCATTCATAAACAGTTATAACGATTCGTCCGACCAAAAAGTAAATGATCAGCCCGCGAGCCAAGTCAGAAAACGCAGCCTGGACGGTGCGGCATTGTATAGAATAGTCTCCTGATACCGATTTCAGTACAGCGCGGCAGCCCGAACAAGTTAGAAATTAAAAAAAGAGCTGAGATTAGACTGATGATTCTATGAGGGTGCGTTATTTACGGGCTACTAAGCCGTGTTGCGTGGATTAAATATTCTCTTTCTCCTAATTTTATCGGGTAATCAATTTTAAAAAATGCGAGCACCACGTTCGTTAACAACCTTAATAAAAAAGAAATGAAAAAAGGCATACGAGTGAGAAGATAGACTTTAAAAAGTCAATTGTTAAGAACAAACTCCGGGCAGCATTATTTTTACTTCCTATTCCCTAAATGAAGCGACTAATTCCGTTGCAAAAAAAAAAAAAAAAAAAAAAAAAAAAAAAAAAAAAAAAAAAAAGAGGGGAGGATTTCAAGGCACTGTAAAAATACGGGCGGCGCGCGTCTTCAGAACGAGGAAAAAAAGAGGAAGGAAAGAGAATTAGCCGTTTTAAGACACTCGAGGCGTATAACTGTGGACTAATTCTTTTTAATAATGTAGTTAAGTTGCAAAACAATCTTTTTTTAATTTCACTCCCGAAACAATAAATACGAATTTGCCTTTATCTAAAGGGTTCTTTCTGTGTCCCTTTTATACAGTATCAAATTTGCCCTCATGTCTTTCATATTACCCCTTTTCTAAGAGGTTGAATAAATAACTCTTCCGGAAAAAAGAATTGAGCCAGGAGTATTTAAGTAAAGCCAAAGTAGCTGAGTAACTGTTACTCAGCGCCTCTAATAAGCCTCCATCCCCTCACTCTGTTTTCTATCCGCACAAAAGAAGGGTTCATGAGTTATTAAAACAGGCTCCTTGACTCCAGAAGTTCCCTAATAAGTATCTTGAATCGTTTTCCGTCATTTTCATAAGAGAAAGTCAATAATCGCTTGAAAGCTTTTTCGCTTTTATCACGAATTTGACTCAAGTTCCTTTCAATATCCTATTTCAAATCTACCTGCGAATCACGCCATCTTTTGCCCTGCAGGCAATTCCACCGAGATATAAGCACAAACATGGGAGACTACGGTAATGAGGCAAGTTGTGCCACTAGTGCGTTTCGCCCCGAAGAACATCAAAATTAGCAACAAAAGCAATTGTCTTATTAAATTGTAATTTTTCTTAAATTGAGAATCCCCATGAAATAAATGATGTAGTGTGCAGAGAAATCCAACGGTTTTTAAGATTCGGAAAGTCATTGCAGAGACGTGTTTTCCGAACGGTATACAGTTTATACAGGGTTTATACTGTATAAACTACGGCAAAGATTCGTCGTCGAAAGATGCCTATCCGCACTAGTTATTGGAAATGCGCAAAGATGCTCAAGGAAGCCTTTTCTTACGACCTTCGTCTTACCACTATCAGTACACTTCTTTTTCAGACGTACATACCCTGCAAATTGCATAGATTTAACTCAGACACGTCTTCCTCTGAAATTTCATTGTCGTAATATATGCAAGTCACTTTGAAGCGTTACTCTTACTACATCAAGCAATTAACAATCGCCGTGGTAATAGGACCGATGTAGAGCACGTAGAATAATCTCGTGTCATACCATCAAGAGTACGTAGGTACCGAAACCCTCTGTCAGCCTATTAATGATATTAAACTAAGGACAACAGTCGACACAGCCAAATCTAATAACAAGCAGCATTGGTCGCTCTTTGCATCCCGTAACGCGACGGCGAAATACAAAACATCTTTCGCATAAAGTGTAGATCAACTGCCTTCACTTTCCTTCAACATCAAAGCGAGCCTTTTGCTTTGGAATGGTTTCCGAAAGCTACATGGAATGATCTCCGTAAAATGGAGCTGTTGCAAACGTTTGCAACAGGCTTATTAATAGATGGTAATGGGGTAATACCCAAAAAAATGACGATTAGCCCACTAAAAAATCACGAAATCCACTCCTAAACTCACAAAATGCAACACTGCAACACTGCAACACTGTAACTCGAAAAGACGACAAATTCGGACCCACGTTTAAGTTTAGGTTAAAAAAAAAAAAAACGATGAATAATTTTGTTCGCTGACAGTCGTCAGAGATGGCGGACTTCAGAGCTATCGTTTCGGGTTAATTTAATGGCAATTTTCAACAAATCGATGACTCCATCGGTTGACCAAAATATTACACAGTTCGATTCCGTGTATGACTGAAAGTCACGCGAGCACTCTGAGCTGTAATCTTTTCTCAGCCAGTGGAGTCGTCACTGACTTTAAAGAATGTGCCGAACTTTAGGTCGTTCAACAGCGATTCTATCGCGAATGAAAAAATATTAAAAATCAGAGTATCTTTTAATATTTCAGTACGTAACATTCATTCGCTGAACTGAACTTTGTAATCCATCGGTCATCGGCGGAATCATCGGAAAATACGAAAATGTGATACAAACGATAGCTCTCGGAGACGTGCTTATCAGGCCCGTCACATCTAACTCCCGGGCCCTGGTACCAACTGGGCTTTCGGGCCCCCTTTTGGTGGGTCCTGGGTAGGGGTTTTAGGGAGGGGGGGTATGGGGGCTTTAAGGTTCTCCCAAGAGAAATTTTTCGTGATTTCTCTGACTAACTGCCATTTTCAGCTATTTCAAATTGGTAATTGTAAATTAAACCAATGCGTTATGAAAAATTTGAACAGTTCCAAGCGTAAATTTTAAAATTGAGGAAAAGAAGAGAAATCATTTGAAAATTAGAAAAGAAGAGAAATTCTTAGAAAATTAGAAAAGGAGAAGTTTACTAGTAAAACATTTGGGTAATAAAAACGGAAAAGACTTTTAGTCAGGCTGCCGCGCCGGGCCCCTCTGACGCCCGGGCCTTGGACCTGTGGGTCCCTTGTCCCCCCCCCCCCCCTGAGACGGGCCTGGTGCTTATACAAGTATGTAAGTAAACTGACCTACACTTGACTGTATACAGACTCGACAACATACGGCGAAAGCAACATCCTCTTTGGTAAATAATCATACGTAGGTATACATACATATGATGAGCACATGCATATGCATAAAGCGTTGTTGCTGCATCCCAAGTCACCGCAGGCACCGCTCCCACATACACCCCGCCAGCCACCCAGCTTCCAGCGCATATAAGCATAGTTCACAGCCAAAGGTAGGCTGGCAATTTTGAGGAGTAACTTAATCCCCGAGTCCCGTAGGGACTTTCCACCCACTCCCATTCCCGTTCTCAATCCCGACCGCGACCCCCTCCCCTTACACACCCACTCTTCATCCCCTTGCATCACAACTCTCGTAAATAACAACCCTTCCTCATCGCCACCCCCCTCTGCCGTGCACGGCTCCCTGCCCTCCCCCTCCATCACCCTGCTTCACTCTGCAAGCTGTTAACTTCAACCCTTTCATTTCGGCCACGCTTCTACAATGTCGTAATCTCTGACAACGCGATTTCCTGATAGGCTTACAACGTTGCACTCATTAGATTTAACTTACCTCGGATTTGCGTTAATTAATTCCCAGCGGTTGTTGCAGCGACTCCGACGAGCCCGCCTAGCTAAGCTACGGCATAGACAGAAGATTTGATTTGCACGATTTCGTATAATTAAGAGCGGCTCAGACTGGGTAAAAGATATGAAAAAAGGGTAGTATCAAAATCTGCGCGCGCGGGTACCTTTTACCGCTGAGCTACAATTTTCCATGTAACGCGCGGAAATTATTATGATCGGAGAAAAAAAATCACGGAAGCGCATCGCAAAAACTCAATTATTTTAATTAATCCCTCGGCTCTAATCCCAAGTCCGCAAAATTTGATGCTCTGTGCCATAATATTCGGCTACTCTTTAATGCGAAATTATGAAGGAAGGCGCCAGAAGCAATAATAAGTCACCGCCGCCACCGGACGTGAACCAAACTCATCGACGGTTGACGGTGTTAATATCCAGGAGGGAATAAACAACGTCCTTTCGGAAGATGAGATATTCAGCTGTATTCAGTGCTCGCTTGATGAAACTAACGCCGCGGCAAAATTTCACAATTATTCGACCTTAAGTCACTGGTGAAAATAAGAATATTCGTGGCTAACCAAAGTAGATTAAAGAAGGTATGTGCAACACTCGCTCGCGCCGCCCGCAGCTGCTTCAAAACATGTTAGCCAATCAGAACGATTTCACCCGCACTACGTCACATTTTCATGGGCGGGAGGTTTGAAATGTATGTGTTTATTTTATTAGTTAGGGATGTGTCAAGCAAAAGATGATCGAAGTTGTCAATTTTCAGATTTCTGTTTTCAGAGTTAATAAATTAAGAGTTAAAAGTTCAACAATGTTCCTTCACAGTTAGGAATGATTCCTCTGTCCAACGTACATTTGAACAGCGCGCCACTAGATTTCACCCGCATGACGTCATTTTTTTGCAAAAGTGCTAGCGCTTGGAGCGGCTGCGGGCGGCAAGAGCGAGTGTTGCACACACCTTCTTTAATCTACCTTGGTGGCTAACTTTTGCGACGGATCAATTATATCGGAGTTCAGAGTTAAAATTTATTCTCCTCTACTATACTTCGCCAGTTTCTCCACCCATTCTATCAAGTCTCCGAGGCTCAGTAGCTCTATCACCTAGCTACCATCATCACAAACTGTGTTCCGAAGGCACGAGCAAGGTTGCTGCTCGAGGCAAGACCCATCACCTACCAAGAGCTATATTCGTTATCTGAAAGAGTCGAAAATAGAAGAGTCGAAGAGTCTGAATGATATTCGTTTTGCAGAAAGTAAACGTAGACACATCCTTGCTCGTTCATCCACGATACACGGTAAACATACAGGGTGTATCAGACCACCCGGATCAGGTATTTTTCTCGAAAACTACTGAACCAAATGATTAGAAACAAGAAAGACAGATAGGGAATCGACCACAAATTTTTCATTTCTGATATTTTCAAAAGCTCCCGACAGCCCCTTGGGCCCATTTGGGGGGGGGGGGGCGTTCAAACACATTTTTCAGGTTTCTCGAAAAAATCTCCAATAATGATAAAAAAATTAGTTTATATTCTTCAAGTAGAGGTAATTGCCGACATTTTTTCTCCCACAGACTTTTTCCAAAAACTCCCAATTTTTGAGCTATGGGGGCTTTTTGGAAATTTTTTGAATAGGCCTTTGTGTCGAAACCCTGTTGCGAAATTCAAAAACAAAATTACAAATTCTGTAAGAGCAGATCAAGACCTTTCGATTGATGTGCCACATGTTACCTTCAAGTGAAAGAATAAGGTGTTTGTCGCCAAATAAAAATTTTGGGGCTTAAATGGCAGAACTGGCTCGATTCCATGGTTTGTGCCATTTAAGCCCCAAAATTTTGATTTGGCGACAAACACCTTATTCTTTCACTTGAAGGTAACATGTGGCACATCAATCGAAAGGTCTTGATCTACTCTTTCAGAATCTGTAATTGTTTTTGAGAATTTCGCAACAGAGTGGACACAAAAGCCTTTTCAAAAAATTTCCAAAAAGCTCCAATAGCTCAAAAATTTGGGGTTTTTGGAAAAAGTTTATGGGAGAAAATATGTCGGCAATTACCTCTACTTGAAGAATATAAACTAATTTTTATATCATTACTGGAGACTTTTTCGATAAAACTTGAAAACTGTGTTTGAACTCCCCCAAATGGGCCCCAAGGGGCTGTCGGGGGCTTTTGAAAATATCAAAAATGAAAAATTTGGGGTCGATTCCCGATCTGACTTTTTTGTTTCAAATCATTTGATTCTGTAGTTTTCGACAAAAATGAGGCAAAGTCGAAAACACCTTGTTAAATTTCCATAAGAGCGACCTCATAGGGCCCAGGCTTTCGCCAAAATAGATTTTTTTTCGATACGTATCGAAAATATTGATTTTGGGGTCCTTTCCTCCTCCCTCCCCTGAATTTAGAACAACACCTAGGCGTCCTAGGCATGGGAAAAATCGGGAAAAAGTCTCATCAAGTCATCATTTGAGACTTGAGAAGCGGAAAAATAAATCATCACTTTTTAGCCCCCCCCCCCACACCACTTTTTTTGGTCACGGTCCGCCCATGTTGATCAACTTCATGATGCCTATCAAGGAATGGATAACTTCGATTTGGAAAGTTAAATTGAAGGTGCCGATGTCTATGTCTGCATTTTCATGCTCGCCAATGCGGAAATATAATTTGACGACGTTGTCAAATTTCATCGCCATTTCACTTTAATTCACACCAAGCGCATATAAAATAATATCCTTTGACGATTGAAACAATGGGTTCAAAATACTATAGATGCGCCTCTCCTGGCAGTCTCCTTTAAGGTATCTTTAAGATATTTAGTAAATAGCAGATCTAATGTTTTAAAGGCCATTACTTAACATGTCTTTTCAATGAGAGCTGGCGATGAGGATAGCTTCAGGGCGCGCGAGCGTTGGAGTTGAAATAGCGAACGCGTGCAAGCACCGTTAACCTCTTGTTATTTGCATTGTATCAACTTCGTTGTCTAAGTTTCAGGCTTTGGAAGAACAGGCCTGGAAAGAGGAGGGTGAGTGAATGGGAGATGAGACAGGCTACCAGTGAGGATATTGTACCTAATCATTTCAAAGTTGAGTAACCAGAGTCAAAACAAGAAGCGTCGTAAAAACAAAGCAAAAACGACCGCCAAAGTTACGGATGTGAGCACGAAACCCCCCCCCCCCCTTTCTCTTCGTGCCTTTTTTTGTAGTTTTGTTCTTTATTTTTATTTTTATTATTTTCCCCTCGTTTTACGACAGAAAAGAGGGGGCGAAAAAAAAAATCTTAAATCCATTATTCGTCTCTTTCGGGCTTAATTAATTTTCTTTAGATTTTGATCAATCGCTCCTTGATTCTTCAGTGGCGGTATCAGTTTCCAGACGTGACGAGCGTTTTGTTCGCATAAGTTCATTAATTAAAATATTTTACTCTCGCTCTTGTCTGGCAAAAAAGGAGTAACTGGAATTTCGTCGCGCCGCGTCGCGCAGTGTATTTAGACTTGAAGTGCTCTCTGTGACCCCTCCGCCCTCCGGGTGATCTTTTGCGAAGAGAGGGGATAGGGCGGGCGAGCGGGCGGACGCAGCATTGGAAAGCCGTAACCTGCGACAATTGTTTATAAATTAACAGTAGACGCTTTTACGGTAATCAAAGGGCACCGTCACATTGGGACAAAAAAAGAATCTAAAGCACTGAAATCCTTTGAACTTTAGACACTCGCGCAAATGTAAAGAAACCCGTGTTTAAAAAAAAGGTCTCTCTTGGTGTTGCGACAAACGCTCTTTGTGCACGCGTCAAGTAATTTGTTTTTCTTCTTCATAACCCTTTTGCGGATACTCGTCTAGACCATTTCAAAGCGTCGTAAAAGCTACAAAGAATAAATAAAAAAGAAGAGCTAAAGAGGAGCATCATTTTCTTCAAAAGGTAAAAACATTCTACACTTTTTTTGTCATATTTTTTTTTTTTTTTTTTTTTTTTAATTGAATTCTACTTTATTTTAACCATCATTTGTTTCGTTGAAAAAAGTCAAACGAGCGTTAGGATTATTACCCAACATGAGTTAAAAAAGGAGGTCTCGTCATAAAGGGTCAGAAGTACTTGAATGGAGGGCGGGGGAGAGTCCAACCATAGTGACACCATTAGAGCTGAAACCAATGCCCTTGCGAGCGAGTTTTTTTTTTTTTTTTTTTTTTTTTTTTTTTTTTTTTTACGAACCGACGCGACACGGAGGTACTTCTCGGCAACTGTTATTTGCCGGTGTCGAAGGAAAAACAATCATACTCAATGGAAATGCTTCTTCCGCATGTTGCACGGAGAAAAAAGAAAAAAAAAAAACTCGTAGAATCTGCCATCTCCGCTGATTTTAGAGTCAGCTATCAAGTAGGTGGTAAATGCAACAGAAATTATCGTAAATTAAATTAACTTGTTGGTACAGTTTACCATCTTTTATTGAAATTTACCATACTTGATAGCTGACTCCAAAATCAACTATGCAGATGGTAAATCCTACCGGCTATTTTTTTTTCCGTGTGGTTTTGGTTCATTATTTTTAAACGTCTTGGTTTCAGTTCCATATTTTGTGGCCTTGTTCCGATTCTGGTTCATTCCAGGTTAACTGTCCCACTCGTTACATTTCAAAGTGAATTTTTTCATTATCAAACGATGATTTTCGCATGTTTAAGTAATGGATAGGGTAAAGTGTCAAGACAATTACAGTGGCACCTGTTTATAACGGAACCTCCTGGTAGCGGAAACCTGATGTTATCGGAAAATTTTGCCGGCCCCGTGGAATTGCTATGGTAAATCAATGTAAATCAGCCTGCTCATAGCGGAACCTGTCCAACGCGGAAACGGGAGGTTTTAAAGGCGTATAGAACGGAAAAATTGTGAGAAAAGAGGCAATATTATTAGAAAAACGGGCAACTTCTGTCTCTCAACAGTTAAAACTAGACGTTTTTTTTCTAATCTTAAACAGTTCAAATTTTTAAACATTATAATTTGTAAAGTTTCATAGTTTTAATGATTTAATAAAGTTCCAAAGTGTCGAAGGTAAAAGGCAGTAGGCCTTTCAGTTTTCAATTTTTCGTTTTTTTTCTCCATCCGATAAACCTGCCGATAGCGAAAACCTGATATTAACGGAAAAATGTATCCGCCCCGTGAGTTTCCGTTATAAACAGGTGCCACTGTATCACTCTTTTCTCGGCTGAACAGTTGAAACTTTCAAGTTTTAAAATGTGACGGGAGGGACACTTAACCTGAACTGACCCTTCTGCGCTTAGTTTGTTTAGAATTCGTAGTTTTGGTAAATATATGTACCATCGCAGTATTTAAAGATAAAACCGCAAATGAGTGTGTTACTTCAAGCTTTATTGCACCACGGCGCAAGGTAGGCAAATTCTAATGACCATTTCTAAAACAGATACTTATACACTGAGAGTTCAAAAGAACGAGAATCCAGCGAAGAGAATTACAGATCGGTGCGCTATTTCTAAGGAAGAAAAGATTCAAATGAGTAAGTATACCCGGATATTAAATTCACTTTAATCTTGAGAAGCACTCACTTTAAACTTGATTCGCGGTGTGCGCCCACGAAGACATGTCTCGGAAAATATTAAAGGGGAGAGACGCTTCGTCTAAAACTGCGCCGAGTGTAATCTAACGATACTTTAGGCTTTTACGAAGGTCCACAGTAATCTTCAAGTGTTTCAGTTGTCTTGCATTGAGAGGCGTTTCACGTTTCAATGTTGAAGATATGAGTATCCGACTTCAAATTGTAATATGTGAAGTCGTGACGAGTATTAAATTAAATACGAGAATAAAGTGGCGTAGAATCGATAGGAAGTTGTTTGGTGAACCGGAGAATATTTTAATTGTCCTTGAGGGTTGCATGGTTATCGCGTCTTCTTTGCACTCCCATTGTGGGTTGGTCGGTGGACTGAAGATGGAAGAACTTTACAGCAAGGCTGGTAAAATCTACCCCCTTTGAGTCAGCTATCAGGTAGATGGTAAATGCAACGTACATTATGGTGAATTAAGATAGTTTATTGGATTTTTACGCCTTAACGACACAGTGTGTCCGGCTGTTATGAACGTAAAACCAGGTTTTCTCATCATAAGATACCTCGTTCTCACCCCTCTCGCAAGATTTCCCATGTGTTTGGACCCGCTATGATT
The DNA here is from genome assembly GCA_011764245.1 of Trialeurodes vaporariorum. Lineage (NCBI taxonomy): Eukaryota > Metazoa > Arthropoda > Insecta > Hemiptera > Aleyrodidae > Trialeurodes > Trialeurodes vaporariorum. The sequence goes on from VMOF01000002.1 coordinate 78,490,121, forward strand.
TCAAATTTGGCCTTAGTATCTCTACTCAAAACTTACTTTTTCCAGAATTTCGAATTTACGTAAAATCTAGGCCAATTTAATTAAAACTGGTAGCATTTTTGAAATCAGCGTCTCAAAATACACACGACAGCGATGACAAAGTGAAATTTTAGGCGTAGAATTATTCTAAACCATTGAAAATTAGTAAAATTAACACTGGTGGATGGTGAATGTCGCGGACACATTATGTCGTTTTTGATGCTTACTTAGTTCATTGGTACATTTTACCATGATTTAGTAAAATTTACCATACTTGATAGCTGACTCCAAAATCAGATATGCAGATGGTAAATTTTACCAGTTATTTTTACCGTGTAATGAAAGCAGATCCTGTTTTCTAGAGCTGCCATTTTGTGTATATTGACAGACATTTTTTAATTCACCGATAATTTCTACCGGTTGACCAAAATATGAAACATTTCAGTTGAATGTATGATTGTAATACACGAAAATAATTGAACCGATGGAGTTGATAGCGACTTTAAAAACATTGCGGATAGTTTGATAACTTAACGGTGAGACCAACGAATAAGAAACGATTACTGATGCGAGTATTTTCGAGCATTACAGTCATACTCTGCAAGAAGCTGTGTCATCTTTTCGTCAACCGGTTGAATCGTCTGTAAATGGAACTATTTCCGTAAATAATATACACAAAACAAGCACAAGGAATCCTCGCTGTTTGTTTTTAAGTAAATATTGGAAAAAAGCAATGAGCTGCTGCAGCAATGAAATCGTCTCAGAGAATTTAGAGCGGTAAACAAGGGTAAGCTGGAAACAATAGCTCGTGCGAAGTTTCATTTGAGAATGGGTCTGTTGCACACTTCGGCTAGAGCGTTTTAAAGTATCATTTCATAAGTATAAAGCCGTAAAAATGACAATGGCAGCATCAGAAAACACAAAAATGCCTTAATAAACTCACAAATTGCGAAAAACACTAGACACTATTCACCCGTGTATCTTTCCACTACGTGCACTATATTTCACGAAATTAGCGCGGCACATTCAAATAAACACGGCCGACTGTCATCACAGCTGACTTTAGAAACAAATAAACAGTAAACACTGACGGCGTCTGTTCGAATTATTACGTTCCAATATCCTTAATTCCTCACAAAAGGTTGAGCAAGGTACAGAAACCGATATTTGTGTCGAAAACTTATCAAAATGAAACAATAACACACAGGAGTTCCAAAGATGATGATTAAAACATTGGAATCATACTTGGAACTCCTGTGTGTTATTGTTTCATTTTGATAAGTTTTCGTCACAAATATCGGTTTCTGTACCTTGCTCAACCTTTTGTGAGAAATTGAGGATATTGGAACGTAATAATTCGAACAGACGCCGTCAGTGTTTAAGGTAAGTGACCCAAAGGTGGCCATACCTGTGCTTGGGGCCAATATGCACGTATGAGTCATGAGAGATAAAAAAAACTAAATATGTCAATTTACTATTCAAACAGTTGGCTATCAGATGTTAATTTCATTTTTTTTAAATTTGCTTGTTTTTGAGGTTTTTTTTTAGTTTGAAAAAAGTAGAGTTTTGACATCGCGCAAAACATGCACCTAAGGTGGCCACCCCTAATATGTTTGATGAACCTAAAGGTGGACATTCCCTTTTAAATTTCATTAATAAGTATTCAAATGCAATTTTATCGTTCAAAAACGGAATCTAGACCCTAGTTACACCAGAAATTATATAATGATTATGATGAATTGAAAGTCAAAGGTGGAATCAATTTAAGGGCTTAGCTTTTACGATTGATTACTTCTGTGAAAATTAGCTGAAGATCTGCGAAAATGGACGTTGCGCTGTTCCGCGCCGACTGAGTCGCCCGATGCTCTTGATTTTTGGAGTGGGAGAAGCGATAGCATCCTGCTACTCAGAACTAACGCCATCTATCCTCAAGTCGTGTAATTAACTGAAATAAGCTGGGGTGGGCCACCTTAAGAGCCGGGCCACCTTTGGGCCACCTACCTTATTTGTTTCTAAAGTCAGCTGCGATGACAGTCGGCCGTGTTTATTTGAATGTGCAGCGCTAATTTCGTGAAATATAGTGCACGTGGTGGAAAGATACACGGGTGAATAGTGTCTAGTGTTTTTCGCAATTTGTGAGTTTATTAAGGCATTTTTGTGTTTTCTGATGCTGCCATTGTCATTTTTACGGCTTTATACTTATGAAATGATACTTTAAAACGCTCTAGCCGAAGTGTGCAACAGACCCATTCTCAAATGAAACTTCGAACGAGCTACTGTTTCCATCTCACCCTTGTTTACCGCTCTAAATTCTCTGAGACGATTTCATTGCTGCAGCAGCTCATTGCTTTTCTCCAATATTTACTTAAAAACAAACAGTGAGGACTCCTCGTGCTTACCACCGAGCAGAAAGAGCGGGCTCAAGCTTGTAAAAGCGATGAGAAATTTAGAACTCCTCCACTCCATCCAAAGCAACCCTTTACTGAAACTTTTAAACGCCGGATTCGCATTTTCAACTACTTGAACAGTTAAACCTAGGAGAGAGACCAATAATGACTTAAATATAGTTTAGTTACTCTCATTGTGACCGTTTTTCGAAATTAGGAGTGGATATAAAAACATCGCATCGGATTTTTTTTCAACACCCTTTGATGAGTAAAATGTAGAAGATTAAAAGAGCACCCAAAGGGCAACCGCCATTTTAGAAAGGCTACTGGTGCGCAACCATGATAGCAGCACTAGAGCTGTGGCTCAAATTGAAAAACAACTACGTGCTGGAATACTTTACAACCTCATGTCTCAACCAAGACCCGTTGGAGATTTTTTTTTTGAGCCGTACGATGGAAACCATGGGCACAGCGGGTTTCTTCAAAGAGATTAATGACCTTTCTGATTCCTTTAACGGCAACATGAAGTTTCCCGAATAAGGAAAGGATTTGAAACAGCGTATTCAAGCAGGAAGTCCTCACTTGAAATTTTGGCGCTCTGAACGACAAAAAGTAAAGACATGGAGATATCTCCGAGGCAAAGGCACAGGGCAACCGCCATCTTAGAAAGGCAACTGGTGCGCAACCATGATAGCAGCACTGGAGATGTGGCTCAAATTGAAAAACGACTACGTGCTGGAATACTTTACAACCTCATGTCTCAACCGAGACCCGTTGGAAATTGTTTTTGGTCAACTTCATTTTCTCTCGTGGCACCCCCTATCTTGCGACACATCGTTTGAATAGAGCATTAAATTCTAAAACTTTTGGCGCAAACCGCAGCTCGATATCAATTTTTGTTTTATACATATTGAAGGTCAAAGTTCGATACGGACCCACTTTCAAAAAATCATAACTCCACTTTGAGAAATCGGAATTTAAAAATTTAGGAGTCTTTGCAAATCGATCTTTTGCATTCGAAGTCTCCAGTTGAAGGATTCAAGAAATCACCGACTCTACCCTACATTCGCATACGTTATTCCACCTGCTTTGCGTCTTCCCGGTGACTTCTTGTACCGCAAAGCAGGGCTGCCGTTTTGCGTAGAATCAATGTTATTTTTCTAGTCACCGATGATTCCACCGGTTGAGAAAAGATTACACAGTTCAGTTCAGTGTATGACTGTAATGCACGAAGATACTCGCATCTGTAATCTTTCCTTAATCGGTGGAAACTCCGTTGATTAATTAAAATATCCGCAAGTTTTTTTAAAGTCATCGACGACTCCACCGGTTGAGAAAAGATTACAGATGCGAGTATTTCAGTTTATCATAGTCATGCACTGAACTGAACTGTGTAATATTTTCTCAACCGATGGAATCATCGGTGAATTGAAAAATAGCATTGATTCTACGCAAAACGGCAGCCCTGCCGCAAAGAGCTCATTCTCCTGTTTACGTCGACTGAAAACTTACCTGCGCACCAACATGACGGAGGATCGCCTGAATGGATTAGCCCTACTTAATGTGCACTCAAGTTTATCCGAAAAAATTGATCCTCAGGATGTTCTTGACATCTTCTTTCAAAATTCAATCGCAAATTGTCATTAGAAAGATTATAAAAATTAAAATAGAAGTAGAAAGTTATTTCCACGTTTCAAAGTTGATTAATCGTCACTTTTTTTTTAGTTTTATGGAAAAAGATTGTACTCTGTAATATGAAGTCAATAATTATTTTTTTTTTTACCTAAATCTGAAAAATGGTTTCAATGATTTAAAGTAAAAGCAGCAATGGAAAACAGAAAAGCTTGCATAGCGATAAAGAGTAATTTTGAATTTTATTTTAGGCCTTAAAGATAGGAAATACCTGTAAAATAGCTTGCGAACCGAGTATGAACCTAGTCAGCATTACCACCCCGCTTTTATGGGTCCCTGATTTAATCGCACTGGCCAGGAGTTCATATTCAGTTCATTAAAGCGCCAAGAAATTACCTATCTGAATGAATGGAGCAGTTGCAAGGTTATGAAATTTTGTGTTTTTTATAGAGAAAATTATAGTTCTTGATAAGCTGAGAACAATGATGCCTTTGGTTTTTGTCTAAGTGTCCCGGTTTTGGAGATACACAGGTGTAAAGTTGTAAGAAATCGTGCGCGTAGTGACGTCACTACGCGGAATTCCCATTTAAAACAATGTATTTTGGGCCAAAATCTCATCTCCGGAACAATGGGACTTAATTAGAAACCAAAGTTCTCAGCTCATCAAGTACTTTCATTTTCTTCATAAAAAACACAACATTTCAGACCCTTGCAACTGCCCCATACAACTCATTAATGATATTCGTTTAGACGCACCTCCCTTTTTTTGATAAAGTGTAGCTCGCTTTATTAGTACTGATTGCACCTGTGTTCAGTTGGTGGCAGATGACAGCGTTCTTCCCCAAAAAACCAGAACTATACTCTGTTCACGATAAGAAGGCGGGTGAGACTTCAGGTAAAAAGCACTATTTAGCAACAGTGCGGCTATGCTGGCTACTCCAACCCTTCGCAGTGGCCGTTGTTCTCCCGAAATCTCTCTTGACACGGAGGATCTCCAAGAACCGACAGACGCAAAAATTTACCCACGTCCAGTAAAAATTGCGAATGGTCAAAAATACGAAAGAACGGACGAAATTTTCGTCTCAAAGGGCCAAAACTCGGCAAAAATAGTCGACTTTGAATATTTGATGACTCTCAGAAATTCGTATTTTTCAGTACGAAATAAATTCAGGATATTTCGTCTAATATCGAATTTCTGAGTCATCAATATTCAAAGTCGACTATTTTTGCCGAGTTTTGGCCCTTTAGGGCGAAAATTTCGTCCGTTTTTTCGTATTTTCGACCGTTCGCAATTTATACAGGACGTGTGTAAATTTTTGAGTCCGTCGGTTCTTGGAAATCCTACGTGCCAAGAGAGAAGTCGGAAGAACAACGAAGGGTTGGAGTAGCCGGTATAGACGCACTGTTGCTAAATAGTGCATTACTACCTGAATTCTCACCCGCCTTCATATCGTGAACAGAGTATAAATTATAATGAGGTGATAACACAAACAACAAAAACAACAACTACTACAACAAAATGATAAAAAGATTGCGGCATGAAATTGGAGATTTTCCTACCCGGCGGTTCTTTCTAGTCAGTCCTCTTTTGTAGTAAATGAGGGTGGCTGTGTCGCACCGCAGTGCGCGGTAATAACGGAACGAAACGAAAGGAGAGTAGAGACTAGAAAGAGGGGTTAGCGGGGCAGAACAACTCAGTTCCGGGTTCCCGTCGAGTTGACTCATCTCATCTTTGGTACATATCATAATATTCATTCTTCGGCTTTTCAATTTTGGTCTATAACGGAAAAAAAGGGTGGTGATGCGGTAGCAAAGCAGCCAACTCTGTTATTACCTTTTCGTGAAAAGAAGACAGAGAAAAAAAGGGGGAGGGCAAAAATAAGAGAGAAAAAAAACTTCGATTTGTTTATTTTTCAATTTATTTTCAGTTATGCTTTGTTAAATTTGAATAAGTAAACATGAATGAGCTTGGAGCTGGCTTCGGTAGCTTCACATGGGTGACTGTTTTTCTTTTTAGTTTGGTTTTGTTATAGGTGCACGTACGACGGTACATACGAACAATCGCATAATTCACTTGCGCCGAGGTACCTCATGTATTGCTATTACGTATGAAATTGTGAAGCTCACCTCATTTCAATATGGGCTTCAAATATGCGGTTATTAAAATTCAATACTCGGATACACGGTGCTCTAGAACATGCACATTTCAGGGTTATTTGTATCTTAGTTTGGGGAGAAATATCTAATCTGCGACGAAGCTACAGCTATTCCAAGCCTACGGCCAAGCTACTCCTTATCCACCGCTCCTTCCGGTTAGGTCTTTCAAAGAATAAAAACACGCGACAGCGATACACTGATTGACTCAACAAAACTCTTGCTAGGTTTCTCTACAGGGTGTTGAAAAACTGTTCTCGAATATTTTAGGGGCGGATTCTACAGATCAAAATAAGACTTTTTTTTCCAACAAACATGGGTCCGAAAATGCCCCCCTTTTGAGCTACAGCCCCCCAAAGTTTTAAAAAATTTACGGTTTTTTGGGAATAGTGACCACTATTATGAACCAAATGTCCTAGAAATTGGTGTCCCATGGTAATTTTATGTGTAAAATCCATTAATGACCTCGAAAAATTCAGAAATTGAGTCTGACTGTACTTTTCACGTAATCTTGTACCTTTAACGGCACGAATTTTAGGTTACGGATTAAAAATTTGAAGAATAATTACCGAAATCAGATGCGAAAAACCCTTAGAAAGATTTTTGGTCCTCTTTGTTTCTTTCGATACGACGCGTTTTAAGCGAGATAATCGCTGCACAGTAGGGAAAAGTCAGCGCTTTTACCATGAAAAGCGCCAGTGAGTATGCAACCCGCCTCTCCGCTGCTTCTTCGGGCCGGCCGCTATGGTAAAACCGCTGACTTTTCCCTACTGTGCAGCGATTATCTCGCTTAAAACGCGTCGTATCGAAAGAAACAAAGAGGACCAAAAATCTTTCTAAGAGTTTTTCGCATCTGATTTCGGTAATTATTCTTCAAATTTTTAATCCGTAACCTAAAATTCGTGCCGTTAAAGGTACAAGATTACGTGAAAAGTACAGTCAGACTCAATTTCTGAATTTTTCGAGGTCATTAATGGATTTTACACATAAAATTACCATGGGACACCAATTTCTAGGACATTTGGTTCATAATAGTGGTCACTATTCCCAAAAAACCGTAAATTTTTTAAAACTTTGGGGGGCTGTAGCTCAAAAGGGGGGCATTTTCGGACACATGTTTGTAGGAAAAACGTCTTATTTTGACCTGTAGAATCCGCCCCTGAAATATTCGGGAACAGTTTTTCAACACCCTGTATAGGTAAAAAGAGAATCGAATTTTTGGGGACCCAAAAGACAACGATTAAAAACCAAACTGGCATTATTTACTTTCAAACAAAGAAGTAACTGCTCGCGGTTCAAGACCGTGTAGAAAACACTTTTTGTCCGAATTTCACGAAAACGTACCTTGCACTCACCCACCCCCCCCCCCCCCCACCCCAACAAAACGAACAGCTAACAATTGTGGTTAAATGCTGAAAAGCCAAATGTTAGACAAATCTGCTTCCAGCCTCGGTATTGCAAGGGAAGGTTTTACTTAAATTCGAATTATGCCTTGGCGCATTTTATTAAGTTATACTAATATTTTATTTGAGTTATTCTCCATTGGTCGCTTTTCTTGGGTGCCTTCGTTCAATGAGGTGCAGGTAGATGCTATTTGGTTGATATCATTTTTATCTCTACTTCGAGTTGCTCAGTAGGGTTTTGATTACCTTTCCTACGGTTGTTAACTGCTGGAAGCTAATGCAGAGAAGACTCACTATCGTTCCTTCTCAATACGCTTTTATTCTCAAGACCTCTATTAGGGGGACCCTATCGAGCGACTCAAAAGTAATCATGTACTAAAACCTGCCCAAAAAGGAAAAACACCAGGAGAAATAGAGGGTTTGTACAGCAAAAACAGTAAAAATCATCTGTTTGTTTCATTTCTATAACTCTTTCGTCATTTGTTAACGTTTGATGTTTCGTCATTCTTAATTATGTTGGTATTTCAAAAAAAAAAAGAAGAGACATTCTAATTACTTGTTTGGTATTATTCGTATTGATTGATTGTATTTATCGTACTGTATTGCTTAAAGTACTGTTGTGCTGTTGTTAAATGTACTGTCATACCGTTCGATGTTTGATGTTTCTTTGTAATTGTCTCGACAAATGTATCGTAACCTTTAACCTTTTGTACCTTTTGAATCGTTTTCCTTGTTTTGTTTGAAAGTTGATATAAAAAAAAAATTGTAAAAAGAAAGGACTAAAGTCCAGTTTAAGGGGGGGGGGGGAGGATTGTACAGGTTCGCGGTACACTGTTTGAATAATTATAACTATTTCGCGCCAAAACCGTTAGAGGGCGTGAGGGTGGTCAGTAGGGTTCGAGCTGAGTCTGCGTCTCAGCTGGGGCACTCTCTCACCGCGATTCCGACTGGCCACCACTTGAACGATCTTCTCCGTATTATTTTATTAACAGGTATATGTTTCTTGATTCTGACCCCCGATAATTAGTTTTTCATTAATCCGAGGTTTCCTCCATTTGCCTTTCTTTCTTTGATCATGATTTAATGTAATAAATTCTTTTCTATTCTCGATTCAAAACTCTGTCGTCCGTTTAACTTCTTTGTCTCACGGGCCTCGTGCTCTCATGCCAGCTTTGACTGCATGTCATCTTCCCTCTAGCTTGTAAGGGGAGAATAATTTAGAACTTTAAAAGATCCATCCAACGGTACGCAACAGTATCAACAATTTGGCCGCTCCATTCACGATACATCTCGGCATCACAAGTTGCGCGTCCATCCAAGAGTACACGCAAGAAATAGGACGAGTTGGGAGAGGTACATGAAACTCTGGAAATTGCTTCATGCTCACAGAAAAGGATCACGGCTACTTCACCATGTGCAGTTATTTCCAAAATTTGAAATACCCTACGCCAACAGACACTTTCATTAGTAACGAGTCTGTAATTCTATTCGCGTGACCGCGACAGAGATTCACCTGCTTAAACTTTCTTTCATTCACATACTTCGATCCTGCACTAATGCTTTTCGCCGACTTTCAACAATGCGATAACTGCACTTACTGTACGTCAACTGACGCAGTGACGCTCCGCATAACGTTCTGCAAATACCACATCTTCGACTTCATAGAACTTTCATTAATTAGTACTACGACGGCACAAAACTTTGCAAGGGTTGGAGCAAACCATTTGTTGCCATTATAGTGCCTTGACTTATTTTTATGGGCTGAATCTAAATCTTTTGATTGGATATTTGTTAAAAACTGATATAGAATAACAAGATTTTTTAACAAATATACATATATAAAATTTCATGCGGCAACTGTCAAACTGTGTTTTTGCTACTTTTCCGTGTACGGTTTGTTTTGATCTTCAGTGCTCTTTTGTCCAGGGTAGACTGTGTCTGCGTTTCTCTGTTTCATTCATGATGTTCATACAACATCAAGTCCCCGGTACCCACAGAGCAATGGCATAATAGAGCGAGCGGTTCAAATAACTAAACGCTTATTAAAGAAAGTTGCTGCCGATGGCAAAACTGATATTGACAGAAGTCGCACAGTTGCCGCGAAAGAAGAGTGCGACGTTATATCATCGGAAATTGCTGAGAGGTTTGGATTTACCGGTCATCTGTTAGTAGGGGGAAAATTTCCCCCTACATCTGTTAGCGACTAGATTGTTTGATTTTAGCAGTTTCGACTCTTGAGAAAAATATTTTCCAGAAGACGTGCTAAACAATGTTGTGCAGTGTTACCCTTTCCTTGAGCAAGCCAAGTTAAAAACGGAACTAAAGATTATAATAGGAGAGACGACTTTAAAAGTGTGTCTAAAACAACTGATCTACTTGGTTTTTTTCTGGAAAATAATTTGGAAGCCTGTTTCCGGGAAGTCACTAAGCTTCTCAGTGTCATTATCACTGTACCTATGACTTCCAGTGAAGCTGAGAGGTGCTTTTCTTGCCTCAAAAGAATAAAAACATTTTTGAGGAACTCAATGAAGGAAGAAAGGCTGTCGGCGCTAACAATGCTTTCTATAGGAAAAGGCACTGTTCGCGATATGGAGGACTTTAATGAAAAAATTATCGACTTATTTGCTTCAATGAAAGAAAGAAGAATGGACTTTAAATACAGCCATACTGTCTCGGACAATTCCTCTAATGTATAAAATGTACTAACTTCTGTATTATTTTATTTTATTTTTTTTTAAACGTTTCAATAAATTAGTTGACGAGCGCGCGACTGTCAAAATATGCTGGAGTAATTTATTTTCGTTATGCAAACAAATCATTTTGTTTGTGTGCCTTCCATTTCTTATTTTTATTTCATAATTTAAGTCTTTTAGTATACTAGAAAATTGTATTAGTGGCACTGACGAAGGTTAAGATTAAAGAGGTATGCTTGTCTGACTTCGCGCCGCAAATTCAGTGGTGCGCAGTTAAAAATTACCGCAGGTAAAATGGCCGACAAAAGCAGAAAACGCATACTTTTTGCAGAAAATATTGGGCTGTCCTCTACAGGAAAGCAGAAAACAACCCAATTTTTTCTGCAAAGAGTATACGTTTTCTGCTCTTGTCGGCAATCTTGCCTGCAGTGATTTTGACATAATTACACGAAAAGTGCTTTGGAATGGTTTGTTTTGAAGAGGCAGTTTGTTGAGAATTTTCATAAAAAATTCCTCTAAAATGCGTCTAAGATAGTCGATTTTGTCCAAAATTGGGGAGTGCACTCTGCACCCCTAAATCTTCACTTTTTTCATGACATTCAACCGACCGAATGCGACGTTGTCAGATTGCATGGGCCGAGGACACTCGGCAACGATGCGCACAGCGAGGAATTAAGGGCGTCCACCGTGCATGATTTTAAACTAGGATGCTTTCTGCAGCAAATATGCCACTGCACGATTGCACCCCGGTTGCTCAACAATCAACATCGCCAACCGATTTACCTACCACTGCGCAGATCCGCGCGATCCATTCCCTAATTATTCCCCTCGACGGCATTCAACGTGGCGGTGACGATCGCCGATCCGCGACGCAACCGCGCATTAGCTCCTTCATTCGGAACGGCGCACACTTTATCGAAAAAAGTATTTTTCCGGACACGAAAAGATGTAGGTTTTAATGCAATTAAACACTGATTAATCGTTGATATTTTCTCGGGTCAACCATGTTATTTGACTCAAACCAAGCTCTAACAAAAACGATTTTACACATTTTCAAGTTACTTTGTTATACAGGGTGTTGAAAAACTGTTCCCGAATATTTCAGGGGCGGATTTTACAGGTCAAAATAAGACCTTGTTTTCCTATAAACATGTGTCCGAAAATGCCCCCCTTTTGAGCTACAGCCCCCCAAAGTTTTAAAAAATTTACGGTTTTTTTGGAATAGCGACCACTATTATGAACCAAATGTCTTAAAACTTGGTGTCCCAAGGTAATTTTACGTGTAGAATCCATTAATGACCTCGAAAAATTCAGAAATTGATTCTAATTGTACTTTTCACGCAATATTGTACCTTTAACGGCACGAATTTTATGTTACGGATTAAAATTTTGAAGAATAATTACCGAAATCAGATGCGAAAAACCCTTAGAAAGATTTTTGGTACTCCTTGTTTCTTTCGATACGATGCGTTTTAAGCGAGATAATCGCTGCACAGTGTGGAAAAGTCAACGTTTTTACCATAGCGGCCGGCCTGTAGAAGCAGCGGAGAGGCGGGTTGCATACTCACTGCCGTTTTTCATGGTAAAAGCGCTGACTTTTCCACACTGTGCAGCGATTATCTCGCTTAAAACGCGTCGTATCGAAAGAAACAAGGAGTACCAAAAATCTTTCTAAGGGTTTTTCGCATCTGATTTCGGTAATTATTCTTCAAAATTTTAATCCGTAACATAAAATTCGTGCCGTTAAAGGTACAATATTGCGTGAAAAGTACAATTAGAATCAATTTCTGAATTTTTTGAGGTCAGTAATGGATTCTACACGTAAAATTACCTTAGAACACCAAGTTTTAAGACATTTGGTTCATAATAGTGGTCGCTATTCCAAAAAAACCGTAAATTTTTTAAAACTTTGAGGGGCTGTAGCTCAAAAGGGGGGCATTTTCGGACACATGTTTATAGGGAAGAAGGTCTTATTTTGACCTGTAGAATCCGCCCCTGAAATATTCGGGAACAGTTTTTCAACACCCTGTATATGAGCTTGGTTTTAATTCGTAAAATTATGTCCGAAAAATTCCATGGATCGATCAACTGTGCGGTTGTATGGAAATGAACCGCGGAGAAGTGCGGCGAGAAAGCGGGGGGCACAACATAGGCAATTGGCACGGCAGACAAGACTGGTGAGCATTGACATTGAGTGAGGATGCAGAATGTGGGGTGGACCTTCCCCCCTCTATATCCCCCTACACCCCCTAGCTCGTTCCCCGAGCTGTCAACGTCAATCAATGCTCAAATGATGGTCGATCTTTTCAGTTTCCTTCCAACGATGAAAAGTAAACGTCGTCGAAAAACAATCTAATCTAAATAATATTCCTTTCCACGCTGCGCCTGCCTCTCCAACTCTTCCTCCCTCTTACATCGCATCATTACCCCCGCCCCTTTCCCAGAAAATAGAGCCACCGGCCAAGCCGAGCTATTACGTCGGATGAAATTATTGCGAATATTTCAGGATCACACCCCCTCCCAGCGAAGGAATATCCAGGGAGTTTTCTTTCTCTATCATCGTCCATTAGAACTCATGTATTAGAGAAGGTCAGAGAGGGGACTTCAGTCGCATGATAGCCCTGACATTCATCCTTTTCTAGCACATGTGTTCAAATGAGCAAGAAGAGAGAAAGAAAAATTCTTGGATACGGCTCTGCCCACTCTAGTGTGTGAGAGGGGGTGTTCTTGCTCGAATGAGCACTCTGCAAATGGATGAATAAGGACAATTTCGACGATTTGTTTTTAATGCGGAATGAGGGTCAGTTATAATTTCACGCAGGGTAGAGGAGCAAAAGAATGAAATTTATATTCAAACGGTCAGACCCGCTGTGAAAAACGATAGATGCTTTCTATTTCTGTGGAGGTTCGAAAAAACTCATGCAAATTTAGAAGACTTGGTCGGAGAATTGAGTGCAATGAAGGGAAAAGGTTTTTCCAGTCAATATCCTGGCACGACAGCTGTAAATTAAAAAAATAGAAGTACCTAATCTTGACGAGTTAGGGAGAGAATCATTTTCAGAGGCAGCGTCCCGAATTTAAGTTTGGACAAAAATACTGTGAAACATCGCAACTACATGGAAAAAAACTAAGGTGAAAACAGAGTTGGGCAACAAATTATTCGGAAATTATTCGGTGTGTCCGGCAACGCCGAGTCAATCGAATTATTCGACGAATAATTCTATAATTGACCTATACCTTCCTTGTGTTTCCCTTTCCTCAACTCAGGTAGCAAACCCAGTTTTCAGTGTTGCCGGAGTCATTTCATTATTTCTGATCAGTGTTGCCGGAGTCATTTCATTATTTCTGATTATTCGGTTGCCCAACTCTGGGTGAAAATAACCATACGGATACCTGATTTTGGCACCTGCTAGATGTTATAGTAATGTTAACCAGAAGTATACTGTAGTTGACTAGGTACTGGGGTGATGTAACCTGATTACATGTCGAATTTACTCAAAGTATCGGTAAATGTACCATACTTCTCATCAAGTTTACCATGACATTTAACAGGTGCCAGAATCAGGTATCCGTATGGTTATTTTCACTAATCTTTTTTTTCCGTGTAAATTCGATTTTTGTTACTTTCAGTACTTCAGTGTTGGGTTCACCTCAGCACTTTTGTTTATTGTAAGAGAAACATCGAAAGATTGAGACATAGATGATGATACGTGGTGGCAAAATCAGGTATCCGTGTGGTTATTTTCACTAATCTTTTTTTTCCGTGTAAATTCGGTTTTTGTTACTTTCAGTACTTCAGTGTTGGGTTCACCTTAGCTCTTTTGTTTATTGTAAGAGAAACATCGAAAGATTGAGACATAGATGATGATACGGTGGATTGTGCTAGAAAACGCTTGATGGTGTTGCGAAATGAGTCTGTTGCAAACTTTTGCTACAGCGCTATAGAGTGTTCAATCTCACGTTAAATCGCGTGAAAAGTCCATTGGTGGCACCAGAAAGTCATAAAATGCAGTATAAAACTCACAAGAGACGTTTAATGAAATCCAAGATGGCGGTAAAATATTGAGCAACCTGTATGCATGCACCACGAACATCCAAGGATAGCCAACCTCACAATCTCGATCGCACCCAATCACAATGTAAATAAACATATAACCTCTGAAGCTGTGAGATTGTCAACGTTGGCAATCCTTGGATGTTAAAGGTGTATGCATACAGATTGCTCGATATTTTACCGCCATCTTGGATTTCATTATACGTCTCTCGTGAGTTTATCATCGCATTCCATGACTTTCTGATGCCACCAATAGACTTTTCGGGCAATTTTACATACGATGAAACAATCTTTATCGTTGTAGCAAAAGTTTGCAACAGACCCATTGGTTCGTGTTAAAACTTGGTGTTGACTATGTTTCTGTCAATACAGCGTAGGAAAAGTTGACCTCGACTACGTGTTTAAAAGTTACAGTGGCTCTCCAACACCGGCAATGCAACCAACCAGCACATTTGACAGTGCAGTTGCAAGTCAGTGAACAAGGAAGAATTGAGATTGCGGTGACCAGTAGCGCACCGAGAGTTTCTTCATCTCTCTCTTTTCTCCATTAAGAAACGTATGTTAGACAAGGATGGACAAAGGGATAAAACCCCCTCCTTCTGTCCTTTTCCTACTCATACATTCAAATGGGAAATGAGAGAGATGGAAGATATCCTGGTTGCGCCAGTGGCGGTGACGAATTCGAAGTAAGTACTTTGTCCGCAGCTAAACAAAAGAAGAAATTGAAAAATCGTGTCCGCAACTCCGCAGATTGAGATACCGTTCGCTTCGTTGAGTTAATATACGGAGCTTTTAAAGTCATTTAAAAACAAATCGATGCATTGGTTCCTCCTCCGTGACCGCTGACACTCGCAACATGTCACACAGAGAAAAGAAATCTATACAGGGTGTCCGAGAAATGAGTTCACACTTTTGCTGTGAGCGCCTGGTTGATTGTAAAAATCTGAAAAATTCAGGAATAATCTATTACCCTTAAGCGACTTCAGAGAAAATATCGGGGGGCTCCCATCCCCCTTAAGGGGGGGCGTAGGCCCCAAAATGTACCCCGTGTTGCCAATATATCGCATATTTCAAATGGCAGGGGGTATTTTTTATTTCATCATTCAAAAGGGCTAAAAAAATTGAGTAATTTCGTTTTTTCAGATTTTCGGTAGTCCCTCTCAAAACAAAATGGCGGCCAAATAGCTACCCCATACTTTAGAGGCCCATAACTTCGGTTTGAATCAATATTTTTTCAAAAACTAAAAACTTTCTGAATCCTCAGAACGTCTTCTTTCTAATGATGTGCCACACTTTATCATTTGGTGGAAAAAAAATGGGGCGCGGAGCCCCCCCAAAAATTTTTGAGTTTGGGGGGCTGTAGCTCAAAAAAGTCAAATGTAAAGGGGGGTCGTGTTGTACATCAATCGAAAGGTCTTAAAAAAAGGAAGAATTTGGCGCAAACCCGAAGTCGCTACGATGCGTCTATCAAAAATGGCGGCCATTTAATCATTTGGGGGTGGGGGGCCGTCCCCCCCAAATCAAATCCCTCCATCGAGTGATACACTAATCGAAAGGTCTTGGAAAGAGAAAGAAAATGGCGCAAACTGGACGTCAATACGATGCTTGCATCCAAAATGGCAGCCGGTCAAAGTTTTTTGGCTTATGACCCTGCAGGCCTGTAGCCAAAAAACTTTGACCGGCTGCCATTTTGGATGCAAGCATCGTATTGACGTCCAGTTTGCGCCATTTTCTTTCTCTTTCCAAGACCTTTCGATTAGTGTATCACTCGATGGAGGGATTTGATTTGGGGGGGACGGCCCCCCACCCCCAAATGATTAAATGGCCGCCATTTTTGATAGACGCATCGTAGCGACTTCGGGTTTGCGCCAAATTCTTCCTTTTTTTAAGACCTTTCGATTGATGTACAACACGACCCCCCTTTACATTTGACTTTTTTGAGCTACAGCCCCCCAAACTCAAAAATTTTTGGGGGGGCTCCGCGCCCCATTTTTTTTCCACCAAATGATAAAGTGTGGCACATCATTAGAAAGAAGACGTTCTGAGGATTCAGAAAGTTTTTAGTTTTTGAAAAAATATTGATTCAAACCGAAGTTATGGGCCTCTAAAGTATGGGGTAGCTATTTGGCCGCCATTTTGTTTTGAGAGGGACTACCGAAAATCTGAAAAAACGAAATTACTCAATTTTTTTAGCCCTTTTGAATGATGAAATAAAAAATACCCCCTGCCATTTGAAATATGCGATATATTGGCAACACGGGGTACATTTTGGGGCCTACGCCCCCCCTTAAGGGGGATGGGAGCCCCCCGATATTTTCTCTGAAGTCGCTTAAGGGTAATAGATTATTCCTGAATTTTTCAGATTTTTACAATCAACCAGGCGCTCACAGCAAAAGTGTGAACTCATTTCTCGGACACCCTGTATATACCCTTTCCCACGATGTGATGGTTTGGGGGTGAAACGGCGATTCCTGCGTTTTCGATTCCTTCATGCTGTGCCACTGGCGCAACCAGGATCTCTTCCATCTCTCTCATTACCCATTTGAATGTATGAGTAGGAAAAGGACAGAAGGAGGGGGTTTTATTCCCTTGTCCATCCTTGTCTAACATCCGTTTCTTAATGGAGAAAAGAGAGAGATGAAGAAACTCTCGTTGCACTGGCGCAACCAGGATATCTTCCATCTCTCTCACTTCCCATTTGAATGAATGAGTAGGAAAAGGACAGAAGGAGGGGGTTTTATCCCCTTGTCCATCCTTGTCTAACATACGTTTCTTAATGGAGAAAAGAGAGAGATGAAGAAACTCTCGTTGCACTGGCGCAACCAGGATATCTTCCATCTCTCTCATTTCCCATTTGAATGTATGAGTAGGAAAAGGACAGAAGGAGGGGGTTTTATCCCCTTGTCCATCCTTGTCTAACACACGTTTCTTAATGGAGAAAAGACAGAGATGAAGAAACTCTCGGTGCGCTACTGTGCTGTGCCACGTGCGACACAACGAGCGTGTCAAAAAATGTCTAAAGTTTGAAACTAGGAAGAAATGCTTTGACTCTGCAGACATAGGATTAGATTAAAACATATCAAGACGCACGTGCTCGTTTCCCTAAAAAGAACAATTTCCAACCGGCAACCAGTGACCATGGGCGGCGCGTGGGGTCAAAAAGTGGGGGAGGGGGCTAAAAATCAACAGCTATTTTCTTCTTTTTTACTTTCTCACTCTAATGAAATTAGAAAAATTGAGAAAGTATTGCGATGGCGCAGAGATTTTTGATGCATTTTGTTTCGATACTTGGCCCGCTGCGACTAAGTCAATCATGATAATTATAAAATAATTGGCTCTCATCATGCCTAATACTATCCTAAAGAACATCCACCCATGATATTTCAATATTTCTGAACCATATGTGGTAGGGAGGAGTAAATGCAAAAAATTTCTGTGGCGTCTGTCTGTCTGTCTGTCTGTCTGTCTGTCTGTCCGTCTGTAGTCATGAACGTGAAATCCAGCATAACTTTTCAACTATTGATCTATATGCATCCAAATTTTGCAGAGATGTTGCTTTTAACATTCCCCAGAGGGACTTTTTTTGTTTTTTTAAAATTTTAATTTTTAGGTTAGTTATGGAAGAAAAATGGTTTCCATTAAAATCAATGGGAAAATGGGTCAAAAAAGAGAAAAATTTAAATATTTCAATATTAGATCTTTGGATTTGGAAGAAAATTTGTAAAAACATTCTAAAACCAGCCCACAGTAAAATTAACCCCTTATAGTTCAGTAAAATAAACCTTAAGACCGTTTAAAAAATTAATTAAGGGCGTTCGAGCCAAAAAATGGAATAAAAGTGAGAAATTAATCTTGTATATCAGTGCCAATTACTAAAAGCTGGATGAATTTTGATGAAACTTTGTATACACAATGTACTACCACAGTACTAAAATATTTTCTTCTCACTATCATCATAATAAATCCTTTGGACCGTTTCAAGGGACCATATAGGTGCGATTGAGAAAAAATAAGACCAATTAAGCAAATAAAAACATAATCCTACTTATTGAGATAATTCAGGTTAGGTCCAATTAATTTTAATTAAATCCGGCACAAACAATCTACCTACCTACATTTACTCTACTTTATATAGAATTTCTTATCATTACAATAAACAGCCCTTAAGACTGTTTAAAAAATCAAAATCAGTGCGCTCGAGCCAAAAAATGGAATTATCATGAGAAATTTATCTTTAAACTTGGAGTCAATCAATTATGGCTCGATGAATTTTGATAAAAACTTTTGTACACACAATCCACTATCAAAATACTAAGATATTTTCCTTTCTTAGTCACCATACACAACTGATAAAACCTTTTCAAGAGGCAATATAGGTGGGATTGAGAAAAAAATATGGGAATATAAGCAAATAAAAACATAATCCTATTCATTGGGATAATTCAGGTTTGGTCCAATGAATTTTTATAAAAACTGGCAAATACAATCTACAATCAGTCTATAAAAGAAAGTATCTATTCCTTACAGATACAATATACAACACTTAAGAGAGTTTAAAAATCAAAATAGGGCGTTCCACCCAAAAACATGAATTAAAGCGGGGAATTAGTGTTAAAACTTGGAGTCAATCATTCATGGGATGAATTTTGATGAAACTTTACACAAACATATTATGTTACTGACCCACTAAAATATTCCTATCATACAGTCATCATCTAAAACCTTTTTGACCGTTTCAAGGGCCAATATAGGTGTGATCGAGCAAAAATCTTTGAAACCAAGCAAATAAAAAAACAACCGTAATACTTGGAATAAGAAATTCAATTATGACTCAATTATGTTTGATGAAAATTGCAACAAAAAGTTTGCAACCAACCTAGGCAGGGATTTCTTTTGAATGTAAAACTATAGCATACAACCCTTAAGTCTGAGACTGTTTAAAGGCAAAATAGCTGTTCCATCAATAAACCCAAAAAATAGAATATCCAAAGAAAATTAAACTTATAAAGAAAATGGATGGATGAATTTTGTTGACATTTGGTGTACACAATCTACAAACAAAGAACATCTTTAAAGGGGGGGTTTAATCTACCAAACTAAAAAATTCTTTTGAAGATCCACAGTTCAAAACCCATCCTTCAAAGGATGAAGTAGGCAATTATTCGTACAGCTTCTCTGCAAAATCGCCAACACTTCGAATTGAAGGCGAAATTATGTCCACAGGTGAAAATATTTTAAATTTGATGGGAGTCTAGGAGTCTCTCCCAGAATTCTAAAGGGGGTTGGGGGTCTCCTCCAGATATCTAAAGGGGGGTCTGGGGGTCTCCCCCAGAATTATAAAGGGGGGTCTGGGGGTCTCCCCCAAAATTATAAAGGGGGGTCTGGGGGTCTCCCCCAGAATTATAAAGGGGGTCTCCCCCAGAATTCTTAAGGGGGTCTGGGGGTTCTTCGACCCCCCCAGATAAAAATGGAGGGAGAAAGTGTTCGTAGGGTGTTCCCTACAGTTTATTTTTCTTTATTTTTTCTTTCTTTCTTTCTTCACGTTTTTCAAAATAAAGTTTGACGCAGGCGCACGGAAAAAAAACTACGGTGAAATTAACCATACGATAGCTGATTTTGGCACCTGCTAGATGTTATGGTAAACTTGACCAGAAGTATGGTACATTTACCGATACTTTGAGTAAATTCGACATGCAATCAGGTAACATCACCTAGCACCTAGTCAAAACATAGTATACTTTTGGTTAACATTGCCATAACATCTAGCAGGTGCCAAAATCAGCTATCGTATGGTTAATTTCACTAATCTTTTTTTTCCGTGCGGGTGGGGGGATAAATAACCTTTTTTCTTTCGGAACACTTGTAATTTTGACTTGAAAGGGGCTAAAATTTAAAAATACTGAAAATTTGGACTAAATAAATAGACACTTGAAACAATTTGGTTCGGAAAAGGAGGAGTGTCAATAAGGCCGGTTTTTGGCCCCACCCCATATCGCTCTTTCAACTATTGTAGTGCATTTTAGAGGTCAAAATAAGACGAAAAACCTCTATAAACTTGTTTCCAAAAACGCTTTCCTGAGGAGCTAGAGCGCATCAAAGTTTTAGTTAAAAACTTATTTTTTTTTTAATAGTTGAAATTAATTTGACGAAATTTTCTAATTGCAGTTAAGAAAAGGGACCTGGAAGTCATTAACTTCCAAAAAAATACACGTGACCTTCAATTAACTGATAAGAGGTGGAAACAAGGCCAATAATTGTGATTTTTGGACTTCATATCCCTAAGACAGTTGCACAATTATGACTTAAGAATCGAACTGCAACCAATTATTGATTTCGCTATGACAAAGCACCAGAATATGTAAAAGAAAGAGTTCAAAACTTGAGAATATGGAGTTAAAATGAATTTTATAAGGCCTTTGATAGGGGCAAATATGTAGCTGATGACCATACGGCATGCGTAGCTTTGGTCCATGACTATGACTATAGAAGTGGGACTATAGGGTCTGCGACCTTTTATAGCAGTGGTGTAGCGTGCAATTTAGCAAAGTTGCAGTTGGTCCATTTTAAGCCATAAAAAAGATAGAGCTAGTAGGTGTTCGCATTCGACCTTTTACATGGGTTTAAATTGACACAGTAAAACGTTGCCAAATTGCACGCTACACCAGTACACCACTGCCTTGTAGGTACATTTCACTGTCATTAAATGCGGGGAAAAATAAATACCTCGCGGAAGAAAACATGAGTTGACTCACAATGGCAGGTTAGGTTAGGTTTATTTAACTGGACAAAACGTAAACATTTTCGATCAGATGTGTATGATAGCTGATAACAAGATCTTGAGTTGTCGTCATCTCCATATCATCGCATATGATAATTGTCAGATCGGGCAAGTCAGATTTTCCACTGGACTCACCGCGTAAGATAACTTCAAAATAAATAAAGAGTAGCTTTTCTTCAATCTGGCAACATCGCATGATCCGTATGTATATGTCTGTACCCGCGAAAAATTATTTGAAATTGTTCTCTCAAACGTGCACTCTTTATTACCCACAAAGAATAAAACTTCAATGAAAATGCATTGTGCTGAATGGACATTTTTGACGCATAATGAAAAATGGAATTTTGAAGGAAAGAAACCGATAAATTAAAGATAACTTTAGACAGCACTTAATGTTAAGCGTTTAACGAATCCCAACCATCAAACTTATGAGGTCACAATGCAATGAAATATGTATGCGATTTCACCAACATAACATGTGTCTCTATACAATGAGCGTTAGTATTATGCGTCATTAGCGGTTTGTGCAATGTGGCAACAATGGATTTTCTCCATCAAAACCCGTGTCGAACAATCGATTCTACGGTAATGCAACCTGCCTTACCAAGCATTGATTGTATCACACATGTTTAACAGGTTCCTGAGTTGCAATATTACCATTTTTGCTCGTAGATTCATAGATTTCGTGCAAGTCTTGCATTTTCACGAAATCAGAAAAGTTAATATTTAAGTACGAGCCGGACATAGTTCGGTGACTATTTTTCAGTATGTTACTCGTTTTTAGTAGCCTAATAACATATTAAAAGGAGATCACCGAACTATGTCCGGCTCACATCTAAATATTCAATCATTTAACGAAAAATAGGGCTTTTTCCACGAAAAACACAAAACTGACCCACTTTGAGGTGGCAAAATAAGCCTTAAACGTTAAAATATCCCGGAAACACCACTCAAACCTAAAAATATAAGTCTTTGTGAGTAAGTAGAGCCACTGTACTCGAATTTTTAGACCAATTTAAATTTTGACCACTTTTGGGGCCAAAAACCGGCCTTATTGACACTCCTCCTTTTTGAAGAATATAAACAAAAGGTGACAGTCTCGTTTCCTTAGTAACTTCTGAATGCAGCAGACAGATGGCGATAAAAAATTGAAAACGTTTTTCTTTTTCCCTTTTTTTCTCGTTCAAAAATTTTTTTAGCCCCTCGTTCCCAAAACAGTGGGGGGGGGGGGGGGCTATAGCCCCAATAGCCCCTTATACGCGCCGCCTATGCCACTGACCGCGGACTTGCCAAATTTTCACAACTCCTGGATTTCTACATCTATCTCGTTAGAATGAGCTCATAGAAGCTCCGTTCGTATGATACAGCCTATATCAAGAAAACAACATACAAGGCGTGGCAAAGTCCCCACCTAATTTTTGAACGGTTGCAGATAAAAAGATAAAACCAAACTTGGGGGAAGTTTACAACTTCATGGAAACTTCATTTTGGCGTATCCAAAATTTCCGGGGGCTCCCAGCTCCCCTAAGGAGGGGTTTCTCCCCTTTATTCCACATTTTCAAAAGGAAACCCCCTTCTTGTGATACCTTGTTTGAAAGGGCATACAATTATAAGATTTTTGCGCAAACTGAACGTCAATACCGTTTCTCGTTTTCGGGATAACGAAGGTCAAAGTTTGATTTGGACCCATACTTTCAAGAAATCATTACTCACATTTAAAAAAAAGGACTAGTCCTAACATACTCTGAAAAGCATGTTCTTCTCAAAACCAAATGGTAACCGAATTTGAGTCGCAGCCGTATTTTTTCGCAGTCCGTAGAAAGTTGCAGAAAAACCGACAAATCCTTTGACGTTTATGAACTGCACTTATTTATTAATCAGATGAGGCATAATTTCCACGAGTGTAATGCAATACAAAAACGTCAAGATGAATAAATTTAACACTGTTGGCACTTCAATCAGCAATCGTAGAGGAGCGAAACTTTCAGTTGATTATACATTTGAGGTTATGAAAGCGAAGTGAGTCTCCAAATTCGTGAGAGAATCGGCAAGTGCGCGTTTCGGTTCGGCCAACTCCATTCAAAGTCGAATTTACAAACTTGGAGATTAGATTTCCACGCACCAACGAACGCTGTAAGCCCATAAACGCCCAACATGTTTCAGTCACTGGGGCTGTGTCTCCACGACCACTTATGCCCAGTCTTCTAACATCCTTCTGACAATCTAAAAGTTCTTGTTTACAACCAATCCCATGGCGGCATAGGTCACTAAACACTAGAATGGATACACACAATGAGCATGCAGGATTTCAGGATAAATTAACAAAATCGCCACTCACCTTTTAGTGCACTTACCTCGAGTTAGATGAGCAAAAAAAAAAATCAATTCGAGGAAGGGGGGGGGGGTTACAAGGATACCCGCTGCTGCCCACACGCGAGAGCAGTCTGAGAACAACTGCAGCTGCCTTAAGAGATTTCATTGCTGAACTTTCTGTCCCCATTGGTTTTATAGTAAAAAACGACATTTAGGAATATAAAATAATTTGTACTAGATAGAGATTACTCACCTATAACGTGCATCTGGATTTCATGGCTGCTAATCGTAAGATGACCAATGACGGCTCCGAAACCAGAACAACATTTTCTCTTTTCTATTTGATTCTACTCTTGAGTTGATTTTCAAACGACAATTTTAGCACTTGAACTTTTGTAAGACCCGTAATACCGAGAGTGTGCGGAGAGCTCAGAAATCCATGGGAAAATTCGCTAACAATAAAACGTCTCAGGGGTCAAGCAACAAACTTCCATGGTAGATTCTATAGCTCAAAATAAGGATTTTTCCTCTTTTAATTCAGAAATTGGGTCTGAATGAACTTTTTAGGCAAAATTATATCTTGGACTTCAAACATGTTATGCTGCTGAGAGAAAATTTGAAAAGTAAATAAGACAGTATGGTGGGGAAAACCCTTCAGAAACATTTACTGTCACTTGCATTTTTTTTTTCCATAACGGGCTTTACGCGAGATATTCGCTGTTCAACAAGGAATAGCCAGAGCTATTACCATGGTGGGTGTCACTAAAAAGCAGTGAAGTGACCTCACTGCCACCCACCATGGTAATAGCGCTACAGCTATTCCAAATTGAACAGCGGGTACCTCGCATAAAACGCGTTGGGGCAAAAAAATTAAAGAGAAAATAAATGTTTCTAAAGAGTTTTCTATCAGATTGGTTTAGGTATTTACTTTTCAAGTTTTCTTTTCATAACATGAAATTTTTGAGGTCAAATGTAGAATTTTACTTAAAAAGTTAAATCGGACTGAATTTCCAAAGTATGATGTTTATTGAATTTTACACGTAAAAATACCTTCGGATACAAGTTATCATGACATTTGGTTAGTAATAATTATTGTAAACGCTATTCCTATAAACCCATAAATAGGTAAAATATTAGGGGATCTCTAGCTCATAAAGGGAACACTTTTAAACCCATGTTTATCGGGGCGGGGGGAGTTTTATTTTGAGCTAAAAAAAATTGTCCCTGGAAGTTTGTCGGTTTAAACCTGGGACATCCTGTAGTGTTCTTCGGTTCAACCACAGGTTCGTTTCAAAGTGTATCCGAAGTTGTGGAAATAATTAGCGGCCGAATATATAAATTGTAATTTCTTTATGAAATTCGAGGGTGAACGCGCCCGCATCGTAAGGTTCTTCTCGCAAGCCTCGTAACGCGCATGAATCTTGGAAGGCGGGAGGTTTGTCCTAAAACCAGTATAGGAACATCATGAATCAAGTTCCCAGCCTGTGGTGAAAGTCGACGGGTCTTGTAATTTTTCAAAGAAAAGGAGGGGTCGCTCAAAAAAGCCTACACTCAACGCACGAGCCGATGCAAAAAAAAAAAGTCGAGCCAAATAACGCGAACGTGCCGCGACGAAACTTCTTTCCGAACGCTGAGTGAGTAAGTATACTCAATGCTGAGCGGGCCATCGCGTATGCGTAGCTTGCACAAAGATTCGGTGCGGCGCGTTCGCCTTCAATTTCGAGAGATACTACTCCATATCCAATACGTAGGAATAGTTGCATGCAAGATTCGGATCGACATTTTTGCATCGGGAGCCAGATCAAGTTGACGCCTGACGGAAAGTCAGACTTGAAACTCGGGCTGGCCTCTGATTGGCTGCAAGCGTGGTGCGAAAATATCTTAGGGTATAGGGATTTTAACACGGGGTTTTCGTTCCGAGACGTTTATCTCGAAACATGTGCAAAATTCCCCGCAAACAATTAATACGAGTCTATTTAGCAGAATTTTCCGAACAAATTGATTAGTCATAAGTGCCACTTTATTGCAAATTCGAAAAGACTGTTTCAGTTGAAAAGTGCGCACAATAGTGTGTTTACATGCTCAGCGTGTGTTTGAGTAACTCACTATTATGTGTACTTTTCAACTGAGACAGTCCTCTCGAATTTTTAATATACTGGTACTTGTGACCTATCAATTTGTTTGAAAAATTCTGCTAAATTGACTCGTATTAATTGTTTAGAGAGGATTTTGCACAGGTTTCGAGAGAAATGTCCCGGAACGAAAACCCCGTGTTAATTTCCCTATACCCTAAGACAGTTTTGCACCACAATTTCCCTCCATGTCCAGCCAATCAGAGGCCGACTCTTATCAGCATTGACCACGCTGGCTCTCAATGCAATTGTGACTCTTGTTTACTCTTTGCTTGACACAAACTAACACATTCTCACTCTTTGCTCACCAGACGACATCGATGACCCTCAAGTCAAGCTTTAGTGTGGCTGAAACTAGGTCAAGCTCCGGCTAATAAGGAGCAACGGATCTTCGAGTACTGGCCAGAGAGTTGCACTTCCAACTGATTCCTGTTTTGATGGTTGATTTTCATGTAAAATACCATACAAATTACAGAGGTGGCTGTTCCACTGCGATTTGTTCAACTTTGATGGAGAAATACAGGGTGTTGAAAAACTGTTCCCGAATATTTCAGGGGCGGATTCTACAGATCAAAATGAGACTTTGTTTTCCTATAAACATGGGTACGAAATTGCAGTCTTTTCGAGTTACGGTGTTGCAAAGTTTCCGAAAAACAAATCGAAAAATTGCCATAACTCCCTCGTGAATTTTTCTGAATGCTCGTAAATAGGGACTCTGGTGTAGGTTTAGGCGTTCTTGCCGATTTCGGCCGTGAAAATTCTGTATGCAAAATATTGAGGGGGGTTATGGGGGTTTTTCTTGATTTTTCTCACTTTTTTTGGCCAAATTATGTGAAAACATGCTTTCGGATTCATTGAACCCAAAAACGATTAGCATTACTCAAAAGGTCGTAAAAAATTATGCATTTTTAGTCCTTACAAGTTTTTCCAATTCGTAAACCATTTCCGAGAAAATCGTCCCTGAAGTTGCAGAGGTCGGCCAATAATCGGATTTTCTTTGATTCTGTCAATTCTTGGCCGACTTCTCCAACTTCAGGGACGATTTTCTCGGAAATGGTTTACGAAATGGAAAAACTTGTAAGGACTAAAAATGCAACATTTTTTACGACCTTTTGAGTACTGCTAATCGTTTTAGGGTTCAATGAATTTGAAAGCGTGTTTTCACATAATTTGGCCCAAAAAAGTGAGAAAAATCAAGTAAAACCCCCATAACCCCCCTCAAATTTTTGCTTACAGCATTTTCACGGCCAAAATCGGCAAGAACGCCTAAAACTACACCAGATTAACTATTTACGAGCATTAAGAAGAATTCACGAGGGAGTTGGAGTTGTGACAATTTTTCAATTTGTTTTTCGGAAAGTTTGCAACACTGTAACTCGAAAAAATGCAATTTCGTACCCATGTTTATAGGGGAAAAAAAGTCTTATTTTGATCTGTAGAATCCGCTCCTGAAATATTAGGGAACAGTTTTTCAACACCTTGTATACCTGTTGAAAAATCTGTTTCATGACGTCAATCTTCATGCATCAGATTTTTTACCCCGTTTTTTTTGCACTGCGCATTCAGTGATGCTTCGTGTATAAATTTTTGCTCGCGCGTGTATCATTACTGAATGTGTCTCGTGAAGAAGCAGGGTAAAATATTTGACAAAAATTGACGTTATAAAACAGCATTTTCAAACTAATGCATCTTGGATGAGAAAGATAGGTCAGATAAGAGATGGTGGATGGTACGCGTCGCAGCAATCATTATATTGCAGCGAGTAATCACATAACGTGGTTTACAGGAAGGTTCGATGCAGCGCGTTCGCCTTCAATTTCGGAAGATACAACACCACATCCAAGACGTAGGAATAGTTGCATGCGGGAACTAAATAGTTTTCGGCGTCGCAGCAATCATTATATTGCAGCGAGTAATCACATAACGTGGTTTACAGGAAGGTTCGATGCAGCGCATTCGCCTTCAATTTCGGAAGATACAACACCACATCCAAGACGTAGGAATAGTTGCATGCGGGAACTTAATTAGTTTTCGTGACATGTGGACTTTTTCTGACAAGTCACCACGGATCAGCATTTCACGGACATGGAAACTCCACCATAATGAATCGATGGACACATCAACTCTTAAATTATAGCTACTTTTATCAACTTGATTTTGCCTAAGCTCGTCGAATATTGCGATATTTAACCTAATTTAACGAAGTATAAACGAGGAAGGGAAAGTAAAATTTACAGCAGTAAGTTCTGCTCTCATGGTTGAAAATTGCTGTTCTGAACCGAGGTATACTTTCTAGACATACGCAAAACACACACACGATTGGCGAGGACGCTTGAGCTCTCCACAAGAATGAAAAATTGAATTAACCAGGAAGTCTAGCGATTCAAGCTTTCAAAATTTCTGATTTTTGTAACATCCAGATTTATATTTTTTCCATGATCAACGAACTCAATCAGCTGTAATAGGTTCAACATATTTACAGACTTGAACTTTAAACAGCTGGGAATTTTGAAGAGAATTGTGACAGAGATTCGATTTCCAAACTGACGATTCAAATTCGCTGATGAAAGTGGCTTGCGATCTGAATTACCAGATCTAATCAAGCTTTTCCCGGATGAAATCAAATTCCCTGACGATTCCACGTTTTCCACGATGCTTGTCACCCTAGAGTGATTTGTTTTTTACGGGTTCTGTTTATGTTGAGGTCAAGAGTACCAGCCAGAGCGCCGAGTATTTGGAAACTGTGCATCATATCCATTTAAACTCATTGTGAAGATCGAGCGTTCGGACCCGAAAAGTCGATCTTTAACGTGGAGTGAAAATGACAGAATGCGACGTTGACAAATTGTACGCTACACCACCGTTCCATCAATGGGGCTATTGCACACTTTTGCTATAAGCGATTTAATAGTCAATTATGGCGTAAAAACCTCAACAAATAACGATGGCGACACTAAAAACTTCCAAAATCCACTTCTAAACTCAATAAACGCAGTTATTTGCGCGAGCGTGATGGTGGCCGAAGGCACTAACAATGGGAGATTCCCATCTATTAATACTGTAATTCCAACAAGAAGTGACCAATAAGAGACGGCTTTCATTCGACACCGATGTCACTAGGTGTTGCGGCACCATTCATCGGATGTGGATCATCACTCTGATGACTAATTACTCTGTGAATCATCCTTGTCACCATATAGAAAGAGTGGCGAAATTAAGATAGGAATCTCCCATTGTTAGTACCTTTGGCTACCATTACGCTCGCGCAAATAACTGCGTTTATCGAGTTTAGGAGTGGATTTTGGAAGTTTTTAGTGCCGCCATCGTTATTTGTTGAGGTTTTTACGCCGTAAGCAACTATTAAATCGCTTATAGCAAAAGTGTGCAATAGCCCCATTTAAGC
Organism: Trialeurodes vaporariorum; assembly: GCA_011764245.1. Classification (NCBI taxonomy): domain Eukaryota; kingdom Metazoa; phylum Arthropoda; class Insecta; order Hemiptera; family Aleyrodidae; genus Trialeurodes; species Trialeurodes vaporariorum. The sequence continues at coordinate 78,519,088 of VMOF01000002.1, forward strand.
GGTGGCTTTCAACTTTAATCAAAGCGTGTAAAACTAAACAAAAAAAAAAACAACAAAAAAAAACAAAAAACAAAACAAAACAAAAAAAAAACCCGCGAATTTACTTTCGCAGTTTGGTTTTTTCCAAGATCTGGAGCGACTGATGTTGACTTTTCGTTGCAGTTGAGAAACAGAGCTCCCCAGAAGGAAAAAGTTATTGGTCAAAGCTACGCATGATTGAGCAGCGGCCTGTTATTAATTCGTTGAGCCGAGCAAACTCCTCTCCTCCCACCCTGCACTGTCAGTATCCCTATCCCTGTCAAGTCGCCTCGCTATGTCCGCTCCTCTCTGGCCTGGCCTCCCGACTTTTCGCTTCATCATCGGTGGGTGCATTAAAAGGACTGCGGCGTTTCCACCGACCGTAAAATTAATCCCAATTTTTTATATTGTAACCACATTAAACTTAAAAAAAAAAAAAAATCAACCTTCATTTATCAATCATAAAAAGAGAGGGAGGAAACAAAAAGAGAGACAGAGTGAGAAAGGGAGAAAAAAAAGGAAAAACTTACAAGATTGACCAGATATGTATGAAATATAGAGACGAAAAATTACGATAAATGAGGATATACGTTTCTCAATCTATCATCGTTACGATTAATCTACCGGAGGCAAAAAGTGGCGGAAAATGATTCCCTTACGTTGTTTTTTTTCCCTACCCTACGTTAAACGAAAGCTGGAGAGAGTCTGGACCACCAACAACCAAACATTAGTCTCGATCGGATCGGAGAGAATAGTTCAAATATGTTACGGCTAACTCAGCATTTAAAAATGCACGGTTGCCGTTTTTTATCAATTTAATAGATTTTCCAAATTTATCGACGATTCCACCAGTGTACAGGGTGTTTCTAAAACTTATGTCATCCTTTCTACCACGTATTTTTGAGGTCAAAATAAGACTTTTTTTCCCTATAAACATGTGTCCGAAAGTGCCCCCCTTTTGAGCTACAGCCCCCCAAAGTTTTAAAAAATTCGTGGTTTTTTTGGTATATCGACCATAATTATAAACCAAATGTCATGAAAATTGGTGTCCAGAGGTATTTTTACGTGTAGAATCCATTTATGACCTCGAGAAATTCAGAAATGAGGTCTGACTGTATTTTTCAGGCAATCTAATACCTTCAACGACACACATTTTGTGCAACGGATTGAAAATTTGAAAAATATAAACTGGAATCAGATGGGAAAAACTCTTAAAAAGATATTTGGTCCTCTTTGTTTTGGTCGATACGACGCGTATTAAGCGAGATAATCGCTGCACAAGGTGGAAAAGTCAGCACTTCTACCATGAAGAGCGACAGCAAGTATGCAACCCGCCACTCCGCTGCTACTTCGTTCCGCCTGCTATAGTAAAAGCGCTGACTTTTCCACCTTGTGCAGCGACTATCTCGCTTAATACGCGTCGTATCGACCAAAACAAAGAGGACCAAATATCTTTCTAAGAGTTTTTCCCATCTGATTTCATTATTTATTTTTCAAATTTCCATTCGGTAACATAACATTTGTGTCGTTGAAGGTATAAGATTGCCTGAAAAGTACAGTCAGACCTCAGTTCTGAATTTCTCGAGGTCATCAATGGATTCTACACGTAAAAGTACCTCGGGACACCAATTTTTATGACATTTGGTTCATAATTATGGTCGATATACCAAAAAAAACCAACAATTTTTTAAAACTTTGGGGGGCTGTAGCTCAAAAGGGGGGCACTTTCGGACACATGTTTATAGGGGAAAAAAGTATTATTTTGACCTCAAAAATACGTGGTAGAAAGGATGACATAAGTTTTAGAAACACCCTGTATAGACAAAAGCAGTGAACAGTCCAGCTAAGCAATTAGACTATACTGATGGAAGTATAAAGCGGTGGGGGCCGATCACTGATTCTTGAACCTTGATGACGCGACGATTTCACGAATGACCAATCAACACTCAAACCATCTGTCCTCAAATTGAACAGTGTTGAAAAAGACGAAGCTGAGATTGTTGAGAAGGATACCTTGGCTACAGTAAGAGCCACGTTTTTATTCCCTCGTATGTTGAGCGTAGAAGGGGGTGGGGGTGGGGACTGTCCTGGATGCGGCTGCGAATCAGGCCGCGGAACAATAGCTGAACAGTTAAGAACAAAAAATAACACTTTCATATCACAGACAAAACCTTAGGTAGAATGACCCAGAAAAATACTTTTGGTGAGCCAGCCAAATCTTTGGTTCATTCAGCAAAATCTCTTTAGTTAGACGCAAAAAACCTTTGATTAACTCCAATAAAGTCTTTTTCTGGGTCGTTTTTCTATCATTTTTTTTTTTTTTTTTTTTTTTTTTCAGGGAAATAAGAAAAGCCTGAAAAAAAAAAAAGGGCTCAAGAAAAGCCTTGATAAAATTCTTGGACGGAAAGAAGTTTCAGATTCAGACTCATCAGACGAACTGATCTCTTTAAAAGAAATCCAAGAGGTCTCTAAAAAAGAAGCAAAGCAACATGCACAAGTAGAAGAAGAATTAAATAAAGAAATTGGTAGCCTCAAAAAGAAGGTGAAGAAGTTGAAATGTCAGCGCAACCAAAGCGTTCTTACCTTACTATTTTTTCGGTGAGGTTATCAGCCGAATGAGGGAAAATCCGCAGTCAAAAGAGCAAGAAATGTCTTCTGATAACATGAGGAAAGCAACTTGTAGCTGCCTCCAATATCAGAGGTAGGAAGAGTTGTGTGGTACTTACATTTGGATTCAATTTTTACGCAGTCGGCTGCCGATAAGGCCGAAAATTATCCCAAAACGAAACCATCTACCCGCCTTCAGAGATGAATGCTGCAAATCAGGGACTAAATTATGTTACGGCTTGACGGTCCTCCGAAAGACGTTGGATGGTGCGTACTTAAGTATGGTTACGTGTGGTTTAGACCCCCCGTAAGTGCTCACCGATCATCATGCGTGCGGGACCGTGAGGACGTAGCATTATTTGGTCCCAGGCCCCCAACGGTTGGTTTTCAGCTGGATGAAGGAAAATTCGAGAACAAGAGAGCAGCGGACAGCTTTTAATTACAGAAGGGAAGCAACGTCAAGCGTAACCGCCTTCAATTCTTGAGGATACCACAACATATTCAAGAGGCATGGAGGCGAAAGAGTTGTATCTGACACACACGCAATTGACTTTTACTCACTTGGCTTTCGATTTGGCCGAAAATTATCTTGCAACGATGAGTCAGCAACCACCCTTTGGAATGAAAAAAAACACCTGTGATTCCTTGCCCCCTGCTTTGGTTAAAGCCATTTAGCCTTTCCTTGGCTCCATCTAAACATATTTATTCTCCTCCCGTATATTCATTGCGACAGGGCGAAAATTGACGACAAACTATCAACCACGTTTCAAGATAAAGTTTACAGTGTCACTGTCAGGCGGCAGCATTAATAGGTCTGTTGCGAACTGTAGCGTAGCTACGGCGAATTCATGGATTATTTTTAATTTAAAACGATGCAAAAACAATACGCCCAGTCCACTACACTTATAAATACTAAAACTCACATTTGAATTCATGAACAACAAACGAGGAGTCGTTTTCTGATAGCATCGAATATTAGATTAATGGGTCTGTTGCACACTTCGGCTACAGCGTTTTAAAGTATCAATTCCAATGTAAAAAGCCGAGAAAATAACAATGGCAGCATCAGAAAATACTAAAGTTCAATAATAAACTCACAAATTGCGAAAAACACTAGACACTATTCACCCCCGTATCTTTCCACTACGTGCACAATATTTCGCGAAATTAGCGCGGCACATTCAAATAATCACGGCCGACTGTCATCACAGCTGACTTCGTAAACAAATAAACAGTAACCACTGACGGCGTCTGTTCGAATTCTTACGTTTCAATATCCTCAATTCCTTACAAAAGGTTGTGAAAGGTACGGAAACCGATATTTGTGTCGAAAACTTATCAACATGAAACAATAACACACAGGAGTTCCAAGGATGATTCCAACTTCGATCATCATGCTTGGAACTCCTGTGTGTTATTGTTTCATTTTGATAAGTTTTCGATACAAATATCAGTTTTCGTACCCTTCACAACCTTTTGTGAGAAATTGAGTATATTGAAACGTAAGAATTCGAACAGACGCCGTCAGTGTTTACTGTTTATTTGTTTACGAAGTCAGCTGTGATGACAGTCGGCCGTGATTATTTGAATGTGCCGCGCTAATTTCGCGAAATATTGTGCACGTAGTGGAAAGATACGGGGGTGAATAGTGTCTAGTGTTTTTCGCAATTTGTGAGTTTATTATTGAACTTTAGTATTTTCTGATGCTGCCATTGTTATTTTCTCGGCTTTTTACATTGGAATTGATACTTTAAAACGCTGTAGCCGAAGTGTGCAACAGACCCATTGGGGGAAAATGTCAAGGCACCTAGCGGGCAAATAAAATCCAGAGGCTATTAATAATACGCGTCCAACTGAAGAGTTCAGATCATGAGATTAATCATTGCTAAAAAATGTCGGAGAGAGAGGGGAAAGGCTCGATTTGTGGGTCAGAAATCGTTTTTATTCATCACAAATCGTGTAGATTTTGAACTCCGAGAGAGAGAGGGAAAGGGCGATATTTATTTTGTCTCTTTTTTGTTGTTGAAAAAAGTGTGATAAACTTGGGAAGCACTTTCTGTGCTCAACAAGGCTATCTACCTCGATCGGAAACCAGGACACGAGATGTGGTTAAAAAAATAAAAAAAAAAAAAATAAATAAAAAAAAAAAACCGGCAGATCATAAGTTATACGACGAAAAATAAGCGTATGGATCATCACTCATAAACACATATGAATACAAAAGTGGGGCTGAAGTATCAAGAATAGAGAGGGTGCCGGTGTCGATCATAAAAATGACCAACGTGTTTGAGGGATATGCAGCGAGGACTAACAAGTGGCGAACGCGGGGGCATGCAGGGATGAAATAGCCGTTTCCGCTGAGGGACCGTTCCTCACTCCACGGTCCACAGTCCGAAGTTCCAGTGTTCCACATCATTTGAGCTATAAGTCGAGAATGCAAATTGAAAGGGCGAGCGGAGGGATGTAAACAGTATGTCCCAAAAGTCATTCCCGGGTTGGAGTTGAAAAACAAATACCTCCTTCCGATAAACAACGTATAGGGTTTGCTCGTTAGCTTGTGGTTCGCTGAGTTTCTCAAATTAATTTTATTAATAGACGAATCTTTTGCGACCTACAACCAATGAGCTATAACTTTAGAGTGGCAGCGGGCTGGTCCACCTTGTGCCACACAGGGTAGAAGGAATCCCGGGAAACAGCGGAATTTGGACGGCAGATTCCAAGGTTTGAGGTTAAATTTTGTAGGTCGTTTGGAATTTGGCGGGAATTTGGACAGTAGATTCCAAGGTTAGAGGTTAAATTTTGAAGGCCGTTTCCGGCGATGCCCAAGTTTGTTTACGAAACGACCGGAAACAACCTACAAAACTTAACCTCAAAATCGATTTTTACGGCAAGATGGCGGCGCCCTAGGTGACAACAATGAACCAGCGGAACGCCGGAACGTTCCTTGATGTGCCACTCTAAAGTTATAGCTCATTGCCTACAACTAATTACCATACCTTCTGTTTATCAAAATGAGATGTATTTTTTTCGACATAGGTCTGGTTAGGACCTCCGGAACATACTATATTTATATAACAGTATACAGTTGGCGTCGTCCCTCTAATTCCACCGCAAGCCCGCGCCTCGCTGTCACATCGCATCGCCGGCCCGTGGAGTATTGTCCTGAATAATTGGATCCCTTTTATTCCACGTCCGACGTGCTTACAAGGTGCTCAAAAAAATTGTGCGCCCGATAATATTTTTCAAATACCATTAAATACCTTTACCAAGCTTATGCCACAAATTCTTACTTCCGACTTTTTCAGGTTTTCCAAAGAGATTTTAGACCAAATTATCCGACTAGACCATATCACTCGACACACGCATAATCGACGAGGAGACTTATTTGAATGCTTCACTTCCCAAGTAAACAGAGATAATCAGAAATAGAGTCATTATTTCTGATGATTCGGAAGAATGTCAGAGGAACAAATCGAAAATGGAAAAATGAGCAAAAAGTCAACAGTTGAAGAAGCTGAAAAATTCATGGAGAGAAAATGATCGATTCCCAGACTTTTCCATGACTTACCCACATATTACGTCAAATTCCCAGACTTTTCTAGGTTCTCTCATGGGCGGATACAGGGAATTGTCTTTCACTCTCTCCCTCCATTTGAACTTATGCGTTAGAAAAGGACAGCAGAGGGGGCCATCACGTGACTTTGGCCCCCTCTTCTGTCCTTTTCTAACACACGCTTTCAAATGGGAGGAGAGAGAGAAAGACAATTCCCTGTATCCGCCCATGGGTTCTCTCGGTCGGTGGCAACCCTGTCTACGTAAGAATCAACCATCAAAAGAGGAATACGTTGATAGAGCAACGGTCCAACGGATAAATAGACTATGACACAATATACACGCACTTTCGCTTGCGTCCGGCAATGGAACAAAATCCTATCAACATTAAAGTTAAATATAAATTTCAAATAAACAGTTCAAAATGAGTGTTTCAGTAGATTAAACTTCCGGAAAACATGCATTTCTTAAAAATTAAAATTTACATAAAACCAGGTGTAAAGACATGCCCTTTTTTCGCGGGAGTCACCGGGTCCTAATAGATGCCTATTCCCATCATATCCGGTAAGGGCTCCTGAGCCCCCTCCCCTCCTCCCACCCTCAAGATTAGCGCGCTAATCAAAATAGATGCGTCAAAGCAACGCTTTTTCTAACTGAAAAATGTATTGATGAATACAGATCGGTGGGGGGGGGGGGTGTACGGAACTTTCGGCGCGCCCTATGCCAGTGCACTGCACCTACATACTGGCTGTGAGTGTGAGTGCCCACTGCCCATGCTTAGCGCTCCGATCTTCACCCGTTTATTTACGATTGCACGAGCCTTTCTTCAAATAAAACAACAGAACTCGAAAAAGTATGTTCACCTCATTTGATTATTTGATAAACCCAAACTCTGGACCTTTCCTTTCCCTCTCTCTCTATCACCCCCCCCCTCTCTCTCTCTCTCTCTCTCTCTCTCTCTCTCTCTCTCTCTCTCTCTCTCTCTCTCCCCCTCCCTCCCACCATCCCCCCTCTCTCTTGTTGACTTTTTTTTCACGCGGAAAAGATAACTAAACGAAGCTTTCAAATTACATTCAAATAAAAAACGCATTTTTCATACGATCCGCCTCCGTCGCTATTTCGCCGTTATCAACCCTCTTTTATCTCCATACTTAGACCTCGCCGTTTATTACTTCCCCCCTCCCTCTTTTTTATTGCACTCGCGTGCTCGACATTAAATCATAAAATTTGGCAACTTTAATTACGAGGCGGAGGATCTCGTCTCCCCCACTCGGACGGCACAGGAACTCGTTTAATCGTTTTGCGTGCGTTCGTGTGGCCACTTGCTATCCGCGGAAACAAACGCTCACAGGCGGAGCCAGGACTTTGTCTTTGTCTTCTCTCATTTAACCGAACGTGTTGGAAAAGGAGAGAGGGAAGGACGAAAGTCACGTGACTCCCCTTATCTGCTCTTTTCTACCACACGCATTTAAATAAGCAAAGAGAGAGAGAGAGAGAGAGAGAGAGAGAGAGAGAGAGAGAGAGAGAGAGAGAGAGAGAGAGAGAGAGGGAGAGAGAGAGGGAGAGAGAGAGAGAGAGAACGACTAAGTCCTGGATCTGCTCATGGTAAGTAACGCAACGGTCAAATGATGATTCTCTCAGTAGTGGGTCATTTGTTGCACACTTTGGCTACAGCAGAGTGGAATTAAAGTAATTAAACTCACAGATTTCCGCCTCACACAACCGAGAAAATTAAGCGAAATCATTACAGAAAATTAAATTGGAAAAATGAAGCTGCTGCATAGGCGTGGTCTAGCTGCCACAGTTCTTTCTATTCTGAGAAAAGTGAATCAAGGAGAAAGCAGCAATTACATAAGACTTTCCAATTAAGACTCGCTTATATGTATATTATCCATCTTGAAACTTTTTTAAAACGCATTTATTGAGTTTGTGAGCCAATTTTGGAATTTTTTGAGGCTCTCATTCTGCCAGCATATATAGACCGGAGTTAGCTACCGTCATTAGCCCTGCAGATACTTAGAGATAAGGGTAGGTACCTACAGATATTTCAATCGCGCTCCAAAATGCAATCGGAAAACTGCGCGTAACTTGTATCCAAAAAATAACGCCCAAGTTCCGGTTTGAAATATTCGAGAGGGGAATTTTGTTTCTACTAACACTGAAGTTTTGGCTGGGCGGCATAAAATTACCGCTGTGCGACAGAATGTAAAGTGTCGGAAAGGTAAAAAAAAAAATCAATAAATCATGCCTTCATCAATAAGTCAAAAAATGAGATGATGCAATTTTCTTGCATTCCTCGCAGTGTTTCTTCCTCCGTTTATTTGAGAAAAAAACAAGTCTAGAAAGAAATTACCTGATAAACAAGGGTTTTAGCCATTTGCCTAAAAATCCAAAAAGTTGAGTCCAGTACAGGACCAAACATCTCTCTTGTAATAGATTTAACAAATAGCTAACCATCATAAAATATGAAGTAAATTCTAATGGGAGGAGAAAATTCTACTAAATATAGAAATATACCTAAGTTCTCAGGGAAACTCAAAACTTGCAGAACATTTTTATGATAATCTGGAAGTCTGCACATTAAAACAATTGCTTTAAACGCGAGGAGTTTGCAGTGCTAATTCCATTTCATAGGCAAGTGTATGAGACAGAAAAATATCATATGTTATTTGCATGCTAATGATAACAGGACAAGATCATATGGTGCTCACTATTTCAAATGAGAGGTTAGAGGCTAAAAGGTTATGTTGACACTGCATAACCTTTCATTTCATGATCATTGTAAAAACAGATACGAAAAACAAAAAAATGACTTATGAATACGCCTCACCAGTTTTCTTCTGAAAAGTACGGCTGTGAATCAAACTCGGTAAAGGAATTATCCACTATACCTGAGTAAAGGGCTAGTGTCAGACTTACTAAAGGTGAGAGAGACTGATTTAAATAGTGGTAAAAATATTAGTTTACACTTACAACCAACGAGGTATAGCAATAGAGAGGTTCATACAATCACGTTTCCAGTCCTATCTCAAAGTGTGACAACGCGGGCGATCTGAATCTGGTTTGTTTGCCTCATCTTTTTTAACCTTCAATCGAAAATTGTAATTAATTCAGTGTAAATGGGTCTGTTGCGTACTTTTGCTACATCAACATAACTCATTGTTTCTAACATATAAGTCTGCGAAAATAACAACGTGCATATTAAAAACTTTAAAAATTCACTCATCAACTCAGAAAATACCTTTCATTTCAAACAACCCGCACTACACCCGACACTATATCACCGACTTATAACTACATAGATGGAACCATCTCGTTTATGTAAACATGAACAGAACTTACAAACATTGGAATGTTTTGTTTAGATTCGTACATTTCGAATACTATTTTGTAATCTTTGATAAACCGAAAAGACCAGGCAGCAAATGCAGCCAATATTTCATATATTTAGAACGGAATTCCATCATTTTGTAGTTACGATGTTGTTTACTTATGCACGGTGGTTCCATCTATGTAGTAGTATACCGGTGCAAATAGTGTCTAGAGCGCGGGCTGTTTGAAATTGAAGGGATTTCCTGAGTTAATGGGTGGATTTTGAACGTTTTTACTTAGTGTGGGCATCGTTATTTTTGCGGAATTTTACAAAAGAATCAAGGTTTTATATTGTTGTAGCAAAAGTATGCAACAGACCCATTGGATAGATTAAAGTGCTAGTGTTTGAGAGTGGCTATCAGGACACAGAATTCTAAAATAACTATCCAGGTGAGAAAATTTGGCTTGTTTCTATCATGTGTGTCATGTTTCTTCATCGTGCAAATCTTTCCAAAAGGAACACTTGTATCCATTCCTGTGTCCAGGTAGCCTAAAACACTTGAACTACGGTTTAAAACCAATTTCAAGTGGATTTGGCATCACTTTCTCTTCGGTAAAGGTAAAAAAAAATGAGGCAGACAAACCGAGTCCGTGTAAAAAGTCCAAAAAGATTTCCATTACGGCTGCTTCCTATAAGTTTCAAAATAATGTCCCATAAATCCTCTCTTTTGATGCGTTTTTTTATTCTCCCGAGCGCACACCGGTGCAGCTCCAGTGCACCAAAGTGTTTTTTTATTAGTGGTGCGATGCGCCCGGAGCTGCTCCGGTGCAAGCTCCAGTGTATCGGAGATGAAGACCGATGCACTGGAGCTTCTGCACGTGACCGGTGCTGCACCAGACAGCTTCGGAGCAGCTCCAAAAGCTCCGGGTTATTGCACCGGTGCGGATTCCGGAGAATAAAAAAACGCTTCATATTGCTACAGCTCGTTGATCAAAACGAATACTTTGTGGAGATACGCCTTCACTATACTCGTTCACTTTTAAATTTGAAATTAATTAAGACAGTCACTTCCAGATTGTCAATAACTGATAAGAAAAAATTCTTATGACAGGAAAACATCCTTGATCATTGAAGGTGATGGAATGGGAGTTATCCCGGTGTCAAAAAGAGTTGAATAGGACAAGGTTAGTCAAAAAGAAGTAACTTTAAAGAAAATTCCCAGCAACCGAGGCTTACCCTTAACAAGATTTGCTTAAGGGGGTAGACCACCCTGGTTTTGTGAAAAAAAAAAAAAGAAAAAAAAAAAAACCTGATTTTTTTCATTTTTGTACTTTTGTTTTTTTTCCTCCTTCTTCTTTTTGCTCTTTAAACCATTTCAGATTTTCGCTTGTTTTTCCAACTTGAAAACAACTTTTTTTGAGTTCTATGGCACCTAGAGACTTGTTATTTTTTTCAAAATGTTCAGAATTTCATACTCTAGGTCCATTAGTATCTAGTTTGGCTTGAATTGAATAACTCGATCAACTATGAATTCTCAAACCAACAAATTTATCTAAAAAAACAATTTTTTAAAATTTTAATCTTAAAATGATTCGTGGGGGGGGGGGAAGGGATACTAGCGGACCTAGAGGACGTAATGATCTTTTTTTTAGCCAAAAAACAAGTTGATTGGGCAACCCATGCTCAAGAAAAGTTGTTTTGAAGTCTGCTACCTTTTTTTGGAATATCTCCAATTTAAGGGGCAGATAGGCAACCCGCATCACAAAAATTTGGAAATTTCAAATTTACATCGGTACCGTCTTCCAAAAAAATAATTGAGCCTCCTAATCATCAGGAAAGGTGTTTTTCATTTTTGAGTGGTCTACCCCCTTAAAATTGTTTTGAATTTCTACTTTCCGACCAATGGATTTCACAAGTTTAAGAACTGACTGTTTTTCTAAATACAATCAAATAATCAAATCCATCATTGTAAATTTTCGGACATAAATTTTAGACTTGACAGGGGTCTCATTGTTTTTTTCTCAAGATTTTACAATGGCTACAATGCACTATTTTCGTACAGAAAAAGCAAGCTGGAGCCATTATAAATTGGTTAAATGAACCAATGAAAGCAAAATAACTTTCATTAGATGGAAGAAAAAAAAATTAAGTAACAACAAATGTATTTGATTTTAACTTGATGGAGACAGTACAACTAATCAGCAAAACGTTCTTTTTTTTTTTTTTTTTTTTTTTTTTTTTTTTTTTTTTTGCAAAACATTTGCACGCTGTTAAATTGTATTATCGACAAGAATCTGAATTTATAAAAATAATTAAAATATCAACTAACCTAGGAACATGAAAAAATCACCTTCATTGGTATTTTTCACTGGGACACTAGAAATTTCTCTGAAGAGAGTCCGTCTTTTGACTTTGCTTGACATTTGTCTTGAGAGCCTGTCAGTTCTTCCAGAGGGTGGAACCCAGATATTTGAGCCAACCTTACAAAGAATAATAATCAAACTATGAAAAAGTAGAAAGCTGGAGCAATACTCAGGGAACATAAGAAAAAATAATAAAAAAATGCAAAAAAAAAAAAAAAATAAAAAAAAATAAGACAAAGCTTAAGAAAACTCAGGCTTGACAAACTTGTTTAGTTGGCTTCTGGCTTGTGTCACCCAGGCTGCAGTCAAAGACAGAGCTAAATACGTACCGCACAACCCTAACCCATCCTTTATTCTTTCTTTTTCAGAATGCTAGAAGAGTAAATGAATAATGTGCATATGCAATGAAATTAATCACAGCTATCATCAAGTCGATGGATTGGTCAATAAAGTCAAAACAGTCACAACTACAACAAACGAGAAACGAAGTAAGACAGTCAGAGAAAATCCCAAACATGAATGAAAAGGAGGAAAATAACGGGAAGTTTATCGTAGACACAGAAATTTCAAGTAATGATTTTAAAGTTTCTGATTACTTCAGCTTACATTCTGGAAGTTTGAAGCAAATTGAGAACAACGAAGAAACGTTAAAATTAGAACTGGTCCTTAAAAAACTTCAAATATTACGAAAATTACTCAAGAAAGTTTTGAGCGATTTCAATCACTTGCTGACGGAAAGCAATAGAACATACTGCGAGCTTTGCATTAAGTGCCACGAATTTGCTTACAAAGATGACAGAAATCAATTGGAAACATTTGATATAATTGATACCTTGATGCAATCTCTTGGGGTTGAAACGATGCTCAAAGGTCAGAGGAAAAAATATGTCAGATGCAAAGACTTGATGAAAAATAACTCTACAAATGAGCCAAAGAACTGCGAGACAGTTAAGGAAAGAGAACTTTATCAAGAGGAAAGCACTGAGTCAAGTGAGGATCTTACCTTGAGTAATCTTGAAAAAAACTTTAAATTGACTAGAGCTAGTTTAAATATTTTTCATCAACCCAGTGGGTTGGAATTTAGAAACAGCAAAAGAACAAAAAAGGCACATTTCTTTCCCTGTGAACTGATTCTGTTTTTATCAATGTTGCGAGAAATTATTTGTCGCGCACAGGAAATTACATCAGCTCAGGACTTAAACACTCAAACTTCTCTTAGGACGGAAGAGCAGATTCAAGAATTAAAAGAAGAATACATTGGAATCTTGAAATATGTTTCTGAACTGATTGAAAGTCCAAAGCATAGTTTGAAAAGACCATCCGTAAGAAGAAATAACAAACAAATTATCGTTAAGCTTAAGATAAACATTTTGATTTCGAAAAAACACATTTTTGAAATCCTTTACGAAATGTGCAACTTGAAAAAGAAATTAAGAAAGTACCGCAGCAACTTGAGCGGGCAAAATGATTTGCAAAGTGAACTGCCCTCAATTTCATCCGAAGTGCTAATTAAAATTGAAGACATCTGCTCAAAGCTAAAAGACTCAAGCATTTCTCTAGAATCTCTTCAAAGACAAAACGGAAAGTTTGAAACTCATTCCTGGAGAGAGAAACCTATCAATGATTCTGTGAGTATGGGTAGGTACTACATCAAAGAATGGAGGATTGTGTAATCTGGCAGCCACGCTTTTTACCATATAAACCCGAGTGAAAAAGTGATTCTGAGAGAAGTGGATTGCCTTGCCATGCATCAATTAATTTAATCACATAGGATTGAATGGATAAATATATTGTTGTCACATTGCACACGCCACCACTGTATCTACCTAACTTATTCGCAATGGTTCTTATGCACACTTTTACTACAGCAATAAGCAGCAAGTAGTCCCATAGATTTTTAACCGGAAAACACTGATGAACACAGGAAGAACCTTCAAAATTCACTCATCAAGTTATAACTGCGTCTATACAATTCGTCAATTTAAACTACCCGCTTCCAATAACTTGAAAAAACAATGTAGCAGCTGCTATAGTCATTGGCAGATCCAGCAATCTGACAACAGTGTATTCTCCCCATTTGTTTGCATGAGAAATAATCGATTTGTCATGGGGCTGTAGCCTCTCTAAGAATCGATTGTTAATCATACATTCAAATGAGAGGAGTGCGCTGTGGCCAGATTGCTGCATCCGCCTGTGGCTATAGTCACCACCAAATCCAATCACCATCAGCACTGATTCCTTGGTCATATTGATTTTCAAATTAGAGTACATCCATTGCAAATGCACGGAGAAAAAGGTATATCGATGAAGCACATAAAGTATGTCCAATTTGCAGCTCCTGGGGCGAGTATGAGTTCTGAAGACATAGAGTGTCTTTTAAGCACATACGTATGTCGTTCAAAAACATAGAGTATGTTGTTCAAGCACATAAAATATGCTGTTAGAAGACATACTCAGCCCAGCAGCTGCAAATTCACCATACTCTATGTGCTTCATCGACATAACTTTTTCTCTGTGTGTTTACTTTTAAAGGCTGTCTTGACCCCTATCTGAACAGTGGGTCAGAAAAAGATAGAGAGATGGTTCACGAGTGACTTTGGCCCTTATCTCTGTCTCTTTCTAGAGGTCATTTCACGGAAGATGGCAGATGAAATTCACCTGGTTTCCTGTGCCATGGTAGGTTTGTCCACATTTCAGTCAGTGCGCAGAAACACAAACTCGCCCACTGCGAAGTAAACAAGATGTTTTGTCTCCTGCCAACTCTCATGAAACAATGTCTGACACAAGCGTTCAAAAGGGCAAAGGAAGAGGAAGCCAAATTTCTGGATATGCCTCTGATCAGTAGACAGGACAGTAAAAATTATTTAACGGAAAATAGTTATGGTGGGAAAAAGAGAGAAAAATTTGCTTATTCATCATAAGAAATAAGACAAATAAACAGGAGAGGAGACCAATTTTTAAGCTTAAAAAAAATTAAATGTGTGAGAGTATTACTAATCTGGAACAAGAGGAAAAAGCACCAGCAATTCAAAGTTAAATAAAATGACTGAAACACCATGAAATTTTAAAAAAAAAAAATTATGAAATGAAAATTATGAAGTTTTTAAAGAATGGTTAGAGCAATTGCCTTTGATTTGAGCCTCGCTGGTTTAATTCCCTCTAAAAATTATTTTCCAAGATGAGTTCCTCACAGGAACTTTGTCAATTCATTTAAGACTGTAGTCTATATTGAAAACCGTGCAAGGAGAAGCAAGAGCAGTAGTGAAACAAGTTTTGAGGAAAAAGGTATCCGCCTTCCATTGCAGCGCCGAGACCATGGATTTGGATAGGGTTAGACAAAAAAAAAAATGCTTTTATACCAGTAGAAAGAGATTCTTGCATCATTCCAGGTAATCTGAAGCGTTCATCAAATTTTAAACTTGTAAATTTGACTTAAAAACGATTTTTTTTTACTTTACTGCAACAAAGCGGGCAAGCAAGTAATAAACTCTGACCTTCATTAATGCTAGAAAATTTAAAATTCAAGTTTCAAAGTCAAAATTACAATTTTAAAATGTAACATGGAAATTACAGGAGACTTTACATTTTGGGTTTTCGTGAAAAAAACCAACCGTGGACCTTGCAGGTCATATGTGTCGTTTAAAAATAGGCATAAACGCATATGTGTCGTTTTTCCTGCAAGTATCTTAATTGATTTGTAAGACTTTAATGTAGATGAACCCAAATTTTCAAATCAATAACTGGCGTTTTTTCGGAAGTTATGGCATTCTAAGTGAGTGAGATTTAAAAAAATATTTACGAGAAATACAAAATATAAACCCATACAGAGGTTCGGTTCTTTTTCAGGAGATCGGACAACATTGTGTCATGTAAATGGTTTTCTTATCACTAGAGTAGAACTGAAAAATATGGTCTTAAACACCTACATGCAAGTATATGTTAGCCCATAGACACAATTTAAATTTTCTGACATGTTTGTCTCTAAATGCTGTTTATGCTATGCGATGTTTTTCCGACAAAGTCCACAATGTCTTTGTTTTTTTCAGAATAATGGAAAGCCCATCATAAGGGAGAAAAAAATTTCTCCAGACGAAACCAGAAAATTTCACAGCATTAGAATGTGTAACATAGATGAAACAGGAAAGATGTCTCCTAAACTTCAAAAATCAGACAGCCAGAAAAAAGATGAGAGCTTGACGAGCATTGTTCAAAAATCGGAATCAATGAAGCAGCCATTAGAATTAGATTTCACAGATTCAACTGTGGATAAAACGCTATTGACAAATAGAGAGCATGAAATACTCAAAAAAATTTACGAATTACTCGAAAATTATCTAAAAAAATCGAAGGAGATTGATCTGGATAAAGTGAAAGAGTTTATGGAAAGGGAAACTTTGAGATATAGCTCAGAATTAGAGAGAATGTGCATAACTGACAATAAAGTTCATTCAATTGACCAGCCTAAAGGTTCAAGAATGCAAGAAGAGACAATATTGATACAAAGACCAAAACAGAGACAAGTATTTGAATCAGTCCATTTGAGAGATGACTCAATAAAGTGTATTTTTAAACGGGCGCAGATTTTCAGCTCGACGGATGAAGAAAAAAAACAACCAAACAAGAAAAATGAATGGAAAAATTATTACAGAGAGACCTGTCCACAAGAAATTCAAAATTCAAAATTGAAACAAACAACTCAAAAATACTATGAGCCGGCAGTATTTGAAAGGACGAGTAATTCTATTCTAAGTCAAAAATGCGAGAGAAAAGATCCAGAACTGAAAGGAAGTTTCATCAACCAAGTGAACTCTTTTGAAGATAACTACGATAGATCTCTGAGTTTAATGAGTGGAAGACGAGTATTTGAAAGGAAAAGTGGAGAGAGGGACTATTACACTGATGTTGACCACGGGAATAAACCCAGGGTAGGAAATCATGAGTTGATGAGAGAATTAAAAAGGTTGGAAATGATAGTTTATTGCTTGCAGAGAAAAGCGAAGAGAAAAGAAGCACCACCTAAAAATGATGGTGGAAATGCTGAAAATTATAGTGGTCATACTACAACTGATTGCAAAATACAGCAATTCCGACCAGATTTTCAAACAAATAAACAAATTGAAAGGAACAACCAATTAACAGAGGTAAAAAAAAACGGACAAAATGGATTGCAACCTAGAACTGAATCTCAGCAAACAGAGGGAGCAAACGTTAAAGGAAAAAATGATGACAACCACAATACGCAAGACATTTACGATCCTTTGCCACCTGAGAGGGCAAGCTCAGTTTGGGATCAACATTTTAAACACAAAGACACGTTAAAAACACTTAATATTGAAAAGCAAGAAATCACCATGGAACGAAAAATTTCAAACATAAATGACAGCAAAAAAAATGAAGTAGAACACAATTTCAGCAAACAGCGATTGCAAAGTATTTTAGAGCAAAACCAACATACTCTCAAAGTAATTTTGAACTCAGGTGAAAAGTTTGAAAGGAAGATAAAATTTAAAAGTAAAAGTGAAAACAACATGACAGGTGGAATATCTATGATAGAGTCTACGAAATTTTGGCACAATAATCCTGCAGAGGATTCAATTAAAAGACAGTTGATTGAAACCAAAGAAACTTCAGACTGTCAACAAAACCTCTCGAGAGTCGATCGAAACACAGGTCATAGAAAAGAAAAACGAGATTATGCAGTGCAAACTAATACTCACAGAAGTAAGAGCCAAAAATTTTTGAATGTGAAAAAAAGAAATCAAAATCAAGGAGGCAAAATAAAAAAATATCGGAAAAACAAACAAGTGACAAGTTTATGTGAAAACAACAATGTAAGACTGATCGAAAAAGACCCTTTACAATACAATTCTAACAAGAGTAATATGAAATTAGATCAAGAATTGAAGAGCATTGGGGTGACAAATTTCGACGACTATCAAACAGGAGATGCCAATGAAATGAACCTTCCATTGAGAGTTACTGAAAAAATGAGTGATTTGGTATCAATGCTTGGAAAATTGGATCATTTTTTGTCAGACAAGCATAGATTCCAGTCCCAAATAAAACCAAAAATTACGGCTCCTGAGGCTACAGAATTTAATTCGCAAAATCTACTGCATGAGGAAAAATCAACTTCAGATGGCATGAAAAAAATGTTTAATTTTAAGTCAAATAAAGTACAAAACCTAGGAAGAGTAATGAACGAAAGCAAAGACATGAATGTAGAGGACAGTAAAGGGAAGAGAAATCATTGTCTACCGACGAATATTTCAGAGAATATTCAAGCTAAGCAAACGATGTTTTCTGTGAGACATTACAATCGTCTTGGGTCTGTCCAACTGAAAATTGATAACAAAAACTGTTCTAACTTGGTTCAACAAAATTTTGGTATACTTCAAGTATCAACTGAAAATTTAGTGACAAAATGCAGAACTCCGAAAATACAAGATGAAAACAACTTCAATCAAGAGACGTTTATGAAGGTAGAGAGAGAACTCGCATCAAATTTTTATGATGAGCACGTCAATAATGAAAACAGACACAGAGGAAAGCCAGATGAATGGACAAGACTTTTAACAATTGACAACATAATACACACTAAAAATAAAGTGGGTAGTAGCCAAGAGCCAACAAGTGATGATGATAGAACTCAAGCTGACTCGGAAAGGTTTTCAATGAGTCGCAAAGCAGAAGAGAAGACTCGTGAGAGCCTACGAAAAATTGACGAAGAGGGCGCACCCATCTCTGACTCCGAGGAAAATCTTGAGACAGCAGAAACTAACTACCAGTACGTACATACAAAGTTAGATGCGTTACATAAAAAAAATTTAGTATCAAATTTGCTTTTCAAAGAAACGCGAATACCTCCACCTAGTAAACAGAGCAAAAAGTTTCCACAGAGATCAGTTATTCGGCAAAAAACGCAGTCGAGTGCCAACGAAGCTTTGAGAGAAGTATACATGGATTGCCTGATTGGTGCAGACAGAAAAAATGAGGAAGAAAAAGAAAAAACTGCCCAAGATACTTTTGATCATGAAAATAGGTTTGACTTGAAATTAAAAACTCAACAAAAAAAATCAAAAGACAGCGAAAAATTGAGCTTTCCGAAACTTTCTGAAGAGGAATCAGAAAAGGACACAACCTATGGAAGAAAAACTCAGAAATGTGTCATCAAGTGTTCACGGCAAAAGATAAATGAGAAAAGGAAGAAACTTAAAAAGTCAAATTTAAGAAAGAAAAGCAGACTATGTGAGCAGCCCTCCTTAAAAAACTTGAGACAAATAGTTAATTTGAAACCATCTAAAATTGAAACAAAGACAGAGTTTTTACACCCCACAGCTCATTTGACAAAATGTCTCATAAAGAATAAAAAATTTGTATATGAACAGAAGCAGCCAGTGATGGCTCAGTTTATTAAATACGAAAATTACCTCCCAAGAGTCCCAGCTAAAGTCCAGTTACACAATTTCGAAGAGTTATGCACACCAGCATGCCGAAAGAAAACTGAAAGCAAGAAAGAAAACTGCACTGAATTGAAAGACAAAGAATTTCTTCCATCCACTATTGCATTGAATGAAAAAAGGAAAGTAGAACTTCTTCAGAGGGATAAAAAACCAGCTCTAGTCCTTCAAAATAGGCCGATGCAATTATATAACTACAACGGACTACCTTTGACAGACTTGAAAGGGAATCCTTTGAGAAATGTTTACGGACGTAGTTTAGTACGATTTAGTAAGAGTCAAAGACCAATCTCAAATCTTGAAGGAAACCCAGTGTTTGATTCAAAAAATAGGCCGAACACGAGTAGTAAATTCAATCCATACAAGAAATACCGAGAGAACCCTTTTAAGATACAGCTGACAAATGAGCAAGGAAAACCATTGATCCTCTTTAACGAGGCAGGTTATCCAATGACTGACGGTAAAGGATATTCTCTGTTTGATATATCAGGAAATCCATTGATAAGGTTTGATTCTTGTGGCAGACCAATTAGCGACTACAAAGGGAATTCACTCCTGATGGCATCTAACAGTGAAATGCGCACGGAAAAAGATGAAGAGGCTCCATTATCCATATCTACTTCATCTGGTGGTTTAGGATCAAATCTGGATAATTCAGTTGTAAGCTCTGAATATTTATCAGACATAAATTTATCAACAGATACCCAAAAAAGTCTCGCCATATCAAGTTTAAAAACTATTGATGACTTCCTTCAAAAAGAGAATTTAAAGGAACTTGAGATGGAGGGAGACCTAAATGATTCGATCTCTCCTGTTTTGAAAGTGGGGCAAAGAAGCTTGCAAAATTCAAAAGCGGAATTGGTAGGCACAGAATTCGCCAAGATGACTGAAATGTATGAATTCAATGCTGAAAACCTTTCACGAAAAAAACACACAATTCAAAGTTCCAGATGTTGTCATTTATTACAGAACAGAATAGACCCTAGTGAGAGAAAGTTAGACTTTTCTCAACCCTGTTACAAACAAAACTGTGAAGATGATGCTTACAGTTCGAACGACTTTGAAGATTGTGCATGCCAAAAAATGTTTTCTGAAAAACTATCTGAGACACAGTTTGATCAGATTCCAAAGGACAACTTAAATTTTAACGATGACAATTGTTTTGGGAAATCAAGACTAATCGATAATCAAAATGGGTCTGCAAACAAAAGGACCATAAAAAATAAAATCGAGGATTTTCCACAAAATATAGACCAATCGCTTTTCTTCACCGGTTATGAGACGGCCACTATTTTCACATTATCAGATTTGTTAGGGATTTGACCAAAGTCGAAATTTAGACCGTTAAAAACAAGAGTAAACAAAAATTGATGTTTCCAGTTGACTGAGAACAGTAGGATTCAACATCCAAATAAACCATACATTTGGAAGATTGAAACAAAGTCAAAATGCCTACTGTGATGGAGAAGGGTCAAAGATTGAGCAAAAAACGACGCAAGAGTTGCAACAAAACTTGGAACGCATAGTACATTCTGCAACCAGGGAAAACTTCAGTCCCACTCCATAAAACTGGTGACGGTCAACTACTTGTCACCATCAATACTAGATCTAGAGAGTAAGTTGACAGAGACTTCTGAGAAGCAAAACTTACCTTTTTTTCATCAAAGCTTCCAAAAATCGAGTAGAAGTAATGAAAAAGTCTTCCTTCTTCACATAGTCTGCCACTAGACTATGGAAACGAGAGCCTGTAAACAGATTGTTCATCATAACGTGGTAAGTTGGATTTTAAAACAGAAGGACAAAAAAAGGGATGATAATGCAGGACAGCTGATTGATGATAGGTTTAGACAAGGACCCCTCACATTTCTAATAGCAACAACCTAAAGTGTTTTCCAATCCTCCAAAATTTACTGTTTATTTTTTAGCTATCTACCAATAAAATTCGGTTGCAAAATAAAGTTGTTATCAATCGAGGCAGCTTCGGGTCTATTCTCAGAGAGTATGAGTGAGATGAAGGACGCAAAACTAATTCTCACTGGCACTCGTTTAACGTACAGCCAAAACTGTCTGGATAGATTACGCCTTTAATTTGCAACCAATCTCAATGGTTGATGGCTCAAAAAATCAGTAAAAACATTTCAAAGCTGCAGACGCATACTTCATAATCGTGTTACTCCATTCAAATTATCCGAAAATAATGAAACTTAAGAAAGCAGCCGTGGCAAAAAGTGTTAATCTATGGATAGAAAACTCAGTTAGTAGGTGCAAGTCAGTGAGCAAACAGTCCCTACTGAACTTATCGAACAATGAATCGGCTGCAGACGTTTGCTACATCAGTAAAGAGGGTCTATCCTGATGGAGTGTCACTTGAAAATAATGTTGGGAGTATCAAAACGTTCTAACATTGACTCATTAATTCAATAAATGCATTGAAACAAATTTCCAAGATGACGGTCCAAAAGCAAGTCCAGATGTGCCCAGCAGTATTTTCAAATGATTTGACCCTAGAATTGACCCTCTTCACTGCAAAAGTAGCAAAAGTTTACGACGGACCCATTCTTTTCATTTCACCAGAACTATTGCCTTGAATAATGCTTAGAGAGAGAAACAAATGCAGAGATAATAAAAAAAAAACAAGTTGCCATGAGGAATGTACAAGGTCCTTTGTTGAAGAACTTAGCCAGCGATGAAATTAATAACATGGCACTCAGAGAAATCAGCATTCAAGAGGTCGGCAAGAAATCATGTGATGATGAGAAAAAACTGTTGGTTTTTCCTTAAAAAATGAAGCACATGAATGCAGGCCATATTAACTCTTAAGATTGAAATTAATGTAAAACTATTTTAAACTCTTTCTTTAAATTGAATAAATAGATATTTAATGTACTACCTTGAATTTGCTGGAGCAGCTTACTAAGAGACAACCTAAATTTCAAGGTATTACATGCTTTGAACTGAATGATTTGTAAATATTTCATAGATAAGTAAGTACATATTTTTAGGATATGCTTTTTTAATAAATGAATGCTATGATATAATTTTTATCATTTCAAAACAATTTTTTATAAGCTTTAAACAGCTCTCCTTCTCCTGTAAATCTTCCTCTGTCAATTATAACATTCTCCTATTGCCCGAGCAATATTTGTTATGCCTCTATTTCAGAGAAAATGACTGATCTGAGGAGGACGGAGATGAATCTCAGAAAGACTATGATATACATGAACATTAGCTTCCCGCAGGATGATTCGGATGTAAACTGTAAACCCCCTCCCCCTCTTCCTCCTTAAAATAGAGGTTAGAAGAGCTTGTTTTTACAGATCTTGACGAATACTAGATACTGATCTTGGAAGATCTCTGCAAATAAATATCTTAATCGATAAGCAACAAGTCTTTCATCCGTGCTTTTGGCTCCACCTTCTTTGATTTGAGCCAATTTCTTTCAGCAGAGGACCCTCTAAGGATAATGAGCTTTTACCGCACACAGTTTTCTTTCCTCACAAGGGGTGGTTCCCAAATGGCCTGTAAACACTACAAGCTATTTTTTTTTTCTTTCATGGCAATAGACGATATTAGAATAAGTTGGATGAAAAATAGTGATGAAGAGTGAGACCAATAGATAAAAATAAAAAAAGTGGTGACTGCATTATCTAATCTTGCGTCTGGCTTAAAATTTGTAGAACACAAAACAGATGATCAGGATGCTAACTACAACTTTTTAAACCTACGGGCTGCTGTGAGCAACCATACTCACTTCTCTGGTATTGACAGCTCACTGGTAATTTTTTTTTTTAACGCACTCTGGTATTGATCAAGTCAATTTTTTTTTTTACATTCTTGACTTGTATCCTTCCTTGTCTTCACGTTTGATCCAAATTTTCATTCCATCATTAATTTCACTCTTATACATTTTTCCAACCAATTTATTCTAAGATCGACTACTTCCAGAAAAAAAAAAATTGCTTGAAATATTTACAGCGAACATTTACGATTAAAGAGAGAGTTGGAAAAAAAAAAAATTCTGCCAACATTCAAAAATTGATTCACCGCACATGGACTTGTATGCAGAACTTCTCCAGAGCTGAGCGAGCATACAACCACAGCGCTTGTAGTACGACACGACCTGAACTTATGATAGGAAAGCATTGTACCACAGCTTTAGGGGACATTTTTAGCATTTCAAAGGCCAATGGGATTGAGATAAATAGGGACCTGTTTCCCCTTCAACTAATCTACATCCGCCCAAAATTTGATCAAAAACTAGGGGGCAATTTGGGAAATTTCTCTTGTCAGAAAAACACTCTTCTCAACAATCAATTATTTTTCATTAGTTGATCTACGCAGCACTCGTGTATTGCGGTGGTTGAAATAGGAGCCAACCTCTATTGATTCACTTTAAATGCTTGAATTTTGCTCACTAATACTCTTTGCTAACAAACCTTTTGTCAGCTGCTAACATTGTAAAAAACAGCGACATCTGTATCTTTGTGTTCTTCCTCATCATGGATCTCTTTTTCTTCACCATCGGATGATTCATCTCCATCCGACTCCTTCGGGTCTCGGTATTCTGTAAAATGAGCAGCAACACCATCTTTCTCCAGGAAGAGTCCACGCATCTTGCCTAGCCGTTCTTCAGCATGCTTCGCTTGAATTTCCTGGGAACAAAATAAAGCAATAATAATTAACAAGACAGTAAGTAGCTACAGCAAAACTTGTCAGAACAAGAATCCCCAACAGAAATGTTCCTGGTGATGAAGGAATTCCGCTAATTAATGTATGGCAACAGCAAAGGGAGGAAAAGCTGAAGATTGTCAGGGAGAGAATGGAGTGAGGGGTGTGCGTAAGTGGTACCTTTAAGATGTCACCAAAAAACTGAACATCACGATAGAATGATCGATAGTCAAAGGGTGGGATGGGCAGAGCAAGAGTTGAAAATCAGATGAGACCGAAAAAGACACATGGGCGAATCCAGCCTTCACGTGCGGAGGAGGGGTTTGCCCCCCCCCCACTTTTTTTTTTCTCTCTTCTGTTCCCTTTTTCTTGGGCTGAACCTCCGTCACACGTAGGAGTATTTGACCCAAAAACCTGGCCAAAAACGGAAAATTGAAAAGTCGTCCAAAAAAAAAAACCATTGATGGTTTTTGAGAGGTAAGTAACCGCTCTATTAAGTAATAGATGTGTCGGAACATCTACGTTTATCTACTGTTTAGGGGCCAACATGGAACTGAGCGCTCGACGCACCTGCGGTTGTTCACCGCTAGAAGCGCTGTCACTAATCAGTCAACATTTTCCATCAAGGACAAGCGTTGGTGCATCCAAACATTTCAGCGATTATGGACGTTGTTTTAGAAGGCATGTGCTTCATTTTGATGGCAACAATTTCTTTTTCCGTGCATTTTTGACCCTTTTATATCTAATTTAAAATGGACATGAAAAAATCTCTAATTTTAGGCACTATCTTTTTAAAAAAAGGCAATTTTGAATACGTTCCGGGCAAAACCGGGCATAACCAAAACAAGGGGGTTAAAGTAGACTCTCTTAGGCAACTGCTCCAACAGTCAAAAATTGCAAGAAATTGCCCATTTTTTTTTTAGCAACATTTTGAAGTCAAGCCTTTTTTATAAAATATAAGCGTCAATAACTCGGCAAAAGAATGCGCTATCGACCTTTGGTTTGAGCCAAAATTCTTGATTTTTTACGCCTTTTCCAACCATAAACCGTGCAATAGGAGTTTTGAGTTTAAATTGGAAAATTAACCAAAATCGATTTTCAAATATTCAAGAACACGCAAATATTTTTGGCCAGGTTTTTGGGGTAAATACTCCTACGTGCGCCAATGCTAAGACATGAAACTTTAAAGGTGACTGGATGAGAAAGCAGGGTAGGCAGCTTTAGGCTAAGGGTGTAAAACGAGAAACCTGAAAATAAAGTAATGAGAGCCACAGCTTTTCAGCCGAACGAGTTTTTCAAAATTTTCTCACAAGACTTTGAGAAAATTTCCATGTTGACTTTAACGCATTTGACAAAATTATGGCCAAAACCAGCATGCATCAAGGGTATTTTTGGCTTAAAACGGCTTACTTATTTTTGGTTGTTAATTGTCATTCTGAAGCCTCCCAACGCACATTATTGAGGATATTGAGGCATATAACAGCTAGCTTTCAGAAATCAACACTAAGAAATCTTAGCATAAATCAGCTCGCATTAAAAAATCATCGATTAAAGTAGCACTTGTAGAAGTTTCAAGAGATCTCTCTTTCAGTTGGCTTCTCAGGTTTGTCTAAGTAACACTAAGGAAGGAAAGAGATAAAACAAATAAGGTGTATAAGGAATTTTTTTCAGTCAAGAGGAAGTTTTCGGAGTTACCTTTTTTTTTTTTTTTTTTTTGACTTCTCATTTAAAAAGCTTGGGAAGAAGAAGATTGAAATTCTGAAGAAAATTGCGAGAGTTGCGCGATAGCCAGATTCACACTGACCAAAACAGAAACCTGTTTTGTTTCTTCAAAGATCTTATATTTATACAAACAGAAAGAGAGAGAGAAAAATGAGAAAAGAAAACTTAGGTTACCTTCAATTGCTGAGCCTGTTCTTGCTGGATGACTATAGATTCTTTGAGACTAACCATTTTCACATTTTCATGAACAGGAGGTGGTGGTGTCGCAGCGGTATTTTCCCAAGGTGTCTTGTTCTTTTTACTCAAACTTTGTGTCGATGAACTTGCAGGTCTTTCTTTGATAGTTCTGTGAGGATAAAATTTAGCTGTGTTCTTGGGCGGTGTTCCAGCATCAAATTTTTCACATAAATGTACGGCATACTCTTCCACATTTTCTAAACTGACGGACTTTTGCTCAGTCCCACCCTCTGATTTCTCAATGTTCAAATCAGAGTCACGTATTAAACTTTCCGGAGCCTTTTCTATCCTAAAGAATAAAAAAAGAAAAGGATTGATGAAAACACAATCTAAAAAAAAAAGCTGTTTATACATTTACTTACATATATCAGAGGAGTAACCAGGAAACATTTGAATTGTATCTCTGTATCTAGTCAATAGCTAACCAATGTTATCTTCTTGATTTTTAAAAAATCATAAAAACAGCCCAAAAGTGGTAAAAAGTGCATGAAGATCAAATAATATGTATAAACAAGAATCAAAAGACCTTGTTAAGATATATTTGTTGGCATAACAGCCATTTCAGCATCTTCATAAAAAAAAAAAAAAAAAAAAAAAAAAAAATATGAGCAGTGAAAAGTTTCAACTTTGGACCCACCCCCCTTTCTCTTGGACCAAAATAAAAATATTTGAACTCCTAAAGTAATCTTTCAAGTTTGAATTTTTTTTTGAACACTCTTCAAAAGAGGGATCGCAGTGCACGCTTGGAGCAACCAACTTCAAATAATCTGAACTCCGCAAGGAGCCATTCCTCCAGCATGCAGTTTGCAAGTTTTGAGAGGAAACGGTGTCTACTTTGGACATGGAAATAATTTCTTATGACTTTTGAGACTCTTCTGACTATTGTTCCAGCTCGAGAGAGTAAATAAAAGGACTGTACGGAGGACCCGCCAGTTATGGGAACTGGCAAAAAGGGATCAACGAAAGAAAGGGATGCGGGAGGCACACGGCAAAATGATTCAGGATGTCAAAAGCATGGCAAAGCAACGGAATGGCAGATAAGTGTTAGAAAAAGAAAGCAAAGGGTCTGATACAAGCTTACTTTAAAAGGAGCAGAAGCTGGGTTATTTTAGTTCACAAGCTGAATTCCTAATCACGTTGCCTGAAAAGGCGGGTGGTTAGGGCATGATGTTAAAGGGGACATGTTCATAGGGAAATCATAAATGGGGGGGGGGGGACATTCGAATGCAATTAAAATATCAAAAGGGCAAAGAAATAGAATGGGAATAAGAAGGTGGTTTAACGATACCAATAATATCCTAAAATGATATCCAGGGAATACACTCACAATATCAGCACGAGAGGAAAGGAAAAAGACTTTTAAGTTTTCCGCACGTGCTCGTAAGCATAAGAGTAGGAAGACTGATCTACATTTTATGGCATGGGAACAGTGTAACGCGAGCGCGTAGTACGTAAACGTGCAAAGGCGAGGGAGAGGGAGGAGGAAACATAGATCACATCTGATCTGATGTTTTGAAGATTCATCGATGGTCAGATGGCCTTGACCGAGACTTCGCTAAACGAGATTACGAGAGTGCGTTCGGGTGCACGAACTCGCGGAAAGGGGAAAGGGACGTATAACTGATTGCGCGAGGTAACTTTAGTCTGTCCGTTCTAACTAATGGCAACATCGCTCGGGTGTGCTGAGCGATCGCTCAGCAAGCGCGCCGTAGCCCCATTGTCATGCAGTGTATTATTATTTCTTCGCTGCCGCATACAGGTAACCCAGGGGCGTGCCGTGGTTTCCAGAGAGGGGGGGCAAGAATGCAATCTTGCCGCCCTCCGCGAACAAAATTAAAAATTTGATGACCCCTTTTTTTTTTTTTTTTTTTTTTTTTTTTTTTTTTTTTTTGTTTTGCTTGTTACGCACTGATTTTGCCGCCCTCTGAAATTCATTTTGAAATTTGATAACCTTTTTCTTTGGTTGTTCACCCTGATTTTGCCGCCCCCCCCCCCCGAGAGTGCCGCCCGGGGCAAGGGTGCCCACATGCTCCCCCCACGGCACGCCCCTGAGGTAGCCTGGTAGCCACTGTCCCTTTTTTCTTCCAGTCATCAGTGAGCTTCAGCAAAATGCAATTTTTTTTGCTTTGCAAATTATCAGTGTTTTGGCATCAGTTCTGAACCCAGCTTGAACTTCTGATGGAAATGATACCCAGTTTACTTTACTTTCATCTCATCTTATTTTTTTGCCTACTCAACCAATGTAGGTATACATTGGTGTGTCAGAGCTGCCGTATTGCGTATAATTCATGGCATTTTTCAATTCACCGATGATTCCACCGATTGAGAAAATATTACCCAGTTCTGTTCAGTGTATGGCTGTGCTGGACGAAAATGCTCTGATCTGTATTCTTTTCTCAATCTGTGCAATCACCGCTCGATTATTAAAATGTCTGCAAGTTTTTTGAAGTCATCGCCGGTCGTGAAAATATTAAAGATTGTGTTTCAACCAGAACTACCGTTTCCTGTATATTTAATGGCAGTTTTTAATCCACCGATGATTCACCTGGTGATTCAGTTCAGTTTATGCTTGTAATTTTCTTAATTACTTTGATCTTTAATATTTTCTCAGTCGGTGAAATCGCCATTAAAATTTTAAAATGGATACTGCGGATGCAAGGTTTTTTTTTTTTTTTTTTTGAATCAGTGATTACCCCCACCGGCTGAGAAAAGATTCCAGATCAGAGTATTTTTGTGCTTTAGTAGTCATAAAATGAACTGTGTAAACTTTTCTCAGTCGGTGGAATCATCGGTGAATTGAAAATACCGTTAAATGTACGCAAAATCATCGGTCGGGTGTCGCCACCGCGGTGACAGCTCGTGAAATGCGATTTTTTGCTGTCTTCTCCATTTAAAACTACAGAAAAGTATCGATCTTCAGGGGGTTACTTTATAATTTGATACAACTCTCCGTAATTTTTTCTCTTTCTATTTATTTTTTTCAGGCCATAAATGTGATTTGATTTATTTCATCACTTTAACTGTCATATTAAGTTTAATCGGTTCGAACCCGCTCTCCTCGTGAACTTGAACCGTACCAAACCAACAATTTTGCCGGTTCAAAAAAGCACTGTTTTACACGAAATGTAACCAAACGAATAGAATAAACAGCCATCCCGAAATTTATTCGATGTACGACAGTTAAGATTTGAACTTTTTTCCTTGCCTTCCCCTTCCTTAATAAAAGAGAAAATTCATTCTTAGTCTGATTTATCCTTACATAGTATAAAAACCTATAATAATTTATACAAACAGAAAAAAAAGCAATCAATGACTTGGGTTTCATCAATTTTTAAAGAGACTGATAATCGCACTTGATCATTGTATGAAACAATAAAAATAGATCAATGAAAAGTAGCTATGCAGTAAGCAATCAATTACCACTCTCTCCTTCTGCCAATCCAAGAGAGGTGGATGGGATGGGGTGCATTTTGGGTCGTCGTAGTCCGAGAGTCGGACAATAGCCCTGTCATCTCGGCGGACTGACAAAGGTGAGCACTCCTACAACGTTACCACAGCGTGCAAATCTACCTGAATCGCCAGGACTCAAGTTCGAACAGACAGACTATAGTGGATCTGACCGCTGGATTGCGTTAGCATTACCTTAGACTGTTGCGCTATAAACTATAACAACAACTATAAAGGTATCATTTACTACGTCATCTTAAGATAAGACACTAACCTTATTTCTTTTTTAGCAAAACCAGCACCAGAATGACTGACAAGAATTTTGAAAGGATTGGCTTCTTCTGAATCATCATTTTCTAACACTTCTGCGGAGGATTTATTTTTTGAAGAGCCAGGATTGCAATCTCTAGTCCATTCGAAATCTCCAACATCTTTCTCCTCAACAGTGAGGGATGACATCATATTGCTCAGGCTAACCTCAGCAGCATCTCGTGATTTCAGTTCATTTAGTAATTTTTCATGATTCTTTACTATTCTCTCTCCTTTGTCTGGTAACTTACTAAGAAAAGCTCTGAAAAGAGAAGAAACAAGTAAGAGGACAATTAAGTAAGGTAGTTAGGAGAGAACATTGGAGTTTGAGGGAGAAGGCAAAACTTCAAAACTTGATTCAAGGGAGTTACCTCTTTGTGGATGGTATTTCTCTTTTTAAATAATCAAACAGATAAAATTGGGCAAAACATATTCCAAAAGTAAGCCGTAAACGCCAGTTTATGAGTCATACATCTTTGAAAGGGCACAAAAGACAGAAAAAAAGAGGCAAGGGGATGATGAGACAGCTCAGGGGTGCAAAATGTTCCAAAACTTTGGAAGTTTCACGCGATCCATGACTTATTTCCTCACAGGATTTTAAAAAATTTCCTCACAAAAATTTGAAAATGATGACTTTTTTTTGGTTATTTTAACATTTCAACACCCTATATACTCAAAATGACCTATATTTTCTCATTTTTTACACTATTTTCCTGGGAAATCCTTCTTGCCATTATTAAAAACAAAAAAAAAACAAAAGCAAACAAAAATATTTGGACAAATTTCCTCACTTTTCTAGAAATTTCCTCACTTTCACGCGATCCGCGGATCGCTAGATCGGGCACATTTTGCACCCCTGAGACAGCTTCAGTACGGGTAGGTCTTTTTTTCTACCGATGTCGGAGGCTTTCTTAAACTTTCTCTTTACCTTCCGATCAAGCTTGGCCATACATCCTCTAATACATGGAGTCAACTTACCAACTGATCAAGACTTTTTCTCTGAAATGTAAATTATCATGGAAGAGAGTCAACATAATTTAATGTTGATAAATATAGCTAAGAACAAAATCACAGGCAAGTCATAAAGTTTAAAATCGGACACCTTTCAGATAAACAATGTCTCACCACTATAGTCCGTTCCCTTTAAATAGAGGCTTGAACTCGACGCGAATTTCGGCATAGTCATTTTTGAAATCATAAAGTGCAATCTTCGGAAGAGCTGAAAGTCTACATAGACACCAAAGGATTTACTTGACAGTCAGAGACAAATTTATTTCTGAAACAACAGCGGTTGAACACAGTTGATCCCTATAGACGGTTTTAATGCGAAGTCAACGGTTAGCCAACAACCACAACAAAGCACTCATCGGTCGCAATCGGTTGTGATAAAACTCGCTTAGCGTTCCAAACTATCTCACTCACTCTCCCATGACCCCCATCTCTTTCTAGTATCGAAATTTGTATACAGGGCCTTGTACATATTCTTATCAAAATCGCATTAAAATGCCTCGAGAAACTCATTTCTGCCATAAAATTTCACAAAATAAGTCTCTACATACGATTTTTGAAATTAGAGTGAGATGGCAGTACATAGGGGTCACGTGAGAGCCAGGGAGACAAACCGGCTTTGTTCGGAACGCTCATCACCGGCAGTCACCATTACTAAAACCCTCCATACTCAAAATTTGTTTGCTCTCACTCTCTGGCTTTTCCAGAACAGCTATATCAAGCCTTTCCCAACTTGCTCTATCTGCTGAAGTGGGAACAGAGTTGCCAATAGTGGCTAGATTCGTCCACACGTGGACTATTTTGATGAGAATTTAGCCACGCTCTTACTATTGCGGTTTCGGCTCCTCCACATCCTCCCATCCCTATCCACAGCGTAGCTAGTAACCAACTCGAAAACTGTCCACGCGTGGCTATTCCACCCCGTCCAAATCTGGCAACACTGAGTGGGAACAGCAGCCCTTCAGTGAGAATTCCGACACAGAATGGTATGAAAGAGAGAAGCAGGGTGCATCGTAAGAATAAGTACCTGTTATTCAAAATCTTCTTCTGCCGATCAATCAACTCCAAAAGCTTTGGCTTTGACACTTTCGTCACATCCTCAACGAAGCTGTCTTTGTCTTTACTGGGTATGGGAGGCAGTTGTCCTGGAATTTTCTTGATTCTGCTTTCGAGCATGATAAAATTTGAAACTGAGGTATAGATCACTCGAGACTTCCAAAGATTGAACTAAATGTTAATTCGTTGAATCAAAATTGCAATCAAATTGACCAAATGCGTCTAAATTGGTAAATCAGGCAGTGAATAGTAAACTATTGAAGACGATACGATTCACGAACCTTAGACAAAAAAAGCACATTCATTGAAGCAGTGCGCGCGATTTCGATTTTGAACGAACTCTTTGATTCTAGCTGTGTTTTTTTCTAGGTTAATCTTGAAGCCCAGTTCATACGTGTTGCCTGCTCGCAGATCGCTCGTGGAAACGGCGCATTGTCATTTGCCAATCTGCAGTCAAAAACTTCTACTTTGAACGTGTTAAAAGGCAGAAGCCAAATGTAAACAAATAAAATATAAAAAGCGGGAGCCGAATTTGCCGACTGCCGGGTGAGAGCAACATTATTGGACTTATTGAACATCACATCATCTCCGCGGTCAAGGTATATAAAGAAATTCCAAGTTTCATTAAGATTTAATCAATTTATAACTTCAAACTCTTAATCTTATCCTGAGTCTGAGCCTGAGCCTGATCGATAAGAAACTGAATCTAGCTTGTTTTGTGTGATTCAATCTCCGCAGAACGCTTCACTAACAAAGCTTTTTCTATTTTAGCTTTTTGTTCTTGGATAAAAGAGAAGACCATCATCGTTATCATGTCCACATCAGAAATCCAGTACTCAGATAGATACTGTGACGACACATATGAATACAGGTAACTTCAAGTTATACTATCCTAGTTTGTGTGAAGATTTGAATCTGGAAGCAGATTACGAGCAATCGAGTCGAATCGACTACGTCCACTAACGTCCAAGTCGATTTGATCGCTCGTAATCAGCTTCCTGGGTTGGACTCAATCAGCTCTTCACGTTTCTTCGTAAAACAGCAGCTGAGTTGACTGGTCACCTAATCCTCCTGAGTCCAATCCTCGCCTACGCGCTACAATGGAATCCATGTTGACGAGTATTAATTCGTTGATGTTTGGTGCTTGTCAAAATTTTTGTTATTACTTATTTGACAGCATAAGAACTGCTCAAAGATTTGTAGATAAATGGCGTGAATTCGTACTTGGTATTGCTAGCACTGATTTCCCCCGATTCCAGTTTGAAGAGCAATAAATCGTTTCTACTCAGATTACTCGACTCAATCTCGAGATGAATCCTCCCCGACTTGTGGTGTTTCTGCGCAATATCTCAGTTTGAGTTTGGTAGACTGGAATAGAAAGAGAAAAGAAAAGAGTGTCCGGCAGGGTGCGTAAAGGAGAGGGTAAATGCTGGAGTGTGAGGGAAAAAGGAACGTCAAGCCCTAGTTGCTTTGGGTTTGAGAACAGTCTTGCGTCAACAAGAGAAAATTCAAAAATTTTCTCATGCAAACTAGAAAGTTCGCCATCACAAAGTACACGCTAAGTTGACCGGGCTGGCGAAGTGAACCCTGTACGGAACTGCACAAGCGAGTTGTAAAGGAGGAGTTGTCTGATTGCCTTAGCATCCAGTCAACTCAAGATAATGCTATTTCAATTAAGCCAACTTAGCTTTTTCCCACAATGTGCCATGTTTCTATCTCGACTTCAGGGCCGGATTTAATGCGGGGCGACCACGGCGCGCGCCCCCACCACAAAGCAGATCCTTTTTTTTTTCGTATTGATGGTTGATGAACTTCCTTTTTTCTATCATTACAAGACTGTAATAGCTCGGCAATGTTGGAAGTGAAGCTTTTTGTAAAATAACCCTTAAAAAAATTAAGAAACATTAAAAAATACCAACGAAGCTTTCAAAATTATTAACGACTTTTTTATCAGGGTAATAATTTACTTCTTTTACTCGATATGCCTTTAAAAGTAGGGACTTTATAATTTATTATTCCTAAGATTTATCGGTAGGGGGGCCCCCCCACCAACGGTCCGCCGCCCCGGGGCCCCCTGCAACCTAAATCCGGCCCTGCTCGACTTGATTGCTATTAATCAGCTCCCTGCATCCAATTAAAATTTTCCTCAGACCTCTGAAATGTTGCCACATGAACTAACTGTTCAGTAGGTGTAAGGATTTTGCTGGGTTGACTTTAAAGTTGAAACCGGATTCTCTTCCAAAGCATTCTGAATTCGGTATCATGGAATTTGTTTCTGACCTATCACAGTGTACTGAATTGGACTGCATTCTAGAAGGCTTGATTGTGCTTGTAAGACCAGGCCCCAGGTTTTCATCCCATCGTTTGTTACTGACTCAATCTAAATGCAGAAATTGCGTTCTTGTGGCCAGTCCTGGTGCATTTTAGTGGTCTACAACTTTCAGGAAGACTGTAACTACATCCTCTGGTTCTTCATGTGATGTTTTACTGAAACTGTTTTGATATTCTTTTTTCTCTTCTTCCCTTTCCAGGCATGTGATTCTGCCTTTACCTCTTGCAAAGGAAGTTCCAAAATCTCATTTAATGACAGAAACGGAATGGCGGAACTTAGGAGTTCAACAAAGTCATGGATGGGTCCATTTTATGAATCATACTCCAGGTTAGTGCTGCTATTTTTTCGTTAATTGAAGGGCTCCACCGAAAAACGATTAGTCTCTGTCAGAAACAAAATATAATAGAGACCACGCACTAGCCAGGTGCGCGTTGGCTGACTTTTTTTTCAGGGCTCAATAGGAATTAACATATAGGGAGCATGAAAGACCACCATCCAACTTGGATCATAATTACGTTGACTGATGCAATTTTGGTGCTTCGGTCTCAAATAGCCAAAAACCTTGACATTTTTCTTATCAGTCAACGTATGGACCATGTTTTCGGTGTTCTATTGAGACCCTATAAGAAATAGTTGCCACCGCGCGCAAACATGGGCAAGGTAGATAGTGCGTGGTTTCTATTATATATTGTCTCCGGTCTCTATAGGGATTACTCTTACAAATGTAGGTAACGTTCTTTGGCCGAGCCCTTCATTTGAAGATAGGTTTGTTTTGGAAGCACTTGAAACTTCAAACTGAAGTCAAAGCAGTAAGTAGCCAAGAAATGATGATCATTACTTTGTTTTAACAGTCTTGAGTGAATTGAACACTTCAATGAAGCCGAAAAAACAAGAAGTTTCATTGCTGAACCACCTGGTACTCTCAGTCAAATCACATTAACATATTTTTGTTTAAAGGGATCAATTAGCACTTTTTGCAAAAATGCAGTCAAAGGAATGCATTTAAGTTGAAAAGCAGTCCAGTTGTAATCCCCTCCTATAAAATTTGCAAAGTGCTACTTGACTCCACGGGCTTAGTAAACCATTTTGATACCTCCACATTATCAATAGCGCTCTGTGAGTGTAACCCACAAATTAACTTTTATGAGCAGACGGAATTATACTTTATCGTGTAAACTGTTTCAGTGACTAAATCATAGAAAGATGTTTTTCACAAAAGCATGAACGTTTTTGGTTTGTTTGGTTCATGCATGAGCATGCCATCTTTCATCTCACTTACTCTCAAGCTTCGTGACCCTTTGTTAGCACTGTCACTTTCTGAAACTTTAATTTGCGTTTAAAAATTGTCCGTATCAGATCTTTCTCTACTTTTTTTATTCGAAAGCTGGGTAGAATCCATTTCTGTCAAAAATTCCGGCCTTAAATTTTGAATCTCTAATTCTAATACTAATTTTAATTCTAACTCTAACTCTGGAAACCTAGAGAGAGGTAACCTAGCGAGGGTCATGTGAGAGCAAGAGAGCTAGATGATGGCAATCATGAACTAAACATTCAAAAACATACGTACTTACGTGAAACATAAACCCGACATGAACATGGATCTGTGATGTCACCCAAACAGTCTGTAATATTCATTCATTTGTACCAACTTTTTTTCTCACCATTATCAACTCCTACTTTGACTTTCTTTTCTTCCCAGTGGTTGATCTGGGTATAAAATTCTAACAGTTCCATCCCTCTTTATTTCAGGACATTTATAGCTTTTTTCTCTAAAAAAAAAACACCTCCTAAAATCCAATTCAGACATCCATTCGTAAAACACCAGAGGTAAAAACACTCTAGACAAGATCTGGAGTATTACTGTCTAAACGGGATAAATTTTATATTCTTAAATTAGGTGGTCATTTTTTTCATAAGCTCCCCGACAGTATTCAAAGGGCAAATTCGTTACAAATGTTCGAAAAATACTGTAAAATCTACCTCCTACAGAGATCTTTGTACTCCATTGATGACCTCTAATTTTGTAAATCCATCTGTACTTCAATTCAAATTCAATCCAAATCTGTAAATCCATTTGTAAATCTATCTATGACACTTTTCCACGCTCTGAGTAAAGCTATCTAAAGCTATAAAGTTATATCTGAACTATGAATAAAGACCTATGTATTATTATTACTGTCTTTAAATCTAGAATCAATCAATTTCTTCTCGAAAATATTGCTTATCCGATAAAATTTCTTTCCTGTTTTTTTACACCTGCCTTTATTCAATAAGTTATTTTTGATTCTATATCTTTGTTTTCAGAGCCTCATATCTTAATTTTCCGGCGTCCTAAAGCTGAAGCCCAAATCTGAGAGAGATCTATTCAGAAATGTGTAAGCTTTTGTAACTATGGGTTTTCGCTCAAACTAGTCTACTTCTACTGTGTAAATATTTTGTAATTTTTGCAAGACTGATGAAGGAGGAAGAATCAAGCAACTGGTATTAGCATTCCTTCATCTTAATCTTTGTAAGTATATATTTGTAAGTATATTTTTGCAGATGATCTCCCCCCCCTTCCCCTCTCCCCCCCCCCCCCCCCCCCCAGTAAGGTGGGTCGAAAAACACAACTTTTGGAAATTTGATCGGGCACGTTTGCCAAATTTTTATTTCAGCCAAATGATTCCTGAAGATCTTTCGTTTTTTGAAAAACATTGATATTTAGGGTTCCCTCCAGCCCCCCGAAAACCGAAAAAATTGCAAAAAATCACATTTTTCAGCACGTATGGCAACACTGCGTCAAAACGAGAGTAATTTCAAGACTGCCGCAAGTCCAACCATCGGAATTTGAAGATCGCGGGGCCACATGTTCCTGTGATCCGATCAAACTCATACTTCTTAAGCATCATTTTTGTCTTCGGTGTCACCTCGCCGCATTCGAGAATAAAAGGTGTGTAACATCTCCTTGCGTAAAGATATGGAGCTATCGGGAAGAGCATTCTTGCTGTATTGGCGTTCGGCGGGTCAAAACGCGCTCTCATCAGGCTGATTTCAACCTCTTTATGGAATTGATTCTCAAGTACTACTACTTTTTTGCATGAACTTTCACGATTTTTAACATGATTTATGTTTTGAAAACGATTAATTGACACATTCCATCGCAGTTTTGCCAAACTTCATAAAAACACGATATTCCCCTATAGGTTTGGGTATTTTAGGGGGCCTAATTGTAAATTGAGCGTATTTTCGTCGAAACTTCAACTTTTTTAAACTTTCTGGCTCCTAACTGGTGTGAAATTGTATGAACTTTCATTTGAAACAAGTTTCGGAACCATATCTGCACTCGTTTTGGCGCAGTGTTGTCAAACTTCATAAAGAATACGATATTCCCCCAGTTTCGGGTATTTAGGGGGGCTATTTGTAAATTGAGCGTATTTGCATCAAAACTTTGACTTTTTAAAACTTTCTGGCACCTAGTAGATGTACAGTTGTATGAGCTTTCATATGAGACAAGTTTCGGAACAATATCTGCGCTCGTTTTGATGCAGTGTTGCCAAACGTGCTGAAAAATGTGACTTTTTGCGATTTTTCCGATTTTTGGGAGGCTGGAGGGAACTCTCGAAATCAATATTTTTTAAAAAACAAAAGATCTTCGTGAATCATTCGGCTGAAATAAAAATTTGGCAAGTGTGTCCGATCAAATTTCCCAAAGTCTTGTTTTTCGACCCACCTTACCCCTCAGTTGCATGTGAGTACCTTTACATTTTTCCAAAACTATTAATGTGAAAAACAAGCCAAATGAGCTGTCCACATTCTAAAGGTTGTGTTTGCATCCTACTGAAATTTTACAGGGACAAGGAAATA
Source organism: Trialeurodes vaporariorum (assembly GCA_011764245.1). Classification (NCBI taxonomy): domain Eukaryota; kingdom Metazoa; phylum Arthropoda; class Insecta; order Hemiptera; family Aleyrodidae; genus Trialeurodes; species Trialeurodes vaporariorum. Next base: position 78,557,023 of record VMOF01000002.1, read on the forward strand.
TGTCTTGTCAGTTTGTTAAAAAATAGGAAATACCAGTATGATTGGCGGATTGGGTTTGCTATTGATCCCTCCTTTTTTTAATTTACAGCAAAATTCTATTCTGTATACTATTTTGAAAAAAGTTGCTTCTATTTTGAGTCTTTCTTATTATTCTTTTCATATTAAAGTATGAAAGCCTAGGATAGGCATGTTACATTGTTACTGGTCAGCATATGATCCTCAAATATTATACTAAATCGGTTGTATTAACATTGCATGAAACTAATTTTTAAGTACCATTTGATCTTGAAAAATTCTTTACCACTGGGTCTCCATTTGTCTCTGACAACATGACACTTTCAGAATTCAAAAATAAACACAAACAAAAATGTTTTCGGACTGTTGATTACAGAACTGATGTTTGATGAATTATTTGAAGAATTTTAAAAAGCTATCAAACGACATCTTTTGTTGAGAAACACTGATGGAATATTTTCAGCTTGCAACAGTTGGTCACCTGTTGTTTGTGGTGAATTTTGGCTCACGGATTGTTCTGTTTGAGCATGTCTGGAGGCCTTAACTAGTTCCAAACCTTCTGCTCTCTGATTCATCCAGATGTGTTTTCTTCGATAGCTGAATACCTCTTCTCAAATCTCGATACTCTCAACACGTCTGCCCTACTAGTTTTCTCATGTTTACTTTTATGAATCATCAGTCATCATAATGGCTAACTCAAGTTTTATATTTTTCTTTCAGCTGAATCGGTCATCTCCTGATGATGAATGTGATATTTGTGATACTTGTAGTTTTTTACCAACTAGCAACAAATGTGTTTCTCAAGTGACGTCCATTGTTGTAAGTTTTAAAATGTATTGCTACTAAATTAAGAATATTGGCAAATAAATGACTGCCCAATTAATAGCGAGTTTTTTTTTTTATTCTGAATGCAAGTGTTCAGTAGATATCCTTCTGACAGGTTTTTGTAAAGTCTCAGATAGAACAACTCTTGTCATGGATGGTAATCAGATGTAAATTAATGTTTTCGACGGCAAAGTGATAAAAGAACTCATTTGTCTATGATTAAAATTTATTATAATGGGGTGTTTTTTTATTCACCGGAGAATTGCACAAGTGAAAAGAAAATTTTTGTTACTCCTGTATAATTTCATACCACTAAAATAACGCTCCTCATAATTTTTTCTGGGCTGTTGCAATATTTTGGTGAAGAAAAATATGGCCTGGTATTAACCTTACTCATGGGTTTTAAATGTTCTTTAGAAGAAAAATGTCCACGCTTCCACAAAAAGGTCAAAGCAACGCGCTGACTTGAAATTTCCAATTTATTATTGTGCTTTCAAAATTTTCCTCATTTTTCCTAAAATGTGGAAACAATACATTCAATCTAGTTTGGCAGTGTGTATAGCAACGCGCTTATCCATTATTTTTCATTCAGACAGGGAGTTTATGAAGTTTATCCAATTTTCTTGAAAATCTGATGCACTTTAATGTCTTCAAGTCCTTCTTTGGTGACATTTGTTTAAACTGTTTTTTCACATTTTCTTCAGTAACATTTCAAACAGTAGATGTGAGGAACATTCTTTACAAATAGATTATTCAAGATCAAGTAACTGATAGAAATAGAAAAGAAGTGTATTGTTTTCCTAAGTCACACTTACTAAATGTGTAGGAATTTTTTGGTGGAAATTGGAGGATTCTTGGAATATTGATGATGTTTCATCCATAACTCTGCAAAAATTCCACAATTTTTATTTGCTCTGCAATCTCAAGTCAACAAGTCAAAACGTTCCAGCTGCGATGCGGGTCACACAAACTAATTTGTTTCCCTAATAAATAGAGGAAGCTTTCTTAAAGTACTTACCCTGATATTTTTAAGCTGGAATTAATGAGAAAAAAACTTTTAGACCCTTAGAAAATCGTTGAAGAATAGCTTCTAATGATTATTATTATCAGTGTTTTAGTGCTGAGGCATGTTCCCGATTGCCTATTGTGGATATTTCTGACTGAGTAAATTGGCAGTGGCAAACACTCTCCTACTAAGAAGGTATACTTGGTCATTTTGAAATGAAATGATAAACTCCAAGTTTTTAATTAAAATAAAGAATTCGATCAAAAATCAAACTTCGAAGTAGGGTTGTTGGCTACCACCCTATTTTGTCTTCAGACTTGTAGACAAATGAGTTCAGACATGCTTTTTGCATCATGATTGTAGATTGAACATAGTAGGAAAAGGGTTTATCATTCTAGAGTAATTTCCAATTGTAAAGTCAGATTATTGCTAGTCAGAATAAGGGAATAGCTACAGTCCCATGGAATGATGAAGTACTGTTTAAGCTTCGTAAATCCTCATTTACTAGGGGAAGTCTTTTGTGTACAGAGTGTCTCGCTGGAAAAGATATTCCTGTGCGTGCTCCTCATCCCATATCCTTCTCATTTGTGTAGGCTTAAATTTCATTCTGAAAAATGGGCACAAGAGCTTTCTTATAGCTGGGGCCGCAGGTCATTCTAATTATAAAAAATGTTTCAGAATATTTTTTAAGAAATAGGTAGCTCTAAACCAATTTGTTCACTGTGTACACTGTAATGTAATACACACTTTTCAATGTGACCTTTTATTGGGAGGAAAGAAATAATAGTCACATGAACAGTGGCGTACGTAGGATTTTTCTTGGGAGGGGCTCGCACTGATGAGCGTTTGACTGAAAATTGTTCCCCCCCCTCCACCCCCAAAAATCGGAGGTCTGGGCGGGGCTTTAGCCCCCTTAGCCCCCCCTGCGTACGCCACTGCACATGAATATGGATAAAAAAATGGGTCTGTTGCATACTTTTGCTGTATTGTTATGGAGGGTTAATTCTGGTGTAAACTCGCGTGAAAATCACATTGAGAGCATCAAGTAGTCTCAAAATCCACTTATAAACCCACAAAAGGCGTTCTAAGGAAAGCCTTAAATGGCGGTTGAAAGGGTGAATCAACCGTGCATGCATGCACCACAAGCACCAGAAGAGGACCGATGACAGAAAAATTGTAAACATACGTCTTACTTCCTCATAGTACTCCCATTTTGTGTCATTCTGTGTTTTTTATTCCAGTAAATTTTACTTTCTCGTTATTGTTTGTGTTTACTTTGGTCAATATATAACGTTTTGTGTCAATTTGCCAGAATTCTGCAAAGGAAACGCCGGGCAAGTACCTACTTTGTGGAATGCCATTGTCGGCCATTTTTGGTGCTTCTGGTGCATGCGTGCAGGGTTGATTCCCTCTTTCAACCGTCATCTCAGGCTTTCCTTTAATTGCCTCTTGTGGGTTTATGAGTTGATTTTGAGACTATTTGATGCTTTCAAAGTGATTTTAACGCGATTTTACACCAGAATCAACCCTCCATAACGCTGTAGCAAAAGTATGCAACAGACTCATCATTACTGAGTCCATGTATCTGCATCTGAAATTGAAAAAAATCTCAATTCAAAAGTCTGTGACTGAATGGGTTAAGTATAGGAGAAAGTTGGGAATCTGCCAGAAAATACCTCTTCTTGATCTTCGCTTTGTCGTTTTTTTTTTTTTTTTTGTGGTTTGAATAGGTTAACAGTTAATTATGATGATTTCTGGAATGTCATAGTGTTTGTCAATTTTTTAAAGATTTTTTAAGGCATCAATCTTCAAAATTAGACGATAAATTCTATCTGACTTGCACCCATTAGAGATGGCCAAAATCTGCTTCCAACTTTGTTTCTGGTCAAATTTTGATAATTGTTTGCTCAAAAACCCTTAAATAATGAAGAATACCATGCTGCTTCTCTAATCAGTGCAATCATCTGTTGTCTCATTCTTAATTACTTCAATCTCATTACTTATATTTGTTTCTTTACCTTTTTTTCCTGAAGAAAAATTGCTAGTAAAATTCTGAACATCATTTAGAGTTTACTTTTGAAAAGCGATGCTGATTACGATTTGGCAATTTAAGGGATTTTTTTTAATTTTGCCACCCTCTGATGAAATTTTTTTGAAGTGATTTACCCTCATTCTGCTGTCCAAGGCAAGTTCACCTTTCTGTCCCCTCCCCTCAATCTGCACCTAGTGTTCAGCAGTGTTTTTAGATTAAAGTCTATGGCCTAATATGCTCCGTATTGCTGTAGCAAAAATGTGAGACAAATTTTTTTTCTCAGCATTTCTTGGGAGAAGTAACCATCAAAAGTACACACACAGCTCATAATTCTCTTATCACAATTTGCTACACAATATGATGGCCACATTTGCCAAATGTGGCCAAAATAATGGTCTCGTTATAACCATAGAGGGACCTTCTGTAGTGTAATTCTGAAGACACCACAGATGTAGCCTTGATGGAGATCTCTTATGGACAGTTTACATGGGCTTGGTTTGTTTGCCTTTTAGTTTTGAACCTCAAATTCTAAATTGCGATAAATCTGTTTGGAATAAAGTAACATAATACTTTTCAGAAGCATGCAAAATTTTTACTGGAGGGTGATGTTATGAACAATCATATCATAATCGTATCGAGCCACTATCGAGTGCGTTTTATTCTTATAGTTGGTTTATGTTTGGAGCTGCCATTCTAATGGAAACCCTTACGTCTCCCTAGAAATTCACTATTGACTCCTCAGCTTTGGAGCGCACATTGTAGACATTAAAGGGTGGGTTTCTATCGAAATGCCTACTAAAAAGAAAGACACCACCCATAAAAATGACATGATCTCAATAACGACTAGATACAATGGGTCTGTTGCACACTTTTGCTACAGCGATATGGATGGTTGTTTCTGGTGTAAAATTGCGTAAAAATCACAGTGGAAGCCTCAAACAGTCATAAAATCCACTCATTAATCCGCAAAAAGCATTTTTAGGAAAGCCTAAGATGGCGGGCGAAGGGGCGAGCCAGCCTTGCATGCATCCACTGCGAGTAGCAAAGATGGCCGACGATGGCATTCGACAAAGTAGGTACTTGCCCGGCGTTACCGATTCAAGATTCTGGCAAATCGACAACGTAATCGAGAACGTAATTTAACACCATAGTAATCACAAACAATAACGAAAAAGTTAAATTTACCGGATAATAATGCGCAGAATGACATACAATGTAACTACTACGAGGAAGTAAGACGTTTGTTTACATTCTAACCAACATTATAAATTGCTGTTGTCGGCCATCTTTTGGTGTTCGCGTGGTGCATGTATGCAGGGTTCACTCGCCCCTTCGCCCGCCATCTTAGGCTTTCCTCAAAACGCCTTTTGCGGGTTTATGAGTTGGATTTTATGACTGTTTGATGCTTCCAATGTGATTTTTATGCGATTTTCCACTAGAATTGACCCTCCATATTGCTGTAGCAAAAGTGTGCAGCAAACCCATTATGGTAGGTTTGCTTATTCATAATCACACCCTCCCTCCCCCCTATAGCTGTAGCCAGGGTTTGCATTACTTTCTCTTTCAGTGGCGTAAACTTGGGATTTTTATTGGGGGGGCAAACCAACTTTTGGGAGATGCACTATGGGGGGTCTGGGGGACACCCCCCAGTGAGAGGGAGGTCCGGGGGTTCTCCCCCGGAAAAATTTGAAAATTCAGGCTCTCTCAGACGTCATTTTAAGCAATGTTATCGCATACAAATGCCACCAAATTTAAACAAATTAAAAATAGATTTTACGTTTATTTTCTTCATTTTTTAGGCAAAAAGGGAACTTTTAAGTGTAGACTTTCAGCTTATTGATGAAGCTGATATTTCTAGGCTTTGGGAAACTGTTCCTCGGGTAGCAAATAGTCCGATACTATGGGGAATCTGGGGGGACACTTTCCGGTAATAGGGGGTCTGGGGGTATTCCCCCAGAAAAATTTGAACATTTGGGTTCTCTCAGACTATATTTTAAGCAATTGAATCTTTCCAAAATAACCAACCGACTGAACAGAAGTTAGTAGACTCAATGTATATTTTCTTTACCTCATTGACAACAGAGGAATTTTTCACTTTAGATTTACTTTAGGTGCAGTTTCAGGGTAAAATAGAGCCACTTATTTTTGCCATTTTTTGCTTCTCGGTTCCTGTAATTATTCCTTCCTTTCTTTATTTTTGTGTATTTTTCCGTCTTTTCTTTTCTCCTTCCCTCTTTTTCCCTCCTCTTTTTCATCAAATTATTGGGGGGGCAAAATGATACTTTGCCCCCCCTTCTCAAATATTGGAGAGGCAAAAAGATCATGCCCCCCTAAGATTATGCCACTGTTCTCTTTGCTCATTTGAACGCATGTGTTACAAAGGGGTGGGGAGAGGGCTGTCATGTGACTTGAGCCCCTATATCTGTCCTTTTCTTACACTTTTGTTCTAATGGGCAAAGAGAGAGAAAGACAAATTCTCGGCTATGGCTATACCTACAAGATAGTTTCATCAGAACTTCATATCTAGATAGTCGCTGTTAAAATTTTGCACTTTTATTAAAAACCAGTTTCAATTTAACTACAACTACATTTTTTGATATAAGGCCGTGCTGTCAGATTTGACAATAAATGTACACGATTTCCATCAAGTCTTTTGAGGGGTTTGTAATTTCCACGCCGAATGGGGCTATTGCACACTTTTGCTATAAGCAATTTAATAGTCGATTCTAGCGTAAAAACCTCAAAAAATTACGATGGCGGCACTAAGAACTTCCAAAATCCACTCCTAAACTCAATAAACGCAGTTATTTGCGGGAGCGTAATGGTGGCCGAAGGCACTAACAATGGGAGATTCCCATCTAACAATTCTGAAAATCCATCAAGAAGTGACCAATAAGAGACTACTTTCATTTGACTCCGGTGTCACTTGGTGTTGCGGTACCATTCATCGGATGTGGATCATCACTACTCTGACGACTAATTACTCTGTGAATCATCCTTGTCAGCATAGAAAGAGTGACGAAATTAAGATAGGAATCTCCCATTGTTAGTGCCTTCGGCCACCATTACGCTCGCGCAAACAACTGCGTTTATTGAGTTTAGGAGTGGATTTTGGAAGTTTTTAGTGCCACCATCGTTATTTTGTGAGGTTTTTACGCCATAATCGACTATTAAATCGCTTATAGCAAAAGTGTGCAATTGCCCCATTTGACAGCACTGCGATTTCAGGTTTTAAAAAAGAGGCACACAAACGCAAACCGGTCATGCTTGCATCACTTTCGGACGGACACATAACACGGCACAGAAGCTGGTTCGTAGGCCCGCCCGCTCAAATATCGCGCGCAGCCCGGCGATTCGCATCCCATTGGCGATTGTTCCTCCGGAACAGCGAATGGGACGGTCGGATGGGCTGTTCATTTTTTTTTCTCGCCTCTCACGCGGCTTCCGCCGCGATCTCGCGGTCCTGGTACTACCCGTCCACCGAGCCACGGCCACGACACGGCAGTTCAACTCTTGTTCGATGTTCGATGGTGAGTTCGACGGTGCTCGGGTGTTCCTTGTTTTTGTGTTATTATTGCGTCTCGCTTACTCGTCTCATGCCGTGAGCCGGAGCTGGAGCCGTGTGTGCTGTTCCTCCGTGTGTATTGGCCCGTGCCACTCTCTATGATGCTATGTTGTGCTAACTGATGACGCTCTGACTTCAAATACAAACATTTCTCCTTTAGTTGATTTCTGATTCAGATGTGAGCACTCGTGAAAAGTTCTACATCGGAAAGAAGAAGGGACCAAAAAAAAATCATGTTTGTGGCCTGCACAAAAGCCGAAACTGATACTTTCCTATCGCAAACGGACGGGTGTCTTATTCCGGGGTAAGGGTCTCCGAAGAATATTTTGCTTTCCCTCATTTATCTTAAGTTTTCCGTAGAGTAGGTAGATGAAGTTTTGTGATCGTGAAAAATTTGAAATTTGAGTTGGCATTTCATGACCCCAGGAAGTAGGAGCTGAAAAAAAAAAGTCCCAAAAAATGTCCGTTCATCTGTCAGTCTATTGTCACGGATGGTATTACTGTAGAAATTTGTCCGTCTCAAATTTGGCAAAAAGAATTGTCTCCAAATTTCCAAGAGGAAGTTTTTTGGATTTTGCCCTCATTTTTTTTTTTTTTTTTTTTTTTTTTTTTTACGCGTGCGTAGAATTGTTGGACGTTTCGATTTCGGCGGATTCGTTCCTTTGGGCGGCTTTTAGGGGGTCAAAGTTTGGGGGCTTCCAAGTGTTGGCGCTTTTTTTTTCTGTAATCAACTTTGATCAAGGGCTTTTAAACTTACATTTGTGCGAAGTGCGCGTTGGGTATGCGGGTTTAAAATCTGAATAAAAAAAAAATCTCAAATCCAATGAAAATTTCAAGCCACCCGCTTAGATCTGACAGCCCGTCTACCGCTTTGAACTCATGACGTACGTCGAAGGATCTGGTGGAAGATTGAGGGTTGATAAGCATTTTGAAAAAATTAAGATATGCGTTGAGGGAAAGGTGCTTACATTAGAAATGCACATAGGCACTATGAATTTCAAAAGAAAGTACTGGTCGAAATTTTTACGCTTTTAAGTCTTAGCAATCTTTAAAAAAAAAATTGCGGCTTTCGAGTGTTTAAGGACTAATTGTAAGCAGAATGTCCCATTTAAATTGCGACATGAAAATTCGACAATTCTATTGTAAAATAAAAACAACAGAAAAAAATTAACAAAAGAGAATTTCGATCGGGATTTTGTCTGCTTATATAGGTACTAATGAAAGTAATTGTGCATGATTAATAACTATGCACATTTTGAAACATCTTGCCGAACACTACTAAATCCTATGTTAAGGATCTTCAAAATTTGACCACCAGTCTTTAGATTAGCGAAGTCCATACTTCAATTCGTAAACAGTTTTTCACGCTCAGAAAGAAGTTTTTTTCTTTCTTTTTCTTTTTCTTTTTTATAATTAATAAATTTTCCTATATTATCTCAGTAATTCATGATGCTAGAATACCTAATTACTCAGATAGAAGTAGCTTATACTTTGTTTTATCATACACTCAGCAACTTATTCGTTTATTTGGATTTTGATTCGAAATAATTAATGACACAATATACCGGTTTTTCTGCACCCACCTTTCGTCACTTTCAAACACGCGTGAATGGGCACACAATGACGAAAGGTGCGTTCTAAAAAACTGGTATAACATACTAATTACCTCAAATTAAATTCCAAAGAGCTGACTGAATTGCTGAAAGTATGATAAATAAAGTGCTCCTAAAAATCTTTTGAGAATCATGCATTAATGAGGAAAAATTAGGAAACTTGTGGATGGCAAAAAAATCCTCTTACTCAGCGTTAGAAACGGTTTGCGAATTGACCGCACTAATGTGTCTACTGTGGTGTTCATAAATTAACCAGTGATGATTTTGTACTGTTTTGATTAAGTTTTTAGAGTACAGATAGTGCCAAGTACTCTTATTTTCATCAGTAGGTATTCTCAGGATATCCATTTTAGCGAGGGATAGTACTTGGGACTACACTGTGTGAAAAACTTACGCTTACGACAAAAATGTAAAATCCAGTTTCGAACTTTGATTGAGTCAATGACCTCGCATGATGGAAGTGAAAAGAAGAAACAAATGAAAAAAAAAAAAAAAACATGTACTGCAAGAATATGAGAATCTCAAAACATAACTTAGGCCGTCGAACTATGCCCTTGCAACTTACCCACATCTTTCATCCGGCTCATCGTATGCTTTGCATTTCTAAAGTAATTTTGAGCGGGGGGGGGGGGGGGGGGGGGTTCTAGAAGTATCTTTTCTATCTTCGGGGATTTTTCACGACCGTATTTTAAAACCATCTCTCCGAGGTCCACTAGTAGAGTTTGTTTCAGAAGTGGAGAGCGGCGACGGACCCCGACCGTTAATTTTTGGATTTTTTCAAAATCGCTTCAAAATCGAAAATTCAAAGTAGCAGGCAAGTGTTATTTTAATTTGAAGGATTGGAACTTGGAAATTCGCCAAAGATTATCGGCGAGGCCTGTCAACACTTCTGAAACGAACTGTAACGACGGGTCGGTCTGGTAGCGCTGTAATCTTTGAGCGGTTCCTGGTTTGTGAAGACAACTGTTGATCTGCGGGGGGTTGAATCAAATCAAAAGCGTTTGGTTGCTTTATCAATATGCGTATGTGAAACGAAGCTCAAAGATTACGTCGCTGCCAGTGGCTTATATTATTGTAATGCAAGTACGTTGCCCTCGTTTTCGCTCCCAATGTAACTTGCAGGGATAAAGGCGCACGCAATTTGTCTTCCGTGAGATGGTCTCATTAGGATAAAAAGGAAGTGAGAAGCCCCCGCCCTGCCGCTCATAAAGAAGTAAATAATAAAAAAGAAAACTTTCAATTTTTCACGTTATAAGTTTGAAACTTCTATACAGACGTTCGTTCTTGTAATTGCAATTTACTCGGTTAGTGCAGGTGACGTCAAAGGATTTACATTAATATTACTTCTGGTTTCGAACGTTGAAACGATGGGCACACTTGAACCTTCAAAAAGTTCAAAATGCTTTCGCAAAGTCGTAAACGCCCCTTTGAACTCCGTAGTTTCAAACAGCGCACTCCCAATTTTCTGTACCAAATAACAATCCCAGCGCGAATAAACTGCGCGCAATACAGCGACTTAACACGCGCAACGTGTTAAGTCGATAGCAACCAAAGATCTCATAACGTTAACTATACTTATCTATTATGAATATTAGGCCACCGCCCAAAAGCGCACATGTGCTCAAAAAAAACGTCTAAAAGCGCACATTTCATAGCGCACAAGGCCGTGAGAGTATAATCCAAAAGCGCACAGACTATAAACGGAGCAACACCTAAAAGCGCAAAAGGGAATTTTAAAGAAAATGGAAAATGGCAACGGTGCTTATACCTTTATGCTGGCAGCAGTAATGAGTAGGTGGCAATAAATATGTGGATGTTGGAATGAGCCCTGTAAAATTCTTGCCAAAAATGGGAGTGAAACGATTCACATGCATTTATTTGTAGTTCTAATATGCTGTTCTTGAGGTAATAACGATTAGCATTACTCTAAAGTTCGTAAAAAAAAAAATATGCGTTTTTGGTCCTTACAAGTTTTTCTATTTCGCAAACCATTTCCCAGAAAATCGTCCCTGAAGTTGGAGAAGTTCGCCAAAAATTGACAAAATCAAAGAAAAAGGCGATTATTGGCCGACCTCTGCAACTTCAAGGACGGTTTTCTCGGAAATGGTTTGCGAAATGGAAAAACTTGTAAGGACCAAAAATGCTTATTTTTTTACGAACTTTTAAGTAATGCTAATTGTTTGTGGGTGTAATGAATCCGAAAGCTATTTTCACAAAATTTGACCAAAAAAAGTGAGAAAAATCAAGAAAAACCCCCGAAACCCCCCTCAAATTTTTGCATACAGCATTTTCACGGCCAAAATGCCAGCGCCTAAAATTGCACCAGAACATCTATTTAAGAGCATTAGGAAAAATTCACGAGGGAGTTATGACAATTTTTCAATTTGTTTTTCAGAAACTTAGCAACACTGTAACTCGAAAAGACTACAATTTTTGGACCCATGGTTATGGGAAAAAATTCTTATTTTTACCTCTAAAGCAAGCCCTGAAAATTAATGTGTATAGTTTTGTTGCCCCTGTATACTGGTTGTTCCTCACATTGATGCCAAGCAGTGTTGCCAGATCCAGGGTAAAAAGCCGTATCGTCCCCATTTAAATCAATGGAAAACGTACGGCTTTTTCACCCCAATCTGGCAACACTGATGCCAAGCCGCAGCCTCCGAGCCATATGCATCTAATACTTCATGCCACCTAAAAGCTCAAACTGCCCGAAACACGATTGACCCAAAAGCGCACATAAAATCGTGCGCTTTTGAGTTGTGCGCATTCGGGTGTGTGCGGGTTCCTACCGAAAATTATTTAATAGATTATAGTTATATTATATCCTTGGTTGTTCTTGGCTTGAAAAGTTACGAGGGTCATCCGAAAAGTAAGTTTCGCCATCCCATAACTCCGAAACTAATGGAGCTGTTGCAAACTTCTGCTACAGGCTTATAAATAGTTGACAATGGGGTAAACCCCTGTAATACTAACGATAAGCACACTAAAAAATCACGATGTCCACTCCTAAACTCACAAAATGCTTTTAAACGCGAGACCGTAATGGCGGCCGAGGCCGCTCAAATCTAATGGCAATTGTTTGCTTCTTCTTCTTCTTCTTGTGTGGTGCTGCGAGAACACCTCGTGTAGATGGCACTGATTGCGAAGATAGGGAAACCCAATGCAAACCGCGGCCCCGGCCGCCATTACGGTCTCACATTTAAAAGCATTTTGTGAGTTTAGCTGTGGATTTCGTGATTTTTTAGTGCGTTAATCGTTATTTTTTTTTACAGGGTTTTACCCCAGTATCAACTATTAATAAGCCTGTAGCAAAAGTTTGCACCAGCTCCATTGTAAGAGCAATAGAAAAAATCCAAAGCTACGGTTTTGTTTTTTATATCCTCCATTTTTCATAATGCCCAAGTTTTTCAAAATAGATCGCAAGGAAATCGAATTTTTGTAAGGGTGTGTACTACCTCTTGTCGCTGCGACCGCGTGCCCACCTCTAAACGCTTCGCGCTGGGTCGATCGAGCACTCGGCGCTCCATCGATTATCGTTCAAATTGAAATCGCCTCTTGCTTTGTTTTTTTATCTCTCTCTCTCTCTCTCTCTCTCTCTCTCTCTCTCTCTCTCTCTCTCTCTCTCTCTCTCTCTCTCTCTCTCTCTCTCTCTCTCTCTCTCTCTCTCTCTCTCTCTCTCTCTCTCTCTCTCTCTCTCTCTCTCTCTCTCTCTCTCTCTCTCTCTCTCTCTCTCTCTCTCTCTCTCTCTCTCTCTCTCTCTCTCTCTCTCTCTCTCTCTCTCTCTCTCTCTCTCTCTCTCTCTCTCTCTCTCTCTCTCTCTCTCTCTCTCTCTCTCTCTCTCTCTCTCTCTCTCTCTCTCTCTCTCTCTCTCTCTCTCTCTCTCTCTCTCTCTCTCTCTCTCTCTCTCTCTCTCTCTCTCTCTCTCTCTCTCTCTCTCTCTCTCTCTCTCTCTCGCCCTCCTGTTCTACGCCAAAATTTTAATTTGAAGAAGCCTTACCTCACTTTTCAACGTAGTCACCACTTTTTTTTTTCATCTTTACTTTCACTAGGTTGACCTGCCCGTTTTACATCGTGCACATAACTTTTGGCCTTTCAAACACCGATCTTTCTATCTACGAACCGTTTGAATACTCATACAAGGCTCATGTGTCCCTTGTGAATGTCCGCGGCTTTACTGGTCGCGCTTGAATTTGCATTGGCGGCCAATGGAATTTGTAGTGGCAACAGAGGCGTCGCGTGCCATCTGGCAACAATGCAACTGCTCAATTTAAACTCATTAAATTTATCTAATTTTCCTTGTGCTCTGTGCACCCCCTGAATTAGATCTTTTACCTGAGTTTAAATGGATGGAATACATTGTTGCCAAATTGCACGCGACACCACTGAGTGGCAACTAATGAAATATGCATTGGCGACCAGTGATTTCACTGGCCAATGAATTTTATGGATGATTGGACCACATGCAGTGGCGTCGCGTGCCATCTGACAACAATGCAACTGCTCCATTTAAACTCATTAAATATATCGAATTTTCCTTGTGCACTGTGCACCCCCTGAATTCGATATTTTACATGGGTTTAAATGGATAGAATACATTGTTGCCAAATTGCACGCGACGCCACTGACCACATGGCATTGGCCGCCAACGAAAAACTTTTACTAGGGATAAATCTTGCATCTTTGACGACTAAAAAGCGAATGACCGCGCGCACTTTACAATCCGACACTTTTCGCAAAGGCAACTCTATGACGGAACAGACAATACTGATTACTGATTGAGTGCGATGCATGGCATGACGAATCTGCGTAAACTTATCATTGCAATCAATATAGGTATAGCTAAAAGCAGTTGATACGTATCGTGCCTGCCTTATCTGTGATCGAAATACACCTGTATGAGACGATCCGGTGCGTGAAGAAACGTGGCCAGTAGTGTACGCCAGCCGACAGCAAAGTGGGCACGCGGCGACAAGAGGTACCCTCACAAAAAGTCGATTTCCTCGCGATCTATTCAACCGATTAAAAAAAAAAAAAAAAAAAAAAAAAAAAAAAAAAAAAAAAAAACTTTGGCTCTTTGAAAAGCTGAGGATAAAGCAATGATTTTTTTATATAGCTCTTATTGTTAGTTTTGGAGATATGGGGGTGGCGAAACTTACTTTTTGGATGACCCTCGAACATTCCGCACACTGCCGCGTTCGCTATTTGGTTCTTGTCACTCGTACCAAGTGATTAGCAGTATTAGAGTGAGCACTCGCTGGTCGATTCCTGCCCCCCCCCCCCCCTCCGGACGTTGAAACGTACCGATTCCACGCAAATTTTCCGAAAATGAGGTGAAACCAAGAAAACATTTTTTGAAAATCGAGGTCCCCCTAGGCCCCCTCCCACTCCCCCTCGAAAAAAATTCTGCCGGCGCCCGCCCATGCGACTTCACATTCGTGTGACAATAGCTACCGGACTCGGTAACTAATACCTAGTTTTTCGGAACAGAAATAACGAACGCGCTGTTCGAATGTTCGGCTTTTAAAAATGTATTTTATTACGACTGGATGATATGAGTGAATGGGTCTGTTGCAAACTTTTGCTACAACGATAAAGAGTCTTTAATAATATGTAAAATCACTTGAAAAGTCCATTGGTGGCATCAGAAAGTCGTAAAATGCTATAATAAACTCACAAGAGGCGTTTAATGAAATCCAAGATGGCGGTAAAATATTGAGCAATTTGTATGCATGCACCACGAACATCCAAGTATAGCCAACCTCACAATATTGATCACACCCAATCACAATGTAAATAAACACATAACCTCTGAAGCTGTGAGGTTGTCAACGTTGGCAATCCGTTGGATGTTAAAGTTGCATGCATACAGATTGCTCGATATTTTACCGCCATCTTGGATTTCATTAAACGTCTCTAGTGAGTTTATTATTGCATTTCATGACTTTCTGATGCCACCAATGGACTTTTCGGGCGATTTTACATACAACGAAACACTCTTTATCATTGTAGCAAAAGTTTGCAACAGACCCATTTTGAAGCTTCTTAGAATGTTTATAGTGTTTTTTTTTTTTGGGGGGGGGGGGGGGGGTTAAAACTCACGAGAATTTTCGCTATACTCAATGATGTAGCAAACGTTTGTAGAAGAATAATCCAGGACATTGTCGATAGGAGCCAGGAAGAGCGGATCCCAATTTTCATAGTTTGAAGAAAAACATAGGTACCCGTTTGAAATATTTTAAGTGCTTTTTGCTCGCGAAAGAAATGAAATAGAAAATTGATCATTATAGATATCTGTCTAAATATACCTTTGCTATAGTAAAAGCTTGTCTAATTTTTTGCGCGAAGCTCATATTGTATTTAAACCATGTATAAACTAGAGTCCCTATATGTAGAGAGTTAAGACAAGAGAAATCATGGGCGCCGCCATTGGATGCGATTTTGCACATTTGTTTACATTCTGAGGCCGTTGTTGTGTTTCGCTCCATAGCAAAGATTACAGTTCCGCTAAGTTTGAAACGATGTAATCTTTCCCTGCTTTTGTTGATCGACATGTATTAACGTTTTTTTATGATTCTTTTGAGATTTATGGACATTCTTGTGGTGCATTATGATTAAAATTAACAGATTCGTCGCAAATTAACTCTTTTATCTGTAAAAGACCGTTGGTAAACAAAACGAAAGTGCAAAATCGCATCCAATGGCGGCGTCCGTAGAGCCTAAAATTCATCGACCAATCAGAAGTTGACTACCCTCTTGTCTTAACTCTCTACATATAGGGACTCTAGTATAAACGTTTCAAAAAACAAACTGAACATTATTGAATTATTATGTCTTCCACGAAAATATGTACAGAAAACTTTTAACATTTCAAACGTGTTTTCCTCAAAACTATTGAAAATTGAGATACTTGCTCCCTCTTATCGGTTGAGACCTCTGTTGCAGTTTTGGTATTTTTTTTTTCTTCTTCTTCTTCAAAACACCTCCTTAAAATCGAAGACTTAAATCTGCTGATGGAAATCTGCCAGCGATTTCATCAAAGGCTTCCATCCCTGCAAGTTGCAACACGCTCATCAATTCCACTCGGGATATATTTATGAATTGAAACACGAAAAGGTTGGAAGTGGCAGTCGTAATTAATTTTCGCTTCTTATGCGACTGTCAATTTTCTCGGCCAAGCCGCGCGCAGCTACGCGTCTTTAGTATGAAATTATTAATAATTCACTGGATCTGATTTCGTGTATAATGTGAGTATGTCTCTATAAGGCACCTTGCTCACCTTCCTCGGGAGTCGAGCGAGCTGCATCCAGCAGCGTTTCTTTTACCTCATCCACAGTCTGGTGACTGGTGAGGGTGACTTGTTGACTGGACCATCAGCTGCAGCTTGGGCATAGGCTGACTCAGTGACTCACTGCTCTCGGCTTTTTGCACCCGCACCGCGGTGCGCGGTGAAGGTGTTACGCTTACGCACAGTAGGCGCTTTTACACGATCATAAAGCGAATTCTATTATTCAATGGTGGTGCATGTTTTTACTGTGCCCGATATGTTTGTTCGGATGACACCGATGCAGCATCCTGGGGCAATATACATATCAGTGGCGGATCTTGAAATCTTTCAAGGGAGGGGCTAAGGTCGGGGGGGGGGGGGGCAAAACCTACTTTCTTTAACAAAACGCTCATAATTTCCTTAAACATTCTTATGTGGGCAATGAAAAAATTTGGCTCAAGGGGGGGGGGGGTTATAGCCTCCTCTGCCCCCCTCTTGGATCCGCGCCTGATACATATACTGGAGATTACGCACTATCTATCTTTTCAGCGTTAAAATCTGGTTACATTTTTTTTTTTTTTTTTTTCGGGGTCTCGACAAAACAGCGTCTAAGGACCATATACGTCGGCTGAGAGAAAGAATGATGGGGTCAGTAGCCAAAGTTTCACCGAAGTGAGGGCGAAAAGAGTGAATCGACGGTGAAACACAACTACTGACGGTTTTTGTATAAAGTCAACGGTTAGCCAACACTGCAAGTAGGCCTCTTTAACGACATAACTGTCCGCGAAAGCACCAAACATCAATGTTTTTTTAAACTAAATTTCAATGTATTTCTATGAATTTTCGTGTTGAATACATTAATAGTGTGCTACCCAATAGTATTTGGGACGCTGATTTCAAAAATGATATCATTTTCTACCTAACTCGTCCCGATTTTACGCATATTCTACTTTTAATAAATGTTCGTGATAAAGTTTAAATTGTGGAAAATTTAGAATATTTCAATCAAAACTAAGGCCAAATTCGAACTCGGCAGGTCAATTAACATCGAAATAGCCATAGTATACGCGATTTAGGGTCCAATTATAAGAAAAAAGCCCATGTTTGTGTCTAGGGACTCTTGTTTTGTATTCATTGGGGGCGGACACCTATGTCGTTAAAGCGTAAAAATCCAACACTGCACTCGAGTCGCAAGCAGCCGTGAGAAAACTCGCGTAGCGTCCAAACTAAGCATCTCTCACAGTCTCGCTCTCCCATGGGCGCCCGCAGAAAAATTTCCAAAGGGGGGGGCAACATTTTTGAACTATAACCGAAGGTCTAGGGGGACCCCCCCCCCCCGTGTAAAAAGGGAAAACTTTTTTTTCACTCAAATAGTGTACAATTATTAACCCATTTTAGGTGTATCAAATAATAATAACAATTTTGACGTGTTTGATATAATGGATAAAGGGACGACAGATGATAACGATGGTAAAAAAAAAATATATATATAATTTATTATTCCTTGCAAAAAATTAGTTAAAATTACAGTATTAACTAGTAATGAAGTTTCTCAACTATTATTACTCCTTTGATTAACTGTCATTTTAATTTCATTTTCTTTTTTCCTTTCATTTTTCATAGTGAAATTTTGACTTTTTTGAATTCCAGGGGGGGGGGGCAAGTGCCCCCTCTTGCCCCCCCCCTCCGGGCGCCCATGCGCTCTCCCGTGACTTTACTGCGTAGCCAATTCTTTCTAGTGTAAAAATTCGTATGCTTGGCCTTGTTTCATGACATTTTCTCATCAAAATCGCCTTAATCTGACTCCAGAAGTTTATTGGATGCTACAAAAAATGTCTCTGATGTAAACGATTTTAGCGATGAGACTGATGAGAGTGAGGAAGCAATACATGCATGAAGGTCACGTAATGAGAATGAGAGAGATGGATTGGAACACAACAAATAACGAACCTTTCACCGGATGACATCATCATTAAAATCGTCCACAAACAATGCTCTTGATTGTACATATACTAAAAAGGGTGTCCCAGACCACCATTAACAGGCGTTTTTCTCGCGAACGGCTGCAGTTGAAAAGTTTTGAAACAAAAAAGTCTGATAGAGGATGGACCCCAAATTGTTCATTTTGGATATTTTCAAAAGGTCCCAACAGACCCTTGAGGGATATTGGTGGGTGAGTCAATCATATTTTTCAAGTATCTTCGAAAAAACATTTAATAAAAGTATCCAGAAAGCTCATATTCTTGAAGTAAGTAGAGACTATTGCCGACATTTTTACTTTTAATTTTTTTTTCTTTCTTTCTTTCTTTCTTTCTTTCTTTCTTTCTTTCTTTCTTTCTTTCAAAAACCCCAATTTTTTTTGAGTATTGAGAGCTAGAATTTGTCAAGCTTTTTGAGATTGTTTTAAGAAGGTAGTCACAAAGGTCGATTCAAAAATTTTCCGAAAAAAACCCCGAAAACTAAAAAAAATGTAGTTTTTAGAAAAAAAAAATTAAAATAATAAACGTCGGCAATTACCTCAACTTTAAGAATATGAACTTTGTTTCATACCGTTATTGAAAACTTTCTCGAGAAAACTTGAAAAATTTGTTCGACACCCCCCACCCCTCCCCCAATAGCCCTTCGGTTCTGTTGGGGGCTTTTGAAAATATCAGAAATGAAACATTTAAGGACAATTCCCAATTTGACTTATATTTGTTTCAAAACTTTTCAAGCAGGTGTTCGCGAGAAAAACGCCCTAACAGTGTGGTCTGGGACACCCTGGACTTTTTGTTGGTTGATAATGGCCGTCTCCGAAACTCTGAAGTTGCCACGAATACTATATTGCGACTCTAGTCTACTGTTTGTATTACGGTTTCACAAAAACAAATCGCTGATCTTTTTGGAATATTTCTCGTGTTATTTCCTCTTTTCTCATATTTATTCCTTTTCCTCCTTCTTCCTCGGTGGCAGCTCGTGCTATCCAGCAATCATGATTCGTCCCATTTAACCGCGTGTGAAAAATCGATGCAAAGAAGAGCAGTTTACCTCTCCAAGAATCGATTTTACATAGGTAGGTTGAAATGGTGAAAATAAAATGTGTGCCTAGTTGCACGTATACCGACGCCTCTGCATCAATGTACCCTCTCCAAACGAGCTTCAATGAGGTTTTCAATCCTTTTTCTCTCATTGCAGAGTCTCGCAGAGTAGTAGCCTTGGTGTTTGGTGCAATCTGTCGAAGTTACGCTTTGTCCACTTAAACCCATTTGAAAGATCGAACGATCGGGTTTGCAGTTAATTTAAATACCGTTGAATTCGACTTTTTGCCTGGATTTGAATGGACAAAATGTCATTTTGCCGAACTGGCCATTCCCACTGTGCGGCGTGGCGCCATCGTCGCGTCCGTCGACTCTGTCGTGTTTGTTGTATCAGCTGGCGTCAGCCGTCAGCGTTGCTGAACGCTTCCTCCAACATAATCAGCACAGCGTATATACGTATCCGTCGCTAATCCACTATCTATCATTGCGCAGAGTCGTTCTTAGTCTAAGCACGATCCGGTCTATTTAATTCATCAAAGCGCCGGACTGTCCGAAAAAAAAAAAAAAAAATAGGAAAGCTTCCTCTTTTGCCTTGTAATTTTGGGGAATTTAAGTGGAAAACGTGCCGGAGCTTAAGTCATAAGTGAATGCATGTATATGCGGGGACCGGTTGCTTTGTCAACAGATTCCTTTTTTGACGTTTGATTCGTATTCGCTTGTAAAATGTCGAGATGGTTACAATGCAATCATAATTCAGTGTTAAACCGAGGCGATACGTACCAGAGTTGAGCAAATGGCTGTCGATCACTCAAAATGTCAGTCGACTTCTTTGATTTCGGTTTAGGTATAGGCTGACTGCCGTATCTACTCGTTACTCATTATAATTAATTTAAACAGTGCAGGTCTGCGTGTCTTACTTGAGCTAAAATCCAAGGAGTCGTGGTACTATTTATTTAATGAGCCGACTGTAATTTAGTTAGTACTGACCGATTCGTGACACTATGGTGACCAGGATCTGGGGGGGGGGGGGGGGGGGCTAAAAAGTCAAAGCTTCTCGATCAACTTTTTTAGCATCACAAAATTCAGAGTGCGGCGTTCACTTGAAGACCAGTCCGAAATTTTACTCTGGGTTTGTCGGTGCGCCACTGATTGTGACCATTGTAATATTTCCAACATTATTTGACCTAAGAATTAATTTTAGTGCAAATGACCCATAGTGAATTAGCCTAACGCAGCCACAGTGTTGCCAGATTTGAGGGAAACATCAGTAGATTTCCCATAAACACCAATGTAAAATCTATTGATATTTCCCTGAAATCTGGCAACGCTGCGCAGCCAGGACTTTGTTAACTTGAGAGAAGAAAGAAGCGGGAATGAGGAGGAAATCAGGACATAAAGAGTTAAGGGAAGAAAATTCAAGTTGTATATACATCTTTGAATGCAGGTAACCTGAGGGTGGGGGGGGGGGGGGGATAATACTAATAAATTTAAAAAAAAATAAAAATAATAAAAATAAAAAAATAATAAAAAAAAAAAATAAAAATAAACAAAAACTGCTTCTCTGTGAAACTGTTGAGCTAAAACGGCCGAAAAACTGCATTTACTGTAACCTTTTCTCGATCGAAGAAACGAACTAAATCTGCTCATTATTGTGAACGAAGTTTATGGAATCCCGATTCTGGAATAGCTTTAGTGGGTCTGTTGCAAGCTTTTGCTACAGCCAGTGGCGTACGCAGGGGGGGGGGGGGGCTAAGGGGGCTAAATCCCCCCCAGACCTCCGATTTTTGGGGGTGGAGGGGAAGGGGGAACAATTTTCAGTCAAACGCTCATCAGTGCGAGCCCCTCCCAAGAAAAATCCTGTATACGCCACTGGCTACAGCGATGTAGAATATTAAGTCTTAAGTAAAATCACGTTAAAAGTCCATTGGTGGTATCAGAAAGTCATAAAATGCAGTATTAAACTCACAAGAGGCGTTTAACTGAAACCCAAGATGGCAGTAAAATATCGAGAAACCTATGTGTGCACGCACCGTGAACACCCGCATGATGGCCAACGTTAACAACCTCACAGCATCGGAGGTTATGAGTTTGTTTACGTTGTGATTGGTTGTGATCGATGTTGTGAGGTTTGCCATCTTGGATGTTCATGGTGCTTGCATACAGGTTGCTCGATATTTTACCCCCATCTTGGATTTCAGTTAAATGCCTCTTGTGAGTGTGCCATTGCATTTTATGACTTTCTGCTGCCACCAATGGACTTTTACGCGATTTTACATGAGATTGATCACTCTGTAGCGCTGTAGCAAAATTTTGCAACAGACCCATTGCATCTTTCATGGACTGTGTAGTGTGTAAGTCGCCTTATTATAGTTAGGGCCCCTTCCCAGACGTCCCAGTGGGGGCGTAAAGGTTGCGTTCCCGAAGGCACCACCATTACCACCGCCACGCTGCGGATTCACGCGCTCATCGTGCTCGGAGTTAGATGGGTACGCGGAGTGTACTTTATATGAGTAAAGACATTGTATCACATGGACAGAGCTCAAGAAGCCGAGTGTGTATAAGCACCTGCACAGTATTAACGGAAAAGAGCTCTTGATGTGTGAAACGATGTATACATATTCTGTTGCCCAATTGTTAAACTTTGATGAGCTTTGATGAGTCATGAGCCTCGAACCTCGAACCGTGAACGGTACTCAAAATGCGCGCTTCGTTCACGCACCAACAACCATCGAAACACATCTTTCACACCGGAGTGCGTTTTTACACACTCGCAGGCACTCAAACACATGAAGACGTATGAGTCGTGTAGGACCTTAAAATTGCGTGTAAAGTCCTCGTGAAAGTGTGCACGTGAAAACAATTAATTTACAACTTAACGAATCCTACGATGTAACGTAATTAAACCTATACTCTGGCCCAATTTAGCCTACAATTTAGTCCGATTTTGCGTCTGGCATTGTTACGAGAACGTCAGAATGTTCTCTTTGCAGGTTAATCGACAGAATGTCCTTTTATTGGTTCAGGTAATCTATGAATAGAATAAATAGACAGATAGATAGATGGATAGATGGGTGGATAGATAGATAGATAGATAGATAGATAGATAGATAGATAGATAGATAGATGGGTGGATGGATGGATGGATAGATAGATAGATATGCGCCAAAGATTATCGGTGAACTCCGCCTTTATTCTCAACAGTGGCGGACCGTGTATGGGGCTTTAGGGGCTGAAGCCCCCTCCCCACTTTTTCCCGAAGCCCCGAGCTCGAGTTGATATTTGATAGAATGGGAAGGGGAAAAAAAAAAAAAAAAAAAAAAAAAAAAAAGGTCTCACTTTCAAGCCCCCCTCCCACTTTTTTGACCCACGATCCGCCACTGATTCTCGAAACGAGCTCTGAGTTTGTGGGGACTCAAAGTGAGATGATAGTCCTCCTCCGTCTTCTTATGTATGATATAATGTCTTAGGATCCGTGCATGTCTTACCTAAATTCTACGGACCGTATAGAATTTTCACGCACATTTCTAACAAGGATCGACAAAGTACTTTGCTCATCCGACGTACGCGGGCTCGCGAGATGCTTCCGATAAGTAACACCGGAAGTTTTGGAGGAAGCAGCACTCAGCAGCCGCGGAAACACAAGAGAGAGGAAACTGAGGACAAGAATGAAAGATGTAAATTTTTATTCACTGTAGCCAGGCGCGCCATATTTGGAGTGAATTAAACAAGAGCGATCCTTGACCCGCGTGATTAAGCTCCAAACAGCCTTCGTTTATAACTTGACTTAAACCTATCGATAAAACCGCGAACATACATTATATTGTTCTCGCGCGGACTGTCCCAAAAAAAAAACAAAACAAAAAAATATACGGTGCATTATTGTCGCAAATTTTAATTTGTCTTCGGTTCGATGAAAGAACGACTCCGTTCTTTGCCGACTCAATTTTAAATTTTAATTTCAATTCTAAATCCCTCGCATCCGCCGATTTTTAATATCCTACGAAGAGTCTTCCTCGGTCATTGAATCTCATTATTTGCTACCGTGGCGTATCCAGGAATTTGTCTTTCTCTCCTTGCCGATTTGAATGCACGCTCCATAAAAAAGGACACACAAGATGGTCCCCCATCCTTTTCTAACCCATAGGTTTAAATGCGGGCTTTCTGGGCGAAGAGAGGGAAAAACAAATCAGCCACTGACGGGAAGTACCGATTTATAAAAGCTTTAGTTACGAAATTATGGACCATTCCATCTTTTTAGGCCGCATCGTCTTAATTAATATTTATCGTGAGGAAAAAATTAGAAGGTCGGGCCCAAAGGGGGGGGGGAGGGGGGGAGGGCGTGACTGCCGTTATTTTATGCACATATCTCTAAAAATGTATTCATCCGTTATGTTGGCTCTCGAGAGACGGAAGTATAGGTACGTATATACGTAAGTTTACATCAGGCAGTGGCGGCTCGTGCAATTTGGCAACCAAGCTTATTTGCCACTTAAACCTACGCAAAAATATCGATATCTTGGGGTTGCAGTTACACCTCCTGAAGATCGATTCTTTTACATAGGTTTAAATGGACAGAATACGTTGTTGCCACATTGCTCGAGCTTCCGCTGACGTCAGGTCAGGTGAGAGAAAAAATTAGGGGGAAAAATTTCTTACAGTTCTTGCGCATCTGTCCCCTCTCTTGAGTTTTCCCCTTAAAATAAAGAATCTGATCATCAATTATCCCAATCGCCCCTAAGCGGGCTGTCGGCTGCCCCCGTTTCTCTTTTCGGGAAGAAACTCGAAGTCCCTATAAGAAGAATAAATTCTCGGGAATTTTAAAACATCGACCAACCAATTTTGACCTGGCTTAGCGCAATGAAAAAAAAAAAAAAAAAAAACTCACATCTCATTATGATCAACTGCGTAGTATTATTTTTTGCACATCTCATTGTAAGTCACCAAAGTTGGCAGCATTGCAATATTGTCGTAGATCTTTTTTTCTCCAGGTATTCATGCACGGGTTCCGATCTACGAGCGTGACGAATCATTTATCCCAGCCGCCGAATCACTACCAAAAAATCGCGTCACAGACAGGCGTGATAGCGCCTCGCACAGTGGATCAGAACAATATGTATTGCCGGATATGACACCATTTCGAGTTTTCCTTCTTACAAAGTTTCAGTGTTGATCTATACCACGAAATTTAGTGATGTATTTATGAAAGGCACGAGAACAAGGGTCTCCCCTGGAAGCCTCTAAAATCGCATTTTCTTCGGAAAATGACCCGGAAGTGCTTCGTGAGACTCAGCAAATTCCATTTCTAAAGCCCCCCCCCCCTAGAAAAACTGTCTGGATCCGTTATAGCCACGAACCATTCAATGTGTATTATTTAACCCCTTATGGGTCAAGCCCGAGTATACTCGTTTATCTCCTTTAGTCTATTTCACATTGATTCAGTATTCATTTCGGATAAACGCAAATATAGACTAAAACACTACAGTAGAAAAGGTCTCGTCGGGCGCCTTCAATTCTTCGTGTAGGCAATTCTAACTCCCCCGAGTACGAACAGTTAACTACCTTACCTGTAGAAACGGAGGAGTGGTGTTCTCTTGAACTAACCTGGTCCTTAAAGGGTTAAAGATGTTATGCTAGTATTTCTATTCATTTTTCAGCTAAAATTGCTGTTATTATAATAGCTACTATTATAGCTGTTAATCAAATTGGTTTTTTCCCCCTACTATGATGTCCAGGATATGTGTTTATTTTATCCACTGCGCGTCGTTATCGCTTCGTTGAACATCGCACGTCATAGCACTGTGATGACGGAGGCTCCGTCTTTCTGGATGTGGTGGCACCGTAGGAAAACTATTGTGGTGGGACTCGGGGGGGGGGGGGGGGGGCTCGTAAACAAATCTGTCGATCAGTGTGGCTGCCGAAAGTGTGGGATTTTTGCTAAAAAGGCGCAGATCAATTTGGCAACGTTGCATTTTGTCCATTGGAATCCATTTTAAAGATCGAATCATTGAAAATCCTGGAATTCGACCGTTTGTATGACTTTAAATGGACTAACTGCAACGTTGCCAAATTGATCACTACGCCACTGCCGATGCCGTCAAGTGAGTTGTTGGAACTGCGCCTACGCTATCGGATCGGAGATCCTATAAGCAAATTTTAGCGATCGAATATCATTCACTTCAAGAATTGATGATTGCTAACTGATGCCGCTGATGGGTGAAAAATCTAGCCAATGAGAGTCGAGAATGAACTTCTGAATGATATTCTCGTGAAAATGAAAAATGCGATAATAATATTCCACAACATAACCTCTAAATCAGCTCTGAATGACACGGCCATTTTTAACAATAAAACAACGACCTCTATATTAGACCGGCGAACGAATACGAACCAGCGTAACCCGCAAGGAGGAAAGTTAGGTTAGGAATAGAGGTGCTCGGCCGGATAGGAGCACCTCTGTTTACACGTATTTTTATGAAGAAGTTCTCTTCCGTTTTTCGCTTCTAAAACTCCTAATTTTACACGGATTTTGCCTTTCTTGGTCTTAATAGAAAGAGGATAGCTTGGGCTTTGATCTCCGCCCTACCGGTAACGTTTTTTCGAAAATATATGGAAAATATAAGTCGTTGAAGTGGACACCCGTTGGTATGCTCTGAAGACCTTGCAAATCACATTCGCCTGTTTACGACGATTCAATCTGTCTACAAATCGGCTTTTAGTCATTTTTTGAGTCTACTCCTTCACTCTCAGTCCTTTTAGTGTTAGATTCTTCAAAATCCGTAAAGTTTTAGTGGCTGAGGAGGTAATTTTTCTATACCTACTGTGTAGTGTGTACCAGTGAACCCTCCTGTGTTTGTCCTGTGTTAGAGTTCAATGTTACTTAACTTGAGTTCGTCATTTCTGTACTTTCCCCTTCTGTATGATTTTTCATTCCTTTTATTGTTTTATCAATCTGCGCCATCATCAGTGTCTATTAAAAACTGTGATTGTGGTGAAATCCGCCCGCTGTTAACTCAGGATGTCGGATCGAGCGGACCACTGAAAGGGTTTTGGTTAGTCATCATCAATTTTGTGAAGTACTCATCATGTTAGGAGTGATTCCCTCTTATTACTTTGTTTAGTCGTAGCATGATTCAGCCTTGAATCAGGATTCATCGTGAAATTCCTCTCTTTGAACCATCCGTGGTTAGTCCTGCATCATTAGCTTTGGCACACGCTTATTGCTCAATGACTTTGAATCACTGTCAATATCTTGCCTCAAAGCTAAGCAACCTTCGGTTATCTACACATCCGCTGATGGAGTGTTCATCTGAAGACCTCATTTGTCAATAAGGATAGTATCCAACTATGTTCTGCGCTCTTGCGATGAATGAGAACAAGCCAGGGTGAGTAGATATTTATGGCATATTTCACCTTTTTTAATAGTGCTTAAAGTTTTACTTAGGCCTGAACAAGCCTTTGAAGACTGGCAGTTTCCAGAATGCACAATTGAGGCCCTCGATTCCACCGCACAAATTCAATGAGCAAATGTAATTTTACCTTGGGCGCAATGGAAAGGGTGCCTAGGGATTCTTGTGGAGGAGTAAGTATGTCAAAATTTTACGCCTATGAGACATAGTTGTAACTTGTACCATCAAAATAATAAGCAATCGGGTATGCTAGGAAATCAAGGATAATTTCCAACTGTTGAAAGGTCGCAAAATGTGTAATTTGAGTTGTTTAAAGACATTAAGCAACGCAATTTGCATTGATTTGTTAAGATTTCCTCGCGATCACTAATGCTTTATCTAAGTTTTCGAAAATTGAGAGTTAGCCTTTTAACCCTTGTGAGCCTAAGGTATTTCGGTAACACAAAGGACTAAGGGGGGGTATTTTTGTACCCCCAAGGATATTTTCATGCAGCACAGTCAGTAACAATAATTTTAAAACTTTAATGGATGGATTATGTACTTAGTACCCTAAGAGAGTAATTTATGTGAAATTTGAGTAAATTTTTGCTATGTTGCCAAATTTACACCTACTTTTAAAAAAATGTCAAAATAAAAAAAATGGAAAAAATGAAATGAGGTACCATATTATTTTTCCATTTTTGATAAATTTCCATTTTTTTTTTCAATGATCTGACTTAATATTCTTAATCTACATAAAATTTCCGTGAAATTCACTGTAATAGATGGTTCCAAACTTAAAACTGGCAGGACGAAGGGGGGGTATATTTGTACCCCAACACTTTAAATTTCTATAATATCGACAAAAATTCATCAAAATTGATGAAATTTGGTAGACGTGTTCTACGTATCCTAACTTAAAATGTCATGAAGTCCCAAAAAATTTTGAGCAGTTTTGACAAAATGGCGTCAAAAAAACTGGCCTGGGGTACAAATGTACCCCCCCTTAGGCTCACAAGGGTTAAATGACTTTGTGAAAACTGAGGATCACATTAGAATGTGGCTCAAGATGTGCAATTTTGCTGATTCACTTCAGAAACTCATAAAACAAATTTCATTTACCTAATCATTAAGTCCATCAGTCAAGTTGGCCTCTCTTTATGGCCACTTTTCACTGCTTAGCCCTTCAAATGATACAATGTTGTGGTTATTGCGTTTAAAGCATGCTCTGAATTTTCAGAATAACATGTAATGGAACATTCCACACTTGCCCACTGTACATTTAGATAGTGCTCGTTTCACGAAAGAAGACTGATGACAGATCATGCGGCTCGCTGCGCAAAGATGTGTTTGCGTACTTGCACAGGCGCTAAAACTCAAACTTGTCTTTGCGCAGTAAACAAACCCATCTGACATTGGCCAACTTTTGTAAAACGACGCCTACCTACTTGTGCTCCGCCTCCACTTCAAATAAAGTCACTCTTTCAAGTCCATCAAGCGTTAGTTTAGATGCATTTCGGACATAGGCACTGCGCTGTTTGTCAGAACCCGTTACTCATAGTAGGTACATCTGTTCTAGTGAAAATATTTGTGTCTTTGCAACATCAGTGTTGACCTGAATTCACTAGTTAATTGAACCTGATTCTCAATTTTAACGCTGGAAGAGTAGCGACTTGTCAGCTGAGAGTACTAATATTTAAAGGGAAATCATACCGATCATTTTCCCTGCTTAAAGCTGATTTCTTATTCAATACCAGTTAAATTGGAGATTGTACTCACCCTGGCTTGTTCTCTTTATCACAAGAGCGCAGAACATAGTTGGATACCATCCTTATTGACGAATGAGGTCTTCAGATGAACATTCCGATAGCGGATGTGTAGATGACCGAAGGTTGCTTAGCTTTGAGGCAAGATATTGACAGTGATTCAAAGTCATTGAGCAATAAGCGTGTGCCAAAGCTAATGATGCAGGACTCAGTCCGAGTCACAGCAGCTAAAAATGCTAAAATGTGTGATGAAGAAACAGGGCCCCTCATATAACTGCCATCTAATACTTTGCGATACGACTTTCTGAACTTAACTTAATGAGCCTTTAGGTGCTGTTTGTTGAAATCTTGACACAAATCTTGTAGGCCATTCTCTCTGCCTACCCCATCAAGCTCACCTTTAAGATTCAAAAAAATGCGCGGAAACCACGGATGGTTCAAAGACAGGAATTTTACGATGAATCCTGATTCAAGGCTGAATCATGCTACGACTAAACAAAGTAATAAGAGGAAATAACTCCTGACATGATGAGAACTTCACAAAATTGATGACGACTAACCAGAACCCTTTCAGTAGTCGGCTCGATCCAACATCCTGAGTTAACAGCGGGCGGATTTCACCACAATCACAGTTTTTAATAGACACTGATGATGGCGCAGATTGATAAAACAATAAAAGGAATGAAAAATCATACAGAAGGGGAAAGTACAGAAATGACGAACTCAAATTAAGTAACATTGAACTCTAACACAGGACAAACACAGGAGGGTTCACTGGTACACACTACACAGTAGGTATAGAAAAATTACCTCCTCAGCCACTAAAACTTTACGGATTTTGAAGAATCTAACACTAAAAGGACTGAGAGTGAAGGAGTAGACTCAAAAAATGACTAAAAGCCGATTTGTAGACAGATTGAATCGTCGTAAACAGGCGCATGTGATTCGCAAGGTCTTCAGAGCATACCAACGGGTGTCCACTTCAACGACTTATATTTTCCATATATTTTCGAAAAAACGTTACCGGTAGGGCGGAGGTCAAAGCCCAAGCTATCCTCTTTCTATTAAGACCAAGAAAGGCAAAATCCGTGTAAAATTAGGAGTTTTAGAAGCGAAAAACGGAAGAGAACTTCTTCATAAAAATACGTGGAAACAGAGGTGCTCCTATCCGGCCGAGCACCTCTATTCCTAACCTAACTTTCCTCCTTGCGGGTTATTACGCTGGTTCGTATTCGTTCGCCGGTCTAATATAGAGGTCGTTGCAATAAAACTAGCGTTTTCGAAGCTAAAATTATGTTTGTCTCATACGAAAATGACTTCTACGCATGGTCTGTAAGTGCAATAAACTTTATTCGAAAAGTTCGTCATTTCCAAAATTATCGTGGCGAAAGGAGTCAAAAATGAGATTTCTGACACCGGTTGCAACAATTCGAAATCGAATCTACCTCCGCAGGTGAATTCGAAATTTCCATTGTTGGAATTCAACGGTCTCCGGTGAGTACAACGAAAGAATCGAATATCATCAAAATAAAATGCAAATCCATCGAATATCATACGACGGTGAATGATATTCGATCGCGAAAATTCGCCTTATGACAAATTGTCAGACAGGGCCTCCATTGGTCCAAAGTTTTTGCGTATAGTGTTCTCAGGTTTTGAATCCTATCGTCATTAATTGGTCAGCGGCGCATTTCGAAAGTCAATGATCTATCGTATGTCCTGATGGCGAGGACAAATATACTAGATGGACAGTGTATGCATTATGCAAAGCACAAAATACCATTCAACACATGTTTCAAGTCTGTTTTAAATGTTTCACGTGTGGCGTATCGTGTCCAGGTAGGTTATGTTTGGTCCTCCAGCACCACGAGAAACATACTTTCTGTGTGTAAGTCCTGTGGGACCGAATCAGAGGCGGCTCGTGCTGTTTGGCAACAATGTCTTCGCTCCATTTGAATCTATGTTCAATAATCGAATGCTTGTGAAGCGCTGCTTCTTTTTCGAATCGATTGTTTTGCATACAATTAAATGGAGGGATAACATTGTTGTCAAATTGCACGAGCCGCTACTGGACCGAATAAGTTGCGGCTGGACGGTTCCTGAAGACTCAAGTATAAGGGTTCAACCCAATGAGCTATAACTTTAGAGTGGCAGCGGGCTGGTCCACCTTGTGCCACACAGGGTAGAAGGAATCCCGGGAAAAAGCGGAATTTGGGCGGCAGATTCCAAGGTTTGAGGTTAAATTTTGTAGGTCGTTCGGAATTTG
Organism: Trialeurodes vaporariorum; assembly: GCA_011764245.1. Taxonomy (NCBI): domain Eukaryota; kingdom Metazoa; phylum Arthropoda; class Insecta; order Hemiptera; family Aleyrodidae; genus Trialeurodes; species Trialeurodes vaporariorum. The sequence goes on from VMOF01000002.1 coordinate 78,587,777, forward strand.
GCGGGAATTTGGACGGCAGATTCCAAGGTTTGAGGTTAATTTTTGCAGGTCATTTCCGGCGATGCCCGAATTTGTTTACGAAACGACCGGAAACAACCTCCAAAATTTAACCTCAAAATCGATTTTTGCGGCAAGATGGCGGCGCCCTAGGTGACAACAATGAACCAGCGGAACGTTCCTTGATGTGCCACTCTAAAGTTATAGCTCATTGGTTCAACCCTCCTCGTAAGCTCACCATCCATCTACGAAGGGGACCGCCGCTGTAGGCCGTACACGCTCATTCAAATAGTTTGAAAATAGTTTGCAAATCGTTGAGCCGAAATTCACTGCAAACTACAGGTGACAAAAAGCGAATTCTCGCGATAAAATTTTTTGACTTTTTTCAACAGAATCATTGCCAACCTTGCATGAGAACGACGAGTAACGCCGTATTCTAGGAAAATCTCAACTGTATTTTTAGGTGTTTACTGTTTTCGGGGCATCGATGGCATCATATTCGATTTTGAATTCACCTTCGGACTTGGAATTCAAAATCGAAGAGATACCATCGATGACCGTGCCAACTTGATAATCTGAAAGTTATAATCGGAGGAAATTTAGTTTTGTCGGTTAGGATTGTGCATCGTATGCGATGTTGAAAATTCGCTTCAACTGTTGCTCTTTGAATATCTTCCATCGGTGTTTGTGAAAGAAGCTAACGATAATCTCCATCAAACATCAGTTCCGTCACCAACATTCCAAAAACAACAACTTAGGTCGTGTTAGAGTCCCTTGATGGAAATATTGTATAGGGAGTACCGACACGACGCTTTATGCATTTTGACAGGAGTCGATTTAGTCGATCGCCTGAACGAATTCGAAGGTTAAGTTCGACAGTGGACCAGTGGTGGACAGGCGGATTTGCCGGCATTCCGGTCCGTTCCCGTGTGTTCCTCAACGAATCGACTCCTTCGTGTGGAGCCTTCGATGTCGTCGACTCCTGCTCGACTCCGTGAGAGCCTAAAACCAACGACCAATCACAACTCGTTGAGCTCGTGTCGGTACTCCCTATACAATATTTCCATCAAGGGACTCTAGGTCGTGTTAGATATTGAATTCTGAATGTGTCATTTTGCCTTACCCCTCCTGTTTGATCAAACTGGTTGAGCGTGCACGGAGGCCTTTTGTTTATATGGTCCCTCAGATCCGCCATGCAGCTGCCTTCCATCTGCAGATAAAGCTTTTCTCAGAACTAAAATCATTCATCCATCAAACTGAGCTCGCTTCTCAGTCTGATCTACAGTATGTCTCAGAAGTCTTCGCCTAGCCCAAGTCAAAAAACACGTACCTATCTCATGTCGATAAACAATAGGTATTTTCGTCAATTTTAAATCGGCAGAATCGCTTCCAAATTGACATGAGAAATTCTACTAACCACAAGCTACCAAGATGACCTGTCGTTTATCGAAATAAAATACTTATTTTTCGACTTGCACGTGGTAAGAACTTCTTAAACACACTGTAAGATTCGGCTGACCATATGTGCCTTGTGGTCCAGCCGTGGCACTCTTGGCCTCGTCAAAATAAGCAAAGAAAGGAAAACATTGCTGGAAATGTTTTTAAAACGTTTCTTTTGACCTCAGGAAATACCACCCATAAGTTTGCACCATTTTTCCGGCACGGCTAAAGCCGCCGTCTTGGGGTTTCCGGCCAAAACCCGCTCTTTTTTCGGTTTTTCGTTTTTACCTCGGGTAATATTATTTTTATGACCGTGACCATTAAGATACCTCAGTTCAGAAAGAAAGTCTAAAGTATTTCCTACAAGGAAGGTCTATATTAATTTTCTTCGAAGATATTGATTTTGTCCGGAGTTATGAGCGGTACAAAAATCGGGTTTTCCGCGCACAGTTTCCCAAATACCCGTCTTATCAGCGATTTGAAAAATCCAGTGGAGACTTGTGCAATGTGCAGTTTAGCAATAGCACAGTTTTCCTATTTTTAAATCTATAGACAACGATCGATTTTCTATAAAATTTATTGTTTTACATGGAATCAAATGGAGGAATAGCATTATCACCATTGCAAATTGCACAAGCCGCCACTGGAAAAAGCTCTTGAAGAGAAATTACGCCTTTACTTGGCATATAACCAGCAGGTTGATTCTGAAACGGCGGAAATTCAAGGTGTACGGAAAAAAAGACTGGTAGCATTTACCATCTGCATAGCTGATTTTGAAGTTTGCTAGAAAGTATGGCAAACACCATATAATATGGTAAATGCAACGTACATACCTACATATTAAGTTACCTGCACGGAAAAAAACTACGGTGAAAATAACCATACGGATACCTGATTTTGGCACCTGCTAGATGTTATGGTAAACTTGACCAGAAGTATGGTACATTTACCGATACTTTGAGTAAATTCAACATGCAATCAGGTAACATCACCTAGTACCTAGTCAAAACATAGTATACTTCTGGTTAACATTACCATAACATCTAGCAGGTGCCAAAATCAGGTATCCGTATGGTTACTTTTACTAATGTTTTTTTTTCCGTGTGTTGTTACATTTTATCATAATCTAGTCAAATTTACCATACTTTAATTCTGGCAGACTCTAAAATCAGCTATTTTTTATGGTAAATTCTGCCATAGTCTTTTTTTCCGTGTAGGTAGTACTAGAACTGACTGATCTTTTGATTTAAACGCCGTCACGTGCCCCTGTAGACGGTTTTAGTGATGACGTCATTCGGTGAAACTGATCGTTGAGCGTTCCCAACTGTCTCTCTCATTCTCTAGTGAACCCCGTGTATTGCTATTTCACTCTCATCGATAAAATCGTATTCAGAGACATTTCTTGTAAATTTTTTTTGGCAGAAATGAATTTTTAGGGGGATTTGAATGTGAGTGTCGGAACTGTTGGAAGAAAATATCGTGAAGCAAGTTCCCGCGTACAAAATTCAACACTATTTGATAAGTTCACGTGAAGGTCGCGGGGAAAGTGAGACAGATAGTTGGAAACGCTACGCGAGTTTTCTCACGGCTGATTGCAACCTATGAGTGCATTGTTGGCTAATTGTTGACTTCTGTCGCTCGTTGGACTGTAGAACTTCCCGCCGCCTTGGAACACGGCATAGAGTCTATCGCTCTAGAGCGAGCGGTTGACTTTATGTCGTGTTTTCATGATCACGTGGCGCCTTTTAAACCAATAGGATTAATCGGTTCTTTCCATTTACTCATGTTTAATCGGAACGGCTGAAAACTTTTAACTATAGCCTACAGAGCTAGATACATTTTTATCGATCACAGGTTAAAGCAAGAGACACCCACGCCGCGGGATGGAAAGGATGCAATCTGACAACGTCCCATTTTGTCCATTCAAATCCTCGAAAAAGATCGAACCAGGCGTGCGGTGAACACCCTGCAGTTCGGTCTTTTGCTTGCTTTTGAATGAACAGCATGCAACTTTGCCAAATAAGTGCACACTTCACGTTACTGTATAGACGTAGCCCAGCAAATGGCAATACTCACGCATGAAAAAGCAGAAGGAAAAAAAATATAGAAAAAAAGGCCTTAAGTAGAATAAATCACGAACCACAGGAATTTTTTCGCGTTGATTTTCCCTTTTCTTTTTTATTTACTTTTCGCAACTGATAATGGTGTGGGGGTGGGCCAAAACTACTTGTGGCTCATGTTTTATTCTGTTTTACTCTCTAGCTTTATTTTCCCTGCTTTTTCCGCTTGTTACTTTGTGTGTATATCGATTCTTCAAACCGTATTTTATTTCAATCTCTCTCTCTCTCTCTCTCTCTCTCTCTCTCTCTCTCTCTCTCTCTCTCTCTCTCTCTCTCTCTCTCTCTCTCTCTCTCTCTCTCTCTCTCTCTCTCTCTCTCTCTCTCTCTCTCTCTCTCTCTCTCTCTTTAGCCTCTTTCTCTTATGTGGGTACATACATCGTAATCATCGTAATCATATAATGCTTCGAGTGAAAGGGTTACAAGCCGATTATTTAATGTTGAACCCTCTTTAGCATTTTTCTCGAAACAAAATGCTTCCTCTTGAATCGAAAACTTTTAACTCCGAATCGTAATTAATTCATGCCGCATTTTATAGAATCTTATGAGAATTTACAGCTTTTATCGCGTTACGCCTCAAGACCGCACGCGCGAGCTGTCTTTCTCACACGCTATCATGATTCGCGTCTGCCTGGCTTACTTTTTTCCGCCCCTCCCCATATTCCTTCCCTCTTGCCCTCTCTCTGTCTTACTTTATATTTGCTGTTCTTATCACATATCCCGCATACCCTTTATCTTTTTCTAATTGTGGGGAAAAATAGGAGAAGGATAGCGAAAAAAGACACCGGCGCGGCATAGGATCATTCTGAAGTTTTAGGTATATGTACATTCAGGGACAAAAAGAATGTCAGATGTCTCCTTGAAGTAGGCCACCCGCAGTACTTATCTCAATGAATTTAAGTATTGCAGGTGGCCTACCTCAAGGAGCCATCTGACACTCTTTCTGTCCCCGACTGTACCTTGTACCTATCTGGGGATTGAGTGAATTTTCGCAAAAGCTACGGGTAAGCTGGTTACAGTAATTTCACGGTAACAGAATTTTTCGCTGAAGCCGAAAAATGTCACAGAAATTGCATAAAAAAACGCTTAAATGAATGAATATTTCTGTCGAAGGCATTTCTTTCCGTATGGTCTGTAGTAAAGGACTGCGAATATAACGAATCGTCGAAATTATACAGATTTCTAAATTAAGAGTCAATCCAACCTGGCAGAATTGCAGTTTGACCCCTCATAAAGCTCGCAGTGTGATTTCTGTGTACTGACAAATAAGCCTGTTGCGTACTTTTGCTACATCAATGTAAACTCATTGTTTCTAACGGAAAATTCGGCGAAAAGAACAATGCGCACATAAAAAACTTTCAAAATCCACTCATCACCTCAGAAAATACCTTCCATTTCAAACAACCCGCGCTACACTAGACACTATATCACCGACTTATAACTACATAGATAGAACCATCTCGTTTATGTAAATATCAACAGAACTTACAAACATTGGAATGTTTCGTTCAGATGCGTACATTTCTTATATTATTTTGTAATCTTTGATGAATCGAAAAAACCAGACAGCAAATGCAGCCAATTGTTCATGTATTTAGAAGGGAATTCCATCATTTTGTAGTTACGATGTTGTTTACTTATGCACGGTGGCTCCGTCTATGTATAGTAGTATACCGGTGCAAATAGTGTCTAGTGTAGCGCGGGCTGTTTGAAATTGAAGTGATTTCCTGAGTTAATGAGTGGATTTTGAACGTTTTAAATGTGCTCATCATTATTTTCGCCGAATTTCAATCGTTTGGTAGCTTTAAACTTTTTATAAATGCAATTTCTGTGACAACTGTAGGCGCTAGGGAAAAGTCCTGTTTCCTTGGAATTTCCCGTAACAAGACTAACAAAAGTATGGGGTTGAGTTTAAACCAAAAGTTGGAGGACTTTATTCGCCAACTTTGAAGTCTTCTGCAGCTTTCAGTCTGCTTTTCCCCAAAGTTGACTATATTTCTCCAATTTTAGCCCGGTACAATGAAACGTATAAACTTTAGGGAAATATTCCCAACTTTTTTGTCCGTATGAATGTATATGGAAATTCACAACAATTTGGCGGAAATACTCACAATTAGTGTGGCAATCTCATCATTTACGTTACCATCCGCAACGTGGCAACGTCGCATTTTATCCATTGAAACCCTTTTTAAAGATTATACTGTACGAATTCCGAACATCCATTATATTGGGTGTTTGGAATTAGTGTTATTTATTATAAGAGTTTGCAGGAACGAAATGTATCTTTGCCACATTGCCTGCTATGCCGCTGCATGCCTATGTGCCGGCAATACTTCCGCTACGCTGTGCTGGAACTTTTTAAAGTTACGGAATTGTGTGGGAATTTTTAGAATTCTCCCGGAATCTGTGAGAGTGACCGTGTGGGAATTCATAAGATTTGTGCGAGAATAATTATCAAGGGCCGTTTTATAGTAAAAGCGACTTAGCCAATTAATTGGTTATAATTTTCACTTGCCAGCCTTGATTTCAAACAAACCCCCGCCTGATTTAATGGATTTTTCCCACCTAATATGATCGTTTGCAATCGTAAATTACCACTTAAAAACAGACAAACTATTGCAACTTTCTTGGAATTTTGGATTCTTGGTCTTGAACCGCGACTACAAACTATGGAACAAAGTCAGGAACTATGTACGACCTATACGTTCTCAGGAATCACCGAAATAGATTAAATATAACCTATATTTTTGACACCTTTCTATTTTCTAGGTTCGATCTTGATCGCATCCTCTTTATCAACCTAATTCCAAGTTTAGGTAAATAAAAACTACACACGAGTTGATTGTTGGTTTGTGATGGTTTTTAAAGATCCATGCATTTATGATCAAATAATCCGTGAGTATACAATCTGTAGTCAACAAATGTAAAAATTGAACGTACCGTCGTGGGGACAAAGATAACCGGCCACCGCACGCACACACCTAATTTTAAGTTGAATGATAGAACCTTTTGTGTGTTTCTTGTTGAATACCCTTGGCACTGGCCAAGAAACATTTGTCCACGCTATAGATAGTAACAAAAGCAAGCCTTTTGCGCCTTTACAAAATTACAACGTAAGTGATTGCCCCCAATGAGCATAAAACTAGGATTTTTCTATTGATAGACCCTTTACCGCGTATATTGCAAGATGAATACGATGTGTTATGACCTGGCAGTCTCTTACGGGAACAATTTGGGAAACTGACCGAACCGCCATAAGACGCAATGATTGCAAGTGAGAAACCTTAAAACGCAAGAGGACTCTCTCTCGCACTCGCAGTCGCTTACGGGAACACTTTGGAAAACGTACCGAACCGCCATAAGACGCAATGAGTGCGAGAGAGAAACCTTGAACCGCAAGAGGTCTCTCTCTCTCACTCGCAGTCGCTTACGAGAACACTTTGGGAAACGGACCGAACCGCCATAAGACGCAATGAGTGCGAGAGAGAAACCTTAAAGCGCGAGAGGTCTCTCTCTCGCACTCGCAGTCGCTTACGGGAACACTTTCGGAAACGGACCGGACCGCCATAAGACGCAATGAGTGCGAGTGAGAAACCTTAAAACGCGAGAGGACTCTCTCTCGCACTCGCAGTCGCTTACGGGAACACTTTGGAAAACGTACCGAACCGCCTTAAGACGCAATGAGTGCGAGAGAGAAACCTTGAAACGCGAGAGGTCTCTCTCTCGCACTCGCAGTCGCTTACGGGAATAATTTGGAAACGGACCAAACCGCCATAAGACGCAATGAGTGCAAGTGAGAAACCTTAAAACGCGAGAGGTCTCTCTCTCGCACTTGCAGTCGCTTCCGGGAAAATTGTGGAAAACGGACCGAACCGCCATAAGACGCAATGAGTGCAAGAGAGAAACCTTGAGAGAGAGACCTCTCGCGATTCAAGGTGTCTCTCTCGCACTCATTGCGTCTTAAGGCGGTTTGGTCCGTTTCCCAAATTTTTCCCGTAAGCGACTGCGAGTGCGAGAGAGAGACCTCTGGCGTTTCAAGGTTTCTCTCTCGCACTCATTGCGTCTTATGGCGGTTCGGTCCGTTTCCCATAATATTCCCGTAAGCGACTGCGAGTGCGAGAGAGAGACCTCTCGCGTTTCAAGGTTTCTCTCTCGCACTCATTCCGTCTTATGGCGGTTCGGTCCGTTTCCCAAAGTGTTCCCGTGAGCAACTGCGAGTGCGAGAGAGGGACCTCTCGCGTTTCAAGGTTTCTCTCTCACACTCATTGCGGCTTATGGCGGTTCGGTCCGTTTCCCATAATATTCCCGTAAGCGACTGCGAGTGCGAGAGAGAGACCTCTCGCGTTTCAAGGTTTCTCTCTCGCACTCATTGCGTCTTATGGCGGTTCGGTCCGTTTCCCAAAGTGTTCCCGTAAGCGACTGCGAGTGAGAGAGAGAACCCTCTCACGTTTTAAGATGTCTCTTTCGAACTCATTGCGTCTTATGGCGGTTCGGTCCGTTTCTCAAATCATTCCCGTAAGCGACTGCGAGAGAGAGACCTCTCGTGTTTCAAGGTTTCTCTCTCGCACTCATTGCGTCTTATGGCGGTTCGGTCCGTTTCCCAATGTGTTCCCGTAAGCAACTGCGAGTGCGAGAGAGAGACCTCTCGCGTTTCAAGGTTTCTCTCTCGCACTCATTGCGTCTTATGGCGGTTCAGTCCGTTTCCCATAATATTCCCGTAAGCGACTACTAGTACGAGACAGAGACCTCTCGCGTTTCAAGGTTTCTCTCTCGCACTCATTGCGTCTTATGGCGGTTCGGTCCGTTTCCAAATTATTCCCGTAAGCGACTGCGAGTGCGAGAGAGAGACCTCTCACGTTGCAAGGTTTCTCACTCGCACTCATTGCGTCTTATGGCGGTTCGGTCCGTTTCCCAAAGTGTTCCCGTCAGCGACTGCGAGTGCGAGAGAGAGACCTCTCGTGTTTCAAGGTTTCTCTCTCGCACTCATTGCGTCTTATGGCGGTTCGGTCCATTTCCCATAATATTCCCGTAAGCGAGTGCGAGAGAGAGACCTCTCGCGTTTCAAGGTTTCTCTCTCGCACTCATTGCGTCTTATTGCGGTTCGGTCCGTTTCCCAAAGTGTTCCCATAAGCGACTGCGAGTGCGAGAGAGAGACCTCTCGCGTTTCAAGGTTTCTCTCTCGCACTCATTGCGTCGTATGGCGGTTCGGTCCGTTTCCCATAATATTCCCGTAAGCTACTGCGAGTGCGAGAGAGAGACCTCTCGCGTTTTAAGGTTTCTCTCTCGCACTCATTGCGTCTTATGGCGGTTCGGTCCGTTTCCCAAAGTGTTCCCGTAAGCGACTGCGAGTGAGAGAGAGAACCCTCTCACGTTTTAAGATGTCTCACTCGCACTCATTGCGTCTTATGGCGGTTTGGTCCGTTTCTCAAATCATTCCCGTAAGCGACTGCGAGAGAGAGACCTCTCGTGTTTCAAGGTTTCTCTCTCGCACTCATTGCGTCTTATGGCGGTTCGGTGCGTTTCCCATAATATTCCCGTAAGCGACTGCGAGTACGAGAGAGAGACCTCTCGCGTTTCAAGGTTTCTCTCTCGCACTCATTGCGTCTTATGGCGGTTCGGTCCGTTTCCAAATTATTCCCGTAAGCGACTGCGAGTGCGAGAGAGAGACCTCTCGCGTTTCAAGGTTTCTCACTCGCACTCATTGCGTCTTATGGCGGTTCGGTCCGTTTCCCAAAGTGTTCCCGTAAGCGACTGCGAGTGCGAGAGAGAGACCTCTCGCGTTTCAAGGTTTCTCTCTCGCACTCATTGCGTCTTATGGCGGTTCGGTCCATTTCCCATAATATTCCCGTAAGCGACTGCGAGTGCGAGAGAGAGACCTCTCGCGTTTCAAGGTTTCTCTCTCGCACTCATTGCGTCTTATTGCGGTTCGGTCCGTTTCCCAAAGTGTTCCCATAAGCGACTGCGAGTGCGAGAGAGAGACCTCTCGCGTTTCAAGGTTTCTCTCTCGCACTCATTGCGTCGTATGGCGGTTTGGTCCGTTTCCCATAATATTCCCGTAAGCTACTGCGAGTGCGAGAGAGAGACCTCTCGCGTTTTGAGGTTTCTCTCTCGCACTCATTGCGTCTTATGGCGGTTCGGTCCGTTTCCAAAAATATTCCCGTAAGCGACTGCGAGTGCGAGAGAGAGACCTCTCGCGTTTCAAGGTTTCTCTCTCGCACTCATTGCGTCTTATATCGGTTCGGTCCGGTTCCCAAAGTGTTCCCGTAAGCGACTGCGAGTGCGAGAGAGAGACCCCTCGCGCGTTTCAAGGTTTCTCTCTCGCACTCATTGCGTCTTATGGCGGTTCGGTCCGTTTCCCAAAGTGTTCCCGTGAGCAACTGCGAGTGCGAGAGAGACCTCTCGAGTTGCAAGGTTTCTCTCTCGCACTCATTGCGTCTTATGGCGGTTCGGTCCGTTTCCCAAAGTGTTCCCGTAAGCGACTGCGAGTGCGAGAGAGAGACCTCTCACGTTATAAGATTTCTCACTCGCACTCATTGCGTCTTATGGCAGTTCGGTCCGTTTCTCAAATCATTCCCGTAAGCGACTGCGAGAGAGAGACCTCTCGTGTTTCAAGGTTTCTCTCTCGCACTCATTGCGTCTTATGGCGGTTCGGTGCGTTTCCCATAATATTCCCGTAAGCGACTGCGAGTGCGAGAGAGAAACACCTCGCGTTTCAAGGTTTCTCTCTCGCACTCATTGCGTCTTATGGCGGTTCGGTCCGTTTCCCAAAGTGTTCCCGTAAGCGACTACGAGTGTGAGAGAGAGACCTCTCACGTTTTAAGATTTCTCACTCGCACTCATTGTGTCTTATGGCGGTTCGGTCCGTTTCTCAAATCATTCCCGTAAGCGACTGCGAGAGAGAGACTTCTCGTGTTTCAAGGTTTCTCTCTCGCACTCATTGCGTCTTATGGCGGTTCGGTCCGTTTCAAAATTATTCCCTTAAGCGACTGCGAGTGCGAGAGAGAGACCTCTCGCGTTTTAAGGTTTCTTTCTCGCACTCATTGCGTCTTATGGTGGTTCGGTCCGTTAACCAAAGTGTTCCCGTAAGCGACTGCGAGTGCGAGAGAGAGACCTCTCGCGTTTCAAGGTTTCTCTCTCGCACTCATTGCGTCTTATGGCGGTTCGGTCCGTTTCCCTTTATATTCCCGTAAGCGACTGCGAGTGCGAGACAGAGACCCCTCGCGTTTCAAGTTTTCTCTCTCGAACTCATTGCGTCTTATGGCGGTTCGGTCCGTTTTCCATAATATTCCCGTAAGCGACTGCGAGTGCGAGAGAGAGACCTCTCGCGTTTCAAGGTTTCTCTCCCGCACTCATTGCGTCTTATGGCGGTTCGGTCCGTTTCCAAATTATTCCCGTAAGCGACTGCGAGTGCGAGAGAGGCCTCTCGCGTTTCAAGGTTTCTCACTCGCACTCATTGCGTCTTATGGCGTTTCGGTCCGTTTCCCAAAGTGTTCCCGTAAGCGACTGCGAGTGCGAGAGAGAGACCCCTCGCATTTCAAGGTTTCTCTCTCGCACTCATTGCGTCTTACGGTGGTTCGGTCCGTTTCCCAAAGTGTTTCCGTAAGCGACTGCGAGTGCGAGACTGAGACCTTTCCCGTTTCAAGGTTTCTGTCTCGCACTCATTGCGTCTTATGGCGGTTCGGTCCGTTTCCCAAATTGTTCCCGTAAGAGACTGGGAGTGCGAGAGAGAGACCTTTAGCGTTTCAAGGTTTCTCTCTCGCACTCATTGCGTCTTATGGCGGTTCGGTACGTTTTCCAAAGTGTTCCCGTAAGCGACTGCGAGTGCGAGAGAGAGAGTCCTCTTGCGTTTTAAGGTTTCTCACTCGCAATCATTGCGTCTTATGGCGGTTCGGTCAGTTTCCCAAATTGTTCCCGTAAGAGACTGCCAGTGCGATAGAGACAGAGACCTTTCGCGTTTTAAGGTTTCTCTCTCGCACTCATTGCGTCTTATGGCGGTTCGGTCCGTTTCCCTTTATATTCCCGTAAGCGACTGCGAGTGCGAGACAGAGACCCCTCGCGTTTCAAGTTTTCTCTCTCGAACTCATTGCGTCTTATGGCGGTTCGGTCCGTTTTCCATAATATTCCCGTAAGCGACTGCGAGTGCGAGAGAGAGACCTCTCGCGTTTCAAGGTTTCTCTCCCGCACTCATTGCGTCTTATGGCGGTTCGGTCCGTTTCCAAATTATTCCCGTAAGCGACTGCGAGTGCGAGAGAGGCCTCTCGCGTTTCAAGGTTTCTCACTCGCACTCATTGCGTCTTATGGCGTTTCGGTCCGTTTCCCAAAGTGTTCCCGTAAGCGACTGCGAGTGCGAGAGAGAGACCCCTCGCATTTCAAGGTTTCTCTCTCGCACTCATTGCGTCTTACGGTGGTTTGGTCCGTTTCCCAAAGTGTTTCCGTAAGCGACTGCGAGTGCGAGACTGAGACCTTTCCCGTTTCAAGGTTTCTGTCTCGCACTCATTGCGTCTTATGGCGGTTCGGTCCGTTTCCCAAATTGTTCCCGTAAGAGACTGGGAGTGCGAGAGAGAGACCTTTAGCGTTTCAAGGTTTCTCTCTCGCACTCATTGCGTCTTATGGCGGTTCGGTACGTTTTCCAAAGTGTTCCCGTAAGCGACTGCGAGTGCGAGAGAGAGAATCCTCTTGCGTTTTAAGGTTTCTCACTCGCAATCATTGCGTCTTATGGCGGTTCGGTCAGTTTCCCAAATTGTTCCCGTAAGAGACTGCCAGTGCGATAGAGACAGAGACCTTTCGCGTTTTAAGGTTTCTCTCTCGCACTCATTGCGGCTTATGGCGGTTCTGTCCGTTTCCCAAAATTTTCGCGTAAGCGACTGCGAGTGCGAGAGAGAGACTCTTCGCGTTTTAAGGTTTCTCACTCGCACTCATTGCGGCTTATGGTGGTTCGGTCCGTTTCCCAAAGTGTTCCCGTAAGTGACTGCGGTTCACAGCAGTCCGAGTCACAGCAGCTAAAAATGCGAAAATGTGTGATGAAGAAACGGGGCCCCTCAGATAACTGCCATCTAACACTTTCCGATAGGACTTCATGAACTTAACTGAATGAGCCTCTAGGTGCTGTCCGTAGAAATCTTGACCCAAATCTTATAGGCCATTCTCTCAGCCTCTCCCTCCAAGCTCACCTTTAAGATTCCGAAGAATGCGCAAAAAACCACGGATGGTTCAAAGAGAGGAATTTTACGATGAATCCTGATTCAAGGCTGAATTATGCTGCGGATAAACAAAGGAATAAGAGGGAATCACTTCTGACATGATGAGTACTTCACAAAATTGATGATGACTATAACCAGAACCCTTTCAGTGGTCGGCTCGATCCGACATCCTGTGTTACGGGCGGGCGGGTTTCACCACAATCACTGTATTTAATAGACACTGATGATGGCGCAGATTGATAAAACAATATTAGGAATGAAAAATCATCTAGAAGGGAAATGTACAGAAATTACGAACTCAAGTTAAGTAACTACGAACTCTAACACAGGAGGGTTTACTGGTACACACTACACAGTATAGAAAAATTACATCCTCAGCCACTAAAACTTTTCGGATTTTGAAGAATCTAGCACTAAAAGGACTGAGAGTGAAGGAGTAGACTCAAAAAATGACTAAAAGCCGATTTGTAGACAGATTGAATCGTCGTAAACAGGCGAACGTGATTTGCAAGGTCTTCAGAGCATACCAACGGGTGTCCACTTCAACGACTTATATTTTCCATATATTTTCGAAAAAACGTTACCGGACCCGGTAGGGCGGAGGTCAAAGCCCAAGCTATCCTCCTTCTATTAAGACCAAGAAAAGCAAAATCCGTGTAAAATTAGGAGTTTTAGAAGCGAAAAACGGAAGAGAACATCTTCATAAAAATACGTGTAAACAGAGGTGCTCCTATCCGGCCAAGCACCTCTATTCCTAACCTAACTTTCTTTCTTGCGGGTTACGCTGGTTCGTATTCGTTCGCCGGTCTAATATAGCGGTCGTTGGGAAGGACACATTCGGGTATAGAAGCATTTATTAGCGACTTCAATGAAGTCACTTCGCATGATATCGATGTATAGCTTCGACTTTTTATCACATGATTTTACGTATATGTAAACAATGGGACAGTCACAGTGCTGCTAGATGTGTTGTAAAATATTCAGGCACTTGAGACTACTTAATGTAAAATGTGTATATTTTATGTCAAATCTGGCAGCACTGTACAGTCATTGATTGATGGCTCGACGAGGTTGCTGTATAACTTCGCGAAGTAGAGCTTCGATACTTATCATATGTATTAAACGCAGATTTATAGAATAGTACAATCAACTAGAGATGGCTTTGTTGAGATCGGTGCGTTGAATTGATATCTCGATTGTAACCCAGCAAATTTGGGCTAGGTTTCGAGAATTTTTAAAGAAACCAAACTATTAGTGATGATGAGTTGAGACGATGGTTATTCTTCTCTTATCAATAATATGCTCTCGAATATTACTGAGTAATGAAAATAATTGGTTTCCTGTTGAAAATGTGTTGTTTACTTTGAATGTATAAGTGATTTATCTAAGAATACTCTCAACGGGTCCAACGGACCCAGAATATTGTTACACATCCTCTTTCAAAGTTGGCAATTTGAGCTGTTTCTTATTAGTTCGCATCTCGGTGAGGTTATGATGTTTTTATAAGGTCTGTTTTTTCAAATTTAAAAAAAAAAAAAAAAAAAAAAAAAAAAAAAAAAAAAAAATAGTTAGATTTCTTGGGTATTTTTGTAGTTTTTAACGATTCATTTGATTGTATACACCTGTTATTTTTTAATCTGTGGAGTCAAAGTGTGTCAAATTAAATGAAGGCGTTTTTTTCTTTTCTTTTTCGAAATAGACTGATTTAGTGCTGACTTGGTGACGAGCGTTCCAAAGAAAGACAAACTGTCTCTCTTAGTCTCACGTAACCCCCGCATGTACTGCTATCTCACTCTAATTTCAAAAAACTTATGGAGAGACATCTTTTGAGCATTGAGCATCAATTGTCAAAAAGCGCTGAAAGTGAATGACCCAAAATAATTAGGGTTGTAAATGACCTCACGTCCAAAAAGCTTAAAAAATTAAAATGTTAAATGAAGTTTGCTTGAATTTCCGAGCCAACCTATTTTAACAAATTATTGTCGTTAATAAAGGGCTGTTTGAAAAAGGCATACTTTTCCCGCGCAAAGTTTCTTTTCCATTTTTATACAGATTTTTGATTTACCTACTAAAACGCAATGTCTTATTGTCATGTCAGTTCAACGAAAGGTTATCGTAGGTGTGCGATCTCGGTCATGCGTATTTGTTTGCTTACCCCGAACTTCTCATTTTATTGTGAAAGCATGGTTTTTCACTCTCGCTATCTCTTTCTCTCCTTCCCTTCTTTTCTCTGTACTGTTCTAAATCGTATAATCCACATGCGCTAATACGGTGCATCCAAATGCGCCGATTCTAAGGGTTTCGGCGGCTCCATGAGCGCCAAAAAAAATTGACGGTTTTGGATCGGGCCCTCTTGAGAACGACCACCCCTAAAATGGTTAAGTTTCATGCAAGGGGGTGGGGGGACGGGGGGTTATGCTATTTCTGCCCCTTCCAAATAATGACTCCTGTTTTCTAAACATTTGGTGTACATGAGAAAATACCACTTTAGTACTGCAGGAATAATAGAGTAAGTTTTTAGATTTCGTCCTTTGGAGCAGGATTAGATGGACGAATAGCAAAAGGAGTTAGGGAGTGGATATCAAGTCAAAGTCTTAGCTCGAATAAACAAAATCACGCGCAAGACGCGAAACGGAACGCTTGGCCGCGAAGCGGCCACCGGCCTCTTGTTTATGTATAATAGTTATAGCAAAAGTACGCAACAGAGCCATTGTGGCCTTTTTCACCTTAATAATCTGGCACCATTGACCGGTATAATTTGGCTAAAAATGTCAAATGTCTCGGTCAGGAAGACCAGAATTCTATAGTTATAAAAATACAGCATCAGAATTTATTTTTACAGGAACTATTTATTAGCATTCTGACTTATCTTTTTGAGAACTTTTCTCTCCGTGTTGCGAGAATGATACATTGAATCAAGATTTGTTTGGAACCGAAGTTGGCAATCTATATCGATTTGTTGATTTACTATAAAACGGTATATTTTCATCAGAGCCCCTGCTCCTCACTCAGCAGC
Source organism: Trialeurodes vaporariorum (assembly GCA_011764245.1). Classification (NCBI taxonomy): domain Eukaryota; kingdom Metazoa; phylum Arthropoda; class Insecta; order Hemiptera; family Aleyrodidae; genus Trialeurodes; species Trialeurodes vaporariorum. The sequence goes on from VMOF01000002.1 coordinate 78,603,547, forward strand.
GGCGCGGCGGCAACTATGGAGTGCCGAGCCCGGTCATTATACTTACGTTGTTTTGTTTATCCGGTTTCTCTTTTCTTTCTATCGGCTCGCGTCCGCAGGAGTCGCGCGTCGCGTCGATTGGTCCCGCTTCGATTGTTGTCTGATGCAAGGTCCTAGCGGTGGTGCCAAAGTCGGCGGGAAATTCAAAAATTTTACAGTGAGTGAAAGAGAGAAATGTATTTATTGATACATATCATATGGCAGCCCTGGGTCCTAGACAATTTTTCAAGCGCGTAGTATGTCTTTCCCTTTCATGACACTTTCACGACTTCGCTCTTATTTTTTCCCGCCGTCGCGTCGCGCCAAACCATTTTCTTTCTTTCAAGTTTTGTATCTTGGTTATTTTTGTTTTTTGTTTGTTTTTTAACTCTTGCGTTTTTATTTCAATTCAAAAATGCTCAATGGGTCTGTAGCATACTTTTGCTACAACAATATGGAGCCTTGATTCTTTTGTAAAATTCGACGAAAATAACGATGCGCACATTAAAAACGTTCAAAATCCACTCAGTAAATCAGGAAATCACTTCAATTTCAAACAGCACGCGCTACACTAGACACTATTTGCACCGGTATACTACTACACAGACGGAACCACCGTGCATAAATAAACAACATCGTAACTACAAAATGATAGAATTTCTTTTTTAATACGTGAAATATAAGCTGCATTTGCTGTCTGGTCTTTTCGGTTTATCAAAGATTACAAAATAATATTAGAAATGTACGCATCTAAAGGAAACATTCCAATGTTTGTAAGTTCTGTTCATGTTTACTTAAACGAGATGGTTCTATAAATCGGTGATATAGTGCCTAGTGTAGCGCGGGTTGTTTGAAATGGAAGGTATTTTCTGAATTAATGAGTGGATTTTGAAAGTTTTTAATATGCACATCGTTATTTTCGCAGACTTTTACGTTAGAAACAATGAATTATATTGATGTAGCAACAGTACGCAACAGAACCATTCAAAAATGCTCAATTGTTACGCTGATGTGACAATCTCCTCCTCAGTAACTTATAGCGTGCAATCTAGCAACGTTGTATTTTGTCTTTTTGAACCCATCAAAAAGAACAAACTGTCAGGAGTGTTGTCCGGCGTCCGGTCATTTGCAAAGTCGACCATTTATTGGCCTTTAAAGAGACAAACTGAAACGTTGTCAAGTTGCACACTGCGCCATTTATAGATTTTTCTTAACCCTTTCAACATCACGTCAGAACATTTGTTATCGTAGCGCTCGTTTAAAAAAATGTAGGTTTCCGTCGGTCGAAGAGTGGCTGTTCTATCGGACAGCGTTAGATGTGAGTTAGGTAATAGATAACTATTCGTACGCGACTGTATCGTTTTAGTCTATCTTTAAAAATGAAGGAGCATCCAGCCATTTCAGGTGGAGTCGTTGAATCGGATAGCGTAAGATGTGAGTTACGAAGTAGTTAACTATTCGTACGTGACTGTACCGCTTTAGTCTATCTTTAAAAATGAAGGCGCATCCAGCCATTTCAGGTGGAGTCGTTGAATCGGATAGCGTTAGATGTGAGTTATGAAGTAGTTAACTATTCGTGCGTGACTGTACCGTTTTAGTCCATCTTTAAAAATGAAGGCGCATCCAGCCATTTCAGGTGGAGTAGTTGAATCGGATAGCGTTAGATGTGAGTTATGAAGTAGTTAACTTAACTATTCGTACGCGATTGTATCGTTTTAGTCCACCCTAAAAATTGAAGGCGCACCCATTCAAGTAGGACACGATTTTAGGAGTTTGAATCAAATGCTTGAGCTGTGCGTCAACATTACGGAGTCAACGTATGACCCCTCTCCACATTTTTCCCTTTCAGATCGGACCATACGGAGCGTATACAAACTGACTCCCGCGGTCAACAAAAATTGTAAAGTGACTCCCGTCGAAAACACCTTAAAATCGTGAAGCTGGCAAGTGGCAACGCAGGGGGAATGTAACCTGACTCCCGTTGTAATTTGTTTGCTCATGTGGCATAGGTGTCCGTGTCCGCCCCCAGTGACCACAGGCAGATCCAGCAATTTGGCAACCAGTGGCGTAGCGTGCAGTTTGGCAACGTCGTAATGTGTCCATTAAAACCCATAAAAAAGGTCGATTGCGAAGGTGTTCACCGAACACCCAATAGTTCGATATTTTTCATGAGTTTAAATGGACGAACAGCAACGTTGCCAAATTGCACGCTACGCCACTGTTGGCAACCATGCATTCTTTCCATTTGAATGTAGAAAAAAATGATGGATTACTAGAGGGAGAGGGGCCTTCGCCGCTTGAAACAATCGTCGTCCATCCGACGTAGAGGCGCAAGTCGATTTTTGCAACTTTTCAGGACAGCGAAAACAAAATTGACTGACTCATTGGCTTTAATTCAAATACTTACGCCTGTACGTTTTCCGTTATAACTTGTAAAAACTATTGAGACGTTGGCGCATTTTTGTGATCCACAGATCGAAAGAGCGTCATATTATTCGAGGAATCGTCGAAAAAGACAATTTGTCAAATTTCCGTCACACGCCTATGCGTAAGATGGACGACGATATGCTGTGATGGCAGTAAAAAATATGACTACAGATATATGGAACGTAAAAAAACGAACGTTTTTCAGGAGTGCTTAATTTATTCGTCAGACAGAAACTTCTGCTCAAAACTGATTTCAAAGTTCATTTTTCTCGCATCGGAGTGACGATATATGATTGTATCAGGTTGTTCAACAACCAAATCAATGGGGCAGTTGCAAGGGTCAAAAATGTTGTGTTTTTTATAAAGAAAATGAAAGTACTTGATGAGCTGATTACAAAGATACCTTTGGTTTCTAATTAAGTCCCATTGTTCCGGAGATCGGATTTTGGCCCAAAATACATTGTTGTAAATGGGAATTCTGCGTAGTGACGTCATTACGCACACGATTTTTTACAACTTTACTCGAGTGTATCTCCAAAACTGGGACACTTGTAAAAAAACCAAAGGCATTATTGTTATCAGCTCATAAAGTACTATAAGTTCCTTTATAAAAAACACAAAATTTCAGACCCTTGCAACTGCCCCATTATAACGAGAAGTATCGGTCTAACGAGAAAAGTTATCGATGTCTAAATGAACCAATGATGCAAATAGTTGTCCTTTATTTTGTATGGTTTTGTCTGCTTTTCTACCTTAGTAAGTAATGATATGCAATGTAAAATCATCGCAGGTGTTTAAACTTAATGCGAAAGTAGTACCTATCTGCACCAAAACATATCATCAGACCCCCCCCTCCCCCAGTATGGCAGGCAAATTAAGTTATGAATAATTAAACAAGTAAAGAAATAAAAGTGCACAGTAAGTAAATAAATAAACGAATGAATAGGTATATAGATAAAAAAAAAAACGAAGAGGAAACTACGCTCGTTTGTTCTGAATTTCTTCAACCGGTTGAGTAGCGCAGTTTTGATCTTTCCTCTTAAAAATGGAACTTCCTCGTTTCTAAACAAGCCCTGATTTACAGAACAGCTGACCCGACTATCCGTTTTGTGCGTGGTATGCACAGATATGCATCTGTTATTGATCGGCTCTTTATTTCTTTACTCTTCGCTCATCCGTGGGATTCGTGAATAGAGCCGACGTATAAAGAGGCAACATTTGTTGAGCGAACAATTACACTTTTCCGTCGTAAATATTTACCCCGTAAAAAGTAGGCAAAGCAAATTCCGTGCAACGTTCGCGCCTTTACATTTGTTCTACCTCAAAAACGATTGCTCTATAAAATACCGGGGCGAAAAAGGTCAGCTCATTTATAAGCCCTTGAGCTTTAAGCTTGCTTATCGTGAGAATCACTGCTCAGGGCTGGTAAAGTTTGTCGTGCGACCCCCTGACACAAGCTGGTACAGAGGTAACGGTTTCATATCGACAGGGTTTCCCAAATCAAATACCTTGTTATAGATTCTTGAATTTTGTGTTGACCGAATTTTCCAGAAAATTTTTCCGGGAAAATATAATGCCTTTGGTTAACCCCTTATGTACCAAGCCCAAGTATATTCGTTTTTCTCCTCTAGAGTCTATTTCACATTGTTTCAGTCTTCATTCTGGCAGTGGCGGCTCGTGCGATTTGGCAACAGTGTTTTTATCCCATTTAAATACATGGAAAACAATCGAAACCCGAGGAGGCTGCCAGCCTCCACTTGAATCGATTTTTTACCTAAGTTCAAGTGGGATGCATGGTTGCCAAATCTCACGGGCCGCTACTGCATTCCGGATAAACGTGATTATCGATGAAAACACTTACAAGATAAGATTTCGTTCGGGCGCCTTCGATTCGTCGTATAGGCAATTCCAACTCCCCTGAGTACGAACTGTTAACTACCTTTCCTACATCAACGGTAAAGTTGCTTCCTTTTGAACTAACCTGGCCCTTAAAGGGTTAAGAGAAATTCTTTTGGCCGTGTGCGCGAAAGTAACCATAACCCTCCCCCCCGTCCCAGATCTTGTCAAACCATGCATAGCTCATCAAGCTCAACAAAGACAAAGCTTGTAGAAAACTCAGATGAGACCATCGGAAAGGTGATCTAATGGGATCCTATGAATTGAGGCCATTTCCGGAAAAGGGCCCCATAAAACAAAAGGCGCGCTCTTCAGGCGAAAGTATCTATTCAATCATGATACTCATGACATCTCAGAAATAGCACGCTTGTTATTTTATGGGCCTTTTTTTTCCGTAAATGACCTCAATTGTTTTTACCCTTTCCATTTCTGATAGTTGGGCGGCTTCTTTCTGAAATAACCAATTGCTATTGATTTGATTACCTGTGTAGTTAGTTCTTTTGTGCATAAAGTTGTTCAATGAGTCTTTAGCAAATTTTTGTCTCAGTAACATGGAGCAAGTATTCCTATAGATTTTAACCCAAAAACACCGATGACTAGGTACACCAAGAACACATTTTAATTGATAGAACTACTACTACACCAAGTTTATGAAGAAGAAAATACACTTTTGGGAGATGCCGAAGGAGCACCAGATACTAAGAGTTGTTTATTTCAATTCCAGCCTCTGTTTTTGCCCTCTAATCTCAGCAGTGGCGTAGCCAAGGGGAAAGGGGGGGGGGGGGTCCAGGGGGTCTGGACCCCCCCCCCCCCCCCCATTACACCAAAATTTGTCCCTAAAAAAGGTTATTTTTTGCGTTTTCAGACAAATTTTACCAAATTAGTATCTTTGGACCCCCTCCATGACAATTTTCGGACCCCCCCCCCCCCCCCCCCCCCCAGAAAAATTCCTGGCTATGCCACTGAACCTCGGGTTCCCCCTTTTGTGTCAATTTTATGTGAGTAAGGAAATAGTGTCGAAAATGGAGCCAAAACTATCGAGGAGTTATCGGAAGGAAGTAATTTTTATGATTTGCGGCTGCAATTATCGGCGAAAAAAACTTTTGATATTTATGACATTTTCAACTAAATAGTGGAAATGTGATAAAAATAAGACTGTCTATAAGTATAGCTGATGTTCAGGAATCATCGTGTTTTGACGCTTTAAAGGTATTTTGATTCATCTGAGGAAAACAAAGATATCAGACTAACCATGATGGAATTACCTTTTTTCCAAGGTCAATGCCCCCAGAGGGAGTAGGTATTTTGTTACGCTGAGTTCATTTTTGTTTTCGCCTTTACCCCAAATCCGCATGCAATTTCCTCATTTTTTTATGAGTGTTTGTCCAGATCGCTGAAAAAAAAAGCAAAAAAGCAAAGCAAACTTGAAGATCAACAGCTCCAAATATAAGGTAGGTGACCCAAAGGTGGCCATACCTATGCTTGGGGCCAATTTGCACTAATAAGGCATCAGAGAGAGAAAAAACGAAATACGTCAAATTACTCTTCAGACAGTTGGCTATCATATACTGATTTCATTTTTTAAATTTTGTTTTGTTTTTGGCCTTATTTTTGTGTTTGAAAAAAAGTAGGGTTTTGACATCGCGCAAAATGCGCACCTAAGGTGGCCACCCCTAGTATTTTTGATGCACCTAAGGTGGCCACCCCCTTTTAAATTTCATGATTACGCATTCGAATGTTATTGAATTGTTCACAGATGGATTCAATACCTTTGTTCAATCAAAAATTACAATGATAATGATAAAGTAATGATGTTAAAGGGGGGGGGGGGGGGGGTTAACCCTTTTTGGCCCCCTTCCATTTTTTCATTTTTTTATCACTAATTTTCCCATTTATAATTGATGATAATAATCCAAAAATGGTTGTTAATAGTAATTAATTAGCTGCTGATAATACTTAATTAGTTCATCTTTACTAATTTCTATTACAGAGAATTATAAACTAAATATTAGTGCCCATCAGGGAGTCAACGGGGACCATAAGCACCAGTGAGTGAAAATAAAATAGAGGGAGAAAACCCTTATTTTTCATCTTTTCCGTGAAAATTTATATTCAACGGAATTTTTTATTTTTCTTTACTCCTTTTTGGTCCAGTTGTCCGTTTTGACACCTTATGCTAATGACACCGGCCTATGACTCATTAAAATTAATTTTTCACCTATCGTAGGTCAGTACAAACATGTTACAAAAACGAGCGGGCCACCTTAGGTGCACCGGTCAAACCACGTGTTGACACAAATCTTTGCTGATATCGGCAAAACAGGTGAAGTTTACCAAAAGATAGTCATGACTCATGAAAGAGGGGTGAATAAGCATTTAAAAAATGGATAACAAGTCAAGATTAAATTAGTTTAAAGCCTTAGCTTTTACGCTTGTTTAATTACGTGAAAATTGTAAGAAGGCCTGCCAAAATGGTGATCACCCTTTTCCGCACCAACTGAATCACCCGACACACTTGATTTTTGGTATGGGGGAAGCAATAGCATCCTGTTACTCAGCACTAACGCCATCTATTGTTAATTCATGAAACTAACTGAAATAAACGGGGGTGGGCCACCTTAAGAGCCGGGCCACCTTTGGGTCACCTACCTTACTTGTCAAGGCAAATTAGCCTCTGAAAGAACTTTATTTTTAAGTACAAATGCTTTACTTCAAAATAAGTGTCAAGATTGGTGCTTTTATCGTGAATTACCGTGTCTTAATTACTAGATTACCAATCGTTTTGTAAGATCCCCCTTCGAACCTACTTTCAACTTAACCTAACTACTAAAAAAAAAAAAAAAAAAAAAAAAAAAAAAAAAAAAAAAAAAAAATCAATGCATTATTTGCGAGAGTAGGGGTGTTTAAAACAGAGGATGTGCTCATCCTCTATTTTCTATGTGAGACCATTTGAGGAATTGAGGAGTTGGCTCGGTTTATTCCGTGTATCTTTTATTCATATAACGAATACACCACTCTTTAATGTGTATCGGAAACACATTCACTCCACCGATTATAATCTCATTATAATAGCCCTTCAAAATGGATCTGCTTCTTTCCTTCTAGCTTTGGAGTGAATCTATTCTGGTGCGTAAAACATCTTGAAAATAACGTTAAGAGCATGAAAAGGTTCTATATACTTGACTCACAAACTCAATAAACACGCTTTATAAAATTCAAAGATGGCGATCGAAGGAGCACGTAAAAATGGGGAGGTCCCATGATGTCGTGCAACTTTTCTATGCTGAGAAACCTGCAATTAGATTAAATTCCCCAATGGGTCTGTTGCACACTTCGGCTACAGCCTTTTATAGTATCAATTCCTTTGTAAAAAGCCGAGAAAATAACAGTGGCAGCATCAGCAAAAACTAAAATTCAGTATTAAGCTCAAAAATTGCGAAAAACACTAGACACTATTCACCCCTGTATCTTTCCACTATGTGCGCGATATTTCGCGAAATTAGCGCGGCACATTCAAATAATCACGGCCGACGGTCATCACAGCTGACGTCATAAACAAATAAACAGTAAACACTATGACGGCGTCTGTTCGAATTCTTACGTTTCAATATATACTCAATTCCTCACAAAAGGTTGTGAAAGGTACGGAAACCGATATTTGTCTCGAAAACTTATCAAAATGAAACAATAACTCACAGGAGATCCAAGGATGATTCCAACTTCGATCATCATCCTAGGAACTCCTGTGTGTTATTGTTTCATTTTGATAAGTTTTCGACACAAATATTGGTCTCCGTACCTTTCACAACCTTTTGTGAGGAATTCGAGTGTATTGAAACGTAAGAATTCGAACAGACGCCGTCAGTGTTTACTGTTTATTTGTTTATAAATTCAGCTGTTATGACAGTCGGCCGTGATTATTTGAATGTGCCGCGCTAATTTCGCGAAATATCGTGCACGTGGTGGAAAGATACGGGGGTGAATAGTGTCTAGTGTTTTTCACAATTTGTGATTTTAATACTGAATTTTAGTGTTTTCTGATGCTGCCATTGTTATTTTCTCGGCTTTTTACGTAGGAATTGATAGTTTAAAACGCTGTAGCCGAAGTGTGCAATAGACCCATTTTCACCCGTTCACTCAACCGCCATATTTGCATTTTGTTAAACACATTTATTGAATGTATCAGTCGATACTTTTTGATGCTTTCAATGTGTTACCTATAAATCGAGCTTCCGTATGGAAGGTCGATTTGGGAGGTCGGAAGTTAAAAATTTTGCTGCAACGTTATCGCTGTAGCAAAATTTTGCAACAGACCCATTACTACCGTCGCGTCGCGTTGATTCGACACACCATCCTTTGACGACGTTAAGACAAGTAGTCACGTCAGACGTCACACTCAATCCTCAACCAGTCTATCAAAAAAGCATGGCTAGCTAGGCGCTGAGGAGATGAGATGGATCCAGTGGCGTGGCGTGCCATCTGGCAACAATGCAACTGCTCCATTTAAACTCATTAAATGTATCGAATTTTCCTTGGGCACTGTGCACCCCCTGAATGGGGCAGTTGCAAGGGTCTGGAATGTTCAGTTTTTTATAAAGAAAATGAAAGTACTTGATGAGCTGAGAATAAATATGCCTTTGGTTTCTAATTAAGTCCCACTGTTCCGGAAATGAGATTTTGGTCCAAAATACATTGTTTTAAATGGGAATTCCGCGTGGTGACGTCACTACACTCACGATTTTTTGCAACTTTACACGAGTGTACCTCCAAGACCGAGACACTTTGAAAAAAAAACTAAAGGCACCATTGTTTTCAGCTTCTCAAGTACTATCATTTTCTTTATAAAAACACACACAATTTTAGACCCTTGCAACTGCCCCATTCGATCTTTTACATGAGTTCAAATGGATAGAATACATTGTTGCCAAATTGGACGCGACGCCACTGGATGGATCACAATAACTCGAGGCGCAATAAGCGCCCATACATATAAGCTCATTCGGTGGTATGGTATGGTGGTTGGTGGTACAGTCCGCCCCTCGGACCTCGGACGCTGCCTCAAGTAAAATTGACTTATCCTCTCATGAAGGTAATGTCTTTCCGCGATTTTTATCTTCCGTCAATGTGCATTATTGTGCATTAATCCTGGGGTGTTTCCTTTTTTGTTCAGGTACACTGGTCACTGCCCCACCCTTAAGTTTCGCTTCGGCAAACGCTACGGCGCCAACACAAAAGAAATAATACAGGTAAGCATGGATTCATCTCCGCAGTATATAATATATATCAGTGTGTATCACTTCAGATATTCGCTATTCAATCGTGATGCTCCCTATAGTCGAGCATCTGCGTCGTGCCGTTGTTAAGTGATCGTATGATTCACTATAGGCGCCCATGAGACAAAAGAAGCTTTGTTCCTGTGAGCCATTCTTGACCAATATGTTTTCTCTCTCTCTCTCTCTCTCTCTCTCTCTCTCTCTCTCTCTCTCTCTCTCTCTCCCTCTCCTCTCTCTCTCTCTCTCTCTCCCTCTCCCCCCCCTCTCTCTCTCTCTCTCTCTCTCTCTCTCTCTCTCTCTCTCTCTCTCTCTCTCTCTCTCTCTCTCTCTCTCTATCTCTCTCTCTTTCATCATTATTATTATTATTATTATTATTATTAATTTTGTGGAGGCGTTTTGACTTTTATCGTTTTACGCCTGTAGGTATCCTGACTTAGAATTAAGTAGCACAGAATAATACAATCAGAATGGAGACTCCCATAAGAATTAACCTATGGAATTTTTTTTCGGTCTCTTTCGGTGTCTAATCATAATGGCGTATATACATCCTGGATATTTATCTGCCTCTTTCTTTCACATAACATTGCATGGAAATAGTTTGGAACTTCTGAAAATCATGGACCAGAAAATAATATGCTCGAGCAAGAACCGAAGTTTCCATTCTGACTGTACACAGTCTAGCCATAAGTTCTGTCACTCGCTATTTTGCCGATAGCAGCCAAACGACTGAAAATAAGTACACAACACTATACATATTCTAAAACTAGACAAAAAATGCTACAAAATCATGCTACTATCATTTGACGGAAGCCCCTGTATCTCCCGCAATAAGCACTGATATATGTCAAGGTCGGGTTGCTGTTGGGCGCGTAGAAATTACTAGCTATGCCTGGTTGAAAATGAAGTTTTGGGCATCAAATTTTCGGGGGAAAAAAATAAAAAAACTTACGATTTTGCAGCATTTTTTGTCTAGTTTTAGAATATATGTAGTGTTATGTACTTATTTTTAGTCGTTTGGCTGCTATCGGCAAAATAGCGCATAACAGAACTCATGGCAGTCGAGTGTTATCGGTGCGCGCCCAACGGTAGTCCGACGTTGACAGATATCGCTGCCTATTGCGCAAAGCACAGGTGCTTACGTCACATAAGAGTAGCATGGTTTTGTAGCATTTTTTGTCTAGTTTCAGAATATATATAGTGTTGTATACTTATTTTCAGTCGTTTGGCTGCTATCGGCAAAATAGCGAGTGACAGAACTTATGGCTAGACTGTGTTGTATATTCTGTGGCAGTAGGTCTTTACAACACACTTTTGCAACAGCAGTGAACAGGGTCAGTTTTAGTGTAAAATCATTTGGAAATCATGTTTGGAGCATCAAAATGTTCTTTCAGACTCACAAATTCCATGATTGCGTTTAAATAAAGTTTTCAGGCGACTGACGCGACGTATCGCGAGTCACAATAATGTAATAGTCCCACCGAAATCCGATATAAAATCAGAATCTTATGTCAACCCATTTATTGAGTTTGTGAATGAACTGTAAAACTTTTGGATGCTGTCAACGTTATTTTCAAGTGATTTTACACCGACATTGCGCTCTTCATTCCTGCGCAACAAGTGTTTGCAGCAGCCTCATTCATTGGAATTTTCCATTAATGTTTCTGATTTTCCGAAGCCAAGTTCTTACGACCCAAAAATCAAAAAGCTTATTGAGGGAGAAGACAGGGTCGGACTGGCCAGGGCCGCTAGGCCGCGATCGCGGCCTAAAGTTTCGCTTTTTGAGGCTCAAGGGGGCCCCGCAGGGACTTTCGATGGGGCCCCCGAATGGATAAAATGGAAAAATTTAGGAATGAAAAACAGAATAATGTATCAAAGAAGACAGTAAATAGATTACTCTAAAGGAAAACCATTGTAAGCTAATTAAGATTGCTTAATATAAGGATCGAAAGTGCATCGAGACTGGCCAAGTTCACTCTAGTCCAAGATGCGGACCGACATTTGGTAAATCTGGGGCCCCCGAACGTTTAAAAAAGGAGCCTTCGAATGGATAAAAACGGGGCCCCAATCGGGTGAAAAACGGGGCCCCCGATCGGGTCAAAATGGGGCCCCCAAACGAGTTAAAAACGGGGCCCCTTAGTCCCCCAAAAAGTGTCGAAAGAATAAACTGGGAAGAAAATAATAAATACTGGCAAGAAAAACGAAAAAATGACAATTCGTGTAATTGCAAGCGAGAGGCGAGTCTTAGGAGTTTACCATTATGTCTTATATTTTTTAAAAACAAGTTTTCCTCTTTTCCTTCTTTTCAAAATCAAAACTTGCTAAAACGTTATCTCTATCTCATAAATAATTACTCGGTTCTCTCACAAATGAAACCCTAAAAAACTCATTAAAATTGGGTTTTTAGGACGTAAAATTTTCAAAATTTTCCGGGGGAGGACCCCCGGACCCCCCGTCACCACCTGGGGGGTATTCCATACCCCCCAGACCCCCCGGTAAGTGAGACACGTGAAAACAGATGGCGTCACTTTCCCCCCCCCCCCCCCCCAAGAATGAATATCTAACTCCACCACCGAAGAGAATAAGTTACTTTATCCTGGACTAGAAGCCGCAGCCGAGCATATGTTCTAGCTGATATTTGGGTGGGTATAAAAAGGACCAAGAGAAGCCCACTGCGATCTGGATCCTTTAATAAGTCTACGTAATAACTATAAAATGAGAAACAGAGAAACTTTAATTATCAGTTGAAAAATAGCGTAAAAAACTGCTTCGTTTTAAGTTAATTTTTAAAAAATGGTCTGAGGGGGGCCCCAAAATGGAGGGAGGGGCCCCCAAATTGACCGAGCGGCCCAACATTTAGAGAGCCAGTCCGACCCTGGGAGAAGAGCGATAAATGTCGCCAATACTTCATTTTCTGTTCTCTAAAAACGAAGTTTTGAGGTTTTTTCCATTGAAATTAAATATGACGCAGACGTTCTTCTCCCATCACGTATTCTTTTATCCCTTTAAGAAGCGACCTCAGGCAAGGCAAATTGATCCAATTAGAATCTGGGTTTCTCATTTTTAATGAGCAATGTTTAGCACCTTGCCGTTTTCGATCAAGGAATGTTTCGCCTGATAGTTAAATTAAAAGGTGAACAGATGATCCTCGTCTCGCGCCTTCAATATGGAAAGACTTATTTTTGATATGCTTGTTGCGTTCTGGCGTATTGAAGGGGCTTTAGTAACTTTTTTCCTCAGAACTTGATAATCTGAAACACAAGATCAGGGCCGGACTGGGAAAATTTGTCCCGGGGTGCTGATGCCCCAAATGGCCCGAGTGCTTGAGTGGGCGGTATAAGGGGGGACTTTTTCTCCTTTTCTTCAGAGCTGCAATTTGGCCCGTAAGGCTGTTGGCCCGGGGTGCGATCGCACCCCCAGCACCCCGGCCAGTCCGGCCCTGCACGAGATCAACGCAGGACTTGAAGCTTGCTTAAGGCCAAGGGGTGTCTCCACCTGCGAATTTAAAAGCGCGAATAAACTGATTGAGCCAATGAACTTCTTTGTTGTCGATACATCAGACTCGACCTATCGACTTCAAGGTAGCTCTTTGGCTCAATCAGTTTATTCGCGCTTTTAAATTCGCAGATGGAGACACCCCTTCAGGTACTTCTTTTCTTTCCCGCTCCCTAGTCTGGACGGTCGTTTCCCCCGCGACAAAACAGTTAACCCTTTTCCACCTAAAATTCTCTTTTTTTTGGGAATTTTCTCGGATATTTTTTCCCCCGTTTCAAGTAGTAACTCAAATTCCCCTAAGTGTAGTTAGAGTTGTTGATTTTTGTCCAAAAATTCAGAATTTGCAGTTCTTTGATCCGACAGCAATTTTTTTTCCAAAGCTTCAAAATATTAAATTAAACTAAGTTTTCATAAAAAAAAAGAAGAAATAAAATGAATCAAATAATTAATTGCTGAAGGGTTAAGAAGAAAAGGAGAATGCCTCTATCCAGAAGAATCGTCATAAAAGATGATAAGAAAAAAGCTAAAAATCAAATTAAAAATCAAGTATTAAAAACAATTGGAGCTCAAGTTAAAATCCGCGCGGTAGAGGTCTATTTTTTTGGTTTAAGGGGCAGTTACATATGCAACCAGCCAGACACAAATCTCGGAATTTGTTGTTCATTCAAAATGTAATCCGTCTAAAAAATTTTCAAAATCTCAATTTTATCCGGGGGGAAAATACGCGATGACCATTGGTCGTAGCTGTACAATGCAATAAAGACTTCGGATCCGGCGTGGCATTCCAATTTAAAATCGACTGTCCGAGCACTGTCCAATTTGTCGTAGTTTTAGTTCAGTGCGTCTATCTATACTTAATCCTTTTTCCCCCCGTATATTTTTGATAATATAATAAGCTAAACTCCCTCACAAATAAAATTAGCAATCCACATTAATCAAATTCTTATCCGCAGGAATTGTCCGACAGTGGTGTTTTGAAGAGGCACAGGGCCTCTCAATATCGGCTGCAGGATCCAGTAAAGGCCGTTTTATCCCACTCCGAATTAAGGCCGATTTTGAGGAATCAAGGCCAAACTAGAGACTCAAAAATAGATGCAAGCAACAGATGCGGTCCCTACATCCTAGGATACACGGGTTTGATGCATTATTTCTGTTTTACCTCTCTTTGCTACCATACCTATCCGTCTATGAATCCATCCATAGTCCGCATCCCTTCTTTTTTTTCGGTCTACTGTTAAGGAATGTTTTCGAGATAAGCCAAGAGAGAAAGAAACATGAGTAATGCACAGCTTAATCTCGAAAGATAAAACAGCCTCGGACTTGGATATCGTGTACATAACTCATGAGTGCAAATGTGGGTTTTTAGTTGTGCGGTATCAAAAAGTTGAAACCATGGTTCGGTCTTTGTTGAAATTACCGGAAATCGGACGGTATTTGGTTAATAGATAAGTACCAAGTAGGTACCAAACAAATACCAAGAATATCGATTAACCGTACAATAACGAAGTAAGTACCAAATACCGATTGACAGAAGTTACGAACCAAATACCGACCTATAGTTTCGGTAATATTCCATAATGCACAACCTTAGTGCAGTTGCACGGTGTAAGGTCCAGTGGGTAAGGTAGCTTGACTCTTGAGTCATCCGTAGGTACCGAAGTGGGCGCAAAATATTGAAATCTGTTGCAGCTATGGTAATCTGTTTCAGATTGGTTTGCCGATGAAAGTTTGCAATGTTTAATGTTTATGCGCAGTTAAGTAGTTTGTGACTTGGGCGCTTTTGTCCCAACCCAACCAATCTAATCATTAATTAATCGTAGAAAATTCTCTTTTCTATCTTTTTTCATGTCAGAATATAAATGTTTCAAAAATCGCCGGATTGAATGAACTAGAAATTACTAAACCTAGGCTTAGGCTTATCTAGTAATCTCTGGAATGAACTTGGAGCTATTTATTTGATATTGTATGTGAGATTGCATGGTTGTCTTTTTGAAGGCGCTACAAGCTGAAGTTCGTGCTATTTATTTTTTGATATGGTATGCGAGATTGCATAGTTTTCTTTTTGAAGGCGCTACAAGCTGCAGAAACATATATGCTGTATCAGACTCGTCCTCAAACAGTCAGCAGCACTCAGTAGGTACTTACCTACCGTTGTATAAAGCGATGATTCCTCTGCTCTGCTATTGAATTCAGGATTATCATAGATTTCTCTTCCAGAGAATTTATCTCTATGTTGAATAAACTTTGGTTTTCCTGTTCCAGGTTATATTCCTGGAATGCATTTTCGATATGGCACATCTTTTCGACAAGCAGCTGATGAGTGCTATGGTGAATTAGCCCTTTGCTTAGCTACTAAACGTAATCGGGAAGCATTCGACAAATCTTACAGGGATAGAGGACGCTTAGTGCCCAAGTTAATATCCATTCGCAGTTGTGACCAGGTCAGACAAGCATTGAAGCAGTATTCTGAAACACATCGCTATCGTGGTATGTCTGCCAGCAAATGATGTAGTTACCTGGCTCTTTTAGCTCTAACATTAATTTTTGTTTTCACTTGGAAGTGGTTAATATTGGGCAAATCACCCTCCCCCTTTTGAGTTTTTTTTTTTTTTTTTTTTTTTTTTTAGGGAATGTTCGGGGCAAAACTCACACCATGAAGGATTTCTGATTACTCTACAGTCTATGGGTTAGTCGCTCTATCAGCACTTAGTAGATTCATTGGCGGATACAGGGGGGGGGGCGAAGGGGGCGATCGCCCCCCCGTTCGACCCAAAAAGTGGGAAAAGAGGGGAGAGGAAGGGGAAAAGCAATAGCGAAAACAAGAAAAGGGGGTCATTGAGGGGCGAAAATCCAAAATTCACCCCCCCGTTCGCGAGGTCTGGATCCGCCACTGAGTAGATTCCATGTCTTATGGCATATTCTGAAATTGAATGCCAAGAAAATTTGTTTCAATTCGTTTGAACTTTGTTCTATTTTGTCAAAAATTGCATGTGAAATATTTTTCCTGTTTGGTGTGTATATGAAGGAACGTAAAAAGTCCATGTGTTATTTTAAAAAAAAAAGTCCTCTTAATAATGAAACATACAAAAAAGAAGCAAATGAACATTCCAACTTGTTTAAAGCCTGGACTGAAAAGGAATCGTATGAAAATTAAGATTGAAGCAAAGAAAGAAAGAAAAGGAATTGTATGAAAATTAAGATTGAAGCAAAGAAATTTCAATCAAGGAATTAGATCCAGTTGAAAAATGTGAGAATTATTGGTTTTGGTTTCTTCGTGAATTTTGTTTAGTACCAGGTGAAGGTGCCATAGTGAAAGTATTAATTTCAATAATGTTTTCCTAAATTTTGGATGTGCAGTTCATCAATAATTTACTAGTACTTGTTTCTTTATTTCGTTTAGATCATCATGTATCTCCTGAATTTCCTCCAATTGCTGGATACACCGGCCACATACCAAAATTGAAAGTCACCGATGCATCTTTGAGTCAGCGCTATCACACTGCTGCAAAAAAAGGATTGACACTTTTGAAGCAGGTGCTGTATTTTCTTGTTTGACATTGATTTTAAGTCGATTGAAGATACCTCTCCTGAGGTTAATTTCTAATTTGAAGCACTCATTTGTACAAAAAAGAGTAAAAGATATAGCTTTGGGACGTATAACAATGATTGTCGCATTGTCCTTTAAAGTAATATTTCTCCGGATTGAGTTGACAATTTTTAATTTTGGAGAACTGTAAGAAAATATTCTTAATCAGTTAAATAATTCTGTTGAAATTAAATAATTTCTTCTCGTACTTTGAGTACACTTGCCACATAGATTAGCTCAGAAGTATCTTTAATAAAACAAGGGTCTCTTATGGATAGTTTAACGATAACAAGACTGCTGGCCAGTTCGGAGTAATTTCACAGAAATTAAATCTCTGAAATATTTAAAGCTACCAAACAAATTAATATTTCATGGAAAGTGAAAGTTATGATTAGTTTAACTATCATCCTTTTGGTTAGTTTGATCTCTTTTTAATCCGTTTCTATTTTCTAATAGGTATTTGTTGTTTGGCGTATCTTGGATTTTGTAATTTTTCCCACTTGTTTTGCGTCTTTTGCCCGCTGTGAGTTATTAAATAAAGAAACAGATGATAGGTAGATAAATAAATCAATCAATAACAGATAAATAAATAAGTAAATAGTTCCGTCCAAGAACGGATCTGGCGACTTTTTCTTGCTCATTTTATTTGTTGGTATCACCTAACTTCCATGATTTTCTTAATTCGTAACCTCCGCCTCTTCGGTCTCTCTCACGCTCATGTTTCTGTAATGATGCGAGGGGTCATTTCATGAGAGTTGGCTGATGACAGACCACCTTGTTTACTGTGTATGCGAGTTTTTGTTTTTGTAAAGACTTCTAATACTACCTTTTATGAGTAGCTATAGTATTATTAGAAGTCTTTGTGTTTTTAAGCTCTAATCTCGATGCGCGAGCGTACCAACAGTGCAGGAAACCTGAGCTGTCATCTGCCATCTTCCGTGAAATGACCCCTATCTCTCTTATTTTCTGAAACTCGTAATTGAGACTTTAAAACTCTTTTTTGTAATGTATTCCTTTTTCTTTTTCAGGAAAGAGAATCATTGAGAGATTATGACTCTAGAAACCTTGAAAATGCCTTGTCTACACACCGTCTAACGTCAGTAAGAGCTGCGTAGTTATTTTCCAAAATGTCTTCATTTTATGATCCATTTTATTTTCCCCTTGATTTTTGTCAATCCGCTTAAATAGGTTTCATTTCATCTCATTTTAAGTTCAAATTTGTAAATTAGCTGTACTTATTTAATTTATTTCTCAACTGAACATTGAATTTGTCTTGTCCTCTAAGTTTGTTAAAGAAAAGTATGCCCAGTACCTATCAGCTACCTCATCACTGAAATAGATTAAACCGTGGTAAATATTGTGATGTGTAATGCAAGCTATGTTAAAAAAACTGCAGACTGTACCTAAGGATGGAAAAAAATCTCAATCCCTTCTCTGCTGTAAACGCCAAGCGTTTCCAACGCTGCATTTACTTTGTAGTGTCACAGGAGGTTGGACTAAAGTTAAAACTGAAAATGGAAGCGGTATATGAGTAGAGACGCTGAGCCATATTACAAAAATAGTTAAATAACACTTGGCGTTTACAGCTCCCTTTCCTTAGCATGACAGTTATATGGTAAGGATTGAAGAATCCTGCCTGCACCGGGCACCCATTTATGGCTTGTTATAGCAGCCCATCTTCTAGAATACTAAAAGCAAGAATTTGCATTCCTCCTTAAAGAATGCAAATTATTGCTTTTCCAGTATGTTAACCTCACCTTCATTCAATTAATTGGTACCAAGTTTTTGAAAATGTTCAAGCAGGGCCTATGCGGTTGTCCAGTTTTGTGTATGGAAGTTCGATGTTCAAAAACCATCGAAATTTTATCTATGCATGGAATCTAGTTTTAACAAGTAAAAAATGACAAGTCACCGAAATCATGATACACTTTTTAATGCCTCTGATGGTTTAAGAAAACTCTAAAAAACTAAGTTTAAGAAGGTTCAAATGACTCTGAGGTCTATGATTAGTTGAAATAGCGATAAATACTGAGTTCCGATGCATCGATTGACATCAACATTAGCATCGGATCAATTCGATGGCAGCAAAACATCGGAACTTCGATCGATGTATGGAACATCAGACAAGCCTAGTTTAAGCTAATGCTTGAGCCATGGAGATATTCGATCAGTACTTGATGAGGAGCTTCCAGTTCTTCTTGATAAGGAATTAGTCATTCTTTCAGTAATGAAGGAGGATTTCTGAAAAATTGAAAGAAAACTTTATTTATCAAGAATGAAACTTGGAAATCGATTGCTTATCCAAAGTGATTTCAGTTTAGAGCAAAATATTTTCAAGATGTCCAGCAACCTAGGGGGAAGATTATGAATGATTGTATTGTAATTGCGTCAAATCGCAATCAAGTGTATGTTATTCTTACAGTTGGTTTATCTTTTGAGTAGCCATTTCGATGGAAAATCTCGAACATTTCTGGAAATTCACCGATGACTCCTCAGCTATCAAGCGTACATCATAGAGATTAAAGAGTCTCTATCAAAATACCTACTAGAAAAATAATTACCACCCTTAACCATAACACGCATGTAATAGCGACTCAATGTGATTACGACGGAATTGATTGTTCATAATCTCCTGCCAGGATAATTTTCTATTCCGTTGTACTGTTGTCCATAAAAAGCCACTTCGTTTTTTGTTTCTTGGAAGAAACTGATGAATAATATTTTGCAATTTTATTGTATCAGTTCTTCTCCTTCTTTTCTCTCTCTCTCTCTCTCTCTCTCTCTCTCTCTCTCTCTCTCTCTCTCTCTCTCTCTCTCTCTCTCTCTATCTATCTCTCTGAAAAGAATACTGGTGATGGTTTCTCTTTGAAGAGGTAAGGAGCTGTGTGACAATATTGGAGGAATATGCCAGCGCATCCTTTGATGTATTGAAGTTTGTATTCAATGCAAACCCTATGTTTGAAAAGTAGATCAGCTTTTTGAGCTTGAAATAACTTTATCAATTCTGAATTATGAAGGGTGGTGGCTCTTTTTCACTTACTTGGCATACTTTTCCGATCTAGACTTTTTACTTTATTTCATTCATTTTGACAGTTTGGGCGGCTGAACTTTACTATTACTGCATAGTTTTGTGATGCCCGATTAAGAGTTCAAATGTCCAGCAGAGCTCAGGAATTAAGTGTATCAAAGCTTCTGTTCCTGTTTCATTTTACTCTCTCACTAATATAGTGAAATTAGTGGAGGAAAGAGTATGTAATTACCAAATGAAATCAGGGCTTATGCAATGTTGTCTGTCCTTTATAACTCAGGAGACTCAAAATGTAAAGAAATGTGAAAAACTTTTTTTCATACTTTGTCTTTGTACATCTGATATAAAAATGGAAACAACAGTAAGATAAAATGTACTAACTAATTGTTAATGTCAGTTAGGTGGACGAACAATGAGTAGGCTAGGATGGCATTTGATTTTAAATCCATCTAGACACAAAGATGAGGTACTCTCGTAGGTGATTGTGCTCTGTATAAGGTCAATTGTAATTCAAATCAAAATGGGTAGTCTTGAGACTTTTCTGTGCTATAAACTGTTAAACTGCATAAAGGCTATGCGTAAAGGCTATCTATCCACTAATCCACTTAAGAATCACTTAACAGGATTCCAAACAAAACTATCAAGGATTTCAATCTGATAGATAGCGCCACCAGTTGCTTTTTTGAAGTTTGTCTTTAGACAGTATTCATTTGAATGAAATAACTGACATTGATAAATTAAGTTTGCAGAACATTAGCACCTCCATTTGTTTTTTTTTTTTTTTTTTTATGGACTTTTTGAGCCATGAACCATTAATATCGGTTGAGACACTCAAATGTTATTTTACGTGGCAACTTTGCTCATTCGGTAAATGAGTGCGAGTGAATTGTGTCTCGTCTCACTGGCGCTCATTAAACTGATGACCGAAATTGTGGAGGAAAATTATGACTTCAATTCTCAACCAATATTTAAAAATTTATTTATTTATTTATTAATTTATTTATCAATTATTACATCACGATAATGGGATTTAAGAAGCATTTTACTCCAGAGAAAAGATATGCAATTTTTCCCCTTGGCGCTTGTGAAAAATGCCCATTTTACAGAACTGTAATTTTTCTCTGTGCATAATTTTAAAGCTATGAATGCTAGTTCAAGGGTGCTCTTATTTTATTCTCATAATTAACTTTGTAATCTCTAGATTATCATTCCAGGAAAGATTAAGATCTAAATGTGTACTTTGAAATATATGTTTACAGGAACTGCGTCCTTTTTTTCGATCAAAACTTGCATGTACTGTCCTTTTCTGCACCTTGAAAATCTTTACCATCAATTGTTTTATTTATTTGTTTAGACAAAATCCTATGGCAGGAATCAGTGTACTTATTTTGGGGGGCCATTCCTATTCGTGATCATTGCCCTGTAAGAATAGAGGGCTCTGATCAAAGTCCCCCCCCCCCCCCGAAGCTATTTAATTGTTAAATCTTCTTTTTATCAAATTTGTTTCTTCTCAAGATTTATTTTTTCTTTCTCTCTCTCTCTCTTTCCTCTCTTACTTTGTACTTAATGTGTAATCGGCATATGCAGTACCAGCACTCAGTTTCTTCTTCATAGTTGCTTGGTAAGAATTAAGAAAGTGTGCCCTGACAAAATGCAATAAACATAAAGTAACATTTCGGTTTATTTTCTTCAAATTAACCAGTCTCAAAACTTTTGGCCCCCAAGAAAATTTGTTTGTCCTCTAAGTTTAACCTCCTAGCCTCCAACAAATTTTTTTAAATAAGAACACTGGCTTTAATGGAGGTTACCTATAATCAGTGCATACTTTACCAGCAATTAAAATTCTTGTTGACGTATATTATGTAGGGATTGTAATTGATTTCTTTCTGCTAACCATTTCCGCTCAATCTATTTTGTAAATCAATGACGAGTGACATGATGTTGGAAAGAAGTGTTTTTATTTGTCATATCAAATTTATTTAATTTTAAGTTCTCACTTAAAAATAGGAAAAATTAAAATAAAATTGTAAAACTTACTGTGCTTATTTTCTGTGATTTGTTCAGATTTGTTAAGTTTTAACGATAAACATGGGCTCCCTACCCCTCTTGACCATGGTGTAAGCAGAGTTTGGCAATTTGGGCTTGATTACTGAGGTTGAACTGCCAATTACTTTTTGTAACTGAGCGGACAGTTTTCAAACTCCAATTTAAGTATAATTCACGCTTATTTTCAAAAATGAAATATTGCTTTTGGTTAATTTGTAGTCATGCGAGTTTATTTGTTCTGGTGACCAAGTCCAATCGACACAGTTTTAATTTATTGTTGACAGTTAAAAAGACTAGAAATTATTTATTTTTTAAAAAAATATTCCTTTGAGCACCTTTGAGCAGATTAAGAATATTCACCTCTTGGTTTGAGCTAACAATCTTTGATCTGTTGAATTAACCTGGTGGTAAAAGGGTTCAACGATATCGCCCTTGGTTTTTGAAAAATAGTTCCAGATGGCACTTTCATAACGGTTTGATAACGTCCCGAATCTCGATTACAAAATGTACCTAATAGGAGAGTCAGCTCGATTACAAAAAGTAATCGGCAGTTCAACCTTGGTAATCGAGTCTCATTTGCTCAACTCTAAATTTAAGTTCTTCCTCTGGATACTAATTACGTTTGATGGAGTCGAGATAGTAAAATGGTATCTTATGGGGGTGAGTCAAAGTGACTAGATTTGCACGTCGCTGTTTCGACTAGTTTCCGCCAAAAGTTGAGCAGTTTTTTCATGAATCAATCAATGCACAAATGATTCTATTGAGTCAAGATGGTGGTTGTTCCAATCAAGTCAACCTGAGTTGCCCGTGTAAGACACCATGTAACTAACTTGACTTGAATGCTCACTTGAATTGATCTTACGTAATTAGCGTTCTGTTCGAAAATGTCCAAGCAGATCACAGGTGCTAATGTCTGGAGGAGGAACAGAGAAGCACAAGTTGTTATTGGGTAGTAAAACTTGGCTGAGATGAGGGTTAAGTGGCGGTAAAGTAGGATATTCTTAAAACCACCTTTGCAGCCTAATTTTAAGGTGCATTGGTTGCTTTTGTGCAGCTGTTTCTGTTAGGCACCATTGCGGTGATAAAAACTAAAAATGTTGTTTAATTCTTGTTTATAATTATTGTTGTATATTATTACGCTTGTTGTATAATATAGTTTTAACTCTTAATAAATAAATAATTATAAACAAACCTGATGTCGTCATTTTTTCCCCAAAATTTAACTCATTCTTTTTCATTTGTCCACTTACTAAATCATTGTGTGCTTCATGAGGTGATAGCATAATGCAGGGCTTTTTGCTGAAACCAAGGAATTTCATGGAAATGAAACTATTGAAACATTTAAAACTACTATTCAAGTAAATAATTTCTCAGTCAAATTTACTGGTTTCTGCATTTGTTATTGGTAAAGACCATTTTGATGATTTATTGAAATTTTATAACTTCTTTTGAGTCAGAAAAAGGCAGAATGATAGGTCGACCCTCAATAAGCAGTAAGTATAGTTTTAATGCTTTTTCAAAATGATGGTCTGTTATCATTAGAATTTGCAGAAATGAATGTCTTTGACTGAAATATTTATTCATTTAGCAGCTTTGAGAGACTTCAATGATGTCTTTTCCATGGACTCTCTAGATGTCAGCAAAAAGTCCTGTTATCATGGAATCACACAAACCCTTGCTTTAACAACAGGGTAAAACCTCCAAACCTTGGTAGGAGGAGTGAATTTATCCTCAAGCTTCTGCGTAAGTACATTTCAAACTTGTGAAAGCTAGTTAACTACAGTACAAGTGAGAAACAATGTCAGCATCCTCATCAGCCTCTGCAACCCAAGCTGTTTGGCCAATTTTTTTAATCGGAACACAGCGGAACACTCCATTTTTTTACCGCAGTTATTCAGCTCAGCTCAAGCGCTCCATCGAAACGGAATGGAACACTCAAACCTCTCCGACTAGTCAATCCACCAATCGAGGGTTACTTGTGTTCCACTGAAATGTTACCTCAATCTCATCCATTCCGCTCAAATCTCCTGTTTTTTGACCTGTTGAGTTGTTTGTGGTACAATTTCCACTTCTTAATAAAATAGAGGCGTCATTTCGAGTCCGGATGGGGGGAGGGCACAAATCCGATGATCTTTTTTTTTGCTCATCAGTATAATTTTAGAGCCGTAGAGCTGGCGACTTGGGAGGGGGCAAACATCTGATGACCTTTTTTTTTTTTTTGCTCGTCATAATGATTCGTTCCCATTATTGAGCCTGACTTGAATTCCTTGGGGGGGGGGGGCAATTGCCCACCCTGCCCCCCCTCAAGTGACGCCCCTGTTAAAAAACCACAAAAAATTACCCAGGTAATAAATGTACTGTGCAGTTCAAAAAGGTAAACAAAAACAGAACGTGAGAATTAGGATAAAGCCTATTTTTTATATGGTAACTTATAATGAGGGTGATATTTTTGTCTGTGAAAGAGTGAAAATGGTTCACCTACATTTTTTTCTTCCTTCAGACAGTAGGTCAACAAAAACCAACTTTTATTTTACTTTTCATTTGTTTCAGCAGGTTTATAACCTTCACCCATACATGTTTCGCGACGCGTTAATTTGAACTTGCCGCCAGCGATGCTAGCGCTGACAGTCTGGAGTCAGCAAAACCAAAAACGATCATCTTTTATTATTGCGTCACAGGAAAAGTTTACGTGAAATCTCGTAAAGAGGGCAGTGTTGCCGCGTTTGTACAAAAATATTTACATGATTGCCAAAAGACTTCAAATAAATCCTTACACTTGACAACCCTGTAAAGAAGTTGTAACGTAAATAAACAATAGTGGGGTCACATCAATAAACCAATAATAAACCCAAAAATCCAAGAACAAATCCAATGTTTATTTTCAATTTCGGCTATTTGTTCCGTAATATTAGTTGTAGTTATTAGTTTTTCGGTTCCTTCTAGCAGTTCTAGCTATCAGTGAGTTATAGAGTCTCTTTAAATATTAAAGTGTGTCAACGTTCCTTTAAATTTTCTGTCATTGGATTATTAATTACTCATATTTTCTAGCATCTTCAAAGTTTGTTGTTCCTTCCCAAAATTTGACTACCTACATCTATTCTCCTATCCTATTACTGTACTATTCGCCAAGTCTTGTTGGGAGTCATTTCAACGCAAAGGTGAGTAATAGTAATCAGTTCGCATATCCTATACTCAGCCTATTTTTAGTACTCACAAGTGTCTCTTGCAGTTTGTAAGCTGTAGGTATTGAGACTTTGTTTTTCAGGGATATGTTTCAGTCATAATTTGGTACCTACATTGTTAACCTGCATTACCTCTTACTTACTTTCTTAGGTTAGTATGTGGAAGACTTCTCTACTTTCTAGTTGCTACTCTAATTTAGGTTATTTTATAGACTACTGCAAGTCCGGGCATACCAACCGGTAGCGAAAATACAGTTGGTGTTTAGGTACATAAATAGACTGAAATAGCCCTTCCGTTGGGTTGTTCTGTTCCTGCGTCCGTCTTTAGATGGGTGGTTGAAAGAAGAGTACTGGCTCTGCTAGAAAAGTTTGGTACGTCATAGCTTGTCCCAGCAAAGATTGCATTTGTCACTGCCATAGAATTAGAAGGGGAACAGAAGCGAAACTCCCATGAGAGACTCCCGTTTTGAAACACGCGTGCTCGTGTTGAGCCATTTGATTCACCATTTGCAATCAAGGGAATGGGGCTCTTGCAAACTTTAGCTACAGAAGATTAAAGAGTTGATTCTTGCATAAAAACCTGTCAAAATGACGATGAGCACACTAAGAAACCACAAAATTCACTATCAGAATCGGGCTCACTGGCAGATAAACACAGGCATCATGGGAGATTCCTATCTAAATTGAGTCTTATCTCTGTGTTTCCGTAGAGAAAGTGACATAATAGACAGAAATCTCCTATGATACCTGCGTCGAGCCGCCATTACCATCTTGTCGTTTTAGCAGCTATGTGAGTTTAATACTGAATTTTAGACTTTTTTACTGTGATTTCTGTGATCTTTGCTGGTCTATACATAAGATTGGACTATTTATTTGCTTATAGCAAAAGTTTGAAAGAGCCCCATTGCTTGAACGAATCACATGTTGGAAAACCACTGTATTAACCAGCCTGTCGACCACGACCCAAATCGGATCGCAGTTTCGCCTTTGTTCCCCTTCTTATTCTATGGCACTGCTATGGCTTTCATAAGGAACTCACCTTCTATCCTCAGATAAGGCGACCTGATTGGTCAGGAGTTGTAAAAAGCTGATGTTTTCATTCTGTGGCGTGCGCAGGATTTTTCTTGGAAGGGGCTCACACTGACAAGCGTTTGACTGAAAATTGTTCCCCCCTTCCCCTCCACCCCAAAAAATCGGAGGTCTGGGGGGCTTTAGCCCCCTTAGCCCCCTCCTCTGTACACCACTGTTTTCATTCAAACTTACATTTGTCACCCCCCTCCCCCCGTCGGTGTCAATGTAATTTCCCCAAAAAAAATTTGCAGAAACGGCAAAAAATCAGTTCTAGAAATAAATTGTAAGTAACACCAAAATCAAAGAAAGTTGAGAAAATAAATTTTTCCTTAGCTAACTCTTACTTCATTTTGAAATGAGACACCATTTCCTTTTTTGCTACCACTAAAAATAAATTGTAGGGAATACCCTACAAACACTTTCTCACATCATTCTTATCTGGGGGAGACCCCCCCCCCAACCCCCCTCTAGAATAATGAGGGAGACCCCCCAGACACCCCCCCCCCCCCCCCCCCCGTTAGGAGACTCCAAGAGGCCCAAATCCCATTTCAAATGCTGAGGGAGACCTCCAGACCCCCTCCCAAATTTTGAGAGGACCCCAAGAGTCCCGAGACCCTCTTTCACAATGCTGGGGAGACCCCCGTTGCATTGTCCCTCCACACTATGAATAGACAAAAAATGAGAAAGGATGATGCAAGTTCTGATGTTGGAAATTTATTAAGCCAATGTTGATTGACTCATCTTAATACGTTTACTTTCCCACGCATCTAGTATTTTTTGGTTTGATGGAACCTTTATTTCCTCTAGAAACGGTCTGAAGGGTTGAATATTGTTGCGATATGCTGATTCATGGAAAATTTTTTAGCACCTTGGGTGGTTGCAAACTTTTTGCTCCGATTTTCATCAAACTTAATAGAGTCCAGCAGTCCTGTCTTTATAGTGGGCTTTCAATCGCTGACTAAGCGCAGGGC
Source organism: Trialeurodes vaporariorum (assembly GCA_011764245.1). Taxonomy (NCBI): domain Eukaryota; kingdom Metazoa; phylum Arthropoda; class Insecta; order Hemiptera; family Aleyrodidae; genus Trialeurodes; species Trialeurodes vaporariorum. Next base: position 78,630,537 of record VMOF01000002.1, read on the forward strand.
TCTCCAAACATTCGTTGTGCTCTTCCGGGACACCGCCAATGTTATTTTAAATAAGTGAACAAACTTACGAGCAGCCCTGTCTTTTTAGTGGGCTTTTAATCGCTGACTAAGCGCAGGGCTCTCCAAACATTCGTTGTGCTCTTCCGGGACACCGCCAATGTTATTTTAAATGGGTAAACAGACTTACGAGCAGTCCTGTCTTTATAGTGGGCCTTTAATCGCTGACTAAGGGCAGGGCTCATAAAACGTCCGTTGTGCTGTTGCGGGGCACCGCCAATGTTATTTTAAATAAGTGAACAAACTTACGAGCAGCCCTGTCTTTTTAGTGGGCTTTTAATCGCTGACAAGGGGCAGGGCTCTCAAAACGTCCGTTGTGCTCTTCCGGGGCACCACCAATGTTATTTTAAATAAGTAAACAGACTTACGAGCAGCCCTGTCTTTTTAGTGGGCTTTTAATCGCTGACAAGGCGCAGGGCTCTCAAAACGTCCGTTGTGCTCTTCCGGGGCACCGCCAATGTTATTTTAAATGGGTAAACAGACTTACGAGCAGTCCTGTCTTTATAGTGGGCTTTTAATCGCTGACTAAGGGCAGGGCTCTCAAAACGTCCGTTGCGCTCTTCCGGGGCACCACCAATGTTATTTTAAATAAGTAAACAGACTTACGAGCAGCCCTGTCTTTTTAGTGGACTTTTCATCGCTGACAAGCCTCAGGGCTCTCAAAACGTCCGATGTGCTCTTCCGGGGCACCGCCAATGTTATTTTAAATAAGTAAACAGACTTACGAGCAGCCCTGTCTCTCATGTGGGTTTTTAATCGCTGACAAGGCCCAGGGCTCTCAAAACGTCCGATGTGCTCTTCCGGGGCATCGCTAATGTTCTTTTTAATAAGTAAACAGACTTACGAGCAGCCCTGTCTTTTTAGTGGGCTTTTAATCGCTGACAAGGCGCAGGGCTCTCAAAACGTCCGTTGTGCTCTTCCGGGGCACCGCCAATGTTATTTTAAATGGGTAAACAGACTTACCAGCAGTCCTGTCTTTATAGTGGGCTTTTAATCGCTGACTAAGGGCAGGGCTCATAAAACGTCCGTTGTGCTGTTGCGGGGCACCGCCAATGTTATTTTAAATAAGTGAACAAACTTACGAGCAGCCCTGTCTTTTTAGTGGGCTTTTAATCGCTGACAAGGGGCAGGGCTCTCAAAACGTCCGTTGTGCTCTTCCGGGGCACCCCCAATGTTATTTTAAATAAGTAAACAGACTTACGAGCAGCCCTGTCTTTATAGTTGGCTTTTAATCGCTGACTAAGGGCAGGGCTCTCAAAACGTCCGTTGTGCTCTTCCGGGGCACCGCCAATGTTATTTTAAATAGGTAAACAGACTTACGAGCAGGTCTGTCTTTTTAGTGGGCTTTTCATCGCTGACAAGCCTCAGGGCTCTCAAAACGTCCGATGTGCTCTTCCGGGGCACCGCCAATGTTATTTTAAATGGGTAAACAGACTTACGAGCAGCCCTGTCTCTCATGTGGGCTTTTAATCGCTGACAAGGCCCAGGGCTCTCAAAACGTCCGATGTGCTCTTCCGGGGCACCCCCAATGTCATTTTAAATGGGTAAACAGACTTACGAGCTGTCCTGTCTCTATAGTGGGCTTTTAATCGCTGACTACGGGGATGGCTCTCAAAACGTCCGTTGTGCTCTTCCGGGGCACCCCCAATGTTATTTTAAATAAGTAAACAGACTTAACGAGCAGCCCTGTCTTTATAGTGGGCCTTTAATCGCTGACAAGGCGCAGGGCTCTCAAAGCGTCCGTTGTGCTCTTCCGGGGCACCCCCAATGTTATTTTAAATAAGTAAACAGACTTACGAGCAGCCCTGTCTTTTTAGTGGGCTTTTAATCGCTGACTAAGGGCAGGGCTCTCAAAACGTCCGTTGTGCTCTTCCGGGGCACCGCCAATGTTATTTCAAATGGGTAAACAGACTTACGAGCAGTCCTGTCTTTTTAGTGGGCTTTTCATAGCTGACAAGCCTCAGGGCTCTCAAAACGTCCGATGTGCTCTTCCGGGGCACCGCCAATGTTATTTTACGAGCAGCCCAGTATTTCTGGTGGACTTTTAATCTCCGACATAGCGAAAGGGTCTCAAAACGTGCGCTATCCTCTTCCGGGGCACTGCTAATAATTTTTGAAATGGGAAAACGGAATTTCAAGCAGTGTGGAGTCATACTTGAATTTTTCCAATGATCATTATTGTGCCGATTATCTTTTATATTTATTGCTTCGTTTCTCAGAATTTTGCTCGTTCTCACCTGTATTACCACTTGAAATATTCCCAATGGTTGTTTATGGTGACAGTGTATGAAAAATATTTGAGTTTACTTCAACAGTAGATTGTGTGAACAACGTTTCATCAAAATTCCTTGAGCTATCATTGATTGACTACAAGTTTTCAAATCAATTGCTCACTTTAATTCTGTTTTTTAGCTGAAGCGCCCTTATTTTGTTTTTTTAAATGGTCTTGAGGGTCGAATATTGTAACTATAAGCAGTTGATGTTTTAGTAGGCTGGCTGCAGATTTTTTTTACTCATTTTCATCAAAATTATTTGAGCCATACTTGAATTATTCCAATTTTACCCATTTTTACCCTTTGATTTACCCATTTACCATTGAATTTACTGGAAACTATATTTTTTCTCAACCAGGCTGCTCTTTTATGCATAAAACACAATGGACCCAGATAAAACGGGGTAATCTAGGTTGAAAGTGTTCCGTTTAGCTTTCAGACTTAGAAAAAGAAAAAAAAAAAATAGAATGATCCAATTGTCGTGTTTGCTGTTTTTGCTTACGTTTTTGAATTGCGCTGTTTATCATTTATTTGTTTGTTGTACAATGTACACCGAAAACACCAAGGAATAATCGAGAATAGCCCGCGCAATTTTTTCAAGTCATTAGGTCAAGGAATTCCAGACATGCGAGCGGAATTGACAGATTTGAGGTAATATTTCAGTGAGCCACAACACAACCAACCGCGATTTGGCGCCGTTGAAATGGTTATTGTGTTGTTCCGCTCCGTTTTGATAAAGCAACGGAACCGCAAAAAAAGTAAAAATAACGGTTTTCGATCGTGTTCCATTGCTTTCTCGTTAAAAATTATAGCCTAATTTCAGGGAAAGTCTTGAAAACGAATGCGTTAGCACAAATCAGACTTCTATCTATCTTTTCCTTCTCATTTCTCTCTCGTTCCCTTTGCCTTTAAGGTTTCTGCCCTCACAGAATCGTCCGGTAATCCTATGCAGACTGTTTCGGTGATGCACAGGAAATTTAAAAGCCAGCACGGCGATTCTGCTCATATGAAAGACACGAAACGAGATAGCGGGAATCGATTAATCTAATTGGTTTAATCGGCATCACATGACCACGTAAATAATATTTGGGGTAGTTTAACCCCTTATGGACCAAGCCCGAGTTAATTCGTTTTTCTCATCTGGTCTATTTCACATTGTTTTAGTCTTCATTCCGGATAAATGCAAATATAGATGAAAACACTATAACAGATAAGATCTCGTTGGGCGCCTTCAATTCGTCGTATAGGCAATTCCAACTCCACCGAGTACGAACAGTTAACTACCTTCCTTCTAGAAACACAGGAGTGGTGTTCTCTTGAACTAACCTGGTCCTTAAAGGGTTAAGTCGTTCGATTTAGACTGAATGATAGCAAGTCTTATTTACATGGTCACGTGATGCCGTTTTCAACTAATGGGAATCATTGGTTCCTGCAGTCTCGTCTCTTGCCGTCCGAGAGCTATACAGGGTGTTGAAAAACTGTTCCCGAATATTTCAGGGGCGGATTTTACAAGTTAAAATAAGACTTTTTTTCCGTATAAACATGGGTCCGAAATTGCAGTCTTTTCGAGTTACAGTGTTGCAAAGTTTCCGAAAAACAAATTGAAAAATTGTCATAACTCCCTCGTGAATTGTTCTTAATGCTCGTAAATAGGTACTCTGGTGTAGTTTTAAGAGCTCTTGCCGATTTCGGCCGTGAAAATGCTGTATGCATAAATTTAAGGGGGGTCATGGGGGTTTTTCTTGATTTTTCTCACTTTTTTTGGCCGAATTATGTGAAAACATGCTTTCGGATTCATTAAATCCAAAAACGATTAGCAATACTCAAAAGTTCGTAAAAAATATGCATTTTTAGTCCTCACAAGTTTTTCCAATTCGTAAACCATTTCCGAGAAAATCGTCCCTGAAGTTGCAGAGGTCGGCCAATAATCGCCTTTTCTTTGATTCTGTCAATTCTTGGCCGACTTCTCCAACTTCAAGGACGATTTTCTCGGAAATGGTTTACGGAATAGAAAAACTTGTGAGGACTAAAAATGCATACTTTTTTACGAACTTTTGAGTAATGCTAATCGTTTTTGGGTTTAATGAATCCGAAAGCATGTTTTCACATAATTCGGCCAAAAAAAGTGAGAAAAATCAAGAAAAACCCCCATGACCCCCCTCAAATTTTTGCATACAGCATTTTCACGGCCAAAATCGGCAAGAACGCCTAAAACTACACCAGAGTACCTATTTACGAGCATTAAGAAAAATTCACGAGGGAGTTATGACAATTTTTCAATTTTTTCGGAAACTTTGCAACATGTAACTCGAAAAGACTGCAATTTCGGACCCATGTTTATAGGAAAGAAAATTCTCATTTTGACCTGTAAAATCCTCCCCTGAAATATTCGGGAACAGTTTTTCAACACCCTGTAGCTATAGAGCGGTATCGGCCTGCGGAATCTGATTGGTCTAGATGCTTTTTTGTTACGTGATGCTAACATCTGATCGGTCAATTTTGAATTGCCCTCTTTTCACTAAAACAGTATTTTCCTGATTAACATTTAGGTATTTCATTTCACTTATTGCCCTCTATTAATATTGGTTCAAGGTCAAGAATAATTACTTAAATTGATATGACTCATTGTAAGTACCTACCGCATGCCTCATGAATACGATCTTCTGTTTCTGCGTATTGTTTGCAAAAGAATGTAATCGCAATTTTATTTAGGACTATTTCTTATCACTTCTTAAAAGCTAGTACTAAACAACTGGTGTTTACTATTTCTGAGAAGGAATTAACAAAATCCCTTATTCCAAAGCCAAGCCGATAAGCCTATTGTTTTAATTGACCATTGTACAGACTAGATGGGTCAATCACCTGAATACGCGCTACCGTGCAAGATCGTGCCTCGCAAGGCAAGTCTCGTTCATTGTAGCACTGATTGTAACATGGGCGCCCGGAGCGGGCGGCAAGAAGGGGCACTCCCCCCCCCCCCGGAATTCAAAAAAGTCAACATTTCACGGTGAAAAATGAAAGGAAAACAGAAAATGAAATGTTAATCAAAGAAGTAATAGATGACAAACTTCATTATTAGTTTATCTTGTCATTTTAACTCATTATTTGCAAGGCGCCGAATAATAAAATTATACATTTTTATTACTATCGTTATTATCTGTTGTCCCTTTATCCATTATATCAAATACGTCAAAAGTATCATTATTATTTGATACACCTATAAGGGGTTAATAATTGTACACTATTTGGATGAAAAAAAGTTTCCCCTTTTTTCCAATGGGGGGGGGGGGCTCCTAGACCTTCCATTGGGGTTTACCTACCCTAACCTAACCTGCCCCCCCCCCCCCTTTGGAAATTTTTCTGCGAGCGCCCATGAATTGTAAGATTCAAGATTCCTACACGTTATAGTTTCAAAATATTTTGAAGTTTACAGGGTGTCTCAGGTTTAACGTCGGAAACTTCTGGAGCCGATTATTTAAGTCAAAATAAGACTATTTTTTTTCCTATAGACATGGGCCTTAAAATGCTTCCCTTTGGAGCTACGAATTTTCAAAGTTTGGAAAAAATTTGGTTTTTTTGAAACTGCGGCTAGGTTTATGCATGAAATGTCGCTAAAATTTGGTGTGAGGCGTATTTTTAGGTGTAAAATTCATTGAAACTCGTGAAATAATTGTTAAATAAGTCCAAGTCTACTTTTCTGACACTCTTGAGCATCTAATGGCAAAAATTTTATGTTGCCGTTGAGAATTTTCCAAACTTTGAAAAATCGTAGCTCCAAAGGGAAGCATTTTAAGGCCCATGTTTATAGAAAAAAATAGTCTTATTTTGACTTGAATAATCTGCTCCAGAAGTTTCCGACGTTAAACCTGAAACACCCTGTATAAATCTTGTAAAGTCTTTTAATCTTCCACAGTTTTACGTAAAGAAAGTAATTTTATTAAAAAAAAAACAAAAAAACAAAAAACCAAAACCAAAAATATTAAGTGGTACTCATATAGGTAGGTGCAAACAGTGGCATAAATCATAAGTCCTATGCGTCGGCAGCGACCGCGACGCGACGATTCGACGCAACTCGCACTACACGTTACCCGAATCCTACTCGATTTGGAGAGAGCAACTCTGTACAAGAGGAGATAGTTTGCGTTGTTACGTGTAATGCGGGTAGCGTCAAATCGCCGAGGCAGGACCAATGCAACTGCTTGTGTGTTTACAGTCGGCGAATCAAATATTGCTGGCCAACATCGCAGAGTTTGGAGTACTGAAATTAGGACGTCTACGTAGTTTAGCGTAAAGAGGCTAAAGTCCATTTTTGGAAAAACTGATCGTGAGTTAGTCTTAAATGTTCTTTACGTTAAATTCCAATATATTTTGAGGATATAGATGCGAAAATTGAAGGAAATGAATGCAGTTAAAGTTATTAAGTTATAGTGGCATGGGCGCACCCAGGGGGGGGGGGGGGGCGAGCCTCCCCCCATAGGAAGAAAAAAAAGGAGGAAAGGAAAGGTAAAAAAAGGAAAGGAAAGGAAAGGAAAAAAGGAGAAAAGGAAAAAATGAGGAAAAGAGAAAGAGAGAAGAGGAAAAGAGGAGGAGAGAAAAAGAAAAGATGGGAAAGGAAATGAGTTCAAAAAAAGTATCAATGTCATGAAACATATTTTTCCTTGGAGGAACACATCTTTTCCGACAGCAATTATTTCCTTAATGGAGCTGTTGCAAACTTTTGCTACAGGCTTATTAATAGTTGATTATGGGGTAATACCCTGTAAAAATAACGATTAGCGCTCTAAAAAATCACGAAATCCACTCCTAAACTCACAAAATGCTTTTAAACGCGAGACCGTAATGGCGGCCGGGGCCGCGGTTTGCATTGGGTTTTCCTATCTTCAATCAACGCCATCTACACGAGGTAGTCTCGCAACACCACACAAGAAGAAGAAGAAGCATACAATTGCCATAAGAAAACCGCGGCCTCGGCCGACATTACGGTCTCGCATTTAAAAGCATTTTGTGAGTTTAGGAGTGGATTTCGTGATTTTTTAGTGCGCTAATCGTTATTTTTACAGGGTATTACCCCATATAATCAACTATTAATAAGCCTGTAGCAAAAGTTTGCAACAGCTCCATTGCTAATTTCGATCGATCTTCTTCTGAAATCTAGATTTCCTGAAGACTCCGTCTTTCTATTATCATGATGAAGATATTTCCGATATTTCCGATGTTTAAGATATTTCAGCATAGTCTCGGAAAAGCTCATTTTTCTCGAGAGTTAATTCAATAAAGTTTCTGAATAGAAGTAGCCTAATTTTGCGTCTATGAAGATCTAAATTTTCAAAACTTTCCGGGGGAGGACCCCCAGACCCTCCCCATATGAAATGACAACTTGCCCCCCCCCCCCCCCCCATACAGAAATCCTGGGTGCGCCCATGCATAGTGGAATTAATAAATGGGCAAGCAATGCAGTTTTAATCGATTCCTGTAAAGTTGTCAAAGTGGACAACAAAAGCCCCTTTAAGACAATCCACTTCGATGTTTTATTTTCATTTAATGAACTGAATTCAGCAATCCCCCCCCCCCCCCCTTTGGATTTGTATGTATAACGAGTTTACTCACATCAATCTTTCTCTCCTTTCAGTCCCTGCCCAGCTTTAAGTGCAACTTTCAAGCTGTCAAAATCTCAGAACAGCTGTTCATCTTGAATCTGTTCCAAGGTCAGAGTAATGGTGATGTTCAGCAAGAACAATGCTTTCATACGATTCGTCCATAAATTGGTGAGTTTAATTTTTATTTACATCAGTCTACTCACTTGTATTAAATGTTACTTTAAAGCTGTTAACTTACTTCTGTTGACTTAGCTTTACCGGTAGATTAGATCTCCTCTCTGACCTTTCTTTCATTTTGAGTTACGTATTAAAACCCATTTGTGTATGGTGTGGTGTGGCCCTAAATCTGCAAATTTTACAAAGGGATTAAAGTTTAAAACCTAGCAAATTTTTCGAGTTAGTTCAGATCTTAGTTGTACTTATTTTTTTTTTTTTTTAGTTTTTTGGACTTCTATTGTCCCTTTAAGAAATAACCAGAGATGCTTCTGAGATTTATTTTCCTTCTTCCGTAATCTGTCCCAGTCCCTCCCGCATTAGTTCGACGCTTGCGTATTTTATTGTTTCAGTGAGATTTTCTAAAAACTAATTTTGATCTGGACAGTTACTGAAGGTTTAATTTGTTGAGCCACGATTAAGAAGTGGAAGTAATATGTCGACCAGTGATGCCACGGTAATTTTTCACCCCCTTTTTTGGCTAAAAACATTTAAACTCTGAAAAAAGGGATCAAACCGTCAATTATATGTTTACACTTCTTGATAATAATATATTCTAACGAAAAACAGCAGTGCTAAGTGGTGTAGTGGGAGGTTCAGGCACATTTTTTCGTGCTCGAATATGGCTTGTTTTGCGATTTCACGAAAAAAACGCTATTCTCCACGATAAACGCTGAAATTCCGACGCAGGCTATGTTTTATGCTTCAAATGTGTAGTAAACTTCTTCTACTTAAAAGAGTACTTCAAATTTGAAGTCAGTGCAAAGCTGTGTTCTGGGTGGGGGGAGTGAGGGGGCTGGTCCTTTGCAGAAACCGCAATGCGTGTGATTTCACGGAAATATTTATTTGTTCTGTAGCTTTCCATACAATACTTCTCGGGAGTGAAGAAAAAGTCCTATCGCCGCAGAACATGGCCGGAGCGAGGATTTTTTTTTTTTTTCCCGGTGGCGGCTGCAGATTTAGTTTTCCGGGGAGGCTTTAGATCTATAGTTTTTTTCTGGGGGGGGGGGGGGGGGGGGGAGGGCTGCAGGCCTTTCTCCCCTCTCACCAGCTCTTTTCCTTTCCTTTCATTCTCCCTTCCCCCTTTTTTTGACTTTTCGAGAGATCCTCTCCCCCCCCCCCCCGGGGGATTTTGGCTGAACCGTAGAATCACCCTCACTTATACTCTGTTCACGATAAGAAGGCGGGTGAGAATTCAGGTAGTAATGCACTATTTAGCAACAGTGCGGCTATGCTGGCTACTCCAACCCTTCGCAGTGGCCGCTGTTCTTCCGACTTCTCTCTTGGCACGGAGGATTTCCAAGAACCGACAGACTCAAAAATTTACACACGTCCAGTAAAAATTGCGAACGGTCGAAAATACGAAAAAACGGACGAAATTTTCGCCCTACAGGGCCAAAACTCGGCAAAAATAGTCGATTTTGCATTTTGATGACTCTCATAAATTCGATATTAGACGAAGTATCCTGAATTTAATTCGAACTGAAAAATTATAAGTGGCGATAGCCACCCCGGTCAAGTTTAAAACCCCAGAAGCAGTTGGCTAGCGGGACCACTTATATTTTTTACGAACATCGCGAAAAAGGCTCTGAGCAGGATTTCTCGCATGTTCGGTTAAATACCGCTTATACCGTCGCTCAAAACCCCATAACCCCCTATATGGCCAGAACGGGCCCAAAAAGATCTATCAGGTGGTATGAATTGATTTTTGATTCATGGTTCAAGCAAAAATAAATCTTTAGAAAACCGTCTTTTTTACGGTTCAATTTTGAATCGACCGCCAAAACCAATTATTCAATAAGTCACTCCACAGAGTAAACGCCTACACAAAACCCTAGATAACCATATATTGATAGATTCAGAATGACTGGGAGATGATACTTCCGAAGAGTTTAACTTATTTCATTCACTTGTAAGGAAATAAACTCGAAAATAAGCATGGGCCAATCAGACCACCCTTCAGTGTTGCCACAGACCGAAACCTGAAACAAGTCCACACCATCACCGCTTGACACCAGGGACAAATCAAATCACAATAATCACATAACAGTAACACTGCATAACATCAACAACGGCTAAGTATCTTTATTCTGACATTTGACCCACGGTTTTCGTTCGAGTTTTAACAATTAATGACTGTCAAACGGGCCAAAGTAACTTAAATGGCTAAAACACTAATAGCGATTTATTCGCAGTATCAATAACCATCCTGTTTATCAACGGATGTGACTGAAAATTTGTGTCCGAGGGTTTTCGCGGTTGAGAATACCGAATCTGAGGTCCGTTTTTACCCATTTTTAAATCCAAGATGGCGGCCAAATAGCGATTTATTGGCAGTCTCAATAACCGTCCTGTTTATCAACGGAATTAAATGAAATTTTGAGTTCGGGGGTTTTCGCGGTCGAGAAAACCGAATCTGAGGTCCGTTTTACCTAATTATCAAATCCAAGATGGCGGCCAAATAGCGACCAACGGCAGTCTTAATAACCATCCTGTTTATCAACGGATTTGACTGAAATTTTGGGTCCGGGGGTTTTCGCGGTCGAGAAAACCGAATCTGAGGTCCGTTTTAAACCATTTTCAAATCCAAGATGGCGGCCAAATAGCGATTTATTGGCAATCTCAAAAACCATCCTATTTATCAACGGATTTGACTGAAATTTTGGTCCCGGGGGTTTTCGCGGTCAAAAAAACCGAATCTGAGGTCCGTTTTACCTATTATCAAATCCAAGATGGCGGCCAAATAGCAATTTATTGGCAATCTCAATAAGCATCCTGTTTATCAACGGATTTGACTGAAATTTTGGGTCCGGGGATTTTCGCGGTCGAGAAAACCGAATCTGAGAGCTGTTTTAACTCATTTTCAAATCCAAGATGGCGGCAGAATAGTGATTTATTGGCAGTTTCGATAACCATCCTGTTTATCAACGGATTTGTCTGAAATTTTGGGTCCAGGGGTTTTCGCGGTCGAGAAAACCGAATCTGAGGTCCGTTTTACCTAATTATCAAATCCAAGATGGCGGCCAAATAGCAATTTATTGGCAATCTCAATAAGCATCCTGTTTATCAACGGATTTGACTGAAATTTTGGGTCCGGGGATTTTCGCGGTCGAGAAAACCGAATCTGAGAGCAGTTTTAACTCATTTTCAAATCCAAGATGGCGGCAGAATAGTGATTTATTGGCAGTCTCAATAACCATCCTGTTTATCAACGGATTTAAGTGAAAATTAGTTTCCAGGGGTTTTCGCGGTCGAGAAAACCGAATCTGAGGTCCAATTTTAATAATTTTCAAATCCAACATGGCGGCCAAATAGCGATCATCGACAGTCCCAAACTGTGGCCGTTAGAGGTCCCATAGGATCTATTAATCAACTTGGGTGGATCTGTAATTGTTTTAGTAAGTACCAAAAAGCTATAGCTACCGCCTCAAACCGCAGTGCAATCCAGCGATTCTACTTCGAGATATCGATTTTTCAAAGGCGCGCGGTCTTGCCAGATCGAAAGTGAATAAGCACTGGTTTCACTGAAATCCGCTAATGTCGACTTCTATGGACTTAGCATGCGCCATGAGAAGTTGGATATGATTTTTTTTATTTTGATGAAGGTCTTCAAGTGGCCTGAGGAGTCTCGGACCGAAAAGGTCCATCCCAGGGGGGCCTTGGCCCCAAATCGGGGGGCATCGATGCCAAGTTGCACGCGCCGCCTCTAACTCTGTCGTTGCTCAAAGAATGCCATGAAAAAAAAAAAAACAAAACAAAACAAAACCTTTGACTACAAAATCAGCTTGATATGTCACAAAAAAATCCAAAACCCTCTGGGTTTAAAAAAAAAAAAGCCGGTCTAGTTTAAAAGAACTTTTTCTTAGGGATTGATACAAAAAAAAAAAAAAAACTAAAAAACAAAAATCTGCTCCTAAATCTGATTAAAAAAAAAAAAAAAAAAAAAAAAAAAAAATGCTAATGATATATGCTGCGATCAAGTCTCAGGTTCTGTTTCATCTTTCTTCAATATTTCTTGTGACCACAGGTGTCATTTTGGGCTTTACATTGCGTTTTACCGTCCAAACATTGAAGATCGGTCGTGTGTGTGTGTGGGGGGGAGGGGGTCTGCCAATATTAATCGCTGAAATACGTTTGATATCCGATGCGATCAGGTCCCAAGTGCACTCTCTTCCTACCACTTTAATCTAAGGTGCCCTTTAATAATGGGGGGAAAAAAACTTGAGCCGGCAATTTTTTTGCTTCCTTCGTCTATCCCGTTTCAATTTCACATCGTATCGTCGACCCGTGATTCATTAAATGAAAAGGTGGACAAAGATTTTACCAGTCTACTCAACAATTTGTAATAACTGTAACATATTATGGCTTTAAAGAAAACGAGTGGAAGATGGCCTACCTACACGAAACCGTTGATGAACAGAGGATATGCTATCCCCAGTATAATGGTCCATACTGGTCCACAACCAATTCTCCATGTAGTATGGATGTATGGCTATATCGGAGTGACGCTTACTGGAGTATTGGTTATGAACCATTTAAACATCACGGTTATGACTCAAATGGTACAATGAATATCCTTGAGTACCATAAATTCTTGTAATAAACTTAATTAAGAGCACCTTGAACCAAAATAGGCAAAAATGAACATTTTGATACCCTAAATGGTCCTACTTCTCTCGTGAACAGAAAAATGTTATATGGTCAACGATCATACTTAGCATTCACTTGAATCCACTTTTACTTAATTAATTAATTTGCATCGGGAAAACGCAGTTTAACATTCCTCCGTAGATCAGCGCTGGTATCAGCAAAGAAATAGGAGCAAAAAAATTGCCGGCTCAAGTTTTTTTTCCCCCATTATTAAAGGGCACCTTAGATTAAAGTGGTAGGAAGAGAGTGCACTTGGGACTTGATCGCATCGGATATCAAACGTATTTCAGCGATTAATATTGGCAGACCCCCTCCCCCCCCACACACACACACGACCGATCTTCAATGTTTGGACGGTAAAACGCAATGTAAAGCCCAAAATGACACCTGTGGTCACAAGAAATATTGAAGAAAGATGAAACAGAACCTGAGACTTGATCGCAGCATATATCATTAGCATTTTTTTTTTTTTTTTTTTTTTTTTTTTAATCAGATTTAGGAGCAGATTTTTGTTTTTTAGTTTTTTTTTTTTTTTTGTATCAATCCCTAAGAAAAAGTTCTTTTAAACTAGACCGGCTTTTTTTTTTTTAAACCCAGAGGGTTTTGGATTTTTTTGTGATACGAATTTTTGAGAGTCATCAATACTCAAAATCGACTATTTTTGCCGAGTTCAAGCCCTTTGGGCCGAAAATTTCGTCCGTTTTTTCGCATTATTGACCGTTCGCAATTTTTACTAGACGTGTGTAAATTTTTGAGTCTGTCGGTTCTTGGAAATCCTCCGAGCCAAGAGAGAGTTCGGGAGAACAACGGCCACTGCAAAGGGTTGGAGTAGAGTCCCTATATACTATGAGAGTTGCGACAAGACTCTCAAAATGAAGAAGAAGAAGCGGATCAATGGAGCTCCTAAGAGGCAAATTGCAAATGGCGGATGACCATTTGCCTCTGCGCTGTTGCCACTATATCGCTATCTCTTATAGGTTAGATTCAGATTCTCGACAATAACGGCCGTTATTGAAAGAGATAATGTTCTCCAGAATAAAATTCAAGCAGAGGAAAAATTCACAAAAATTACCGCGGTCACTGTTACTTCAAATGTGTTATGAAAGCGAGTTTGCGAATAGTAAACAAACCCTCCGCCATTTGCATTTTGCCTCTTTGAGCTTTCTTGACAGCCTAAATCTGAGAGCCAATCAGAAATGGATTCAGCAATGGCGCAACTCTCATAGTATATAGGGACTCTAGGTTGGAGTATCCAGCATAGCCGCACTGTTGCTAAATAGTGCATTACTACCTGAATTCTCACCCGCCTTTTTATCGTGAATAGAGTATAAAACAGGAGTGTAGCGTGCACTTTGGCAACGTCGCAGATCGTCTATTTAAACCCATGAAAAAGATCGAACTATTGGGTGTTCGGTGAACACCCTCGCATTCGACTTTTTACATGGGTTTAAATGGATACAGTACAACGTTGCCAAATTGCACGCTACGCCACTGGTATAAAAGTGCAGGTATGAGGAAAATAAAAAGTGAGACGAGCCATTTGGGTACAAGTGTATTTATAGTCCTCGGATCGGCTCTCATGGGTATCGAAAGAACTTGCTGTACAATACACTGGTGCAATGGGCATGCCGCGCCGCACAGTGTGGACATACGTGTATTTTAGCTATTCAAAATGAAGATCGAAAAAATCCACTGTGCGCTTGCTTTTCGACTTCAAAGATGTCTAGATAAGACATATCTAACGTTTGTTTTGATTAAAACCGGACGATAAGGGCACCAGCCGAGTTCGAAGTTCAATTAACACAGGTAAGTATCTCTATTTTCACCCGTGACACTTGTTTTGATAGAATAGGCCTAATGTAAACAAAGCACATGTTAAATGAGTCATAGATTTTTTTTTGTGTTCTTCAGAGTAAGTAGAAGGAGGAAAACCCATGGAAGGTAAGTTTTTTAATCTTAGGATAATTTACATTCTATAATTAATTTAAATTTTAGTATATTTTTGACATATGACAAGTTTCAGCAGAGTTTTTTTCTGTTGTACCATTTTGTACCATCGACCGTTTTTGCTCTAAAAGAAAGGTAATTTCATCTACTTTTCAGCTATTTTTGTCTCCCACTGCGCAAATGTGCGCAAATGAAATAAACTTAGTTTTTCTCCCTGTTTTCAGAGAGAAATTGCACCGTGAAAATGGACCAAACAGCGAAAATTCATCAAGCGAGGAGGACAGAAGCCTTGTTGATGCCACCAATACCTCTGAACAGTGGCGGACGCGGGGATTAAAGGGGGCTATAGCCCCCCAGACCTCCGATTTTTAGGGGTGGAGGGGAAGAGGGGAACAATTTTCAGTCAAACGCTCATCAGTGCAAGCCCGTGCCAAAAAGAATCCTGCGTCCGCCACTGCCTCTGAATGTACTGACTCATCAGGCTCAGAAATTGACTAATTTTTTTCATAGTTCTTATAACTGAATGAAATATTTTGCATTAATACCGATATATCTGATATTGTATTTGGTCAAATGTCCCGCTCAACCTGTGATGACGCAAATTATAGGAACAATTTGCTTGATTACGGATTAAATTATTGTAACTTTCTCTATTTTAGCGACTCTGATTTTGATAAATGTAATTTGATGAAAGAGAGGGACAGTCACTGGTAAAATATAATAAAAAAATAAAAAAATTAACAAAATTTGACTAAATAATTTTTCCGTAAAACCCTATTGATGACTTTGCATTTTCAAGAATTATTCTTGAATTTATTTTCCAGCACCCCTCTCCCCACAATTTGACTCAAGTTATACTTAACATCAAAGAGAAATAGTATAATATAATATACTCATATTATACTAATTTACGTTCCGTCATAAACCCTCTTATGAGCTTTATAATTTTATTCCCTATAAGTTCCCGATTAAATATATTTGTGGGGGGGGGGCGTCGAAGGCCCGAGCCCCCCTTGGATAGTTTCCCTCCGAAAAAACTCTTTTAAAGATAGACTACCATGTTATAGTAACAAATCTTCAAAGTTTTATTCTCCTATCTGTAATTTTTCCAAAATTATAGAATTTTGAATTTCTAAATGGGAAATTTTTATTCAAAATGAAACTTTAATCGACAATAACTTTGGAACAAAAAGAGATAGCGACCTCCGGTTTAAACGAAAATGCACTACTTTTTACACAGTTTCGATTGATGTGTCACAATATAGGGGTTACCGATGATAATTTTTAAGGGGGGAATTGGGGGGCCCCATTGCCCCCCTTCGAGGGGTCCGCAAAAATATAAAAAATTACCTAAATATAAGCTACCCTAATGGTGATAAATCCCCAAAGTTTCGTTTCCTCAGCTGCATTTTTTCAAAAGTTATATAATTTTGAATAGCTAGATCGACAAATGTCCACACTGTGCGCCGCGCCGCCTCGGCGGCGGCGCAGCTCTCGATCTCGCCTATACAAAGTGCATCAGGAAATTTTCCTCGGTGATGCGTGTCGGTCAATATTAATTTCATGAAATTACGACTGCGTCCTCGGAACAGTCCATTCAACAAAATGACGTCGCGTCCCACCTTAAGTACTTATACGTACAACGTCAAACGTCACGGGAGCCACTGCATGCCTCCTACTATCGTTGACTTTCAATATCACGAGTGGGTTTGGTTGCTTGCACAAACGACACAAACGTGGTGCAATGCAACTGCGCCTCGTTGCACTCATCATTCCCATAAAACTGTCATAACTCATTCATAGTTTCCCTTCCTTCATTCCCCTTACTATCGCTCACTAATCGGCACAGTTTTTGTTTTTTGTTTTTTTGTTTTTTTTTGTCACTGCAAAACTTGAGTTACAATCGGTGTCGTATTGTGTTTCTCGTATCGTCAAGTGTAGGTACCTATATTTGTTCAGTTAATTCGTTTTTTTTTTTTTTTTTTTTTTTTTTTTTTTTTTTTTATCGTCCGCGCTTTATTTACCCATTTGCTCATTCTGCTCTCGTCTTCTTTAGTATTTGCCGTTCGAGTTTTGACGAAAGTTGACGCAGTGGATTTTGCGAACGGAAACTTATTAATCGTGGTATAAAAGTTGAGCGTGGTTTTTCCGGAATCATCTATAGTAGTGTGGTGATAAGAGCAAGGATTTAAGGAAAGAGTGCGGATTTTACCTGGTCGCTCTCTACGCGCCTCCTGCATCTGCGGAGTAATATTATGTAAGTGTTGGTTGAAAGCAACCTGTTTAGTACCACCGCAAACCAAGGTCCATGTAGACAGGTCTGCAGTCCGATAGCGCTGTAATCTTTCACTTCGTTCAGCTACAGCAGCACTGAGATCTGGCCAAATCTGTAAATCAACCCCTATGTTCAGGGGCGTGCCGTGGGGGGGGGGGGTACCTTTGCCAGGGCGGCAAAATCAGGATGAACAAAACAAAACAAAAAGTGGTCAAATCTCAAAGTGTATCACAGAGTGCGGCAAAATCAGTGTGTAACAAGAAAAAAAAAAGTGGTCAAATTTTAAAGTGTATCTCACTGAGTGCGGCAAAATCAGTGTGTGACAAGAAAAAAAAGAAAGAGAGAGAGAAAAAAAAAATCAAATTTATTATTTTGTTCGCAGAGGGCGGCAAGATTGCATTCTTGCCCCCCCCCCTTTCTGGAAACCACGGCACGCCTCGATAACACGGTTGCTCGATTCGGTCCCGGGTTGTAAGATTTTGTCGCGTAGTAGAGGTAGTTTCAGAAGTGTAGGCGGACCTAGACCGATAATCTTTGGAATTTGTCAACATTATTTCTGATGTCACTCGATGAAAATGAATGAAAATGAAATTGAGTGTTCACTTTTCATCGAGGAACACTTTAAACGCAAAAGAATAAAGTCAGAGGCAAGTTCGGTTTTATTTTAAAGGAATTAAATTTGAAAATGTGCCAAAGATTATGGTTTCGGTCCGCCTACGCTTCTGAAACGAGCTCTAAATTTCCATTTCAAAAAGACAGTTTGTCGGTTTCCGACTTTGTTTCCGGTAGGTACCCTAATTTATCGCGAAATCAGCCCCCTTCTGTAAAACACGGTTTCCCGATTTTGTTTTCGGTTTTTAAATTTTTCGTATGGAATCAACAGCAACATTTGAATAACACGGTTTTTCGATTTTGGTGCTGGGGTCACAATTTTTTGACGTGAAATCAATCCACAGTACCTATGAATACGGTTTCCCGATTTGTTTCCGGTTTCCAAATTTTGTATGGTGGAATCAACCGCCATTTGAATCACACGGTTTTCCAATTTGGTTTCATAAATACTGTAAAGCCATAGCATGCTGACCTGTCTACACAGATCTTCACTGCAATCAATGTGCCAAGTTTTGATTTTTGAGTGTGCAGCATAAACTTAAGCTGCTCTGTGTTTTTATCAGTGGCGGCTCTTGATAGTCGTAATCAATTTACTATCGATTTCCTCCTATTTGCAACAATGCGAAAGTATCTATTGTGGAAAGGGGGGGGGGGTTAAAATTGATCCTCCTCATTGGCGTGTTGGAAAATTTGGGGCCCCACCACGAACACTCATCAGTCGGGGGCCCCCTATATTTTTACATAATGATTTGGAGGGGGGGTCTATTAGATCTATCAGAGGAACGGAACGGCCCTCCAGCTAGAGTAGGCTCACTTCTGAAATTTTTTGAAAATTAAGTGCTATCTAGACATTTTTTTCTCGATGATTGAAAATTCCGTTTCTTTCCCCGAAAGGTTTGAGCCGAATTTCTTTTCCTGACCGCTTTCTAAGTAACATATTAAAATACCACGGAAAATGTACGGCCACTTTACCATATCTAACAGAGCAATAAACCTACTCTTTTTACTTTACGATTTCACAAACTTTTTCTCTTCTCTGTATCTTTATTCTTTATTCTTCCAAATTTTACCTACGTTTTGCCGAATATACAGATCAGATGTTAACAGAAGGAGTCCGCCACTGAGCCTTCTGAGGATCGAGTCTTTCCTATAGGTTTATATGGAGGATGACGAGGATGCAATCGATATATTGCATTTTCCGAGCTAGCACTGGTTTTGATACCGCACCCTTTCCCCTCATCATTGTGAAAACTTTCTTTTCCGAAGGTCAGCTCGTGTAACTTTAAGCTATTTTTTGCACGATGTTCGCGAGTGGAGCTTTCGTCGAAGATCACCGCTAGGGTGTCCTTCATTTACAAAACTTAAAACATTTTCGGTGACTGCTTACGTCCAAGCGGCAAAGGGTGGCATTCTGCTAGCCAATAAACCCTGTTTAACTGGTTTTCCGTAAAATGATGTTAAATGATTCCGGAATGTCATTGACTCTCGCTTGACAACGACGCTGTTGGCTGCATTGCTGTGCCACTGCGTTCTTGGTAACTGTAATGTCTGTACCAGGGGCGTACGGCTCGTGCAATGGGTCTGTTGCATACTTTTGCTACAACAATATAGAACCTTGATTCTTATGTAAAATTCGGCGAAAATAACGATGCGCACATTAAAAACGTTCAAAATCCACTCATTAACTCAGGAAATCACTTCAATTTCAAACAGCCCGCGCTACAATAAACACTATTTGCACCGGCATACTACTACATAGACGGAACCACCGTGCATAAGTAAACAACATCGTAACTACAAAATGATGGAATTTCTTTTTTAATGCGTGAAATATAAGCTGCATTTGCTGTCTGGTCTTTTCGGTTTATCAAAGGTTACAAAATAATATAAGAAATGTACGAATCTAAACGAAACATTCCAATGTTCGTAAGTTCTGTCCATGTTTACATAAACGAGATGGTTCCATCTATGTAGTTATAAGTCGGTGATATAGTGTCTAGTGTAGCGCGGGTTGTTTGAAATGGAAGGTATCTTCTGAGTTAATGAGTGGATTTTGAAAGTTTTTAATATGCACATCGTTATTTTCGCCGAATTTTACGTTAGAAACAATGAGTTATATTGATGTAGCAAAAATACGCAACAGACCCATTTTGGCAACAATGTTATCCCTCCATTTGATTGTATGTAAAACAATCGATTCGAAAGTGAAGCAGCGCTTCACCAACAATCGATTGTTTAACATACATTCAAATGGAGCGAAGACATTGTTGCCAAATAGCACGAGCCGCCAGTGGTCTGTAGTGCAATCATACAAATCGGTCCAAAATCTTGTCAAGGGAATACGATTCAAAACAGCAATTTCTAACGGAAGCTACGTAGCTCTGTATAATTATTACTGCTATTCTGTGGCAAGACACTTTTTTTTTTTTTTTTTTTTTTTTTTTTTTTTTTTTTTTTTTTTTTTTTTTTTTTTTTTAGAAGTAAGTATAGTTACTGCAGCGTAAGAAACAAATAAGTAATGTGAATAGGAAGAATGAGAACTCTTGAGAAAACGAAACGGTCGGAAACACACTTTCGAAGTTTGAGTACGGCCGTTCTTGAGGAGAGAACGCCCGACTTGACAGCAGTGGCAGCTTGGTGCTCAGTGGAAATGTCCTATTTTAAATGTCCAACAAGAAATGCTCATTGAAACAATGTCCTCTTTAAAATATCCAATGCACAATTGGTCCATGGTAAATAAATGTACATAAAGAAGAATGTCCAATGGTAGATTTTGTCCTCGCATCTAGAGTCCCTATATGTAGAGAGTTAAGACAAGAGAAATCATGGGCGCCGCCATTGGATGCGATTTTGCACATTTGTTTACATTCTGAGGGCCGTTGTTGTGTTTTGGTCCACAGCAAATATTACAGTTCCGCTAAGTTTGAAACGATGTAATCTTTCCCTGCTTTTGTTGATCGACATGTATTAACGCTTTTTAATGATTCTTTTGAGATTTATGGACATTCTTGTGGTGCATTATGATTAAAATTAACAGATTCGTCGCAAATTAACTCTTTTATCTGTAAAAGACCGTTGGTAAACAAAACAAAAGTGCAAAATCGCATCCAATGGCGGCGTCCGTAGAGCCTAAAATCCATCGACCAATCAGAAGTTGACTACCCTCTTGTCTTAACTCTCTACATATAGGGACTCTACTCGAATCTAAAGATCTCAGGGTGTTTAATTTTCTAAAATTAGAAATGACGAAAAAGTTCAAAAGCAGGAATGAACATAGGTTTTCACAAAGCTGCACGAAACTGCCCTGTACATCTGACAAACTTATTACAAACCATACGTTGCTATCATATTCAAAACAGCTGAGAACGTAATGACTTTGTATTTCATGCTTTATTTATAACTTGAGGTAAAATTTATAACTTGTGGACTTTTTTTTGCGTACTTATATTTATTGTTAGTCTACGATTGGGCATTACTCTAAGAGGCATTTATGTATGATGGACAGATCCGACATTGGACATTTATTTACAAAGGACAAATTGTGAATTGGACATTTTATAATGGACATTGTTGCACAGGACATTTCTTATTGAACTTGTACATTGAACATTTCCACCTGTCACCGGAAGCTCGTATTTTTTGGCATCAACGGATTCTCTCCATTTAAACCTATGTAAAATAATCGATTCTTTGATAAGGCATCATGCCTAGTTTAGAATCGATCATTTTGCAATGGTTGAAATGGCAAAAGAACATGGTTGCAATATTGCAAGAGCCGCTACCATGGGCGGCGCGTGGGGTCAAAAAGTGGGGGGGCTAAAAATCAACGGTTTTTTTTTTGTTTTTGTTTTTTTTTCTTCACCTTTTTCACAATAACGTTTGACGCAGGCGGGGGGGATAAATAACCTTTTTTCTTCTTTTTCTCTTTTTCTTTCTCTTTCCTTTTCCCCCTTTTTCCTTTTTTTCTCGTTCAAAAATTTTTTTAGCCCCTCGTTCCCAAAAAAGTGGGGGGGGGGGCTATAGCCCCAATAGCCCCTTATACGCGCCGCCTATGGCCGCTACTGCTTGACATCCGAGAAAAAGAGGAAAAACATATCTACGTACCAGTAGCGGCTCGTGCACTTTGGCAACAATGTTTTCCCTCCATTAGAATCTATGTTAAATAATCGATTGCAGGTGAAGCGCTGCTTCACTATCGAATCGATTGTTTTACATTGAATCAAATGAAAGGGAAACATTGTTGCCAAATTCCACGAGCCGCCGCGCCGCTGCTACGTACCCATCGATGGGACTATGCGCTCATATTACACTTTCACAACGTTTTACGTGGGAATCGTTCATCAAAAGTTGAACCTGTAGATGGTGTAAAGTGACCTTTGCGTATCTTGGATATTTGAACTTTTTTTTTTTTTACTGACGACTGAATAAGTGAATATCATCAAAGCTTGGGTAAAAACCAACAAGGAAATAACAGCTTTTAAACTCGCCACCTTGATGACGAAGGAAGATACTGCCGTGCACCTACCAATGGAGTTTCCCATCTATTAATAGGTAAACACTCGGTTTCAGGACATTTCGTCAACGACTTTTTGTCCGCGCGCATGTTTCGTCCAACTGTTTACGTCACTGCTTGTTTTCGGCAGCAACTTGTTGGTCCACTTAGTAAATACTGTCCAAAGTTTGTTGGTCCAAATAAAAACTCCAACTCCACACAGGAAATACTTATTGTAAACATTGCAATATCATAATTATTTTGGTATAATTTTTGATGAAGCTCACATGATCATTCGTTGAGCCTCATGAGTGGCATGCGGGTAAGCTAGGGTCAAATTTTGGCAACAGAAAGTTTGGGAAAAATAAAGAAAAAAATAGAATGACATCGGTAAGGTTAAGAAGTACACCGCACGAAAGTGAAGTTACTTTAGCCGCACCTTCATCTACCTTCCATTTTCTTATTTTCAATGTTGCCATAACTTCTTTTCCTTGCAGTATAATTATTTTTCATACATGTTCTTAACTGTTGTCAAAAATTTAAAACGTTCAACAAAATCAAACATACGGACCAAAATTAAACGCATGGACTTACCGTTTCATGCCTTTCATACATGCGTGGACGTAAAACGCCTAGACGAATTATTATCCGGACAAAAAGTCGTTGACGGAATGTCCTATAACCAAAACTCCATGTCGCAGCGGCTTTTTTTTTTCTTAGTTTCGACTAATTTAGATGAAGCAACAAGATTACTATGCAACAGTCGTTGCCTCTGTAACTTTTTGAGCCTTCAACAATTGAAATCAGTTTCAATCAGTCAGAGAATTAAATTCGCATTCCATCGAGATAGTTTCAGCTGTATGTTCAAAGAGTAGTGGATGCGTAAAATAGCTGAGTACATGTAACTATTTACAATTAAAGACCCAAAATATAATTAGTAATAATGTTTCGTCTTCAATTCATCGTAACCCTATCTACATTGAAGCAACTTTTTTCTTTTTTGATTGAATAAATGAAGAAGTTCTCTAGACAGTTTTTTGTTTTGAAAAAAAAAGCGCTTTTTTGCTTTCATGTCATTACTTGCAAATATTAGGTGTCATTTAATCGCTTACGTAAAGGATAAAAAACTCGAATAGTGATTACCGGTGGATAATTTCGTCAGTTTTCGTATGCAACGTTTACTCTTCTCTGTTGAATCACAGGTCGTAATTACTCAATTAGTCGTCAATTATCGACAACAAGCACCGGCATGGAACCTCACCTCATGCCTACGCCCTACAGTTTTTTTTTTTTTTTCTTTCTTTCTTAAAGAAACATTTGACGTAACAACATTAACCTTCTCCTCCTAATACACAACATTTCGTAATTACCCGTTTTTACAATAGAGAATTGTCAACGTTTACGTTGTACACTTGTACAGGTGTGGAGCCAATATCAGGTATAGATCATATCGGAGCCTGGACGATTTTGAAGTTTGGTCATAATCTCATAATGGTCGAACATGTCAGGATTTTACTGTGAAGGTTTAAGGGGCATTTTCTCTATTTGCGTGCGTGTGTGTTGGAAACACCGATTACTCAATTATTATCCTCATTAATGAGCTAGAAACGGCAAACTTTTTCGGAAATTAAGGGTCCCCCCTTCCCCCCTGGAATTTAATTTTGAGGTTTTATATCCCCGGTTAGAAAATTTGCTGTGGGCGCTCTTAGAAGGATTTATTGTTTTCTCAGTTTTTACCCTTTTACCCAGCGAAAAATCAATTTTTTCATTGAGCGAAGGACAGAATGCATAATGAAATGCTCATCAAGATGAAAGAATTTCCCAAAAAAAAAAAAAAATTAGCTTTTATTAAAATTGTTAAGCTTAACGAGAGAAACAAGATAAAAAAAAAACAAAAATGGTTTCCCGTCAGGAAAAGGGACAAAATCTCAAAAAACCAGCCATCTCTAGCGCGCCCTTGTAAAATCCCGACAACTATGACTTAACCTCATAATCGGCTGGACTCCGTTATGCATGAGATTGGTAGAGCTCCTCGTTTCAGAAATGAGACGGAACCGATCGGCGATAATTGACAAATTTATTCAGTTTTTCACTTCTTCAATACGCAATGAAACGCTCGATAAACTTTAAATTATGGTTTCAAAGTACACCGAAATTTGGAACGGAAACTTTCCAACTACTCTCGTTTAATTTCACAGCGTCCGAAGGGATTGTAAGTTTGGAAAAGCTCTAGAGATTGGCTACATAGTCTCCGCCTGTCTTCGCCTCCTTCACTCTCTGTTCGAGCAACTTATCGTACTTGTTGGTGTACGTGTAGTTGCTGTAAACTTTTTGAAGGCGCTTTGAAGAAAGTTTTCGTTTTAACTCGGAAGGTAGAGACCACGAAGTATGTGGCTTGGAGTGTATACAAGATTTATATCCTTCTGTCCAGGACTTCAACGTTCTTATTCTCCCTTTCATAGCGTTTTATTGTCACTACTATTGTTACTATATACTCAAAACAACAAGATATATTTATTATTAGTTCAATGCACAGCTAATTGGTTCAAGAAAAACATAGTCCAAGAAAATCAATGAATTCCAATTGTGGAATTCTTCATAAAAATAAATGTTAAAAAAAAAAGAAAGAATAAAACCCATTGTTAATATTAACAGCCGTTATCATTTATATTTCTTTAAACACATAATTATTTAGTTTTCAAGTGATGGTTAAAAAGTTGTGCTTTTTTTTACCGTAAGAGAAGGACAGTATTAAATATTTGAAATGCTCCATCTCCTTCTCCGTTTGACTAAATTTGAACTAAACCCGTGAAAAACGGTGGAGGGGGGGGATCTTAACGAAACGAACCAATCCTGAAACTAAAAACATGTACTTCTTACTTTCATGAACACTTCGAAAAAAATAGTATTTTATCATGAATTTTAAGTGTATAGAACCATACTTTTCTATCTAGAGAAGCGCTCTTAAAAAAAAAAAAAAAAAAAAAAAAAAAATGTATCCCCGTTTCTGTCAAGCAGTAACGTAGCCAGTAATTTTTAGAGGAGGCCGGTCGAATGTCTGATAGTAGTCAAGAGGGGGGGGGGGCTGTACAAAGTTCAGAATTTGTCAAAATTCCCAGAAAACTAAACAAAGTTCCTTTTTTTCTCTCTTTTTTTCGGAAAATTGCTATGTCAATGGGCTGGTTTCCTGAATCTCTTCCTTGGAGACGCCTCTGCTTTCAGTAAAAGCGTAAACAAGAGTCGCAATTGGATGGACAGCCTGCATAGTGCATGGTTAAATTTGATACGAGCGGAAATGAAAAACGACCTCTGATTGGCTGATGAGTCGGTGTGCTTTCCCTGGTAAAAATGGTCCATGCCGGTCCATGCAAAAATGCATGGACATCCATGCAGGTCCATGCAAAAATGCATGGACATCGATGCATGTCCATGGACACCTCCATGGACCAGCAGAGATGTCCATGTACCTTCACGAATGTCCATGGACACCTTCATATGGACATCCATGTCGGTCCATGGACATGCTTACCGGTCCATGGACACCTCCATGGACCAGCAGGGGTGTCCGTGTACCTTCACGAATGTCCATGGACTTGAACCTTATGGAAATTTTATAACATGGGATTTTGGTTCCGGGCCGTTTTTATCGAAACCAAAGCAAACTTTTACTGTCCATAGTTTTGTGAATCGATTTTGCAGACTTTTCTCATTACGATTCGATTTGTTGCAAGCGGCACTTTTGTTCAAAATTTATACGTAATTGCAAAGTGAAGAGTGCTATTTTTAATGAAACTGAACACAAGAGACGGCATCTCTAGTCTAGAAGACTTTGTCCAGATTAATTCCGACCATTATGGAAACTGACGCGTAGTAAATTTTTCGGGTTATTTCTCTCCAAATTGGTACAAAATTTAAGTGTCCAAAATTCATTAACTTTATTGTGTAGATGTTCTTAAACAGATTGATGTACCACTAATAGTATGTATTCAGTTTTAAAATTGATATACTTATTGTTATGGTTGAAAATGGCAGTCTCTGAAATTCTGAAGTTGTCACGCATGTCGAATATTATATTGCGAGTTGCAATTAGCGACGCTTGTTTACTCTTTGCTTTCAAGTCAGCTTTGTCCTGCGTAGAATGCGTTTTCTGTTTTTGCGAGTCTCGCGACCCGTCCCGTCCAGTCCGCGTCCAGCGTAGTGACCAGAGGCTACGACAGCGCCGCCGCCTTCTTGCGTATACTCAATTGCATTCTGCAATACATCGGTGATTCAACCGGTTGAAGCAAAGATCACTGATTTGATTTCAAAATGAACTACGTTCATGCTTCTCATCTGACGAATGTAATCTTTGCTTCGACCGGTAGAATCACCGATGGATCGTAGAATGCCACTGAGTGTCCTCAAAGTGGCAGCAGTGGGATAGGGACCAGCAGGGGGTCGAGTATTGAGTACTCGGTACTGTTATGTACTCTATTCGCGAATCGCGGTACTATGTATTCCCCCCTCCTTCTGATGTATCCTCCCGATGACCCGAGGAAGGCTCCGAGCCGCTACGTACGTTGTAGCTTTGCGGAGACCGGACCGCGGTGGACCCGGATGCAAGAACTTGCAGCAGAAAAGCTCAGCTCTCTGCGGCAAAGCTATTCAGCCTCTTCGCCTAAGCCGTGTCGCCAAATCAGGAAGGAAAATAATGGGTCTGTTGCAAACTTTTGCTAGAACGATTAAGAATGTTACATCTGATGTAAAATCGCGTGCAAAGTCTATTGATGGCATCAGAAAGTCATAAAATTCAATAATAAACTCACAAGAGGCGTTTAATGAAATCCAAGATGGCGGAGAAATATTGAGCAATTTGTATGCATGCACCACAAACATCCAAGGATAGCCAACCTCACAATTACGACCACAACCAATCGCAACGTAAACAAACACATCACCTCTACCTCTAGTGAGGTTGTCAAAGTTGGCCATCCTTGGATGTTCACGGTGCATGCATAAAGATTGCTCAATATTTATCCGCCATCTTGGATCTCAATAAACGTTTCTTGTGAGTTTATTATTGCATTTCATGAATTTCTGATGCCACCAATGGACTTTTCAGGCGATTTTACAGTAGAGTATTCACTCCTAATCATTGTAGCAAAAGTTTGCAACAGACCCATTTGGAATTAGAGTCCCTTTATATTACGAGAGTTGCGCTTTGTTGGAATTCATTTCTGATTTTGGCTCTATCACGGAAGCCCTAAAAGATGGAAAATTCATTTGGCGGAAAAGTTCTGTTTGCTTTTCTCACTCACTCATTTGACATATATTATGAAGTATCTTTCCCGCGGTAGTTATTTTATTGGACTTTCTTCCGCTTGAATGTTATTGCAGAGTATTTTATTTCTTAAAATAACGGCCGGCATTGTTTTAAAGTGGAACCTAACCTCCGCCGTTTCTTTTTGAAGAAGAAGAACATGGCGTGGTTGAGCAACTGGGCAACTCCCTCAGTAAACAGGCCGCAGGGATTCTTTATGAAACCGTGCTTTTTTGTGATTTTTTTTTTTTCACGCGTCATTTGTGGATGTAGCGTGCAAACTGGCAACATTGCGCTTGTTCCAAACCCATGATAAAATATGGAATGGGTCTGTTTCGTACTTTTGCTACATCAAATATGACACATTGTTTCTAACGTAAAATTCGGCGAAAATAACTATGCGAACATTAAAAACTTTCAAAATCCACTCATTAACTCAGAAAATACCTTCCATTTCAAACGCAACCCGCGCTACACTCGACACTATATCACCGACTTATAACTACATAGATGGAACCATCTCGTTTATGTAAACATCAACAGAACTTACAAACATTGGAATGTTTCGTTTAGATTCGTACATTTCGTATACTATTTTGTAATCTTTGATAAACCGAAAAGAC
Source organism: Trialeurodes vaporariorum (assembly GCA_011764245.1). Taxonomy (NCBI): domain Eukaryota; kingdom Metazoa; phylum Arthropoda; class Insecta; order Hemiptera; family Aleyrodidae; genus Trialeurodes; species Trialeurodes vaporariorum. The sequence continues at coordinate 78,658,575 of VMOF01000002.1, forward strand.
CAGGCAGCAGATGCAGCCAATATTTCATGTATTTAGAACGGAATTCCATCATTTTGTAGTTACGATGTTGTTTACTTATGCACGGTGGTTCCGTCTATGTAGAAGTATACCGGTGCAAATAGTGTCTAGTTTAGCGCGGGCTGTTTGAAATTGAAGGTATTTTCTGAGTTAATGAGTGGATTTTGAACGTTTTTAATGTGCGCATCGTTATTTTCGCCGAATTGTACATAAGAATCAAGGCTCTATATTGTTGTAGCAAAAGTATGCAACAGACCCATTGGATCTGTGATGAACGTCACCAACTTTGACCTTCTGCCTGGATTTAAATGGATGCTCACTTCGCCGCTGCCCGTCATGCTTATTCAGTGGCAGTATGTGTGCGATCTGACAACATTGCACTTTGTTCGCATTTAAACCCATAAAAAATATCGAACTGTTGGGTGTGCTGTGAACGCTTCTTGCGTGGGTTTAAATCGTCTAAATTAAACATTGCCGGGTAGTATGCTATGCTACGCCCACCGGTTGCTCGAATTCATTTACCGTTACTGTAAAGTGTATAAATCGGAACTCGGAAGCATATCAGCTTCAGAAATCAAACTTTGCAAAGTTAAAAAGGGTAAACAGCAAAGCTGGCAAACAGAAAATGGCGATAGTGTAGGGGCGATTATATTGGTTGATCAGATGACAGCTACGCACCTGTTCCCTTCGAATTATGTTTGCTCGACTGGCATGGGATCACCGCACTATGGTCTGGGAACCCAAATTTGTGGCCTTAAATCAGGGAATGACCAGATCTTCTTGAAACTTGGGGTACTTATGTTTTTTGGGTCGCTGAACACGAATTTGAAAGAATTTTTTGCAATAATTTCAAATCCAAGATGGCGGCAGCCAGAGGTGGCTCGTGAAATCTGTTAACTATGTTTTTTGCCATTTATTTTATTCACAATTCGATTCTTGGTGAAGCAACAGAGGATTTCTTCACCATAAATCGATTATTTTACATTGGTTTGGATGGAAAAATGCGTTGTTGCCAAATTTCACGAGATGTGACTCTCTGAAGTCATACTAATCGGCGGCCATCTTTGATTTCGGAATTTTGAAAAACTAATATAAAAAATGAATCCAGCGACCCAAAAAACCCCCATCCGCCGAGTTTCAATGAATTTCATCAATTATTGGCGGAGCAACAAAATTTTTTGTCGAATCGAAAGTCGGAAAAACCCTATTTTTGGCCTAGATTTGAAACTTTGTGCGGTCACAACTCTTGAACGAAACGTTTCTCGGCATCGCGGTTTGCGCCATCTGAAAGCTTATAAAATCAGCTTTTTTCACAATAGTTATTTTTTCAGATTCCTTCATTGCACATATTTTTCAAACTCAAAAAACAAATTTCGAAAACTTCAAAAATCAAAAAAATGGTAAAATAAGACTCAAATATTTTTTAAACTAAACATTATAGCACATCAATCGAAAGATCTTTAAAATACGCATCTTTTGGCGCAAAGTTCACGTCAATAATCTCTCATTTTTAATTTGCCTCATTCTCTATATACTATCACTTCGGCGCTACATTTGAACTGATTTATCAAAAAAAAAAATCGATTTACTGATATTAAAGTGAAAATATCTTAAAAGTCTGCACCAGTCTGCAGCAGGTATTTAATGATCTGAATAGAGGAGAGTATGAGGAACATTTTGAGACTATACAGAGCTCTTCATGTATCTTCAATTTTTTTAAAACGTTACTTAAAGTTTTAGTCAAGGGTTTTTTTTCCCCCCTCAGAGGTAGCACATTTGAAGCTCAAAACCAAGGGTAAGAAATAATAATAGGTTAATGACGCTAAAATAAGTGAAAAGAACTTCCTTTTGGCTTCCAGATCCATGCTTGTTTGTTATTATTGTGTTATCCATGCCGCCACAGTAACACTTTAAACGTAAATGACACATCATCCAAGTTCACGGTTTGTTTACTCACCTTCGAGGTGCGTATATGTTTGCGATGAGATAGCTGACTGGTAGAGCAATCAGATAAGATGATACTAGCTGTTCTAAGTACCTCAGATAGTGTAGATTACAATAACATTCACAGTGAAGATGTTTTCAGAAATTCATTTTTTCGATTTTATGCCAAAAATACGGGTTTTCAAACCATAGTGCACCGTATACTTACCTTATCTTACCTACTGCTAAGACGGAGCGCCTTCATTTCGAGACGACGCAATTTGATGTCGGGCACGTACGAAGAGTTATCGGAAATCTACGATTTTTCAACATCTAATCGTGCACGCGCCAATTCGATCCTTGGTAGAGTCCACTGAAAGTTCTATATGGGGAGCATTGCCATCTGCGCCTCAAGTTCCGATTGAATTAGAATTTCATCACGGAGTAACATGGATTACTAAAATTGGCCAGAATTGTTATGATTATAAATGTTGGCAATTTTCAGCAGTATTTCGGCCAGGTAAAGTAGAATTTAGGGGGATTTTACTTACTTAGTATTTTGTCTTCGTGGTGGAAGTGAGAAAAAAAAAGATGCGAACAGATTGAAGAGTCATCAAAAGAGGCGATTAAGGGAAGGAGGAGTCAGGGAATTATTTTGGAATGGGCCGGACCGGAATGCCGGTAAAGCCACCGCGCCGGTTAGCCGTCGAACTTACCTTTCGAAATCGTATGTGTGGTATCCTTTTCTCAATGACCTTTCCATCGAGGGACTCTAACCCTTATCTGTTCGGATCAAACTTCGAGATAGATCAAAGATGACGAATGACAATATATAAGGTCGATGTCCGCAGTTTCGAGTTTCTAGCGCAATAATTACTGCCGCTGCGGTTTTACGTTTGCACAAGCGTTGTATAGTGTATACTGCCACTCTAAGTTTCAAAGCTTTTAGTTCAAAAAAGTCGCTGAAAAGAGCGCCCGCTTCACCCTGAAATGAAATAGTCGGAACCAGCTAAACGGACTTCACCTGTCCCAATGTTTGTATGTAATTCAACACAGCGTACGAAAGAATGTTATACCCAGCGCAGCGTTTTTTGGTCAAATGTGACGTGCTAAATACGACCTAACTTCGGCATAGATATAGATATTTGCATAAATTGCGCTTTCCCCCACCCCGCTACCGTGCCAGTCTCGTAGCTTTCAATTTGGCAGCGTTTCATTTCTTCTATTTATATACCCGCGAACAATATCGAACTACATGGTCTTTCCGTGAACATTCTCGAATATTTTTCGTATAGGTTTAAGTAGATTAAAATGAAACGTTGCCAGATTATACATACGCCACTGATAACGCTGTCTAGTACTGTCCAGTAGTCGAGTTAGGTTCTATCTGCTGAATTTTTACACCTATAGCTTTTTATTTTTAATCAGTTATCTATTGATTTATCGACGCGGTTTTAGCATCAAGGGATCAAGTAGCCCTTTGATTTTACAGGATGAGATTATATTATAACTGCATTATTGTTTTCTTTATTTGTGCCTATAGACGGTTTTAGTGCGAAGTCAACGGTTAGCCGCAACAACCACAACAATGCACTCATCGGTCGAAATCGGTTGTGATAAAACTCGCGGAGCGTTCCAAACTATCTCACTCACTCTCCCGTGACCCCCATGTATATCCATCTCTTTCTAGTATCAAAATTCATATACCGGGCCTTGTGTTACGACAAATTATTATCAAAATCGCATTCAAATGCCTCGAGAAATTCATTTCTGCCATAAAATTTCACCAAATAAGTCTCTATGTACGATTTTTGAAATTAGAGTGAGATGGCAGCACATAGGGGTCACGTGAGAGCGAGAGGGACAAACTGGCTTTGTTTGGAACGCTCATCACCGGCAGTCGCCATTACTAAAACCCTCTATTGCTATTTCCTCAAAACATTTTGGAAATCAGTGTAGATATCGTGTATAGAGTAATTCAAAAAGTAAATTTAAGGCCTCCTTGCTTCCGCACTCGCCTTAACAGTTTGATCAAACAGGTATAGGTAAGTCAACATGACACCTTTAGAATTCAAAAAACAAACACAGCGATAGTGCTTTTTGTCGAACTGGGAATGACGAAACTGACGTTCGATGAAGTTATTTGAAGGATTCATTAGAAACGCCGTCAAAAACAGCTGTTGTTTGACTAAATACCACTGCATTGGTTGTAGCAAAGAGTAAACAAGAGTCACAATTTAATGTAAGGCCTGCGTGGTCAACGTAGATAAGGGATCGGAACGCGGGCTGGCCTCTGATTGGCTGCAACGCGTGGAGAAAAAATGACTCGGGGTATAGGGAAAATAACACGATATTTTCGTTCCGGGGTGTTTACCTCGAAACCTAAGCAAAATCGTATGTAAACAATTTATACGAGTAGATTTAGCAGATTTTTCCGAACAATTTGATAGGTCATAAGTGCCACTTTATTGCAAAATCGAAAAGACTGTTTCAGTTTAAAAGTACTCACAATAGTGAGTTACTCAAACACTGCTCAAACACACGCCAAGCATGTAATCACAATGTAATCACACTATTGTGAGTACTTTTAAACTGAAACAGTCTTTTCGAATTTGCAATAAAGTGGCACTTATGACCTATCAAATTGTTCGGAAAAATCTGCTGAATCGACTCGTATAAATTGCTTGGATGCAATTTTGCTTAGGTTTCGAGATAAACGCCCCGGAACGAAAATCCCGTGTTATTTTCCCTATACCCCGAGTCATTTTTGCTCCACGCTTTGCAGCCAATCAGAGGCCAGCCCGTGTTCCGATCCCTTATCTACGTTGACCACGCAGGCCTTACATTCAATTGCGACTCTTGTTTACTCTTTGGGTTGTAGCTTCTACGTGCAACATTTGGTCATCTGTTGTTGGATATGAATTTCGGCTCATTGATTGGTCTATTTGATCGAACTATTAGAGCGTGTACGGAGTGCCTAGAGGTTGAAGTGCTAGTTGAATGAAACTACGTTGATATGAGTTGATTGCATGGGCGTCCGCAGCGGGGGGCAAGAGGGGGCACTTGCCCCCCCCCCCCTCTGGAATTCAAAAAAGTCAAAATTTCACGGTAAAAAATGAAGGGAAAAAAGAAAATGCAATGTTAATCGAAGGAGTATTAGTTAACAAACTTCATTATTTGTTGATTTTGTAATTTTAACTCATTTTGTGCAAGGAATAGTAGAATCGAACATTTTCCTTTTTATCATTTTCGTCTGCTGTCCCTTTATTCATCATATCAAACACGCCAAAATTATTACTTTTATTTGATAGACCTACCGTGGCTTAATAATTATACACCATTTGGATGGAATTCCCCCCCTTTTCCTCCCGGGGGGGCTCCTAGACCTTCCTTTGAGGTTCAACAATTTTGCCCCCCCTTAGAATTTTTTCGGCGGGCATTTGACGGGCTCTTTTCTCGTAGTTTCGAATGTGGGTTTAAAGGGAAGCTAAGTAGAACCAAAGTTAGGCCTTTCCTGGGTCCAAGGCTGAAAACTGAACCGCAGTTTGGCAACCAAGGGCTCCTTTTTGCCAACCATGTCGTTGTAATATGGAATGGGGCCGGGGCCCGTATCCCCGCACCCATCCGCGGTGATCGTTGTATATCACTCCTCGGCCTCCTTGCTCTCTTTGCAGCTATCCTCTGTTCTGTAACATGATGGTGGATGCGTCCGTGTCAAATTGGAATAAGTTTTGTTTGGTTGGATCCTCGATACTTATACAGCATGTAGCATAAGTCCTTACCACAGGCCCGAGTCGAGAAAAAAGTATGGAGCAGCTCTGGAACGGCTAGTATGGTTATAAAACTAGAATTTCTCAAAATGTTTAAGATTTATGGTACAAACTTTAGAATTCTGGTAATTGGACATTCTTTACATAGGTTCACATATCGGTGTGCTTCTGGTACTCTTTTTTCTCAGTGTAGAGGATACCTACGCTTTTCCATTGTGACAATTGCTGCGCTGCAGTCATACGTTCTTGGTGGTCCTCGATTTCGGAACTCACAACTCGCAACATTATCGATTTCCGGTTCCCCCGCTTATTTTATTCATCTAGGCACACCTTCGAAAAGAAACTTTGCCGAAAAATCGAGCCAAGAGAATTTTCAGACTGCCGTGTTTATATCTCAGATTTTGTCAAAGAGTAAATCTGCTTTTTTGTACCTCGAAACCCTCAAGCCCGATTGGCGATTATCTCAATTCAAAAGTCTGCCTTTGACGCTTTTTATCCTCAAATTAGCATGTTAGTCCTTAACCCTTTACGGACCAGGTTAAATCAAGAGAACACCACTCCTCCGTTTCTTCAGGGAAGGTAGTTAACTGTTCGTACTCGAAGGAGTTGGAATTGCCTATACGACAAATCAAAGGCGCTCGACGAGACCTTAACGATTGCAGTGTTTTCATCTATATTTGCGTTTATCCGGAATGAAGACTGAATCAATGTGAAACAGACCAGAGGAAAAAAACGAGTATACTCGGGCTTGGCCCTTAAGGGGTTAAGCTTTTGCAGTGGCGGCTCGTGCAATTTGGCAACTATGCTCTTTTGCCATTTAAACCTATGCAAAAGTATCGATAACTTGGGGGTGCATTGCACCTCCTGAAGATCGATTGTTTAACATAGGTTTAAATGGAGGGATTACGTTGTTGCCATATTGCACGAGCCGCCACTGAGCTTTTGATATTTTCTTCCAAAAATTTTCAAAAGAAAACCAAGCCACCAAGATTGTGATGATGATCGGTGCTTTTTTGGGAACCCGTCATGTCTTAGATATGCTTATTCGTTTCATTTCATGTATTTAGGAATATCAACGGTTTACAACACATCTTTAAAAGAAAAAAAATCACAGATAAACTGGTCATAAAGCTCCTTTTCCCATGGGATTTTAAGATGTGTGCGAGGTCTTCCACTTTACTCTAAGGAGACATACCAAGTTTAAAGGGTCCTCCCCCCTCCCCTTCCCCCCTGGTCGAGATGATCGCATCCATCTTTTCCTGCCTCCAATCTTTAGTCACCCTCAAGTAGGAGTACCTCTAAGAATCATGAATGAAAACCGCTTCTTCGTGAGAATCGGGTCTTCCCTTCTTAAATTTCATTGTTGCCAAGATTAACTTATTCTGACACGAACTCAAAAAATCTAAGAAACAACCCTCCGGTTAGATAAATAAACTAAAGGCAGCCTAAGAAGATAGAAGATTTGGTCCCTCAATTTTCTTGCGTAAATCCATTAGATCCTGTTACAATTTTGTTTGTTTGTTTTGTTCTGTTTTTTTTTTTTTTTTAATTGAGCTATAGACAAAAAAAAACTTAAATATCAAAAGCCCCTTACAAGCTTAAATATCGTATCTAAATTGTCTCTTTGAGAGTCAAAATATTCATATTTGCAGCAAAACAAATGTGAAACATACTTGTGGGAATGTTTTGGATTTGTTTTTGTTTTTGTTTTTTTTTTTTTGTTTTTTTTTTTTGTTTTTTTTTTTTGTTTTTTTTTTTTTTTTTTTAGGGGGTTTCGTCGACTTTCAGAAATCCGGGGTATGTGTTAAATCTGCAGAAAAGTCAGCACTTTTTAATCCAGATTATATTATTTAGGTTTTACTTATATTTCGGTTGTAGCTCAATTTTATCTTTAAAAAAAAGAAAGGGGAAAAAAATGTATTTAACCATAAGCCAAATTATCAGGTTGCGATGTTACATTAGTATTCTACACGTAGTCTGATATACTTATCGCTATATGTTCCTTGGAAATTCACAAAAAAAAAAAATCGAAAAATGAGAGGATCTTCCTTTAGATTTTGAGTTTTGCCGCATAGGATCAAATGGAAGAAGATCGATCTTGTATTGAACTGCTCGAACCTTCGATGTCTTTTCCGTATCCCCTTGTTGAGTATTTAGGTCAAAAAATGAGGATGTCTTTAATTTCGATTTTTGATCATGGATTTAAATGGGGGGGGGGGGGTTATAGTATCGAACTGTATGTGTCACATATTACTTATTATCATAATTTATCTGCACAGTTTATTGGTTAGATTTCTTCGGAATTTTTTTTTTTTTTTTTTTTTTTTTTTTTTTTTTTTTTTTTTTTTGGAGGGTTTCGTCGACTTTCAGAAATCCCGATTACTTTTCCCTAGGCGAAGCGGCAACAGCGCAGTGCCCTCGTTGAGAAACCCACGGTTTTCGTTCCTCAACTATTCACCCCTCTTTAAATTACGACAATCTTTCGCACGCTCCCTCGCTCCCCTCTCTCTCATTTTTATGGGGTTGTGTGACTTTGTGCGTTCCGTTCCTGTCAGCGTGTAGTTTTGTTTTAATCATTCACACTCCGCATGATATAGATCAGCAGATCATAGAACCATATACCTCATTTCTATCTGATGAAATACTCTTTTTGTTTTCCTTAGTCTCTCCCTCTTTTGAGCGAATTAGAGAAAGTGTACCCTCAAAACGTCATGAATCGGCTGATTTTGAAGTCGGGCATATAGTTGAATCTGAACCATTTAAAAGATTCATTTGGTCGACAAATTCGGACTGAGGCGTTCGCCGAAAGAAGATCCCTTGAAACATGAAGTGTGCTCTTCCGAAGAAATTAGCCTTGCTTTCACTTTGTGATTTCTTAGAACGAGCACATCTGATGGTTTATGAGCAGCTTTTTCTGAGCACGCCTCAATCACCATTGTCAGGGCAAAAGTAGTTTTTTCTGGACCAATTAGCGAGCCAGTCAAAAGTCACGAGCACGGCTGCATTCTGGTCGAAGTTATTGCTGTTAATTTTGTAGTTTTCAAGCCGCAGTAGACCTGAAGCCAACTAATCCTGTGCATGGCTGGACGCTGGACCATCAGGGCTGAAAGTAAATCGCCAGTAGATGGTTTTAGTGTATGACGTCATAAAAGCCAACGCAACGGTTAGCATGTTTAGCCAATATAACAACGCACACAAAACATCGATTGATTGCAATACAATATGCAATTAGGTGTGTGAGCGTTCCGAATTAACTCTCTCCCTCTCACGCAATCAATGTGTTGTGACTTCTCTCTCTCTCTCTCTCTCTCTCTCTCCCTCTCTCTCCCTCCCTCTCTCTCTCCCTCTCTCTCTCCCTCTCTCTCCCTCCCTCTCTCTCTCTCTCTTTCTCTCTCTCTCTCTCTCTCTCTCTCTCTCTCTCTCTCTCTCTCTCTCGCGACCGAAATTATACTCAGATATTCTTTAGTGTCTTTTTCATGTGACTCTATTAATAAAACTTCGTAACATTAAGTTCTGTCAAAAACATTTTCCAAAAAAAAAAAATAATAAAAAAAAAAAATAATAATCTGCATGTTCACAATTTTAGCGACGAGATTGAGATAGCTATGTACACGGTGTTCAATGAAAATGAGAAAGACAATTTTGAACGCTTATTTAGTAACGAACTCCTCCCAATACCTAACCTTTCTCTGTCACATCTAAAACCGTCCATAGAGATCAGAGATGTGAGGAGAACCAATCAAGTATACGGATTTTCAGATGCCTGCCCTCTCAGCATGTGCATAGCTTTACTGGTACAACTCTTCATTACTGGTGCAAAAGCGTAACCAGGAATCTACGTTTCTCTCTCTGACCATTTAAAAAAATGATGTGCATTCTATAGTAATGGATGATGGTAGGACTTAGCGCGTTACTTAAGCTTTTAAAAAGGCATTAACGACTTTATGGGTGGATTTTGAAGATTCTTATTGTTTTCATCGTATTTCTTCGGGGGTGAAAACCCGCGACGGTTCATAATCCATTTTGCTGTGGCAAAATTTTGCAAGCCCCCACTGGTGCAATTAAGGCCATTTCTGGAAAAAAGGGCCAATAAAACAAATGCAGGTGTGCTCTTTCTGAGAAATCGGCATTGTGATTGAATAGACACCTTGTTTAAAAAGCGTAAATTTTGTTTCATGAACCTTTTTTCCGTAAATATGGTCTCAATTACTCTACATTTCTATTTCCATTTATTGATTTATGTTGGACGCGTATACTGAACTTTATGGACATACTATGCCTGCGAACACGCGCCTGTGATTGCGATACTCATTGTTGGTTACCCCTTTCATCGACGGAATAAATTATCCAAGTTTAGGAACGAAAAGCATAGCATAAGACGAGCTATACATATAGCAACAAAGGGTGCATGCTAATTTGCAGTTTTTTGACGGCTGAAAAATTTCTAACAGGCAACATTGCAACTGCTTTTAATGTTGAGGTTTTAGTGGGACAGTAGCGCACCGAGAGTTTCTTCATCTCTCTCTTTTCTCCATTAAGAAACGTGTGTTAGACAAGGATGGACAAGGGGATAAAACCCCCTCCTTCTATCCTTTTCCTACTCATACATTCAAATGGGAAATGAGAGAGATGGAAGATATCCTGGTTGCGCCAGTGTAGTGGGACATAAAAACGATGCTCCATTTCTCACATTCGTGGCCCCTTTTCCTCGTCCTCGGCTCGGCTAATTCGAAAGAAATTTTTAGGGATGGTCATATTATGTATGTTTTAGGTTCAAGTTTCAATAGGTCTGAATGCTTCCGGAATGCGTTTACAATGTACACTGCATTATTCATTATTGTCAGTTTTGGTTCCTCAAATCATCCCTCCGTTCGCCTCCCATTATTGCCCCGTTTTTTTTTTTCTTTTTTCAAAAGATCTCGAAGAAATCACTATCTTCTACCGCGATACACCCTTCGGTAAACTATAACCAGCACTCGCTCCCTTTAATCCCTTTCATCGACATTCTTCGGCGTTTTTACTTTGCATGGGATAAAGGTCAATCTATTTTGCTGTATGAGGATCCTTATTCGGTCCCATCATTTCAACCATAATTTTCGTTACTTTGTATACTTATCTTTCCTTCTTCTTCTTCTTCCTCATTTTTTCCTCTCTTAGATGAGAATGCTTTATTTTCACGTTCTTTCAAGCCGACCCCCCCTCCCCTCATTTCATTTACTATACTTCATTCAGAAATATATCTTCCCTCATCTTGCAACGTCTTCTTGAATTTTGTTAAACCACTCCAAGCGGAAATTTTTTCCGTTAAAAAATGAAGGGAAAAAAATTAGATCATCAGAAGTTTTTTTTCTTTTTTCTTTTTTTAATGATTTATAACTAGCTAGGGCTCTCGTAGGCCGTACTACCGCTTGCTATCGATAGTATCAATAGTTCTGATAGTGTGAGAATCATCATCGATACCATCGATACAGTCGCGGCTCGTAAAATGCAATTTATCGATGTCATACTTCCATTTAAAATTATGGAAAGGAGTTGATTTTTAGGGAGCTCAATGGAACTCTCAACAAATCGATACCTTTGCATAGGTTCAATTGCAGTAGAAAAGCGATAATCAATCGTTTACGACCCGCCTCTGCCTCGATGACATAATCGAATATCGATATCGTTTCCGTTTCGCATGAACTCAAATGAGTGAGAGTTCCAAATTATGTAAGATAATATGGTCTATGCAGAGGGTTGCCACTAATAGTCATTCTGAACTGAAAATCGCAAGGTACAACTGTTTAAAGACCAAAATCATGTCCGTTTTGCTCCAAATATAACTAATTGGTCTGCGATTTTTTAAGGCAATGCAGGAGCGAAGCGTGAAATTTGACAACCTTTCAATTGGGCCATTGAAGCCCATGCGAAAGGTCGAATTCAAGGGTGTTCATTTAACGAGTTCGATCTGTTGCATAGATTTAAGTCGACGAAATGCAACGTTTCTAGATTGCACGCCATCACCAGTATCGTGTTTGTATCAAAACGCAAAAAAAAAAATAAAAAAAAAAAAAAAAAATAACGAGCACCGACCCAGAATGTACTCGGAAATTGCTGTCGCAAATGTTTACTACAGCGTTTTTGAGGGTTGATTTTGTTGTAAAATCGCGTGAAAATCTCATTGGAAGCATAGGAAAGTCCCAAAATCTACTTATATAAACCCTCTAAAAGCGTTTTAAGAGAAAACCAAGCTGGCGGTCAAATGATTGGGTCACTATGGAGGAAGCCTCATCTATAATAATTGCAGCCTTCTCGGTGATTGAATCATTTTTCCCAGCATGTAGAAAGTTGCGATTAAACGGGATTCCCTCTCCGTGACACGCGCATTTGACCGCCATCTTTGAATTTTGTTTAAACGCTTTTATTCATTTTATGAGTCAATATTGCAACTTTCTAATTTCCTACGTTATTTTCAAGTAAGTTTTACACTAGAATAGATCCTCTCTAATCTCTACATAGATACCTGCAGCAAAGTGTGCAACGGACCCGTTGCATTGCACCGAAAAAAAAAAAAAAAAAAAAAACACTGAAAAAACACAGAAAAACACTGGGGTAGCAATGACAAAACCTTTGGTAGAAAAATGACCCAGCTAAAAACTTTAGTTTACTAAACCAAATCTTTAGTTTGCCCAGCAAAATGCTTATAGCTAGGCGTACAAAACCTTTGGCTCGCTCTATACTAAAGTTTTTTTCCGAGCCATTTTTCTACACAAGGTTTGGTTAGCGCAACCAAAGAAGTTTTTTCTTGCCGGAACGCCATTAGCTATTTTTATCAGTCGTTCTAATGAAATGGTCGCTAGCAGTGGCGCACCGAAGGGGGGGGGGTATTAGGGTTAACCCCCCCCCCCCCCCCCAAACCTTAAAAAAAGGGAGAGAGGAGAGAGAGAGAGAGAGAGAGAGAGAGAGAGAGAGAGAGAGAGAGAGAGAGAGAGAGAGAGAGAGAGATGAGAGAGAGAGAGAGAGAGAGAGAGAGAGAGAGAGAGAGAGAGAGAGAGAGAAGAGAGAGAGAGAAGAGAGAGGAGAGAGAGAGAGAGAGAGAGAGAGAGAGAGAGAGAGAGAGAGAGAGAGAAAGAGAAAGAGAAAGAAAGAAATAGAGGAAGAAAGAAAGAAAGATAGAAAGAAAGAAAGAAAGAGAGAGAGAGAGGATGTGGTTCCTACAAATAGAAGAAAGCGAAAGAAAAACATCGTGATCAGCTAGGAAGGGGGTTCACGGTGAACCAATTCCATATTATCCGCATTTGCTTAAGAGTTATTCACTATGGCGGGGGGGGGATAAAATCTAACCCCTCGGTGAACCCCCTCCGTGAATATTCCATGGCTCCTTCAACCACATTCCACTTGACTCTTCTCCCTCCGCAATTATGAGTCGAGAGCAAAGATTTCATGCAGGCAAAATCGAAAATATATTCGAGCATTTCAATTTACTGTACATGAAAGTACCGTAAAATTCAATTTGAAGGTAAGGAAAATTGAAATTTTTTTCCGGGGGAGGGCGCTCGGACCCCCCGCTTATCCTGAGGGGTTATCCTGAGGGGGGTTCCATACCCCCAGACCCCCCGGAGTTTGAGTCGTACCAATCCCCCCCCCCCCTCCCCAAGGCAAATTTCTCGGTGCGCCACTGGTCGCTAGTCGAAAGGCTAGTTGCAACATGTACGTTTGTCGTCTTTACTCAGTACTCTATATTCCGAAATAGGACAGTCCATCAACACCACCACCACTACCACCATCACCATCATCATCATCGGGAAGTATCTCGACAAGTTGTTCTCTCTGACCGTAAGAGATGCTTGTGTTTGTATCATATCATATCATATCATATCATATCATATCATATCATATCATATCGTATCATATCATATCGAAAAAGCGTTGAAGCCCCACTATTCCACAGATGGCTGACACGTGAGATCGACTAATAGGCTCTCACGCGGTGCGGCGGCGGCGCCCGGGTGCCTCTCCTCCCCCCCCCCCCCCCCACCAATCAACCGACCGTTATTCATTCATCGCCACTTGGAATTTTTCACGCCTTGACGATGCATGTGATGCCGTGAGAAATCTTTATGACCCATGTTATCAATATTAATAATACACGCACGAATATTTCACTCAAGGTATAGATGGAGAACAGGCAGGTGTCTGAAGAACACTATCCACGCGCTGAGGCTCATGGGTGAAAAGCCTTCGCCGTGACGTCATGCGAAGCCAATTAAAAGCAATTATGTTCTAGTATTGACGTCAGGAAGGTTCCTTTACCTCGAATCAGTATGACGTCATAACATCCAAATACGCCATCATAATAAAATTAAGGCATTCTAGATTTTGATTTCTAGAACCTTCATTTGCGGGCTTTTCTGGCTCGTCGGCTCTTGTCTGGGTTTTCTGCGCTCATTTTACTCTGAAATTGATGTTTGGCAAAACTTTCCAAAGTTTGGGTAGACTTTACTCAATCGTTTGATAAAATTTATCTGGTGTCTATTGAAAATTACCATATCGTTGAGTTGAGGCCAAAACCAGTGGCGGCTCGTGACTGAAAAATTAGGTGTAGTTGTGGGGGGTCTACGGGAGGACGCTCCCAGTAGGAGGGGGGTTTGGGGGTCCTCCCGCGGAAATTTTTCGAAAATTTGACCTACCTCAGATTTAATTTTAAGCTATATAGTGTTAACTATTTCGTGACTCGAAAGTTCTCTTGCGACAGTATCTTCGGTGCTCTTTACAACTCCTTTTTCTCTTTTCCCCCTTTAATTTCTCCGAAATCCCAATCATTTTTAATCAAGAGCGACCATTATCTTTGAAAGTTTGAAAAGAAAAAAAAAATAAAGAAAACCTTGAAAAAGTATAGGTTTAGTGCCACTACACTAACTACACCTGACGAGCCGCCACTGGCCAAAACCAATTTCAAATATAGTAAATTTCATCTTATTACTTATTCCGTATGGCTTGTTGGTGAGACCTTCAAAACTTGAAAAGATGAATTGGATCAAACCGGTCAAGAAACTGTATAGGAATGATTGATGCGCACGATTTAAAGTTTACGTCTGAACTTTGAAAGTACGATGTGTTTTGCTATAAGGTATTGGGCGTGCAAAATAAGAAGCGAACGTATTACGTCGCGTCGGTCCGTGGTCGTCAGGTGTGCTAATCACATCCACTGAAGATGTGCCCGCGTTTTACGGCCCTGGTGATGGCCTGAGTGATGAGCGCATGCGCTCTCTGTCTCAGAACCAGGGCTGCCGTTTTGCGTATAATCAATGCTATTTTTCAATTCACCGATGATTCCACCGGTTGAGAAAAGATTACACAGTTCTGTTCAGTGCATGACTGTAATATACTAAAATACTCGCATCTATAATCTTTTCTCAACCGGTGGAGTCGTCGATGACTTTAAAAAACTTGCGGATATTTTAATTAATCAACGGAGTTTCCACCGAATAAGGAAAGATTACAGATCAGAGTATTTTCGTGCATTACAGTCATACACTGAACTGAACTGTGTAATCTTTTCTCAACCGGTGGAATCATCGGTGAATAGAAAAAAAGCATTGATTATACGCAAAACGGCAGCCCTGCTCAGAACCGTGGCAATTAATGTGTGAGTCGTAGTACTCTTACATCGTGAATTTCAAAATCGGGGGAAGCGAAGCTCCAATAACTTTTGAGATGTTGGACTGGAGATGACCACAGAGAGCACTCACTCACACACACACACTGAGCATCGTGCTGCAGCGCGGAGACCGAAGAAGCCGGCCGCAAGTCTTCTCGTTGGGGATAGGGTGGAACGGCTGATGAGTGATGAGAAAGGGAGGGGGGTTGGTTGGGGGGCATTCTGGAGGAGGGGGCACACGCCCCAGTTTGTGACGCGATTTCGACATTGCACATCGCTCGCACTCTACACTATACGATCTACTGTATCACTATACTCACAAATCAGCCCAAGTTAAAAACATGGTTGCCAGTTTGATCCTCCTTATTTTTATTCCAGATTTTGCCGAGCGTTTCCCACCAAAGAGTAAACAAGAGTCGCAATTGAATAAAAGGCCTGCGTGGTCAACGTAGTAAGGGATCCGAACACGGGCTGGCCTCTGATTGGCTGCAACGGGTGGAGCAAAAATGACTCGGGGTATAGGGAAAATAACACGGGATTTTCGTTCCGGGGCGTTTATCGCTCGAAACCTAAGCAAAATCGTATGTAAACAATTTATACGAGTAGATTTAGCAGATTTTTCCGAACAATTTGATAGGTCATAAGTGCCACTTTATTGCAAAATCGAAAAGACTGTTTCAGTTTAAAAGTACGCACAATAGTGTTACTCAAACACTGCTCGAACACACGCCAAGCATGTAATTACACTATTGTGCGTACTTTTAAACTGAAACAGTCTTTTCGAATTTGCAATAAAGTGGCACCTATGACCTATCAAATTGTTCGGAAAAATCTGCTGAATCGACTCGTATAAATTCTTTAGATACTATTTTGCTTAGGTTTCGAGATAAACGCCCCGGAACGAAAATCCCGTGTTATTTTCCCTATACCCCGAGTCATTTTTGCTCCACCCGTTGCAGCCAATCAGAGGCCAGCTCGCGTTCGGATCCCTTATCTACGTTGACCACACAGGGTCGCAGGCCTTCTATTCAATTGCGACTCTTGTTTACTCTTTGTTTCCCACTTTTCAGAAAACTCAGGGGCCCAGGGTCGCGCTGCGAGTGGCGGGGGTGGGGGGGGATTCGTGGGTACCCGTGCCGCGGGAGGTACTCTCCGTCGGCGGCGGCGGCGAAATCACGGTGAATTCGCAAAAACAGGAGTAGACAAAAAAGTTCATTATTTTTTAAAAGTGTGCTTCGAAGGCGGCTAAACTAGAGGAGACAAGCCGAAAAAAACGAATGCCAATCAAATTCATAGATTTGATGGGCGAGGATATACGGAGTGCTGCAAAATTGCAATATTTCCCTTCCTCTCCAGAAACGTCGTGATGGTACGCCCTGAAAGTCTTAAAGGGGGCAGTAATAGGTGTCGAAAGCTTCCCCTGGGACTTTTACTGGGGGTGGAGAGGAGGGGGGGGGGCTCAACTGAAGACTCCATCTGAGAACAAAATTTACGATTACAGAAAAAAAGTAAGGTGAAATGTGCCCAAAAGTTTATACTTTCGCCCCGGGATCCTCTGGCTCCGAGAAGACTGTTTTAGTAATATATGATCTACCGATTTCAGGCTCTGGACCGAAGGAGGATCCAGGTATTCCAGGACTTTGTCTTTCTCTCTCTCTCCTCTCAGTTGAACGCTTTTGTTAGCAAAGGACCACTTTGCTCAGTGCTTTATGCCGACTTTAACCATTACAGACCGTCAATTTCATGTATCTTTAAACATTTTGCATAGCTTTTACGAGTCAAAAGGTAGCTAAGCTATATCAGAATGACCTTTGACTCTGAGAAAGCCACACAATTTCAACGATTCGGTCTAAATTATTGTTTAAAATTCGCTGAAAGCAGCGTCTTTAACAGTAAGCAGATTCGTTTCTGTGGTAGCTTAAACCGTTTTTTGATCAGATGTCTGTGCAATTTTTCGACGTCAGCAAAAAGTTCCGTCTCTACGGAATCACCTTTATCCTCGCTATTTTTTTAGTAAGTGGAAAAAACACGGCGATGAATTTTCGACTCGGCCATCAAAGGCAAGTTAGATTGAGCTGCGAACTCGATGTCTGCGCGGGTTAACCTTTTTAGGCCTTCGTACACGCTCAAAGTAGGGTCGTGAAATAGACTGTTTTAGTGAGACGCTAGAATTTAAAAATAGACCATGCGTCGGTTTATAATTTAAAAAGATCATCTAAGCCAATCAGATTCCTGGATTTTAAATTTCCCGCTCATCACTAAACCAGTATATTGGCATCGATGAGCCGAGATCTACCACAAAACGGCAGGAGAGCCAACCGTTGCATGTTCCGTTGGTTAAAACGTTGTCAAACAGCTGTTCAATTTTATTGACGCGGCCCGTCAAACCGCAGAGTTATTTGACGATAGATGTTGTGTCATCTGTTCACCAATCTACAGTCAACAAAGCAAATAAACCCGTTTTAGAGGTGTTTTGGTCAAGGTTATGTTTGAATTTTAGACATTTCAGGTTGGCAACTCAATTGTTTGCGGTGGATTTCAGCTCACCGATGCCAATTTGACGATTGTACTTTGAGCTTGCACGAAGGCCATTCACTATCAGGTTACGAAAACAAATCGCCGCTTGCTCGCTCAAATTAAGCGGGTAGATAAATATTCCTACTCCGCGGTGTTCATTTTGCCTACCCTTCGAAATGAAGGCGCTCTACGACTGCTTTGTAAATATCAACAACTTGGAGTAGCTTCTGTCACACAAAAATTGAAACGTTGTGAAGTAGATCTAAAGTAATGGAAACGAATATACTTGGATGTGGTATTGAAAGGGTTAACAGGTGCTTTACCGCGTCTGTCTCTGTTTTGATCGGTCTTGATGAGTTTCGGTCAAGCGTGCGTGGCGCGTGGGTGGGTTTGTTTACGTAGGGTTGCGTCGTAGACATCGAACAGATTATTTCGGAGCACTCAATGTAAAGCGCCCGTAACGAATGTGAAATTGAGTTTGGAGTATGAATATTGACCTATTTTCGTCTCTAAACTCCAAACTCGAAAATTTTTGACAGAACTTTTGTAGTGTTGTCACCGTGACTTGGACTGAATGAACGCAGACTTGATTGTCTTCAAATGATTAAATTGTAAATTGTTCCAAACTGTAGGATTATTGTCAATCATTGCACGTCAAATGTTTGCTCAAATCAATATACATATGGTTCCAAATAAACTCCCTGTTGAGCAAACACATGGGTTTTAATTTTGAAACGTCATCGCACCTTCTATTTCTATCTGTGGAGGCTCGTGCAATGAGGAAATTTAATCCTATGTAAAATATAATCGATACCCATAGAATCTTTCAAAATCGATTTTTCTCACGTGTTCATTTTATGACAAAGAAACACGTTTGCCAGATCGCACGAGCCACCACTGCCACCAGCTTCTGTTCAAAATCTTGCCTCAGTAAAAAAGATTCATAAACTCTGTTTAAATTTACCATTTGAACAAGGAAATCGCATTGATTTCCAAGTTAATTGCATTGGTTTCCGTGCGTATAAATTTACATGAGAAGGAACAGAGCTCATGGAACCTTTTTACTTGGGTGGTTTTACCGCCCGCAGTAGCCTGTATTCCCAGCAGCCCTCAGTTATATGAAGGCGGATTTCTTAGGGAAGATTGCATGAAGGAAGAAATGCAGTTCTTAGAGGTAGTTTCAGAAGTGTAGGCGGACCTAGACCGATAATCTTTGGAATTTGTCAACATTATTTCTGATTTTACTCGATGAAAATGAATAAGAATGAAATTGAGTGTTTACTTTTCAATGAGGAAAACTTTAAACACAAAAGAATAAAGTCAGGAGCAAATTCGGTATTGATTTGAAAATTCGCAAAAAAAAAAAAAAAAAAAAAAAAAAAAAAAAAAAAAAAAAAAAAAAAAAAAGTTGAAAATTCGCCGTATGGTTTTGGTCCGCCTAAACTTCTAAAACTACCTTTAACTTACGTTGAAGTTAGAGCTCAGCTGAAAACGCGGGGGCCTCCTGAGATGCTGAGGCATTGAATGCTCCTCAAAATCGATTGAATATGAAATTTGGGCCTCCATTAGGCTTCTTTGCGCCCTCGAATATAGCCATGCGAAAAGATCGGAGCCCCGCGTGAAACTTGAGCTAGAGGCCCCCGAAAAAATCGATTGGGTGTGATGTGTGTTGCGCCGTGTCTCCGGGGCGTCTTTGCTCTAGGGGCCTGGGCCTCACCTCTGTATCGCGGGGGGCTTGCGGGCGGGTACGTTGCGTCGCGTCTCGTTGATTACACCACTGCGTAAAATGTTGGTGCTCAAACCTCCGTGACGTTTTTGTGTTGTTGTCTAATTTGGCGTCGCTGTGAATCCTGGGAGCCGTCGCGTCGGCTGGAGGCGCCTCGCCGCGCCACGCCGCGACGAGGTTCAACCTTGTCGTGTGTATCATGTGACCCCTCATTCGGAATCCTTGAATGACTCATATTAGGTTCGGATCTGTTTTGGTTCGGCTCGATCCGTCCAACTCCAACGCTGCTGTCGCGTCGCTGACTGCTGTGGGAGAGAATCATTCATTTCTGCGCCATCGCCGGTCCACGACACACACAGGATCGTATCCAACCACTAACGAGCGATACGTTCATCTATATAGAGTGCCAGTCTGATGGACCGACTCAGTAAATTGACACTGAAGATCTATAAGTTTGGGTGAACGGCTTTTCCCGCATTTTCCGAATTTTAGCGTCTATGTGAAAACTCTGCCCCTTCTTCCTAATGAGCACACATGGGCGCACCCAGGATTTCTATATGGGGGGGGCCAAATTTGCATTTCATATGGGGGGGTCTGGGGGTCCTCCCCCGGAAAATTTTGAAAATTTAGCTCTTCTTAGACGCAAAATTAGGCTACTTCTATTCAGAAACTATATTGAATTAACTCTCGAGAAAAATGAGATTTTCCGAGACTATGCTGTTATTACGGAAAAATCTTCATCGTGCTGATAGAAAGAAGGAGTCTTCAGGAAATCTAGATTTCAGAAGAAAATCGAGCGAAATTAACAATTAAGGACATTGCTACCGGGAAAGATGTGTTCCTCCAAGGAAAAATATGTTTCATGACATTGATTCTTTGTTTGAACTCATTTCCTTTCCCATCTTTTCTTTTTCTCTCCTCCTCTTTTCCTCTTCTCTCTTTCTCTTTTCCTCATTTCTTCCTCTCCTTTTCTCCGTTTTTCCTTTCCTTTCCTCATTTTTCCTTTCCTTTCCTCTTTTTTCCTTTCCTTTCCCCCTTTTTTTTCTTCCTATGGGGGGGCCTTGGCCCCCTTGGCCCCCCCCTGGGTGCGCCCATGTGAGCACAATACTATAAGTTATTTCTAATGTCTATTATCATTTTTCTCGGGTGCATATAATTAATTTTGATGTTTTCTGACCTGCCAAGTTTGAATCGAGCTTCAGTACTGATCATAATATTTTAGTTTTTTTTTTTACATTTTAAACGTCGTCGGGAAAACCGCACAGAAGTAGAATATGCGTTAAATTGAGGCCATTCAAGTAGAAATCAATATTATTTTCGAAATCAGCGTCAAAAATACCATTGTTTTGCAATTTTAATGAGTTGTATGCGAAATAACATAGTTATTTAGTTAAAAATGACATTGATGTTTGATTTTGGTCTCGGTTATTTATGATGTCTCAAATGCTTCCTTACTATCTTACGGTATAGTTTACGCAGTTGCGTAGCGTGCAATTCGGCTACAACGTTGTAATCTGTCCATTTAAACCCACGAAAAATATCGAACTACTGGGTGTTCGGTGAACACCTTCGCATTCGACCTTTTACAAGGCGGAAAATACTCCTGAACCGTATTCTTAAAATCCTCCTCGTCAGTCTCGCAAGTTGTCCGAATGAAACTGTCACTTGAGATAAATGTAGGTTTTTACGTTTTAAATGCACGGCGATTCCCATGGAAAAAACCAAAATCTTTGGGTTTACCATAGAAGAAGCAGTAAAATCACTTTTTAAAGTTTATTTTGACTGCCCTTGGGTATTTTGTTGCGTTATTTTCTTTTCTGGACTAACTTTCGACCCTACAACCTCTCAATTTCTTCATGTTTTCCATTTGTTTGTCCAGATTGTCGAAAAATAAGAAAGGACGACAAAACACTACTTAGGATCAACTTAGAATTATTGAGATCAGCAGCTCAATACACGAGTTTCAACGAAATTAAAATTTTGAAAAACGTTTCTCTGGTATAGCTCGTTGAGCGAAGCATAGGTTTCTTAGGACATGATATGAAGTGTTTTGGTTTTACTTGAGAGATCAGATTAGTTTTGATATCTATGTTTTTTACCCAAAAACAAACGATTTCCCCCATTTTTAGCTACGCAATTGATATTGAAGCCCATAATCTTTGAATTTCGTTCCCGAAATGATATCCAGAAAATTCATTGATTCAGTCCACTGTGCGTTGTCTGTTATTCCGCGTCCCGTCGCGGTAGCACGGCGACCGCGGCCCAGTGTTGTCAGATTTACGGCTTTAAGCTGTCTATTTCCCCATAAGAATCAATGTAAAATATACGGAATTAACCTTAAGTTTGGCAACATTGCTGCTACCAGACTGGTAGCTCAGCATCAGCATCCTCGTTCGCCATCTTCTCGTAGTATTTTTGTTTACGTTTTCGTATTCGTCACATTCAAAATTATGCGTACAGTACGGCCCAGAAGTCCGTATCAGGCCGAAGTCGATAAACACCAGTGGCGTAGCGTGCCATTTGGCAACGTTGTACTGCGTCCATTTAAACCCGTGTATAAAAGGTTGAATCCGAAGGTGTTCACCGAACACCCAATACTTCGATCTTTTTAATGGGTTCAAATGGACGAACTGCAACGTTGCCAAATTGCACGCTACGCCACTGATAAACACGTATCCTATTTCAATAAACAAAGGGTCTGCTTGTTAGTTGTAGCCTTGTTGGTCGTGAAAGAATCTTTTGTACTACAACTTGATCTATATATGCACGGAAAAAAACTACGGTGAAAATAACCATACGGATACCTGATTTTGGCACCTCCTAGATGTTATGGTAATGTTAACCAGAAGTATACTATGTTTTGACTAGGTACTAGGTGATGTTACCTGATTGCTTGTCGAATTTACTCAAAGTATCGGTAAATGTACCATACTTCTGGCCAAGTTTACCATAACATCTAGCAGGTGCCAAAATCAGGTATCCGTATGGTTATTTTCACTAATCTTTTTTTTCCGTGTGTTTAAGACATTCTGTGAACCACAAGCTTATGAGCGAATCCTCGGTTGTTTATCGGAAGGAGGTATAGGTTGTCCCAAGAATGATTGGACTTGACAACTGTAGCTTTAAATGAAAACATCAGCTTCCATCCTCAGATAGAGCAACCTGATTGGTTAGGAGCCGTAAGAAGCTGATGTTTTCATGAAAACCATAGAAGTGTCAAATCCAATCTTTTCTGGGACAAGTTATACCTACGTGTCTTTCAATTTGAACCGGGTTAGGGCTTCTTGGTCATACTGTATTGTCAGTGTTCAATCGTCATTGGTGGAGTCGAACACAACATCGTCACTCCCGGCACTCCCCTCCTCCCTACCGCGTCCACCCACAACACGCAACGCTAACTCAATACGATCCCAGGGTAGGACTGAACCAGAGGACCAGACTTGATGAGCAGATGTTGCAATAGAGGCTCTTTTTGGGTGTTTTAGCTCGTGGGAATTCTCGGCTCATCTGTTGTTTCTCAGCTCCTCACTCTAGAATATATTTTCAATTGGTGTACGTTATCACTCTCCCCCCTCCATCCCTCCCTCTCCTCCCTCTTGTTTCTCTCACCCATCTTGATTCCTTCTTCTTTTCGGTCTGTTTTGTTTGCTATCCTTAACGAGTACTGTCTGTCGCTAGCCTTTGACTTTCGGCCTCCTTAAAAATGGCTTTCGGAGAACTAATAAATTTATCTATCTGCGTTGACGCAACCACATCAATGGTTGCCCGCATCCCTTCATCGGGTTCTTGATGACGTCAAAGCGGTATTTCAGGCATGAACGGATGCAGAAATTTGTGTTTATCAGTCTCTCTCTCTCTCTCTGGCCGTTTGAACATATGTGTTGGAAAAAATCGAAAGTTGTCTAGGTCACGAGTTCGAAGAAGTGAGAGAGGGACCGCCGTCATTGGCGGATACGTTAAAATGAGAAACTGAAGAAAGACAACCTGAACCAAATAAACCAAGAAGGTTAAGGCTTCTTTAGGCGATCTAATTCAAATTGGATCTTCAATGTAGTCTCTAAATGAATTTATTGTGATTGACCGGTGCGCACTATACACCATCTTAGTTTGGCGGTCCGTGATCCTTCGACGATCATCGGTGTGATTGGAGATACTCATCAATCATGACGTAGATTCATCAAGATACCCAACATTTTGGAAGTTTAGACATCAACAATTCGTTAATTTGCAAATAGTTAAAAATTATGTATGATGCGCGCCGATCACTAAATTCTCACTTGGAAGCTACTTAAGGGTTCAATTTGGCAGTCGCCGAAGAGGCTTTTAGGCATGGTTAGATGGCTCACTCAAGCTAGTAAAATGACTTAATGTTAGAAGACGTTGCAGCGTCTAATCGTATATTGATAATCAGTAGCGAGGCGTGACATTTGACAACGATGCACGTTCTCCATTTAAAGTTACTGAAAGAATCGAATGCTTCGGTCATCGGCGATGACCAGATGTTTCGACCTTCCTAACGTGTTTAAAGGGGAAAAAAGAAACGTTGCCAAATTGCACGCCTCGCCACTGTTTATAATCATATAATTATTTTTATTTAAATTATTCTAAGTCGGTAGGTTACATATTATGTACGTATATTGTTTTTTGAAACGCGCATTTGCTTGGAAAAGTAAACAAGTATTTAAGTAAATACCTGACGATTCTGTGAGAAGGTTCACAATTCAAACCCGGAATTCCCTAATTTCCATTAATCAACCCAGTCACTTCCGATGTAAGTATTACTTTCAGCGCATACTGAAACGAAACGTAGGCGGTAAATTCATACGTAAGCGAAGTAGTTGATCTTCTCTCGCGTGTTTTATACTTTGTCAAAAGTCCCGTCTCTTTTTGACTTGTTGTCACACATTTCAATTATGACCGTATTATTATTGTTCTATCTCACGGTTCAAAATTCAAACCCGGAATTCTCTAATTTCCATTAACCAACCCAGTTACTTTCGATGTAAGTATTAGTTTCAGCGCATACTGAAACGAAACATAGGCGGTAAATTCATACGTAAGCGAAGTAGTTGATCTTCTGTCGCGTGTTATATACTTTGTCAAAAGTCCCGTCTCTTTTTGACCTGTTGTCACACATTTCAATTATGACCGTATTATTATTGTTCTATCTCACGGTTCAAAATTCAAACCCGGAATTCCCTAATTTCCATTAACCAACCCAGTCACTTTCGATGTAAGTATTAGTTTCAGCGCATACTGAAACGAAACATAGGCGGTAAATTCATACGTAAGCGAAGTAGTTGATCTTCTGTCGCGTGTTATATACTTTGTCAAAAGTCCCGTCTCTTTTTGACTTGTTGTCTGCACACATTTCAATTATGACCGTATTATTATTGTTCTATCTCACGGTGTGAATGTATCCTTCCGTTTCAAATCCGCAGTCTACTTATTAACGCAACTGACCTCTGGCGGTGGGCCGCGACGCCGACGCGGTGCGGTAAAAGATGTGGAGAGAAGGTGTCGCGTCGCTCCGTAGATGGACAATAATAATTAATGGACATAGTATAGTAGTGGCGCATCAAGGAATTTGTCTTTCTTTCTTTTCATTCATAAGAATTAATATGATGGAAAAGGATGGAAAGAGGGACTTTCATCGACTTCAGCCTCTACCTCCACCATAAAACGCAACAAGTGTCACAAAGCACAGGCAAAACTAGTGCGAAGTGCCTCAATGCGCCACTACGTAGTAGATTTACTTTTTACTGTGAGAGTTTCGTCGTGTCTCGTTCTTCTTTAAAACAAGCGATCAAAGCAGTGGCGGATCCAGAAAATTTTTCTGGGGGGGGGGGGGGCACGCCTGTGACATTTTGAAATTTGAAGCGTTGGTGGAAGCAATTCCGGGCTCTTTTCTATAGAAAAAAGGCTACACTTGAAGCTTCTGGGGGGGGGGGGGCACGTACCCAGCCGTGGTTCCGCCACTGGCCATGTTTAAGACTCATGAGTTTACATGCATGAGTGAAAGAGCCTCTGATGCAAAAGATATGAAAACCCTTGAGGGCGATCGACTCCATTTGTCAAGCTGAATCGATAGAGTGGTCACAATGGGGGTTTTGGTGACATCACCTTTTTGCCTATGTTTAAGCCTCATGAGTTGACATGCATGAGTGAAAGAGCCGGAGATGCAAAAGATATGAAAACCCTAAAGGGCGATCGACTCCATTTGTCAAGCTGAATCGATAGCGTGGTCACAAGGGGGGTTTTGGTGACATCACCTTTTTGCCTATGTTTAAGACTCATGAGTTGACATGCATGAGTGAAAGAGCCTCAGATGCAAAAGATATGAAAACCCTTGAGGGCGATCGACTCCATTTGTCAAGCTGAATCGATAGAGTGGTCACAAGGGGGGTTTTGGTGACATCACCTTTTTGCCTATGTTTAAGCCTCATGAGTTGACATGTATGAGTGAAAGAGCCTCAGATGCAAAAGATATGAAAACCCTTGAGGGCGATCGACTCCATTTGTCTAGCTGAATCGATAGAGTGGTCACAAGGGGGGTTTTGGTGACATCACCTTTTTGCCTATGTTTAAGCCTCATGAGTTGACATGCATGAGTGAAAGAGCCTCAGATGCAAAAGATATGAAAACCCTTGAGGGCGATCGACTCCATTTGTCAAGCTGAATCGATAGAGTGGTCACAAGGGGGGTTTTGGTGACATCACCTTTTTGCCTATGTTTAAGCCTCATGAGTTGACATGTATGAGTGAAAGAGCCTCAGATGCAAAAGATATGAAAACCCTTGAGGGCGATCGACTCCATTTGTCAAGCTGAATCGATAGAGTGGTCACAAGGGGGGTTTTGGTGACATCACCTTTTTCAAGTCATTTGGACGGGAAGAACAGTTAACACCAACTTCTACCACTTGTAGTATGCCGCTCGGGGCGGCCTTTTTCGAGAAAGCGCCAACTTTGAACCCTCATAACTCCGCTTCAAAGCATTTCCCCAGCATGCGGTTTAAACCATTTTTTAGCAAATTGCGTTTACTTTTATCCTGGAAACAATTTGTGATGATTTAAGCGTTGCCAAACTTCCACGATTAAAAAAACTGAAAACCCGATTTCAAACAAATCAAAAAAACTTCGATAAATCGATTAAAAATTAAAATTAGGCAAATATCATACACATCAATCGAAAGGTCTTTAAAAGATCTATCTTTTCGCACAAAGTGCATAATCATTTCTTCATTCGTTCAAAAGTTATGGGTGTTTGAAGTGTCTAACTTTGGACCCCCCTCCCTCCCTTTCCCTTCGTCCAAAATCAAAAAATAGGCCAGATTCGGAACGCTGATTTAATCCTCTATCATTCCTGAAAGTATTTCACATTTCACTCTCAGGGGTAAAAAGGCCCATTTTGGGTAATGTCCTTTATTTCGCGTCCGCCATGTTGGGATATAGGATGTTTACTTCTGGATTCGCGCTCGAAAAAAAAAATATAGGACATGATCCGCGAAATTTTCATTTTGAAATGCCAATAGAAAAAAAGTGAGGGCGGAAATTTGAGATTTCTTTCCAGAATGGAGCTGTTGCAAACTTTTGCTACAGGCTATTTAATAGTTGATCATGGGGTTTTACCCTATAAAAATAACGATTAGCGCACTAAAAAATCACGAAATCCACTCCTACACTCACAAAATGCTTTTAAATGCGAGACCGTAATGGCGGCCGAGGTCGCGGTTTTCTTATGGCAATTGTATGCTTCTTCAGGTTCTTCTTCTTCTTGTGTGGTGTTGCGAGAACACCTCGTGTAGATGGCGCTGATTTAAGATAGGGAACCCCAATGAAAACCGCGGTCCCGGCCGTCATTACGGTCTCGCGTTTAAAAGCATTTTGTGAGTTTAGGAGTGGATTTCGTGATTTTTTAGTGCGCTAATTGTTAATTTTACTGGGTATTACCCCTATATCAACTATTAATAAGCCTGTATCAAAAGTTTGCAACAGCTCCATTTACAGAAATAAATGAGTTTCAACATAAACCACGCACGTCCGCTGTGTTGGGATATAGGACTACAGCGTTGCCTATTGGTGCCGGTAAATTCCAAACTTGCCTCCATTGGACCTTATGGGAGTTTCCGTTCTGATTGTATTATTCTGTGTCAATAGCTTTCATGGGTTCAAATGGATGAAACCTAACGTTGCCAGATTGCACGCACCGCCGCGCCACTATGCATGGCCCATAGCCAGGATTGGTTTTGTTTAGAGGGAATCTGCAGTTCTAGAATGAACAGTTTTTTTTTTTTTTTTTTTTTTTTTTTTTTTTTTTTTTTTTTTTTTTTTTTTTTTTAACGTTTTTAGCTGAAGTGAATATCTTGAACAATCTTATTGCGGTCTTTAGAAGAAAATATTGAAATTCAAGTCCTCGCTGTTCATAGGATAGCCGATACTAGGAAGAGATAGCAATACATCAGGGCCTCTTGAAAGTGAGAGAGATAGTTTATGAAAGCTAATGACTGTTGATGGTGACTGATGAGATTAGGGCATTGGTGAACATTTGTCAACATATGTGACGTCGCTCCAATACCGTCTGTCGGCAGCAGGGCTGCCGTTTTGCGTATAATCAATGCTATTTTTCAATTCACTGATGATTCCATCGGTTGAGAAAAGATTACACAGTTCAGTTTAGTGTATTACTGTAATGAACTAAAATACTCGCATCTGTAATCTTTTCTCGACCGGTGGAGTCGTCGATGGCTTTAAAAAACTTGCGGATATTTTAATTAATCAACGTAGTTTCCACCGACTAAGGAAAGATTACAGATCAGAGTATTTTCGTGCATTACAGTCATACACTGAACTGAACTGTGTAATCTTTTCTCAACCGATGGAATCATCGGTGACTAGAAAAATAGCATTGATTCTACGCAAAACGGCAGCCCTGGTCGGCAGGCTCTCTTCTGTGCGCAGTGGACCCCGGTCGTGTGAGCTTAAAATCCAGAGCTGACATTTCATGGATCTTTAATGACATCCTACAATTCATCGGTGATTCAACTGTATTTGAAACTAAGTTGACTTGAGTAGTATTTCTTTAAGCCAACTGTTATACCTCTCAACTGCTGTAATGTTAACTTTGCCTCAAACGGTCCCTGGTAAAAGTGTTCCATGAATTTCCATGACTTAAATTCCGTGGGTATATATTATTTTCCCATAAAATTACATGGAAAATCTTATGGAATTCCATGGACGGCCCACGGAACTCCATGAAATTTTATGGAAAAATAATAATTGCCCTCGGAATTTTGGTCATGGAAATTCATGGAACTCACATACCAGGGGTAAGATTACCGACGAGAGTGTTTTCATTCGTCATTCTTTTATTCCTCAAATAAATAATATATGTAAGGTAATCATTGCTTCAACCGGTTGAAGAACGGATGGATTGTAGATTGTCATATAGCGAATTTTCGCGATCGAATATCTTAAACAATACCAACCTAACTCCAAATTCAAGGAAACTCAATTGTGTTTTTAGATGTGTTTTCGGGGCATCGATGGCATCAATTCGATTTCGAATTCACCTCTGGACTTGAATTCAAAGTCGAATTGATGCCATCGCCCATCGATGCCTGGAAACACCCAAAAAGTTCGAAACACACGATCCAGTTTCGTGTCATTCACTGTTGTCATGCGTAGGTTGGCAATGTTGTTGACGAATATATTCGTCGCGAAAGTTCGCCTATATTAAAGATCCGCAAAAAACGGCATCACTGTGGAAATCCTCCAACGATGCTTTTCCCCTTCTACCCACCATTCAACGAACGCGGTACACAGTTGGTTTTTATGGCGCACAGTTGGTGAGGGTATGTGCTATATATCCCGGTATATTTTAATCATATGACCATCTTCCCTCATTATCATTCATACCAGCCATGTCAAGTCTATGCAATGTTAAGGAAAAATCCGATCGAAATGGAAATAACTCGTTCTCAATCGATCATTTCCAAGAAATTCGCATCTTAGATACGAAGTTTATCGCACAGTATCCTGACTCTTCCCCTCTCAGATGATGTAATCTTTGCGTTTTTTGAGAGAATGGGGCCGGGGACTGTCTAGTCGGTTTTTTTTCGTATCGAATCGTGTTCTAACTTGTTTGTATATTTCGATTCATCGTCTTCTTCGCGTGCCCAAGTCGTTTATAGTGTGAAGCGTGCCTGCGGATGCCGCTCCGCTGCGCCACCTCGTTTCATGGAAGGCGGAGGATCATTAGGTCGCAGCTACTCTCAAAGGAGACCTACATCGAATTCGGACGTTCCCACTTTTTCTTAACTTCTTCATGTCCTTTCTAACAAGCAAATGAACGGCTTCAGAATGCATGCTGTTGCTAAAATACAGGGTGTTGAAAAACTGTTCCCGAATATTTCAGGGGCGGATTCTACAGGTCAAAATATGACTTTTTTCCCCTTTAAAAATGGGTCCGAAATTGCACACTGAAAAAACAAATATTCTGTACAGCCGAAGCAGCTTTTAAAAATAGTTTCGCAGAGCAAAAGTTCAAGCTGTACCGGAGAAAGTAGCAGGTGTACCAAAGCACTACTTCTTCAGAGTAACAGCCTCTTTTCTTGCTTTGGCTCTACGGAAGTAGTGCTTCAAGACAACCGCAACTTGCTCCGGTAGAGCTAGGACTTTTGCTCTGCGAAGCTATTTCAAAAATCTGCTTCAGCTGTACATAAACTTTGTTTTTTCAGTGCAGTCTTTTCGAGTTACAGTGTTGCAAATTTCTCGAAAAACAAATTGAAAAATTGTCATAACTCCCTCGTGAATTTTTCTTAATGCTCGTAAATAGGTACTCTGGTGTAGTTTTAGGCGATCTTGTCGATTTTGGCCGTGAAAATGCTGTATGCAAAAATTTGAGGGGGGTTATGGGGGTTTTTCTTGATTTTTCTCACTTTTTTTGGCCAAATTATGTGAAAATATGCTTTCGGATTCATTGAACCCAAAAACGATTAGCATTACTCAAAAGTTAGTAAAAAAGTATGCATTTTTAGTCCTTACAAGTTTTTCCAATTCGAAAACCATTTCCGAGAAAATCGTCCCTGAAGTTGCAGAGGTCGGCCAAGAATTGACAGAATCAAAGAAAAGGCAATTATTACTCAGAAAGACTCAGGTTTGCCTATGCGCAAAACAAGTTGCATACTTACAGGAATCGGGACCGTTTTATTCCCTAGTATTCGGTATCTATATAGTATATAATATCTTTGCCGCCAAATGCATCGTTGAATCGGCAATATCTTGTTGATTTCGAAGATTTTGGCCGTGGAACCATGCAGGTAAAACTTTGAGCCGTAAAAATAGACACCTGTCGCAAAATTTGCTCTGGTTCTCGATTCATCTTCTCAGTAAAATAATGCACTCACAGAAAGCGACGTTGCCAAACTTTACGCCAGCGTGACACATACAATACTAATTGTAACTTGTATCTGACCTTGGATGGAATACAACCTTCATCATTTGATTTTTTTTTTACTTGTTTACGACTTACGAGTGTACCGACGCTATCCACGCATCACCTCTTGTATTTTTTTTTTCCGGAATACCAGCAGACGATTGGTTCTCTCAGCGCACCGCGCGCCTCTTTTAAACAAATTCGATTAACCGACTCATTTTTTCTAGAATAAAAGAACAATCTTTGGAGGGGGGAAATTCTGAAATTACCGAACTCTGGTTTTGTGATTCGCGATAATTAATTTCTCAATCTCGGTTAACTGTTCCTGATAGCAATGTTCCTTATCTATTAAATTAAACATTTATGTCGACGAACCTCAATTTTTTTTCTTGTATTTTTTTTATGGACGGGGGAAAGGATTTTGATGACTCAGAGTTAAGGGAGCGCGATCACTTTTTTCAGACCATCTTACTTTTATCTGTGTGATAAAGTGGCTTCTGATCTCAGCGTTTCAAGGCGTGTTATTCAAAACGTTTCGTGCAATGTTGCTAAGAAGAGGCTCGTGAGTCGTGGTAGCTGTTTTAAATGGCCGGCAAAAAACTGTTACTAAATGGGTTTTGCTTCGAGTATAGGGGACCGATCGCAATTTCAAACACATTACGCACTGACCTTTTGTGAGCTGAAGCTATTTCGCTTCCATGTGAAACGAAGAAACAGTTTCTTACCTCTGAGGCTTATTAAAACACTCTGAAACTCTTTAACCCTCTAACGGCCAGGTTACTTCAAAAGAAAGCCACTCTACCGTTTATGTAGGAAAGGTAGTTAACTGTTCGTACTCAGGGAAGTTGGAATTGCCTATACAATACATTGAAGGCGCCCGAAGACAGTAAGACACCTTATCATGTAAGTGCATTCATCGATAGTCGCGTTTATCTGGAATGAAGACTGAAACAATGTGAAATAGACTGGAGGAGAAAAACGAGTGTACTTGGGCTTGCGGTCAATAAAGGGTTAAAAAGAAGAAAAAAAAGGAAGAAAAGAAGAAATTAAAAAACCAAAAAAAATAAAAAATAAAAATGAAAAAGAACGATAATTTGTAGAAATTGAGTGTATCCTAGTGAATATTTGAAGACCCTTTTCCATCTCATGTCACCAATTCATCGATATTTATGGTTATTTTTCGAAAAAATTACGGTTTCAACATGCATCAATGGGTCTGTTGCTAACTTTTGCTACAGCGCTATAGAGTGTGCAATCTAATGTAAAATCGCCTGAAAATTCCAATGATGGCATCAGAAAGTAATGAAATGCAACAATAAACTCACAAAATGCGTTTAATGAAATCCAAGATGGCGGCAAAATATCGAGCAATCTGTATGCATGCACCACGAACTTCCAAGGATAGCCAACCTCACCATATCCATCACAACCAATCACAACGTAAATAAACACATAACCTCTACCTGCAGTGAGGTTGTCAAAGTTGGCAATCCTTGGATGATCACGGTGCATACATCTAGATTCCTCGATATTTTGCCGCCATCTTGGATTTCGATAAACGCCTCTTGTGAGTTTAATATTGTATTTATTGACTTTATGATGCCACCAATGGACTTTTCAGGCGATTTTACATTGGAGTAAACACTTTTTATCGCTGTAGCAAAAGTTTGCAACAGACCCATTGGGAAAATGATTTTTAGTTTTTTGTTTGTTTCTGTTATTTGCGATTAATATATGAAGACTCGGACCATCGTGATCCTAAATAAAACATAAAATACTTCGAAAATCATTCATCGAACGGTTTCTTTCGGTAACCTATAATTTTACTAAGCGTATTTCGAGCACAAAAAGCCCCTAGCAACATCTACAATTATTTTTGTCGAAAAAGAATTAAAAAGTAGAAATCGGCATGAATGTCGGGTGTATCAGTACATAATAATATATCCAATGGAATCAAGTCCGAAAATTTAATTTAAAAAAATAATTGATAAATAACTTGACAACCATGTTTATGCCATTTGAACCTATGCAAAAGTATCGATTTTTCAGGGATTCAGTGAATCGGAATCCCCTGAAGATCGATTATTTCACGTAGGTTTAAATGGAGAGAATCCGTTGTTGCCTTACATTGAACCAGCCACCACTGATTTACGCGTATAAAAACTGGCCTGAGGTCGTTTCCCCCTCCTCTTTTGCTTTGCTAATACAAAATACTTATCATATTGAATCATACCGACCTGAGGTGTCTCCTCCCTCTCCCCTCCCATCAAACCCTCACGTATGACGTATGCCCACTGCTTATGATGCACGGAAAAAAAAACAACGGTGAAAATAACCATACGGATGCCTGATTTTGGCACCTGCTAGATGTTATGGTAATGTTAACCAGAAGTATACTGTGTTTTGACTAGGTACTAGGTGATGTCACCTGATTGCATGTCGAATTTACTCAAAGTATCGGTAAATGTACCATACTTCTGGTCAAGTTTACCATAACATCTAGCAGGTGCCGAAATCAGGTATCCGTATGGTTATTTTCACTAATCTTTTTTTTCTGTGTGCCTCCCTCTCCCTCTAGCAATCCCTGTCTTTAAGTTTAAATATTTCATTAACTTTGTTGTTTCTTTTCTCTTATGTTTCAGGTGAGTAAGCTTTCATAATAGATCGTAAAGCGTCGATAAAACGGACGCAGTTTGTAAGTTAAGATTCCTATATTAATTTATCTTTGGTAACGCGCTCTCATAAAATGTTTATCAATCCACGTACGGTGAATGTATATTTTTATTAGCCAACAATAAAATAAACACACTCACACTCTGTAGTTCATTGAATCAATCGGACTTGGACTTTACCTACTGAGAAAATAACAATCATTCCTCTTGCGCATAATTGACGCTCCCGGTAAATAAATGAGTCACTGCATATACAAGTGACAATAATTTAGTTATTACAACTCAACAAGAGATGCAAATTTTCCATTGATCAAAGCAAGCGGCTGAATTGCCCCCGAGTTACTATTACTATGGTCTATTGGTGTTCGCCCTTGTTTCCGCGTCCCACGCCTTTTAATCTCGTGCTGCTACTGCTCAGTGTTGCCAGTTCGGCTTTTTCTATGCATGTGTTCTTATGGGAAAATCCGCAAGATCTGGCAACACTGCTACTGCTACAGGCCTCACACAGTCGCTTACAACTTCAGGCCTAGACCAACAGCCTTGCAAGGTCAATTTTCTATGTATTAAAGGCCGCGTTATTGGACCTTTTGAAGATTGCCTTTCATTGCCAGTGCTAACTAACGTTAACAGCAATTCTATGCATCTATAGGGTGTCACTGAAAAAACAAAGTCTATGTACAGCCGAAGCAGCCTTTTAATATAGCTTCGCAGAGCAAAAGTTCAAGCTGTACCGGAGAAAGTTGCAGGTGTACCATAGCACTGCTTCTTTAGAGTAACAGCCTCTTTTCTTGCTTTGGCTCTACCGAAGTAGTGCTTCAGTACAACTGCAACTTGTTCCGGTTGAGCTAGGACTTTTGCTCTGCGAAGCTATTTTAAAAAGCTGCTTCGGTTCTACCTAAACTTTGTTTTTTCAGTGGTAGATAAACTCCTGTGGTAAAATTGGGCTCTTGCAAACATTTTCTACGAGCAAAAAAATAGTCCAATCTGATGTAAAGACCAGCGAAAATCACGAAAATCACACTGAGGAAGTCTAAAATTCAGTAATAAACTCACATAACTGCTACAACGGCAAGATCGTAATGGCGGTTCAATGCAGGTATC
This sequence comes from Trialeurodes vaporariorum, assembly GCA_011764245.1. Lineage (NCBI taxonomy): Eukaryota > Metazoa > Arthropoda > Insecta > Hemiptera > Aleyrodidae > Trialeurodes > Trialeurodes vaporariorum. Next base: position 78,693,375 of record VMOF01000002.1, read on the forward strand.
GTGGGAGATTCCTGCCTATTATGTCACTTTCTCTACGGAAGCACAGAGATATGTCTCAATTTAGATAGGATTCTCCCATGATACCTGCGTCCCGCTGCCATTACGCCCGATTCTGAGAGTGAATCTCGTGATTTTTTAGTGTACTCATCAGGGCTGCCGTTTTGCGTATAATCAATGCTATTTTTCAATTCACCGATGATTCCACCGGTTGAGAAAAGATTACACAGTTCAGTTCAGTGCATGGCTGTAATAAACTAAAATACTCGCATCTGTAATCTTTTCTCAACCGGTGGAGTCGTCGATGACTTTAAAAAACTTGCGGATATTTTAATTGATCAACGGAGTTTCCATCGATTAAGGAAAGATTATAGATCACAGTATTTTCGTGCTTTACAGTCAGACACTAAACTGAACTGTGTAATCTTTTTTCAACCGGTGGAATCATCGGTGAATAGAAAAATAGCATTAATTATACGCAAAACGGCAGCCCTGGTACTCATCGTCATTTTTACAGGTTTTTATGCAAGAATCAACACTTCAATCCCCTATAGCAAAAGCCCCATTAAGACTTCTTCCCTCTAAATATATATGTGTTTATCAGTTGCATTGGGTCAATATCGAATGCTCCTGAATTGTTGTTCTGATTTAGATGTATATTTGCAGTGGCGTATATAGCGTGCAATTCTGTAACGTTGCAATTTCATCCATTTGAACTCATGAAAAAGATCGAACTATTGGGTGTTCGGTGAACACCTTCACATTCGACCTTTCGCGTGGGGTTTAAATGGACAGAGTACAGAGTTTAAATGGACAATGCAACAACGTTGCCAAATTGCACGCTACGCCACTGGTATATTGCTTTTTCGTATGGGGGTGCAAGGGCGGATCCAGCAATATGGCAACCATTTATTCTTCCCATTTGAACGTATGAGGAAGAATCGATTCTCGAGGGGGCCATGGCCCCTTGACTAATCGATTGTTTCTCACGCATTCAAATGGGAAGAATACACAGTTGCCAGATCGCTGGATCCGCCCATGTGGGGGTGTATACGAAATACAAACACTCAAGAATAGTCCACGAAGTTAAGTGCACCGTGAGAAGTATTCGGCTTTTTTTTTATGGATTCGTTGTTTTTTTCGCAGCATTTCTCGTAAGATTCGATTAATCCTTTTCCAATTGAAAAACTGTGTAAGAGCTTCCTTAATTTTTATAGAGGCATTATTTTGTTACGTACTAAATGTACAAAGAAAATCGGAATAGAGGTCCGACTCTGAGAATAAATTAACATGAAACTTTATGGATGAACGTTTCAGAGACGCAGACACTTTTTCAGCTAAAAATAACTAGCCATTAAAAAATTATCAGTGAAAGATGAGCGTTACGTATATTTTACCAAAAAACGAACACGTTTCCGGCATGGTATGAATGGTATAATATTTTATGAAATTCCTATGTGGGTACGAAAAATTCAAACTTTCGGTTGACCGTGCTTAACTGCTTAAACCCCCATCCGGTCTAGTTTACGCCAGCGTATATTATCTTTTTCCGCTAATATTTTAACCTTTCTGCAATGACCTGTGTTACATCCGTTTTCCTCCACTGTCCGTAATAAGCCGTACCTATAAAGCTTATCAACAGATTTTGTTGAAATTTGGTCCACAGTGACATTGTGAGCCAAGAAAAGCGAATTTGGTGTTATTTTCAGCAAATTCTAAAATCGTGATCGCGGTATTTTTCAAGTTTTAAAAATCAAACATTGATTGTAAAAATTCGGTATTCTTGGATCGATCAATGTCAATAGTTTGTTCTCAAAATTGAACAAAATCTTACCACAAGTAATTTAATCCCCCCCCCTCCCCCAAGGCAAACTGGCTCAGTGAAACTGAATAGCTGGACTGTGAATTTGAGTGATTTCAGGGTTCTTGTGCGCCAATGGGTCTGTTGAGTACTTTTGCTACATCAATATAACTCATTGTTTCTAACGTAAAATTCTGCGAAAATAACGATGCGCGTATTAAAAACTTTCAAAATCCACTCATTAACTCAGAAAATACCTTCCATTTCAAACAACTCGCGCTACACTAGACGCTTTATCACCGATTTATAACTACATAGATGGAACCATCTCGTTTGTGTAAACTTGAGCAGAACTTACAAACATTTGAATGTTTCGTTTAGATGCGTACATTTCTTACATTATTTTGTAATCTTTGATAAACCGAAAAGACCAGACAGCAAATGCAGCTTATATTTCACGTATTAAAAAAGAAAATCCACCATTTTGTAGTTACGATGTTGTTTACTTATTATGCACGGTGGTTCCGTCTGTGTAGTAGTATAGCGATTACCGGTGCAAATAGTGCCTAGTGTAGCGCGGGCTGTTTGAAATTGAAGTGATTTCCTGAGTTAATGAGTGGATTTTGAACGTTTTAAATGTGCGCATCGTTATTTTCGCCGAATTTTACATAAGAATCAAAGTTCTATATTGTTGTAGCAAAAGTATGCAATAGACCCATTTTATGGTTTTGACTTTTTTCCTCCTACTGGGATAAATGCCCATGCTTGGGTTGCTCGTAAGGCCTGGGTCAAAAATTAGTTCAGCAATGAAATAAGCCCGCAGCAAATATTCTGTAGAAATCAAGTACACTTCAGAACATTTTCATCATGGTTAATCCTATTTTAATGCATCACCATGTCTTGAAAGCGTAAGAATCGTATAATCTTTGGCCGACAACTCTCCACTCTGTTGTGGTGTTGTTGTCCTCAACAGAATACGTCTTACGTCGTTGTTGACTTGTCGTGCGTGCATGTGTTAATTAACTGACATTGAAATTCGAATGGGGAACCCTGTTTACCCCCCATCGACGTCGAGCGAGTGAGTAGAGTTCCAAGCAGCCAAGTTTTAAAGCCGCCTCAAGCCTCGTGTATCTCCATTCCAGAGGCAGCACGAAAATATTGTCTTGACGAGGACCACACAGATAGTTTCAGAATGACTTTTCTCGGATACTTTTTACTGAAGGGCAGGGAGAAAAAAATAAAAAAAATAAATAATAAAAAAAAAGCTGGTCCATTGAATGAGCCACAGGCTTCAAGCCTGCCAATGGCCAATGGCTGTTGATAGCCTCTTCCATCGTCGAGCGGTGCTCTGTTTCGTCATTATTTCTCTACCTCTGGTGGATCCAGGAGATTGTCACTCTCTCGCTCTCTCCCCTCTCTTTCTATCTCTCTCTCCACTCATTTGAACGCATGAATTAGACAAGGATAAAAGTAGGAGCGAGAGTCACGTGGCTGCCACTAAGCTGCCCTGTTCTGCGCTCGCGTTCAAACTTGAAAAGAGAGAGAAAGGACAATTTAGTGGATCCGCCTACGTCTTATGCTATCGCGTGATCCTTCCAGTTTTGGATAAATTTTTGATTGTATAGGTCCAGTTTCTAGGATTTTATTTCCTTCATATTCATATTTATTATATTTTTATTTTCTTTCTCGTCGTTATAATTTTTTTTTTCCCCTTTGAGAATTTCCGAGTCGTTTACCACACACGCGTTTCACATATCTGCGGCATTCTCAACCTCAAAGCTTTGGTTTGCGATCTTATCTCCTGCCACTATTTTCTTCTCTTCTCTCTCCCTTTTCTCTTCCTCTCTCTCTCTCTCTCTCTTCTCTCTCTCTCTCTTCTCTCTTCCCCTCTTCTTCCCCTTCACTCACTCACTCTCTCTCTCTTCTTCTCTCTTCTCTCTATCCTCTCTCTCTCTTTCTCTCTTCTCTCTCTCTCTCTCTCTCTCTCTCTTCTGTCTGTCTGTCTTCTCTGTCTCTTCTCTCTCTCTCTCTCTCTCTCTTCCCCTCTCTTCCTCTTTTCTTCTCTCTCTCTCTCTCTCTCTCTCTCTCTCTCTCTATCTCTCTCTTGTCATATTATTGTATGTGTTGAAAGATGTTAGACACCGGGGCTAAAGTCACGTGATAGCCTAGCTTCGTCTATCGTTTTCTAACATATTCATTTTTATTAGCAAAGCGAGAGAGAGAGAGAGAGAAAGAGAGAGAGAGAGAGAGAGAGAGAGAGAGAGAAAGCCGAGTTTCTGAATGCGCTTACCTTCTGCAACCTCCTCGAAGCTGAAAATTTGTGGCTTGAAATTTCGTCAATATTAACCGTATACCGTATGACTGTAAAAAGTGCCGAGAAGTTCTGCATTATTTAACCATCACGCTTTATCAATCATCAAAATTGCTATTCAATATAGGAACCACCCTGAGAAAAAAGTACGACCGTGCCAATCAGAATTCTGGTAATTCTGGATGATACTTGAACATTCAACATTCACATCCAAGTCCGTACTGCGAAGATCAGTTGAAATTCTGGTAAACATAAACCTAACTAATCCACTTTTTGAGTTGACGGTGTAGTGTATCTTCATAGATACCTGAAATTGTTTTAACGAGTCCCAGAACGGTGGTCAAGAATCCAGTATCTTTGCCGTTAAGACAGTGGCGTAGCGTGCAATTTGGCAACGTTGTATCTTGTCTACTTAAACCCATGTAAAAGGTCGAATAGAGAGTGCTCGTCGAACAACCGCAATAGTTCGATATTTTTAATTGGTTTAGTTGGAGAAAGTACAAAGTCGCCAAATTGCACGCTACGCCACTGCTTTAACAATAAGATACAATTTTTCTGCACTCATGTAAGGGTAGTATTAACCCTACTAGTTTTTTCAGTGTTCATAGGAAAAATAACGATTCGCATTGAATTGCACAACTCGACCACCTCAATAATGGTATCGTTAGACATTTCTCTCTCTCTCTCTCTCTCTCTCTCTCTCTCTCTCTCTCTCTCTCTCTCTCTCTCTCTCTCTCTCTCTCTCTCTCTCTCTCTCTCTTCGCGGTGTATTGGACTAAACGCGTGTGACTAATAAAATCACCCTTTGACTCGTGATCTGACCCTCTCATCAGGGCTGCCGTTTTGCGTAAAATCAATGCTATTTTTTAATTCACCGATGATTCCACCGGTTGAGAAAGATTACACAGTTCAATTCAGTGTATGGCTGTAATAAACTAAAATATTCGCATCTGTAATCTTTTCTCAACCGGTGGAGTCGTCGATGACTTTAAAAAAACTTGTGGATATTTTAATTAATCAACGGAGTTTCCATCGATTAAGGAAAGATTACAGATCAGAGTATTTTCGTGCGTTACAGTCATACACTGAGGTGAACTGTATAATCTTTTCTCAACCGGTGGAATCATCGGTGAATAGAAAAATAGCATTGATTATACGCAGAACGGCAGCCCTGCCTCTCATTCTTGTATCTGTATATGATACAACTGCTACATTTTGCAAAATTTGATCACCAAATTTTCTACCGTTGTTGGTGTGTATCCGAGTCAATATTTTCATAGATCTGACAACAGCGATCACTACATCACGTCAGTTCATTCAGTTCTGTCATGCTCTAAAATGACCTTTGACTTTCGATTTGATTTTGTTAGCTTGTTTGCTTGAAAAGCGGCTTAATCAATAGATTCCTGTGTCATTTTTATCTGTTCCCTATCAGAATAGAATCGTTCAATAAGCTCAATTTTGCTCTTTTATTCAGAAGTATAGCGAATTTCTTGTGTGCTTTTTTCAACTTTCGGGAAAGCTATTTCTTTAAGTAAAAAAGAATTCTTGCAAACTTATGATGTGCTTGAGCAAGATGAAGCTTGAACATCCTTCGATTTTAACCCAAAAAACTGATGAAGTTATCACTAAGAAGTAAAAACGAAGTAAATGTACACGTTAAAGTTGTTGTAGTATGATAATTAATCCCTAAATTTTAACAGCGTGCTAGCAACTTACATACGGTGAAGCAAGCAACTGCTGTCATACCAAGTCCATTCACCGAACAAAGCAATGAAAGATACACTTACTATACATAATATGATAAAACTGCAGTTTATAATGACTATGATTGCGCGAATCGTGAAACTTGGCCGTTGCCATGGTAACCATAGTTACGTTTACCGTTGGCTGTAGTTTTTTAAAGGCTACTCGTGGGTAGCTGTTAAAGCCGGGCAGTTTAACTATGGTTGCCATAGCAACAGTCGAGTCTTAACATTTCTAGACAAATAGTATCATAGTATCACTCGTAGACAGTCTTAAGAATCAGGCTTTCGTAAAAATGAATGATCATTCCGCAGAATATATGTGTATGTGTCGCAGGCTAAAAGTCAAATCCGGCATTTGGGCAAATGTCTAGGCAAATAGAAAAGAAGCGATAAAAATCGTTGAAATTTGTAGTTTGCCTAGGCATTTGAGCAAACGCCTAGGCACTTGCTCAAATGCCTGAAGTTTTGACCAAATGCCGAAGGCTGATTAGGCAAATAGTAAAATAAGTCTTTTTAGTGAATTTAAGCTGAACGCGACGCGGCAACAATATGTGTGTGCGAGTGTGTGTTCAGTGGTACATCGTTGTTATCATTAACGTCTTCAATACCTTTTTAACACAGTCAGTTTCATTGGAATATTGTTGTTTTCATTGCTTTCGTTGGTACCTATATACACACAGTCAGTTTCATTTGTACACCGTTGTTATCATTGATGTAGTTTATACCGAAAAACATATAGTCACTTTCATTGGAATATCGTTGTTATAATTAATGTCTTCCATACCTATAGCACAGTCCGTTTCATTGGTACATTGTTGTTATCATTAATGTGGTTGCTGGTACCTATACACACAGTCAGTTTCATTGGAATATCGTTGTTATCATTAATATCTGTTGTACCTCACATTTTTGTCATTATTGTCTCATTTTTGTCGTCGGATGCTCCGTTCTGTGTGGCTACTGACATCAACATCTTTGCTCAAGATTCCACGTAGGACCCATTTGACGTTTCTTGCTGTGATCCCGAAAAAAAAGTTGCCACTTTGGGTGAGATAGGTAGTGCATGGTCTATGTTGTCTCTGGTGCCATTGGTGTTCTTATCTCGATACGAGCCGAGGGCCGACTTGTTGTTATCATTAATGTCGTCTTGAAGTTCGCAATAACGTTTATCAAATTGGCACACCCGCAGGTGTAATTAAAAATTGGTGTTCGCGGGAAGAATTAACGCAACTAGAAGCGATAAAATTTGAAATATCACAGATTCCGAGAGATAAGTTAATGTTGATCCGCTAAGCAGTGGGTGCCGTTTCGCTCTTTGAAGGTCAAGGCTTCATCAAGTGCAATTGCCAGTCCAGTAAAATCAATGTGCAACCAAACGAAGTTCTTGCTTCAAAAATCAGAGAAAATATTCCAGCAAGTCCCACCGACGCATCTCGTGTTCGAATAAGCAACACTGCTGCCTTCTTATTTTTTAAGGTACAAAGCTTTTTTCTTTCTTTCAAATTTTTCGGTTGTGGCTTCTTGAACTATGTATTGAACATTGACTGCTTTTTTAAAAGTTTGACTATTTGCCTGAAAAAAACCCATTTGTCTTTTTGCCTAACAGGCTTTCGGCATTTACTAGAATGCCTAGGCATTTGCGTAAACCCCTGGACATTTAGTCAAATGCATAGGCAAATAGCCAAATGAGGTTTTCGATGAAATTTGGCCATTTGCCTAGGCTTTTACCTAAATGCCGGTTTTGACCTTTAGCCTGCGACAAATGCAACACGCCATGCATTCCGTAAACATGTGGTGATAGCTTGAGTACTGCGTGCTGCATACACTAACCGCTAACCAGGTATATTTTGAAACTACACGCGGGAAGAACATGATAAGTCACCTCAGGCGTTGTCAAAATTTGGCAACTGACTCTTCTATTTTTTCTACGTGGCTCACGAAAAGAAAAAAGAGAAATAAAGAAAAAAAAAACTCGAGAATTTTTGTCTTACTCGCCTACAAAAATTCCTGTTTTTTCAATTTATTTTTTTTTTATTATTTTTTTTTTTTTTGCTTTCTTTTTTAGCGAGGTTAGGAAAAAAAGTGAAGGATAAGTTGCCAAATGTTGATAACGCCTGAATCAGTTTATCATGTTTTTCCCGTATAATCTTCATCAGGCTCCGTTAGTAATTCTGCTATTCTACATGAGTGAGGGCGTCCAGTGTAAGTGCAACAACGTATTTCTTACTTACCCACATGACTTGAACCGTGGGAAGAGGGTTTTGGATTTCCTCCCGTCCTGGGAGATAAGAATTGTCCCTCATATGCTTTCCTCGATGTCTTCACCCCTGCTTTATCTGTACCCTCATACCGACCTCTCTATATTTTTCTATATGAATACGCAAGTTCAGTAAAGATGTTGATGGTCAAGTATTTTTTACGTAGAAAAAAATAAATTGGCGAAGAAGTCAAGAAAGAAACATTATGATGAAGCAGGAAAATGCGTGATGGAGAAAAGTTAAAATCAAGCCTGACTGGGTCTCGCTCAAGCATACTGAAAAAACAAAGTTTATATGTACAGCCAAAGCAGCCATTTAAAATAGCTTCGCAGAGCAAAAGTTCAAGCTGTATCGTAGAAAGTTGCAGGTGTATCAAAGCACTATACTTCTTTAGACTAGCAGCCTCTTTTCTTGCTTTGGGCTTATTATCGAAGTAGTGCTTCAGGACACCGCAACTTGCTCCGGTAGAGCTAGGACTTTTGCTCTGCGTAGCTAGTTTAAAAAACTGCTTCGGTTCTACTTAAACTTGGTTTTTTCTGTGAGGTGATTACAGGCGTAGCTTGTGCAGATTTCAATCCGATGGATAGTGCCTCTGTATAGTTCTGCTCAAAAAGTCAACAGTTTTTGACTGACGTTGATGAATTTACGCCTAAAGTACAAATTTGAGGAACATCAGCACCTGCAAACAGGAAGACGTCCTAAAAGTTTTGAGCTGAAATACTCAAAAAAGTCGGAAATTATGAAATATGAATAAGCCTCCGTGAGTGCTATATAGCACTCGCACTCACCAATTGTAAGCTTATACGGCGAAACGAATTTCATAATTTACGCCTTTAATGTTTAACCAATTTTAATCGTTTTGGGCTCAAAATATCCTCCAAAAAATTTCGCGTTTTCTGTAGGATTTGAAATTTGTTGTTGTTGTTGTTGTTGTTTTTTTTTTTTTGTTTTTGTTTTTTTTTTTTTTGTAAAAGCCCGAAATTTCATGAATTGGACTGCTTTTTGCGCTAATCAATGCCATTTTCAAAATCAGCATCTCTATGCTTATTGGTTTGCTCAATTAGAATAAACTTAGTGCAAAAAATTGCAACCAAACCTTGAAAAGTTTTAAATTACGGAGATATTCTACTATGGTTATCGTGGAAAATTATCTCGTAAAAGATGCCCCCTAGAACTATGAGACCGCTCCCTTTTCGAATTTGAACCTCACATTTTTATTGTTGCGTCCCCATCTCCCTCCACCTCTCGACTCTTACCTGTATCTATTTTGAGGTGAAAGTTGTCAAAAACTTCGGGAAATTTGGAGAATTTCTTCGAAGAATCTTGCCAACAGATCTATCAGGACTGTCAAGTTATGTGAAGTTGATTTTGCTGCTAGAGCTTTTGCGTAAGCTGATGCTGCATGGCTTATTTATCAGAAAATCTGACGTTTCGGTACTGGTTATTTTCTCGCGCCAAGACAAGGTTGTTGAACGTTGCTTGTAGGTAAGTACCTTGTATTTAAACGCCAAACGTTTCGTTTCGCATCGTCGGCCTCACCAAGAACGCACTGCATTTCACCTGTTGCATTGCATCGGCTCCGGAGTTTGGAAGTCAAAGCAAAATTTACAATGACCAATGAAGCTGTGGCATTCCTAAGTCACTGTTGCAAAATTTCGTGAAAAACTGCCAGTTTAATCTTTTAATTTGTAGGATTTGCTTGTGATATATTTACTACTGGAGGCTCGTGAGTAATAGTTTGTCATTTCTCTTCCATTTGCAAACCTATGCTAAAGTATCGATTTCTAGGGGCTCAATGAACCTCCTGAGGATCGATTCTTTAGCGTATAGTTTTATATGGGGGGGAAATATCGATTTTATCGTATTTCATGAGCCTCTTTAAGGACTACCATTTTTAAGAAGCGTAATCCGCTCGCCTGAACTTTTACAAATGTTACAAATGGTACTTATATCGCCAAGGATTAAATTTCTAATGCGGGGCAGTTGCGAACGTCTGAAATTTTGTGTTTTTTTAGCAAGCGAATGAAAGCACTCGGTGAGCTGAAAACAAGGATGCCTGTGGTTTCAAATTAGATTTCATAGTGCCAGATATACAATTTTGGCCCAAAATTCATCGTTCCAAATGGGAATTCCGCGTTGTGGCCACAACAGACGTTTTTTTGCTAATTTTTGCGAGTATATCTCCGAATCTGGGACTCTGAGAAAAAAACCAAAGGCACTTATGTTCTTAAGTTATCAAGTATTTTTATTCTATGTATAAAAAAACACAGCATTTCAGATCCTTTCAACCACCTCATTTCAACTGTGTAATCTTTTTCCCTACCATGAACGATTTCTGTGCGCACTCTTCAAATTAGTTCATGATTTCTTTTTTTGTGTGTTTTGTTGATATGAACCAGTTCTTTTTATTCGTCGTTAAATCCAATAACGTATGCTTTAACACTCAGCTTTTACACTTCTGTTTTCGCCCTTAAAGTCTTTGCTTATGCCAAAACCGTGTTATTACCGTAATCTTTGGGCTTGAATATGACCAATACTATACCTAAAACTGTAGTGTAAGAAGGGCACAATCTGTCAGCGTTGCATCGAGAAAATTCTTGTGGCAAGAATTTTAATCCCCTCTAGCGCCCCGTGCGAAACCTTCATAACAGTGGCGGCTCGTGTAATCTGGCAACCGTGCACTTTTGCCATTTAAACGTATGCAAAAAGATCGATACTAGGTGAGGCGCTGCGCCTCACCAAGTAATCGATTATTTTACACAGTTTTAAATGGAGGAAATCCATTGTTGCCACATTGCACGAGCCGCCGCTGCTTCATAATATTCCGTTGCATTTTTTTTTCCAATTTTATTATCATTATCTGCACTTTTTTCAAATCCTTGCAAGATTTCAATTTAAATAGCTATCCTATTAGTGTCTCAGTCCGAGTTAAGCCTTCTCAAAAGATTGTTTTCGTTTATTTAACTATTCTTTTAATTCCGGACAAGTCTATGATAGTAGCAAGCTGCTCAACGCTGAATCGCTGACAATATACTCGGTATGCGTGGAATGTGAAGTGCCGCTCGATTTGAGTTGAGAAATTCCCGAAGAAAATTTGCTTGCGTACAGGGTGTCCGTGTCCTCAGTCCAGTGGCGTAGCCTTTAAACTATAGCGTTGTAGATTGCCATTTCAAACTCATCTAAAAGATTAACCTGCATTGAGCGCACTCAGCACGGAAAAAAAAGATTAGTGAAAATAACCATACGGATACCTGATTTTGGCACCTGCTAGATGTTATGGTAAACTTGACCAGAAGTATGGAACATTTACCGATACTTTGAGTAAATTTGACATGCAATCAGGTAACATCACCTAGTACCTAGTCAAAATATAGTATTCTTCTGAGTAGGTATAATGTGTAGGTTCTGGCTCACTCTGATAAACTTGACTTGAAATCAATCCCTGATCAAACTTGACTTGAAATCAATCCCTGATCAAACTTGACTTGAAATCAATCCCTGATCAAACTTGACTTTAAAATAATACCTGATCAAACTTGACTTGAAATCAATCCCTGATCAAACTTGACTTGACATTAATCCCTGATCAAACTGACTTAAAAAAATAAGTTTTATAAATTTTAGCAATCTTATATTAAAGGATTGATTGATTTATAATAAATATAAACATATAAATAAAGAATGTGTGAGAATAAAAAATGCACTAAAACAAAGAAAAATTATCCTGATAGGTATTGTGAGAAATGCGATCGTAAAATCACCTATTCAAACTGGACTAAACACTTGAAATCTCAACGTCACCTAAGAGATAAGCCTGTGGACCCTGTGGTTCATAAATATGATGACAAATACTGTGAAGCATGTGATCGTAAAATCACTTACAAAAACTGGGCTACACATCTAAAAGGTGGATATCACATAAAACGCAATAGACCATTACAAAATGATGGAAACAATCCTATATTAAAGGATTGATTTATAATATAAATATTTTTTAAAGTAAAAGTTACTTTAAAATAAATTCATGAAAAGTGATCGAAATCAATCTTATATTAAAGGATTGGTTGATTTATAATAAATATATATATATAAATAAAGAATGTTAATAAACGACAATAGTTTGGAACCCAAAAAGTTCCAAGCGTCAAAAAGATGTTATCCAGATAGGTATTGTGAGAAATGTGATCATAAAATCACTTACAAAAACTGGGCTAGACATCTAAAATCTAAACGTCATTTAAGAAATGATCCAACCGAAACTATCAAATCAACAAGAATTAGAAAACCAGCAAACATATTTTATAAACCTCGAAAACTACACAAAGTTTTTAACTTCAGCAACAAAATATTTGAAAAAGAAAAAGTTAGAACCATTGTCAAAACTGAAGCGAAATCGTTTAAAAACCGATTACAGACCTACTTAGTAGAAAATAGACATCATTTTAAGGATATGAATAAATTTTTAGAAAATATAGAAAGATTGGTATTTGGACTCATAAATAAAGAACTGAACCATCAAGAACTGAAAGTAAATATTTTTGTGCTCGCTGAATACAAAAGAGGCACGGATCAGAAAAATATGGTATATTGTGAAACTAACCTCAAAACTCAAAACGAAGTTTTGACAAAATCCTCAGATCTTGCTGCGTTTTACTCTAGGGTAAAACAGACAATTTTAAATGAGATGGAAGTATTTGAAAGCAAAGGTTCGCAATGGGTTCTGAATAAAATTTTAAGCTTAGAGTTGAGGTTAAACAAATACAATCCACTAAAAGGCGCTTCTTATATAGCTTTGCCTGAGTGCTTAGCAAATAAAAAGGCAATAATCAATGTTAAAAATTCGGACAACAAATGTTTCCTATGGTCTATTCTTTCAGCATTACATCCTAAAACCAAAAATGCTGAAAGGGTGACAAGTTATAATGAATGGGAACATGAGTTTGATAAAGAGCTAGAAGGTATAAACTTTCCTGTAAAACTAACTGACATCAATAAATTTGAGAAAAGAACAAACATGTCTATTAATGTTTATTTCTATGAAAATTATAACATTGCTCCTTTGCAAGTAACGAAAGATGAAAAAGAAAAGCATATAGATTTGTTATACCTCAAGGAAAGTGGTAAGGACCATTATTGTTGGATCAAAAACTTATGGAGGTTAGTAGGTAGACAAATTACAAAACACGAAAGCAAACGATTTCTGTGTAAAATGTGTTTGAATAGTTTTTACTCTGAAGAGAAATTAAAAGACCATAAAATATATTGCAGTGTTCATGGAGCAACCAAAATCGAAATGCCTAAGAAATATGATAATGTGTTACAATTTAAAAATTATCAGAACTCATTGAAAGTTCCATGGGCTATTTACGCCGATTTCGAATGCATGTTGCAAAAGATTTCAACCTGTCACCCGAATCCTGAGAAGTCTTATTTGAATGATACTGAAAAACATGAGCCAGTGAGTTTTGCCTATTACTTGAAAGATGTTGATAGTAAAAATTTCAGATTAGAGGAATATTTTGGTCCTGACGCTCCTAAAGTTTTTTATGAGAAAATAAAAGCAGATGCTTTAATGATAGCACAAGAATACTATGATAAAATTAAACCAATGAAACCTCTAACATCAGAAGAACGAATAAGCTATGAAACAGCCAAACAGTGTCATATTTGTGAAAGGAGTTTTGATGGTTCATTACCACCTGTGATAGAACAGAAAAAAGAATTATTAGAAAGAAAGCTAAAGTTGTTTTGTCAACAGAATCGATATGATTTCGAGTTGACTAAATGGACACATGAATATCAAATTAAAGAATGTGAAAACGAACTAAAATCACTTGTTGCTAAAATAGAATCAAATTCCCAAAAAGTCAGAGATCATTCTCATCTATCAGGTCAATACAGAGGTCCAGCTCATTCAATTTGCAATTTAGGCTACCAGAATCCTCGATTCATCCCAATATATTTCCACAACTTAGCAGGATACGATGCTCATTTATTTATTAAAGAATTTGGTACAGATGATGGGGAAATAAAGTTAATTCCAAATACTGAGGAAAATTATATCTCTTTTTCAAAGGTTTTAAAATACAATTCTGGTGAAGTGAATGAAAAGGGACAGCCATTTTACAACAAAATTGAGTTGAGATTTATTGACTCATTTAAGTTTCTATCTTGTTCTTTGGACAAACTAACTAAAAACTTGGACAGAGAACAATTTATGGAGACAAGGAGATGTTTCTCAAAAGAACATTTGGATTCTATAACTAGAAAATTGGCTTATCCGTATGAATATATGGATTCGACTAAAAAATATGACGAGTGTGAATTGCCTTCTATTGACAAATTTTACAGTGCTTTGACAGGTGAAGATGTTAAGAAAACTGACTATGAAAATGCGAAAGAAATTTGGAAAATATTTAATATAAAAAATTTAAGAGAGTTTACTCTACTTTACAACAAAATTGATGTCATGTTACTTGCAGATGTAATTGAAAACTTTAGAAATGTTGCTCTGAAAACATACAAGCTAGATCCTGCTTGGTACTATACAACGCCCGGATTTGCTTGGGATTGTATGCTCAAAATGACAGACCAAAAATTCGAATTGTTGACAGATTATGATATGAGTTTAATGATCGAAGCTGGAATTAGAGGTGGAATTTCGCAATGTAGTAACAGGTATTCAAAAGCAAACAATAAATACATGGGCGATAAATTTAAGAAACACGAGGAATCAATTTTTATTGAATATGTGGATGCAAACAATCTTTATGGTTGGGCTATGAGTAAATGTTTACCTTACGGTGGTTTTAAATGGGTTGATAAAAATATTGATGTTTTAAAAATTCCTGATAACTCACCCAAAGGATATATTTTGGAAGTTGATCTAATTTACCCAAAGGATCTGCATAATTTGCATTCAGATTTCCCTTTAGCCCCAGAAGGAAGGATTGGAACTGTGAAATTGCCGAAATTATTCACGACTTTATATGATAAGGAAAATTATGTTGTCCACTATAGGAATCTTAAAGATTACTTGCGATTAGGAATGAAGTTGACAAACATACATAGAGTATTAGAATTCGATCAGTCCGAATGGTTAAAGCCATACATTGATTTCAATACTAAATTGCGACAAGCGGCTACTAATGATTTTGAAAAGGACTTCTACAAATTAATGGTTAATTCGGTGTTTGGAAAAACTATGGAAAATATAAGAAATCGAGTAAACATTAAACTGTGCTCGAATGTGAAGCAAGTTGAAAATATGATAGCAAAACCCAACTTCGAGAGAGCCACAATTTTCACAGAGAATTTAGCTGCCATTCATATGAAGCGCACGAAACTCTGTTTTAACAAACCGATTTATATTGGCATGAGTATTTTGGACAATTCAAAATTATGTATTTATGATTTTTTTTATGATACAATTAAAAAGAAATATGAGGATAAAGTCAAACTGTTATTCACGGATACAGATTCTCTCATCTTAGAGATTAAAACCGAAGACTTTTATGAGGATCTAAAAGGTATGATTGACCACTTTGATACTTCCGACTATCCCAAAGATAACGTGTATCAGATACCTTTAGTGAACAAGAAAGTTTTAGGGAAGTTTAAGGATGAATTAAAAGGAGATATAATAGAACAGTTCGTTGGTTTGAGATCGAAGCTATATGCTTTGAAAATATTTGAAAGTGATGAAGAAATTAAAAGAGTCAAAGGTGTTAAGAAAAATGTCACGAAAAATGAGATACGTTTTGAAGATCTCAAAAAATGTTTGGAGACTAAAATACCTGTCTACAAAAAACAAAAACTGTTTAAAATCAGACAACATGAAATTTATACCATTGAACAAAATAAAAAGGCACTTTGCGCACTTGACGATAAGAGATACATTTTACCAAATGGGATCGATTGTTTGGCTCACGGACACTATGAAATCAATAAACCTAAAGACGAATTTCTAAAAAATGCATTACAAAATGACTTGGAAACATCATAAAACTAATATACCTGAAACTTATCAAATTTGAATCCCAAAGAAAGTCAAATTCTGAATTTATTTTGCTTCGTTTAAGTCAATAAGAGTCTTTCATATTATTTCAAACCGATAAATATCGGGTATATTCTTATAATTTTGTCAATTGCAATTCCTCTTCATAAACACCATCAGTAATATCTTCTAAATTATAATATACTACATTGGATCTTAAAACGTTTGAAACGGTAAAAATTTCTTTAGTCCAGTTAGTTTTAAATTTATTTTTGAAAATATACACATGAGTGGAAAGCCTCACTCGATCTCCAATTTCAAAGTTGGGTTTTGATTTCGATATTTTAAAATTATAAACAGTTGAGAGCAATTCCTTCTCATTTTGTTTGTTCACTTGGCTTGGTTTCATTTTAATCGTTCGGTGAAATGTGTTATTATATTTTGTTATTATTTTCGGTAGTGCATCAACCCATTTTAAATTACTATATACTATGGGTTTTAACTTATCTCCAAGAGTTCTATTAAATCTCTCTACAATGGAAGCCTTGTTTACAGTTCCTGTACTGTACATTTCAATGTCATATTTTCCTAAAACATTTCTCACTTGTTTATTGTAGAATTCCTTGCCTTCGTCGACATGAAATTTATTTGGTTTGATTGGTAAACTTTCCATAACTTTTTCCAGCGCTACAGCTACTTCAGCACCAGATTTTGATTTTAGAGGAACAGCCCAGGCGTACTTTGAAAAAGTATCGATTATATTTAAAATATACTTGTACCCATTATTTAACCTTAGAAGCTTCCTATAGTCGTTTTCTTTAATCTCTTTCCTTACATTCCTAAAATTATAATTGGGGTCTTTCACCTCACTTTTTGGTCTATAAAAAGTGTATATATCAGCTTGCAAAGTATCAAACATTCCTTTTTGAATGAATTGTCTCGTAGGAAACCGGACTCTGTATGGTTTAAACAGTTCAGCCAATTCAATAGTTTCAGGTGATTTTGATACATTATTCTTCTCTAAATTGCAAAGTCTGCAAAGAGAAATTCTCCTCCACCTGTTCTTTTTCTGTACAAATTTTGGTTCTCCAAAACTCCTAGTTTGCATCTTACAATTTCTACAGAAATCCATTTATTTAACATGAAATATTATTATTGTTATTTTCATGGATTGTTATCCTTGAAAATCAAATTCCAAAGGCCGATACGGTCTGCCTATGGTTGTTGAGTTAAATGTCGTTCAGAAGATTCCTGAACATATCATACCGCAAGCGTTTGTAAGACACAATATTAACATAGCAAACAGTACCTTCCGAAGTTCCAGTAGAACTGTCAACATTCTTGCTAAAATCAACATGCAGTACAATATTACTCTTAGAGTTGGAGATACTGTCTGGTTGCTTACTTAAATCAATCACGAAAATAGATTTGTGAGCTTTAAATTCACGCGGTGTAAGTAAATTATAATCGTCTCTTTTAAATACTCTTCTATAGTCTCTGAACATGTTGAAGGCTATCAAATAATCGTCATTTTCAAAATCTAAATCTGTCAGCTCTTCGGGATATCTTTTACCGTTGACCTCCACGTAAATATTTCTAACAAACTTGTGATCAAATTCTGAAGGGTTTGCTAGTTGATTATTAGACTTATCAGTTTGGAATGTTATCATAGCGAAAACGGGCGAGTTGAAATTTCTGTAAACGTTAGTGATGTCAAAGTTTAAGGTTTTTCCAGAAACATTTTTATGTTGGACGCATTGCCAAGTTTTATATTCAAAATCATAGGCATTGGAATCACCCAAAGACTTTAATAGTTGAATTTTTGCATTATCTTCATACTCAATTATTGGTACTCTGATGTAGAAGTTGGTGATAATGATTTTGCCTTCATCTGGTATTGTTTGTGTAGAGTCTGACTTCCATCTATATAAAGCATCATTATCAGTATTTCTCGTGAAATTTATTTCAAAGCCACCTTTAAAAATAGGAATATTTAAATCTTCAAAAAACCCTAGTCCGAAATCGGCTAGCTTTCCCAAAGTATAAAAATTTTTCCCCCACCACTATAATTTGATAAAGATCCTGCGGCTTCTGCTGCACTATTGTGATCTTTAGTATAAGTGACGTAATGTTTCATGGTGCTTGTAATACCAGGATAGTCAACCTCATCAATAATTTTGTTATGTTTTTTCACTTCAACAAAGCTGAACAAGTGTGGAATAAAATTGTCTATTAATTTAACGGTTGAATTGGCAGTGTAGTCAGAGTTAGTAGCTTTTTTATATTCTCCAGAAATGTAGAACTCGAAATTCTTCGATGCGAAATTTTCATTGTATTCAATTAGAAATGTAGTTTTTTTGTTTGGAACATTAAAGTTCATTTTTGATAAAGGTGAAAAATGTTTAAATTCTGCTCGAATAACCGAGTCATCAAAATTTTTGAACAGCTGTTCTGTCATTTATAATAGCAGAAATATTTTTTTTTTAAATTCTCGAACACGATAATTTACAATCTCATGGAAATCAAGACCATCTGACAGATATTTCAAAACTGCCAAACATAAATGTCCACAAATTGGTGGATCGTTATAATTTTGGATTCTATCTTCATTATATTGTAAATTGTCTTTTTTTAAGTATTCCACCAATTCTTTCGGAGGTCGAGCATTTCCAAAAGAATCAAAGTAAAATTTTGTGTTATCTCGTTTAAAATAACAGGTCCAGTGTGAGCCGGTTTGATATGAATTTTCCAAATTAATAATCCCACACTCAATTCTAAGCGGAATTCCAGGTAGCTCATCTTTCATGAAAATCCCACGAAAATGTTTAATTTTTAAGTTTGAGGCAATGCCAAGAATATCAAAATTACTTAACGGTTCGACTTTTTTTTTTAAACCCGTTCCTACTTTCTTTTTTTTTGAGCCTGTCCCAGTTTTAGGTTTTTTTAAACCACTACCTTTTTTCAGTTCCATTGCTCGGTTATGTCTTTTTATCTCTTCTATTTCCTTCCGTTTATTTTTATCTTCATCTATTGCTTTTACGACAGCAGCTCCTCCTCCCACTAAACTGCCTAATGCAGCTAGCCCAGCAAACACCAGAGGTAAAAATCCTCCTGAATGACTTTGTTTTTGGCGATTTGTCCCAGGTTGTTTCGTTCTATTTACTTTACGATTACGGTCCATTTTATAATAGTACAATTTTCAAAAGTTTTTTATTTCTAAAATGATTGTGATCTTAGCACCACCAAAATCAATTAATTCATTTCTTTCGTTGGTGATTTTCACTTCTATATCCTTAATTTTATTATGTTGAACTGGAAAATAGATAGGTTTAAGGCTTTCGTAAATTATTGGTTCTCTAAAATGAGCATTCATTTTGAAGGTTGTTATGATGTCGGTTTCTCCATCGATCACACTTTGGCCATTAGCAAGGTTGCAATGAACATTAATTGTATCAACAGGTAAAAAATTAGGGTAAGAATTTGGATAGCCTAATAATTTACAAATGTTATTTTTTCTCTCATAATTAATAGGTTTATCAGAATTATTTTCAAAATAGACCTGATTTTTTATTTCATTTACTCTAAGCGTTATTTGACAATTATTTTTGATGAAAGTTTCAATATCAAAGATATCATAGTATCCCTTTGGGATCAGTATTTGATTAGCACCGAAATAAAATATATTATTTTTATCTGTTACGTTTGGAATTAAATTGGTAGAGTAAAATGAAAGTAATGTAACATGAAAATTTTCATTTAAAAAATTGTGTTGAAAGTGATGTTTCAATATAGAATGATTACCTGTCAATTTGATTATCATCTTTGCTTTTATTAATTATAAATATATTTTTTTTAATATAAATGGATACCTTTGGGAAACGCTCTCCTTTCAAAATGGAAGAAAAAGAACTGATGTCTTTAATACAACGATCTGAACAAAATTGTAAAAATGAGGTATTCGAGAAACTAACCGAACTCAAGACTGAATTGGATAAGAAAATAAAAGTACTCAAGACCGAATTGGATAAGAAAATCAGTGCAGTCGAAACAAAAACATCTGTACTCGAAACAAAAATACACGCACTCAAGACTGAACTGAAAAATACAAAGAAACCCTAGAAGCCAAACCTAAATCTAATGATATCTATTATAAATGGCTAAATTTAAAATAACTCCCATTCCCATGAAGTCTTTAAAGAAAACCGAAAACACGCTATTCCCAATGCCTCTAAGGTCTCTGATTGTTGGAAGCAGTGGTTGTGGTAAAACAACTCTACTTTGGAATATAATTACTAAAAATTGGTTGCCATACAAAAAACTATACGTTTTTAGTAAATCTATTGATCAACCAATATATGATAAATTAAGTCATTATTATGATGATATTCAAGAAGATGAACAAATAGCATACTTTTATGATAAATGTGAAGACATTGTTTCAGTAGATGATTGTGAATCGAACAGTCTGATTATTTTTGATGATTGTATTCTAGAATCTCAATCTCCAATTAAGGAATATTTCGTCAGAGGAAGACATAAAAATATTTCTTGCATGTACATCAGTCAATGTTTCAGTTTGGTTGATTTGAAAACAATAAGAAACAATTTGAATTATTTGTGTATTTTCAAACAGAATGAATGTTACATAAAATCGATTTACGATAACATTGTCGGCAGCGATATGACGTTGAACGTTTTCAGAACGTTGTGTCATCGTTGCTGGAAACGTGATTATGGATTCCTAACGATCGATCTATCAAGAAAAATGAACGAAGGTCGATATAAAATCATGTTTGAAGAGGTGATTGAAAAAAAATAATCCCTAATATAAATGGATGGCACAACTATTAGATTGAATTTAAAAAAGAAATTTCAAGACGCTGTAAAGCGTGAAATGCACGAAAACAATGAAAAAGTAAAGGAGCTTTCAAAAAAGCTGGTTGCTGAAAATGTCGATGGTTTTGATAAAGAAGCGATTGATTCAAAGAAAACCAAACTATCGTTTGAAGACGTTCAGACAATTCAGAATAGTAAAGACGAGTTGAAAAATAAGTTTAAACAAGAACGAGTCGATGAAATTAATAAGATTGATTTACAAAAGAAATTATATAAACCCATCACTGATGCTTTGATTAAGGTTGAGTCCGCGGTTAAAAAAGTTGATGAAGATATGAACAAAGTGGTTGAAAAAAAACAAAATTTAGCCCTTGAACCTTCCATGATCGTGAAAGCACTAGTTGATTCGGATACTCAAACACCAAAAACAATAAACATAGGACCGATAGCTAAAAAATATGTTGCCCGTTTGCTTGATCCAGTTTTTGGTGTTTATTATGATCCTGTTACGAAAACTCACAAAATCGGTAAAGAGGAAGTAGACATTAGGGATGATGATATAATTATTATGAATAAAAGATATAAAGGAACACCAGGATTTTGGCGGTTGATAACATACAATGAAGCTCCAAACCCAGAACTTTACACTAAAGAAGATCTCAATAATTATGTTGACGTTTTAAATAAGACCGATGCTATGTATCAGAACAATGACAAAACAAAAAATAAACCAAAATCAAGCAAAGGAGACAAATGGCTGTCTTTGGTATCAAATATTTGGAATAGTCGCAACATCAGAACGGGAAGCGGGCTTATCCATTATAGTGACAATCAAGTTGAATATAAATACGTAAGGAACTTAAATGAGTTGATGAACCGACTGTGCTATATGCGTAGCCAAGAGGAAGCTGGAAACAACAATTTCCATAATGAAAAACTCGGTATTGTTCGCTTTTTTACGAGTGAGTTGGAAAATATCATTGACTCACCTAAAGGAACTGAATATTTGATTAGATTTGTGTCTATTCTACCCAAAAGTGTTCTGAATGAAGGCTCTGGGATTTTTAACAAGATTTTAAATAGCTTACCTTTCGAGTTACATGTCCCCAGTTATAATTTTCTTGGTCCTGGTACACGCTTAGATGAGAGACTTGAGAGAGGTGATAAACCTATTAATAAATTAGATGCTGCTGCTTTAGATCATGATATTTTCTATAAACATCATAAATCGACTAATGACAGACACAAGGCTGATGAAGTTTTGGAAAATAAAGCGTGGGAAAGAGTTTTAGCTCCTGATGCTAATTTAAAAGAAAAATCTGTCGCTTGGTTAACAACAAATGGTATGAAATTAAAGAGAAAATTTGGACTCGGTTTAAAATTTTGAATCGTCCCAGCAAGCAAATAAAATTAAAAAATATATATGTATATTATAAACAATGGAATTCAAAACTTTACGATCTTACATTCGTTGGCAACACATGCCTGAGTATTATCTATCTCAACTCGTCGATAATGTTAAATTAAACAGGGAGCATATTTTACAGTTGAGTCGATTTATAGAATGGGATAAATTCTCTAAGTATCCTGATCTGACCGAGGAATTTCTAGAACTTTGTTATCCGTTTCTGGAATGGAAATATGTGAGCAGGTTCAATAAATATCTAACTTTGAACTTCATCAGAAATCATCTGGCCGCATTCAATAAATGTTGGGATGAAATTTCTCGGTATCAAACCCTCGATGAAAATGCCATGACCGAATTTGCAGATCTGCTGAATTGGAGGCTTGTCTCACGATATCAAACAATGTCCCCAGAATTCATAATAAAATATAAACACCGTGTTGATTGGAACTATATTGAAAACTATCAAAATGTTTCATCAGATTTTGTAAAAAATAATCGTCCCAATGTGGATAATTAGCCCTAAGAGGTTCGTTTGTTAAGTATTCAAATCAAAATGGTTTGAATAATAAATGGAACAGTATTTGCAAAAGCAATTGTTAATTTTTAGACAAAGTTATAACTTCTATTTTAGAATAGGAATTTCACTTTCATTGTTGAAATCTGCGTTCAGTGTGTTAAGTTTATCGGGTTATTTTTTCTTTCCTCTCACATTGCTAACTTTAATAACTGGTTGTTTAGAAATTTTAGAAAAATCCTTGAAAATCTCTGAGAGAGTTGAAGAGTATAAACATGCTTACAAATTTTATAGACAATTTCTACATCAGTATAGAGCTAAATCTCTCTCTGAAATAGAAATCAACATCAGAGAACAAGAGCTGAACAATAATTTTAATTTTTTCCCTCGTGAAAAATATGTCAAAGAAGCTCGAATAAATGGTTACCAAGCCAATCCTCTGTAAACACCGATGTTTCAATTAATGTTCAAGTCATTGTGACTTGAATATACATATAATATTAAATACATACAGACGCTATATGATGGAAGTTAGTCACTGGGCGTTGCCAAGGCGCGAGGCGTGTACGGCTGATTGCAACGCGACACGACGCGCGGTCGAGATGAGGAAGCGGAGAGTGAACAGCGAACGGCTGATTGCGACGCGACGCGGCGCGCGCTTGGCTCGTGACATTGAAAGGCGGTCTATCGCCTGATTACGAATGCAAGCCGTATAGAACGCTATCTGTTTGTAAAATGTGGAACTATGCAAAAGCTGTGTGTGCAATGCTCTATTCCAACGCTTATATACTAGAAATGTTCCTTCTCGTTGTAACCGTCGCTGTGGCTCATGGGACAACGTCGTTGACTCATAGTCGTGCGATCCCAGGTTCAATCCTTGGTTGGGCGTATGTATTTCACGTTGTTCGGGCCCGACAACGTGGAATGCAATACTCCGTGGTCTAAAATTTCGAGCACAATCAGACCCTTGTGTGGAAGTCATTGGTTAGCTATCGGCTGTAAAGCAGGCTGTTCCCATACTGCACACATTGGTTGTATGTACTGTGGTTTGATTACTTAAACGTGTTTCAACGAGCAGTATATAATCCTGATTGTGTTCGAAAGTAACAGTCACTGCACGGCTTGGTACACGACAGCTTCTCTGTCATTTGGTACATCGCATACTGTACAGTTAACGTAAAAAAAGCACACCGTATAACCGTCAACTCAATTGGGTGCACACAGTTGAGTTGACGGATACCGTGAACAGCTACAAAAGAAAAAAAAAGAAAAAAAAAGCTCAGAGTACACTTCAATCCCATTCAGGGGTTCTCGGCAATATGATAAAAGTACAATATGAGTGGGATTGAAGTGTGCTCATATGGGTCCGAGAACCCCATATTGCTAAAATTTATAAAACTTATTCTTTAAGTCAAGTTTGATCAGGCATTATTTTAAAGTCAAGTTTGATCAGGGATCGATTTCAAGTCAAGTTTGATCAGGGATTGATTTCAAGTCAAGTTTGATCAGGGATTGATTTCAAGTCAAGTTTGATCAGGGATTGATTTCAAGTCAAGTTTGATCAGGCATTATTTTAAAGTCAAGTTTGATCAGGGATCGATTTCAAGTCAAGTTTGATCAGGGATTGATTTCAAGTCAAGTTTGATCAGGGATTGATTTCAAGTCAAGTTTATCAGAGTGAGCCAGAACCTACACATTATACCTACTCTTCTGGTTAACATTATCATAACATCTAGCAGGTGCCAAAATCAGGTATCCGTATGGTTATTTTCACCGTATTTTTTTCGTGAGTGAACTTCTTTCTAATTCGACCTTTTGCACGGGTTTAAATGGACAACATGCAACGCTGCAAGGTTGACTGCCTTTTCGTCTTCAGATATGGATTTTGCTGAGGCTTCGTAATTGGAAGAACGTTTTGGGTTGTGCCGAGTGGCGTAGCGTGCAATCTAGCAGCCCTGCCGTTTTGTCCGTTTAAACCCTTGCAAAAGGTTGAATTCGAGGGCGTTCACTGCAATTCTAATATTTCGATATATTTGTACAATTTTAAGCGGACGAAATGCAACATTGCCAGATTACACACTTCGCAATTTGTCGTGCCAATCCTCATCCCCACGGCCACGCAGGACATCAGAGGCGGTCCATGGGTCAAAAAGTGGGGGGGGGGCCTTGAGGGGGCTTGAAAAGTAAAAAAAGCAGAAATCGTTGACCTTTTTTTTTCTTTCTTTCTTTTTTTTTTTTTTTTTGTTGCTTACTTTTTGCTTTTTACTTATTTTTGGCTTTTCGAAGGAGTGAAGGAAAATGAGCGTAAGGGGGACTTCCTTAATGCAACGCTTTCGTTTTTTTTTTTTTGTTTTTTTTTTTGTTTTTTTTTTTGTTTTTGTTTTTGCGGCAATTCTTCGTGACTGCCGCAACGAAAATAAGGGGAAAGATGATGAAGAAAACATATGTTCTCCCCCTTTCGTTATTCGTTTTCCTTTTTTCTCTTTCTCTTTCTCCTCTTTTTTCTTTTTTCTTCCTTTTTTCTTTTTTCTTACTTTTTTTCTTTTCTCTTTTTTTCTCCTTTTCTTCCTTCCCTTCTTTTTCTCGCTTTTTCCAAGCGCCCTTCCCAAAAAAGTGGGGGGGGGCTTGAGCACCCAAAGCCTCCCCCCCCCCCCCACGGACCGCCACTGCAGGAAATGAATGATTTACCTGTGTTTGCTTCAATGAAACACCTTGTAGACATGACTGAGGATTCATTCGGGCGATTTATCTCCGCTCATAGTTCCATCGGGCACGCGCAAATCTCGTGTTGGAATCCTCATTTAACTGCGAGCTTGCAGTTAACTCTCTTTAACTTTTGACCTGATCTCGAGTTGTAAACATTAGACCCATCATTCGAGTCTGGATTTGCCGAAAATGCAAGCAACACTATAAATGAATATAATTTTTATAACTGTTATCTGATCTGAAACTGCCACACATTGGACATAAAGGGTAATCTCCCTTGTCCATCGAAATGTATAACAGATAAAATGCACAGGAAAACTAATGATGACAATGTAGGAGGCGGCGGAGGGGTCAATAAATCCAGAGAGGTAAAATGCTGGAGAACAAAGGAGATCATAGAGAGAAAAAAAGAAAAGAAGGCTTTTTACTTTAACGTTTCATCGAAAAGTGGGCACTTTAATTCGACTGAAATTAGACACTGGTTCTGCGAGATGGTGGAGCATGTGAGCACTGGTGCCTTTTGCAGTTCGATTGATCGATATATTTCCTACATTTTATTTTAAAAGTCAATAAAGTGAGGAGGTTTGAAGCTTTCGATTGATTTCGAGTTTTGCCACGGGTTTCAATGGGAAGAATATAGAATGGGTCTGTTGCATACTTTTGCTACAACAATATAGAACCTTGATTCTTATGTAAAATTCGGCGAAAATTACGATGCGCAAATTAAAAACGTTCAAAATCCACTCATTAACTCAGGAAATCATTTCAATTTCAAACAGCCCGCGCTACACTAAACACTATTTGCACCGGTGTACTACTACATAGACGGAACCACCGTGCATAAGTAAACAACATCGTAGCTACAAAATGATGGAATTTCTTTTTTAATACGTGAAATATAAGCTGCATTTGCTGCCTGGTCTTTTCGGTTTATCAAAGATTACAAAATAATATAAGAAATGTACGTATCTAAACGAAACATTCCAATGTTTGTAGAACTTACAAAAAGTTCTGTTCGTGTTTACATAAACGAGATGGTTCCATCTATGTAGTTATAAGTCGGTGATATAGTGTCTAGTGTAGCGCGGGTTGTTTGAAATGGAAGGTATTTTCTGATTTATTGAGTGAATTTTGAAAGTTTTTAATGTGCGCATCGTAATTTTCGCCGAATTTTACGTCAGAAACAATGAGTTATTGATGTAGCAAAAGTGCGCAACAGACCCATTATCGAAATGCACGAGTTGCCTCTGGAATTCAGCAAATTAGTCACCACTTGCACAATGCACAGTTCCGAATCCATACTTATAACGACGGCGAAACATCTAACGGGCGCTACCTTGTTAATAAATTCATTTTTTCCGTATTTTGAAAACAAGGCCATAGACATTAAAATGAAACTATTAAATTAAAAAAAACAAAAAACAAAAAAACATAGCAACATTTTTTGATTATACTCTGTTCAGGATAAGAAGGCGGGTGAGAATTCAGGTAGTAATGCACTATTTAGCAACAGTGCGGCTATACCGGCTACTCCAACCCTTCGCAGTGGCCGTTGTTCTTCCGACTTCTCACTTGGCATGGAGGATTTCCGAGAACCGACAGACTCAACAATTTACACACGTCCAGTGAAAATTGCGAACGGTCAAAAATACGAAAAAACGGACGAAATTTTCGCCCTAACGGGCCAAAACTCGGCAAAAATAGTCGACTTTGAATATTGATGACTCTCATATATTCGATTTTAGACGAAATATTCTGAATTTAATTCCGACTGAAAAATACGAATTTCTGAGAGTCATCAATATTCGAAGTCGACTATCTTTGCCGAGTTTTGGCCCTTTAGGGCGAAAATTTCGTCCGTTTTTTCGTATTTTTGACCGTTCGCAATTTTTACTGGATGTGTGTAAGTTGTTGAGTCTGTCGGTTCTTGGAAATCCTCCGTGCCAAGAGAGAGATCGGGAGAACAACGGACACTGCAAAGGGTTGGAGTAGCCAGCATAGCCACACTGTTGCTAAATAGTGCATTACTCCCTGAATTCTCACCCGCCTTCTTATCTTGAACAGAGTATAGGTTACCCTGTGTACATTCTCTCAGAAAATATGGGGGTGAATGATGTGTGTGTGTGTGTTTATTTTTAATGTTAGACCCTCCATACCGAAGTGACACATTTTTGTCCTCGTCCCCATCTTTTTACGTTTTTTTCTGCATTGACTGGACAGACGGCTTATCTACAGTAGACTGGCCTAAACCAACAAGTTTGCGGTCTCAATAACACTATTACACACGAAACCAAGCCGAGTTGTGAATGAGAGTAGGAGGGGTCAGGTAATACTATAGAGAAGAAAGAGAAGATGAATAATTGGTACCGAAGCTCCTCTCTCTCCCGTTTTGTTTTTGAATATGAGTATTTTCCTTTTGAGTTTTATACGTAATGATATGGGCGTTGTTCTACCTCTAAAACAATACAAGAGAGCTGTATGACTGACAATGAAAGCATCGTCTTGGTATAGTGTTGGAGTGTTGCCAAGTCAACAATTAAAAGAAGAAAACTAGAAACTTTTTTTTTTTTTTTTAATCAAAATTCATCGAAAAAGCGTTCGAGTTCCTTCGAAATACGTCCAGTAAGAGGTAGAATTCCTTTTTCTTTCTTATAAATTCTTCTAAACCTTTCTGATCCTCGTGTTAAATTCTCAAACGCTGGGATTTTACTGATATCTAGCTTCTCTACTGCTACGTAAACGAAATGGGCTAGGTTTTTGCCCACCGTGCAAGTCGCTTCTACTGTATCACCATGGTTGTCGTCATAGGCATCTTTCGGGGGTTAACGCCAAGTGGGGGGGGGCGGGGGGGGCTTGAAATTTGTGACTTTTTTTGTTTGTTTGTTTGTTTTTTTTTTTTGGTTCATTGATTTTGATCGATCATGGGCTTGGTGAAACTTAAACGTACATACAGTGCACGCGTGTTTCAAAATAGGTATATCCGTATTGGAATAATGATTGTTATATACCCATTATGATTTCTTGCCATTCACTATGGTGCACAAAAATTTCCAAGGCATTTCGTCGGATTATTGGGGAGGGGGAGACTTGAACTTCCCAAGTCTCACCCCGAAAGCCGCCTCATTGTTACCGTTTTGCTTAAAAATGGATTTCAAATTCAATTCGTCGTGCGACTACCGGTGAACAAAAATATTATTCACTTCAGGTGAGGACCCCCCCCCCCCTGGTGAGTTGGTTCAGAAGAGGGAGAGCTAACAATTTGGGGGAGGCTGGGGCTTATCACTGTTTTAAGCCGTTCTCTAAAAAGGGGGCTTGTTTGCCCTCTTCCCCCGAACGAACCGCCTGTGGTTAAGATTAATGAGCTCATTGAAAGACTCTTATCTATCATATTTTTGACCGATGGCGTCATCCTTGACTTTGGGAATCATGTTGGGTTGTGGGTTGCTTAAGAGATTAAAATGCTTGCTGTTTTTACTCTAGCATGTCCAATATATTCTTATTTATTTTTTCTCTTTACGATTTGACTGTAGTTTTTTTTTTGTCTCCTTTTTTATGCGAAGTTATTGGAACCTCCAAAACAAACCTTGAAACAATTTAGTTGTTTATATCAGTTAGTTCGTTGTTGTTCAGTCGTTTTAGCACGTAAAATCTGTCCTCAGAAAGTTTTTTTTTTTTTTTTTTTTTTTTTTTTTTTTTTTTTTTTTTTTTTTATATCCTATACATGCTCTACAAACAACTTAAATAATTGATAGAATGGGCTTCTTGATTCAATTGAAATGTCGTCATAATGAACCGGCGGTATCTTAATGATATTTAGCTCACTGTTGCTAATAATCGTCAACTATGCGATTTCGATGAACTCCAAATTCTATTTGCGGCTCTGAAGTCCAGTTTCCTAAAATTTCACCTTACCGATTCTTTTGATGGGTTTGGGTTTACCAATCAAGGGTAATTTCGGGTGAAAAATCGGCCGAAGGAGTTCTTTATTACTGAGAGCATTTCAAAGCAGCTTCCTGCCAAGAGCCGGAAGAGTCTGAAAGATGGGTCTTTGGAGCCCAACGTGGAGACTGATCTTTGGTTTCAAAGCTTTTTTTATGTAGTAGAACACTATAGAGGGACCCCAGTGGCGTCATTGGGGGGGGGGGGGGGTGCGCAGGGTGGGCTGGGCATTTGCCCTTTCCCCCCAAGGATTTGAAGTCAGGCTCAAAAACTGGCACGAATTATACTGATGAGCAAAAAAAAAAAAAAACCCCAAAAGACGGCTCTTTGGCTCTAAAAAAAAAAAAAAAAAGGTCGTAAGATTTTTTGCCCCCCCCCCCCCAAGCCGAACTTGAAATGACGCCCCTGCCAATACCCGCAATTTGATATGAAATTAAGGCAGGCACTACGTATTGCACAGATGAGTATTCAGAGGCTCCTCTAAGGGGGGGGGGGGACTTTTATGTTCTACTTCTTAAGCGCAGAATGAATTCAATCAAATGACAGAGAATTAAAATTAGAAGGTTTACATGTATATGGGGTGATGCGAATTATTCCAGAAAAGCATTGGGCAGTGCCTGTATTAAACCTCCATTCAGCCATAGTCTACCACGTACTATACAAGTCTGATTGAATGATTCCAAAGATCAGCCTGTTGCCCCACTTGGTGCAACAGACTATAGTGTCCACATTTAATTTCTCATGCAGGGATACGGTTGGCTCGGTTTACTTGATGTAATATTTTTGCTCGACAGTCCACGTATAGTCTGAAGTCCACAGCAGGAAATTTGGCAACGTCACGTGACACGTCGCGGTCGGCCCTCGCTGCTTCAGTGCTTTGCTTCAGCGCATGCGTGAAGTGGCAACGCCGCATCAACGGAGCGTGATGCTCTTGGGATCTTATCCTGATTGTCCTGTCCTGTTACAGGAAGTTCAGTCTAATGATTTACATTCTCGTGTCCCCTACCCCCGTATTTTCTCTCTCTATCTCTCTCTCTCTCATTTTCTCATTTAACGAGCCTGCATGGAGTAGTTCCCAGCTCATACGTTGCTCACAGCTTTTTTTGAGGTGGGGGGAGGGGGGGGGGCTGCACTGAGAGAAAGAGCCCCTCAATTTCAGTCTCACCTGTACACAAAAATAAATAAAAAATATATACGTATGTAAGAAAAAAGAAAAGTCCTTCGAAAGGAAGTAAGTGCAACAATGGAAGTTTATGTCAAAGCCTTGTGGAAACGGCAACACTGCTTTGTGTGTGTAGGTGTGAGAATGATACTTACCGGTGCATGGCGGCAGTGGCGCATCCAAAATCTTTCTCTCTCTCTCTCTCTCTCTCTCTCTCTCTCTCTCTCTCTCTCTCTCTCTCTCTCTCTCTCTCTCTCCCTCCCTCCCTCCCTCCCTCCTAGTCTTTGATCTTTCAGATGCTCGTACTAGAAAAGGATGGAAGTAGTGCCAGAGTGCCTAAAGTCACGTGATAGCCTCTTTTTCCGTTCTTTTCTAACATATGCATTCTTACGGACAGAAAGAGAGAAACAAGAGCTGATAGATACGCCACTCCACGTGGAGGTAGAATTGCAGCAACCCAAGCGCAACTGCAGATTGCAGACATGTAGATAGGTAGTGCTGTCTGGCTGGAATACAATCGTGGATCAAGATGCATGTCCAATTTTTCAACCCCGTTCAATCGAAATTTAGCTTGATCCAGAGCGTTGTCTAAGAGTTTGTTTTTCTCTCTCATCGCCTATTTGAAGACGTATGTTAAAGAAGGATAGAGATATAGGCTCTGAAATCACGTGATAGCAGCCCCCGGGCCCGGCCTCCTTTTATCCTAGTCGAACTCGTCTGTTCTAATGGGTAAAGAGAGAGAAAGACATTCATTGATAAGAATCAGAGTCATATCAAGGAGATACTCTTCCTCTCTCTTTGCCTTTTGAACTCGTGTTTTAGAAAAGAAGATAGTTATATAGGGACTTCAGTCGCGTGACATCCCCTCCCTTTATCCTTTTCTAACACATCCATCTAAATAAAGAGAGAGAGAGAGAGAGAGAGAGAGAGAGAGAGAGAGAGAGAGAGAGAGAGAGAGAGAGAGAGAGAGAGAGAGAGAGAGAGAGAGAGAGAGAGAGAGAGAGAGAGAGAGAGAGAGAGAGAGAGAGAGAAAGACAAATGCATGCACGTGTACGGCTCTGGCTTTTACTCTTCAGAGTTTCTCTCCGTCCGCAGTGTCCATGTGTAGTGTAGGTAAATAGCATCAACATCGGCGGATCCAGGAAATTCTTCTTCCCTTTCTCCTGCCATTTGAATGCATTTGTTAAAAAAATATAGAAGAGGGTGCGAAAGTCACGTGACTGCCCCTATACTCTGTCCTTTTCTATATCACACTCGACATGCAATAATAGGTCTGTTTCGAACTTTAGCTGGGTAAATTTTGCATACTGATTCTCGTGTCGAATGATTGGAAACGAACAACTTACGCGCTAAACCCTTTCAGTCCCGAAGTATGAAAAAGTGCGTATTAGAAGAGCAAAACAGGACTTGATGTCTTGCTGCTATCGTGATGTTCCCAGGGTTTTGTGGTAATGATGTTATCTCTTCCATGAATCAAGTATACTATTTTTCTCGGTTAGACATTTTTCGTTGATATTGCCGCGTTCTTTTCGTGACGAAATCCGCAAGAGCCAAGTATCCAGCTCAGCTTTTATAGACCATCAAATGCGCTGACATATTGTTGACATTTGGAGGTTATGAGATCTTCTGTTCGGAGGTGTAAAACGCACAAAAAGCATACACGCACGGACGGTCTATCGTTACTTAGAGCTGTGCTTACGCTGCGAGGAGTGAATTTTTGACGTTTTTAATATGGTCTCATGATATTGCTGAATTGAACGCAATATTCGGTAATTCATTTACTTTACAGAAATACCCTTTTATTTAAGTTCCATTTCTTCTGACAAAATTTCACTGCGTTCGAAGCATCATTTCAAGTTTCCTCCTTCTTTTGGAAGATGAGTCTTTCTTATATGCGGGACAGTTACAAGGGTCTGAAGTCAGATGTTTTGCCTTAAAGAAAACGAAAATACTTGAGGAAAGCGGAGAAGAAATCTTGGTTTTTTCTTAGTATCCCAATTTTGAGATAATCCATTTACTTTACAGAAATACCCTTTTATTTAAGTTCCATTCCTTCTGACAAAATTTCACTGCGTTCGAAGCAACATTTCAAGTTTCCTCCTTCTTTTGGAAGATGAGTCTTTCTTATATGCGGGACAGTTACAAGGGTCTGAAGTCAGATGTTTTGCCTTAAAGAAAACGAAAATACTTGAGGAAAGCGGAGAAGAAATCTTGGTTTTTTCTTAGTATCCCAATTTTGAGATAATCCATTTACTTTACAGAAATACCCTTTTATTTAAGTTCCATTTCTTCTGACAAAATTTCACTGCGTTCGAAGCAACATTTCAAGTTTCCTCCTTCTTTTGGAAGATGAGTCTTTCTTATATGCGGGACAGTTACAAGGGTCTGAAGTCAGATGTTTTGCCTTAAAGAAAACGAAAATACTTGAGGAAAGCGGAGAAGAAATCTTGGTTTTTTCTTAGTATCCCAATTTTGAGATACACGCTCGTAAAGTTGCAAGAAATCGTGTTTTGTAACGTCACAACGTTTAAAATTCCCATTTGAAATGTTGTATTTCCAAGAATCGGGTCTTTGGAACAGGAAACCTAGTTGGAAATCAAAGCCATCCTTGTTTACAGATCACCAAGTACTTTTATTTTCCCACTGAGAAAACACGACTATATTCAGACCCAATGGGTCTGTTGCAAACTTTTGCTACAACGATGAAGAGTGTTTAATCTAATGTAAAATCGCCTGAAAAGTCCATTGGTGGCATCAGAAAGTCATAAAATGCAATAATAAACTCACAAGAGGCGTTTAATGAAATCCAAGATGGCGGAGAAATATCGAGCAATTTGTATGCATGCACCACGAACATCCAAGGATGGCCAACTTTGACAACCTCACTGGAGATAGAGGTTATGTGTTTGTTTACGTTGTGATTGGTTGCGATCCATATTGTGAGGTTGGCTATCCTTGGATGTTCGTAGTGCATGTATATGAATTTCTCAATATTTCTCCACCATCTTGGATTTCATTAAACGCCTCTTGTGAGTTTATTATAGCATTTTATGACTTTCTGATGCCACCAATAGACTTTTCAGGCTATTTCACATTAGATTAAATACTCTTAATCGCTGTGGCAAAAATTTGCAACAGACCCATTGCAACTGCTCCATTGCCACAAAATGCTGCCACAAAATTTGGAAAGTCTCGCAATATACTTATAAAATGAGTCAAGATCTTAGAATGAATTTCAAAAAGTCCTGTTAGAGACGTGTCACTGATGAAATAGGCTGTCCCAATAATGATTGGACTTGTCAACTGTAGGCTTGAAAGGAAACCCCACTTTCTTTACTGCTCCTAACCAATCAGGTTGCCCTATCTGAGGTTTGTATAGCTGACGTTTTCTTGAAAGCCGTAAAATTGTCAAATCCCATTTTTTCTGGGACAAGCTGTAACCAAGGGCGGATCCAGCAATATGGCAACCACGTATTCTTCCCATTTGAACGTATGAGGAAGAATCGATTCTTGAGGGGGCCATGGCTCCTTGACTAATCGATTATTTCTCACGCATTTAAATGGGAAGAATACACAGTTGCCAGATCGCTGGATCCGCCCATGGCTGTAACAATATTTGAGCCAATCTTTTAGAAATCGCACGAATTAAGAATGTTTGTTGAAATTCCAACGTAGACTCCAGTGGCGGCTCGTGCGATTTGGCAACAGTGTTTTTATCCCATTTGAATACATGGAAAACAATCGAAACTCGAGGAGGCTGCCAGCCTCCGCTTGAATCGATTTTTTACCTAAGTTTTAGTGGGAAAAATGCATGGTTGTCAAATCTCACGGGCCGCTACTGGTAGACTCCAGCCGAGTCTGAGTACTGACTTTTCACGCTTGGAGAAAATCCCGTGAAGTACGTCGGAAAAGTAGAGATTCCAAAAACTACGCAACCTCTCCTTTCACCAGATATTACTGAGTAAGAAAATGTGCAGATCATACTCTATGTAAAACGAACTATTCATAGCTATTTTTGTATTCACCTGTACAACGAGTAACTATAGACGGCTTACGCTAAGTAATCCAAAAATAAGTTTTATATGGGCGACTCCATGCGATTTATTTTGACTTGTTTTAACCTCAAAATTAAATTTTTTATTAAAAACTATGACATTAGTATAGAATGGAGGCACTACAGTGTTCTAGATCGGCCATCTGGACACAGACGATTGTGAAAAAAAACTATTGTTATTTAACAAGTAAAACAAAACTTTTTTTGTTCCTGTTAAATCTTGGTTCCATCATTGCACGTTTTCCGAAAGAAGTGCCACGGAAAAAAAAGATTAGTGAAAATAACCATACGGATACCTGATTTTGACACCTGCTAGATGTTATGGTAAACTTGACCAGAAGTATGGTACATTTACCGATACTTTGAGTATACATTTGACATGCAATCAGGTAAAAGCACCTAGTACCTAGTCAAAACATAGTATACTTCTGGTTAACATTACCATAACATCTAGCAGGTGCCAAAACCAGGTATCCGTATGCTTATTTTCACCGTTGTTTTTTTCCGTGTGCTACTTTAATTGCTGTGCATTGGCGGCTAGAGCAATTTGGCAACAGTGTCGTGTTTCTTCCTATTTAAATACATATAAAACAATCGAATCTCCAGGTCGTCAGCCTCCTTAAGAATCAATTGCTTTAGCTAAGTTTGAACCTAATTGCATGGTTTCCAAATCGAACGAGCCCTGTGTCCGGAGCCGCTCTAGAACACAAGTCGGCGCTTCCATTTCAAACCAATTTTAGTTTACTCTGTCACAAGTTTTGATTTAAGGTGGTAATGAAAGAGGCAAACGAACCGATTATGTATGAAATCACTGCAAGAAATCTTCATATCGTGGCTGCCTGCGTGCTGTCTTCAAAATTACGTTCCGCGCAAGGCCCTCTCCTCTATTACGAGTATATGGTTAGAGCTCGTTGGTCACATAGTTCAAGGATTTGAAACAATGCGGGCTTTTCTATTTGAGTCCCGACGTGTACAGAGTTAAGGAAAGAAGGTAGACAACCTCTGATTGACCAACGAGATTTAGGCACTATGGACGCTGTCATTGGATGCGATTTAGATGACATTTGTTTACATTCTCACCGGAGGTCCCATGGTGTTTTATGGATAAGAGAGGTAATGGGTCTGTTGCAAACTTTTGCTACAGCGATAAAAAGTGTTAACTCTATTGTAAAATCGCCTGAAAAGTCCATTGGTGGCATCATAAAGTCAATAAATACAATATTAAACTCACAAGAGGCGTTTATCGAAATCCAAGATGGCGGCAAAATATCGAGGAATCTGAATGTATGCACCGTGATCATCCAAGGATTGCCAACTTTGACAACCTCACTGCAGGTAGAGGTTATGTGTTTATTTACGTTGTGATTGGTTGTGATGGATATTGTGAGGTTGGCTATCCTTGAATGTTCGTGGTGCATGCATACAGATTGTTCGATATTTTGCCGCCATCTTGGATTTCACTAAACGCATTTTGTGAGTTTATTGTTGCATTTCATTGCTTTCTGATGCCATCATTGGACTTTTCAGGCGATTTTACATTAGATTGCACACTCTATAGCGCTGTACCAAAAGTTTGCATCAGACCCATTGTATAGATGAAGCTAATTTTAATCATGAGCCATCTCAAGAATGTCCACATCCATGACACCAATAATAATCTTTTAACGCGTTTTTAGATATTGATTAGCAAAGGCAATGCAATATTACACGGTTTGAAACTTTAAGACACTGTAATCTTTGCTTCAGATCAAGCTTGTAAACAAATGTGCGAAATCGCATATCCAATGGCGGCGCGCGCGATTTTTCAAACTCTCGGCATAAGTACTTACAGGGACTTAAACAATCTCAAATTCGGCAACAGTGTGTAGGAAAGGTGAGCTGCGCGGTGGCTCACTCTGTCGGAGTTATCAGAAACCGACTCAGGAATTCCTGTGGCTTTGGTACCGTGAGTAGAGAGGTATTCATTCACAGAAATGAGCGTCGCGGTCGAAGCAGTGTTGCCAGATTGGGGTGAAAAAGCCGTACGTTTTACATTGATTTAAATGGGGGAAGATACGGCTTTTTACCCTCGATCTGGCAACACTGGGTCGAAGCGAGCGTCCAGGCAAGCAATTCAATCTGAGCAACGTGTTATTATTATTCCGAGTAAAACGTTATTCACTGCCATGATGTAAGCAGACAAGGGTCCTTCTTCCCTGCTTATACACTGTTCATACTTCTTAGCACTTAGCAACTATGGTATGTGTGCGAGCTCTTTCAAGTTTTACGAATCTCTCTCTGCAGACTGATGAGCTGCAGTATTGCTGATCTTTATAACTTCCCTGAAAAAGAATAAAAAAAAGGTCTGTGAGACGTAGGGTGAGCCTTTACACCAACTTCGGGGTTGGCCTTTCTGAGAATTCCCGATGATGTCCTGACGCCGGCATATAGTCTTTCTTGAGTCCAGACGTAATGTGAACCTTTTAAACCGCGTAAACCACCTAGATTGTGTTTTTTTGGAGATTCCTCTTGAAATACCTACACGAGACGCTACATTGCTGGTGGGGAAGTCATTCATTTGTGTCGTGTCGCTTGCATGAGAGGGCGAAGGTGCATAGGTGCTGTTGGTAGTTAATGCGTGTGGAAATTTATAAACTGAGGACTTGGCACGGATCCTGCAACTTTATTAATCAAGACTCTAGAAGTTTTAATTTTTGTTACCGTTTTTGTTTGTTTGTTTGTTTTTTGTTTGTTTTTTTGTTTTTGTTTTTTTTTATTATTATTATCATTATCATAACACAGGCGGATTGAGAGTACTGACCAAAGCTTGCAAAGCAATTGCCCCTCTCCGTTTCAGGCTCATGGCTGCATCCGCTCGTGATTTATTGGTTTTTACACGACCTTTTATCAAAATGAAGTTTACACCTTGCTGCCAACAGGATGACCGCGGACATGGTAACCGTCCTGGCAAAGTCTGGGAACCGGGAAGAAATTACGTCTGAGACGTAAACAGCTACGAAAGTTTGCAATTTTGAAGAAGAAAAACTTTCCTTGCAACACGAAATCCCTCGTAACTTTCCTTATGGCTTCTTTTATCATCTTTGGATTCAATT
This sequence comes from Trialeurodes vaporariorum, assembly GCA_011764245.1. NCBI lineage: Eukaryota > Metazoa > Arthropoda > Insecta > Hemiptera > Aleyrodidae > Trialeurodes > Trialeurodes vaporariorum. The sequence goes on from VMOF01000002.1 coordinate 78,731,197, forward strand.
TTTTTTTTATCTTTCAGTTTGGTTTTTTTTTTAAAATTGTAGACATTTTATTCTGAAACTTCTGGGACGACCCTGTAAAGTTTACAGTTGGGGAATAATAGATAGTCAGAAGGTTCCTCGCACCTTAGATTAGCTTAGATAGGTCACCTACAATGCTTAAATTCATTGAGACATGTATTGCGAGCAGCCTACCTCTAGGAGTAGCCTGACATTCTTTTTGTCCTCGACTGTACTTTTAGTCGTTTACCATGTCACAGCCTTACATACAAGCATCGGTGTATAGTGCAATCTGGCAATGTTGCATTTTGTTCACTGAAACCCAAGCAAACTATCAAAGCCATGGGGGTGCACATTGAACTTCCCCGAAGTCGACATTTTGACTTGCAGTTAATACAATTTTAACTGTATTTACCTCACATGCAGTCATGTTGTGTGAAATCGGGCAACATTGCATTGTTTTCATTCCAACTCAGGTGAAATGTTGAATTCAAGTGTGTTGTCGTTCATCGTGCACCCATTACAGTGGCGGCTCGTGCAATCTGGCAAACCATTTAAACGTATGCGAAAAGATCGATAGTAGGTGAGGCGCTACGCCTCACCAAGTAATCGATTATTTTACACAGTTTTAAATGGAGGAAATCCATTGTTGCCACATTGCACGAGCCGCTGCTGACCCATTATTTTGATCCTTTTTATGAGTTGAAATTGACAAAGGGCAACGTTGACAGCTTGTACGACACACCAACATGTACAAGGTTTGACCGAAATTGCATGCAAAAGCTCAAAAGCTCCATCAGCTTAATAAAGGTAAATACTGAGGAACATCGGCGCTGCCATAGCGAGAGAGTTAGCAATGTTGCGTTTCGTCCCTATAAACCAGTTAACAAGATCGAAGTCTAGGGTACTCAATGAACACCCTGTAACTAGGCTATTTGCATGAATTTAAAGGGATAAGATGCAACGTTGCCAGATTGCTCTCTATGCTATAGCGCACAAGGTAAAGTCGGAGACAAAAATAATGTCTGTCGCAGTGGCGGCTCGTGCAATCTGACAACCGTGCACTTTTGCCATTTAAACGTATGCAAAAAGATCGATACTAGGTGAGGCGCTGCGCCTCACCAAGTAATCGATTATTATACACAGTTTCAAATGGAGGAAATCCATTGTTGCCACATTGCACGAGCCGCCGCTGGTCTGTCGGCTCTTTTGATTTTGATTAAGGCAAGCCATCTGTGATGCTTAAATTCATTGAGATGTATTGCGGGTTGCCCATCTACAGGAGTCGTCTTACATTCTTTTCGTCCCCGACTGTAGTACGATCGAAATCACGTTCAACTGCAGCTCAAAGCTCAAACAATCCCAGCATCCCTACGCGCAACGGTAGAGTAGGTACCGGCGGATCCAGGAAAAAGTCCTTATTTCTCTTTGAACATTTAAACGCGTGTGTTAGAAAAAGATAGATGAGAGGCAGTCACGTGACTTTCGGTCCTTCTTCCGTCCTTTTCTAACACACACGTTCAAATGAGCGAGGAGAGAGGAGGACAAGTAGAGGCTGCGCCTGCGCAGTACAGCGTTGAATCTTCGAGACATAAAGGAACGTGAGAAAGAGCGTGGTACCGTGGAAAAGATGAAGAGGAGGAAGGTAGGTGGGGGACGCGGAGAAGATCGGAATGCAGTGTGCTCCAGAGCTCCGCCTACGAGAGATGCAACAGGCAACACTCCGAACAAAAGGCATTAAAATTCCTTTAGTGGCACTGCAAGCCTTCAACGTTCACGTTCAGCCACACGAATAGAGAGAAGAGTGACGGTTCCATGGATGGAAGGATGAGCGAGGGGGAGTGGTGGTGGTGGGGGGGGGGGGGTGCCAGAGACGCCGCCGTCTTTAATAAGAGAGTGCCCGCACGCCCGTAGGCCCGCACCTTCACCTATCCTAAAACCCACCTCTGGACGGGGCCACGGGAGTCTGGAATCGTTCCCCATTCGTGAATGCATTCCACTTCCACCGGTTCAAGCTCTCCTGTGTGATAGTCTTCGATTCGATGTAAATAAAGAGGCAGGTGGAACTCAAATTACTGTTACCACTCTGTAACCAGCTGTTTCTGATCCTTGCGCGATGAGCGCAAGCTTGGTCTCCTCCATCGAGCCCGCTTCATTTTTGACAACACCCCCCGCCCCCCCCCCAAATATAATGTCTTGTCCAGTCCAGTATTTTCATTTGGCAGTGGAACTGCAAAACAAAACAAACCGAAACAAAACAAAAAACATAAAACACCCTTAATATCACCGCAAGACTTTTTACTCATTTCGAGATAACTGGTAAACCAAAGATAAAGACGGTTTAAGTAATGACGTTATCCGGTGAACTGTTCCACTCTCGCGTGAACCCTGTATGTATTGCGGTCTCACTTTCATCGATAAAAATCGTTTACTGAGACATTAATCGTGAAATTTGTTGACAGAAATTAATTTCTAGACTAATTTTAATGCGTTGTGGAGAAGAAATTGTCGTGAAAAAAGGTTTTTCATTATACGAAATTTGGTTCTCGGAAGAGATGGCTTTGCATAAGAGTCTCGATCCATGCTCAAAATTGATACAAAAGTTCATGATGGATCCTTTTCAAGAATTTGAGGTTAGAACTTCTTAAATGCCGAATTTTCGGTAAATTAGTGCTGATGGACCAAAATTAAAGTTTTTAAATCCTTCACTTTTTATTGAATGAGCTCCTATGACCTATGAATATTTAACGTGAAAGTTGTTTAGTCTCTGACGTCACATCGTCTACAGTTGGCCCGACTTTTGAATTTAGATTGGTGCACTTTGTTTTCTCGCCTTCCTTTTTTTTAAAAAAAATTTTGTTTTAGTCATGATCTGGCTGTGACGAGTTGTGGAGCGTTAAATAGTGTAAATTTAATGTTCGGTTACTTGAAGCGGATGAATTCTGAGAGAATCGCGTTTGAAGTACGCTTATCAAAAATTGATTTTAACTGCACGGAAAAAAACTACGGTGAAAATAACCATACGAATACCTGATTTTGACACCTGCTAGATGTTATGGTAATGTTAACCAGAAGTATACCTACTATGTTTTGACTAGGTACTAGGTGATGTTACCTGATTGCATGTCGAATTTACTCAAAGTATCGGTAAATGTACCATACTTCTGGTCAAGTTTACCATAACAACTAGCAGGTGCCAAAATCAGGTATCCGTATGGTTATTTTCACTAATCTTTTTTTTTCCGTGTGCCGATTTTTATGAGAGAAAGAGGTAGCTGTTGCCGTTGCAGTGGCGGCTCGTGAAATTTGGCAACAGTTTACTCCTCCCATTTAATCAATGCAAAATAATCGATTCTCCCGGAGGCTGTCAGCCTCCGCAAAAATCGATTCTTTTACCTAAGTTTAAATGTAAAACTTACATGGTTGCCAAATCGCACGAGCCGCCACTGTGCCGTTGAAACCTAGTTTCGCTGATATACGCAACGAAGCTAATGGGGAATCTATCTCTCTAACCAGCATAGCCAGCATAGCCAGCATAGGTGTTTGGTTGGAGTCACATTGGAGTCATTAAAGAATTGCGATGCGTTCCAAGCGCGTTGTTAGATAACTAATGATATCCCATTCCCAAGACAGCATTAAAAAGAAAGCCCGAAGCAATCGGTGTGTAGATATGATATTAGTAAGTCAGTAGTTTCAAAAATATGAAGGCATCAATGATTTCGAGACTAAATTTGAATTTTACGCTGCGCTAGTTTGCATCAAAAACTTTAAGATGAAATAATTTCAATCACAATTAATTAAGAGCAAGCTGTTGTTCATTGAAACATTGATCCTACTCTAATGGATCTCCGAACGCATCTTTTGATTTACCAAGCGGTCCAAGTGTTTAGTAACTATCACAAACTAAAAATAAAAAGCAGTTGAGACGTTTGAAAATAGATGCGCTTTGAAAAAGAAGCGGTCCGAGGCGTTTGGTTGTCCGGGTGTGACAGAACAGTACTCAGATTCGGATCCTTCTTCATTAATAAGTTCATCGAGTCGAGAACGCGTGAACATTATTGCACCGTGCAACTATTCCTACTTTCGAGATGTGGTGTTGCATACCTTGCGGATTGAAGGAGCTACCCCCGCTGATGCGGTGCTTCTTTCCATAGGTAGAATAGGCCCAACTTCCTATTCATCGGGCTCTTACAGAACAATATTATACCGTGCAACTCTTCCTACTTCTCGGATATGGTGTTGCATACCCGACGGATTGAAGGAATTGTCTCCGGTGCGATGCGGCTCTTGAAAGACACCATAGTGTGTCCGACTTCATATTCACTAAGATCGCATCGTCTGAACAGTTAAGCACCATACAAATTTTCTCTTATGTGATTTGACGAAGTCAAGAACTTGATAAAAACCGAAAATCTTAGTAACTTGTTGCGTAATTCTTTTTAGTCGCGAAGTCGTTATCGAACAGCTATCGTTTTGTAATCGTTTCGTTATGTGTCTCTTCTCGTTTTCGCAATGCGAATCAACACACGGACTGCTTACCAGGCCCTGCTTTTATGTTTATTTGTTTCAAATCATTCAAGTCCTTTTGGCTCTACTTTACTCTCTCCATCTGTATACATTCGGCGGTTGATTCTTCTTCTTCCCCTCTTTCCTCTTTTCAAAATCAGTTCCATCGTGGGTTTTTTTATACTTTTTTTTTTTTTTTTTTTTTTTTTTTTTTTGTCATCGTGCGCTGATGTTTTGAAAAAGTGACGAACGGAATTTTCCCTCGTGGATACTTGCCAGTAGTTATCCTGAATCCGTGGATGCGTCACTTTTGCCTACTCACTAATCACATCGCAACGAGCCGTGCTGCCACTGCAGTACCTCTGCAAATCTACATTGCTCAATTAAATAAAAACGATGCCACGCTGTAAATCAGAATGCATCGTGGGAAGCAATTTCAAACAAGCTGTTCTAGGATTATTGCCATAAGGCATTTCGTCCTGTACTACGCGACTCAGTCCGTCCACCCACGGAAAATTTAAAAATAGTATTGCTGTTGTTGTTGTTTTTTTTTTCGTTTTTTTTTTTTTTTTTTTTCGCCTTAAACTTTTAAATTCAGACAGTTTTGGATCCGTCAGCGCACCAACGCAACACTGATGGGAACATCAATGTTGCGGTAGCGATGATAATGTTGAAGAATTTTGACAATGAAGACAACGACAGTAATAAGCAGTGGGGGCCAATGGCGTAAGCAGGGATTAGTCTCTCTCGCTCTTTCCCCGTTTGAGCGTATGTACTAGAAAAGGAAAGAAATAGGGGCTGAAGTCTCGTTCGAGCCCCTGTTTCCATCCTTTTCTTACACACGTGTTCAAATGGGGAGAGAGAGAGAAAGACAAATTACTGTGTACGCTACTGGTGGGGGCTCTTGCAATTTGGCAACAATGTCCCCTCCCCCTATATAAATGAATGGAAAACAATCGATTCTTCGAGGGACCGTCAGCCCTCTCTAGAATATTGTACCAGTGGGGACAAAGATACCTGGCCAGGGTACGCAACACGCAACACACTTTATACATACGTATAGTGGTATAACATGCATTGCGTATTGCATACCCTGGCCAGGTATCTTTGTCCCCGCTAGAACATTGTTTTACCTGAGTTTAAACGGGATAGTTCCATGGTTGCCAAATTTCACGAGTCGTCGCTGATAAAAAAGGTGAAGATGACGATAAGAATGATAACATGCTCGGTGCCGTAGTGCGCGATCTAGCAACTTTGCTTTTTGACCATTTTTTAAACACACGCAAAAGATCGAAGTCTTTGCTGTCCAGTGAACGCGCCCTCGTTTGCAACTGGTTGTTTGGGTTTTATGGATAAAATGCAACGCTGCCAGATCGCGCTCTATAAGCCGTCGAGGACGATATTTTACGATGCCGATTAGATCGATAGTGACGTTAATGACGATATTGATACTTTACAAAATGGTTACCAGGGAGTAAAGGTTCTATTTTTATACGGAAAGCTGAAAGCTCCACTTGAGTATTCACTCTAAAGCTGAAGGAATGCAGCGTCAAGTAGTGAGGACTCTTTGATGCTCTGCACCCTGTCCATTGAAACCCATGAAAAAGATTGAGGTCGGGAGTGCACAGTGAACATTTTTGCGTTCTACGAGGGTGGATTTTAAAGTAAGTTTACCTATTTTTTTCTCTCAAAAATTATCAATGCTAGAAAAAAAACAAACCCAGCGTTGAAACGTACGTACTTTCAGCTTTCTAACGAGCTTTACTTTTTCAAATTTGGCCAACGCGTTGCGGAGATATCGTGGATTTTCCCCACCCGTCTCTCCTTCAAACGTGCCCACCTTTTCACGCGCTATACAAAACTGCGAGTTTCGGCAGACGATGCGCTTATCTCCGGATCAGACACCTCAATAACACCTGAATGCATGTTTTTTACTAAATAGACTACTCTTCTACTGATAAAATGATCCAATTTGTATCGATCTTCAAATAATCTTCAACTTTCGGTCAGTGCTGAAAGTGCAATCATCATGAATTGAAACTGGATTAGCAGCTTGCGTCAAAACCTTGTTCAGGAGTGTAGGGAAAGAATTTTACGACGGCTTTATACAGAAATTGCTGCACCGATGTGAAAAATTCAAAAATCTAGCGGGTGACTATGTCAAAAATGAGGTGAGATGTCTCACAACAATGTAATAACTTGTTTACATAAAATAATAGCTCTATTTCACTTTTTCAAAGTCTTAAACTCATGTTTTCTGTGAGGCTAAAAAGGTGGGCACGTTTGAAGGAGAGACGGGTGTGGAAAATCCACGATATCTCCGCAATGCGTAATCCAAATTTGAAAAACTGTAGCTCCTTAAAAAGCTGAGAGTACGTACGTTCCAACGCTGGGTTTGTTTTTTTTCTAACATTAATAGTTCCTGAGAGAAAAAATAGGTAAACTTACTTTAAAATCCACCCTCGTACCTTTTTCTCGGGTTTGAATGAAAAGAATGCAACGTTGCCAGATTGCACGCCACGCCACTGAAGGCATGGACGATAACGATGAAGATGACGTTGATGATGATGATAAGGCTACCCAACAAAATGGTCTTCGGGGAGTAAGTGTGTACTATTAAGATAGCAAGCTGCACTAGAGTATTTTCTCTGAAGCTGAAGGAATGCAAGGTCAAGCAGTGAGGAGTCTTTGCTCTGGATTCGTGTATCGTGTGGTTCCACCTCTATACTAAGCTCGGCCGGTCGAGTTGAATCGGCTTGACTTTAGCCGTCTGGTTCAGGTTGGTAACAAGGAATGGAATTCCATCGAGTGTAAGAGTGAGAGGGAGGTGGGAGGAGGGTGGAGAGGGGGGGAGGTAGAGAGCCAAGCCAAACCACGCTGAGCTGGGTTTCGAGCCTCAGCACCGAGCGCCGGCCGCAGCATCCAGCATCCCAGGATCAGCAGCCAAAGACTCAGCAAGCTCCAACATCTTGTTGATCACGTTCTTTGGTTTCCTCCAGCTCTTTATGCTCGGGGATCAGATCAGGAGTAAGAGGCTGTAGCGTTCTCACGGCCTCGCCTCGGCTTTGGCTTTCAGGCTTCGGCTCCGGCTCCGGCTCGGCAGTTTGCTTAGCTCTCTGACAAGAGGACGAGAACGTGCCGCCTCTGTGCAAGAGAGCTGCAGCATCGTCATCAGCATTATCATCATCTATCCCTGGGAACAGAGACGGTATCCTGCAGTGGCGAGGCGTGCGATTTGGCAACGTTTATTTTCCCCCATTTAAACACATTAGAAAGGTCGAAATGCCTGGTCATCGCCGATGACCGAAGAGTTCGATTTTTTTGGCGGATTTAAGTGGAGGAATTACATTGTTGCCAAATTTCACGCTTCATCACTGGTATCCAGAGACCAATAAATGTACGGTCACACGGTCCTCGGCCCCAAGTCAGCCCCAAGTCCGCCCTAAGTACTTCAACCACAGAATAATACAATCAGAAGGGAAACTCTAATTCATTTTGAAACATTCTTTACTTCGGGCCGCCATGTTCGAAAGTGAGTATCTTCGGCAATCTTCGGCAGATCTTCGGCAACTGGCCGAGTTGTGATTGGTTGTATAGCCTGAAAAAGCATGTCCGCCATCTTGAGAAGTGAGTAGGCACAGTTGCCAGTTTGTACTGGTAAATTCCAAATCTTGTTTCCATTGGCTCTTATGGGAGTTTCCCTTCTGATTTTATTATTCTGTGCTTCAACAAGCATCGGCCACCAGCCTACGGACCGCATCGGATCGTTTTAAAATGGCACAACCACAAAACTAACCTCAAAATAGCACTTAGGGTGGGTTAGAGAGACTCTAGACCCGCCCCAAGTAACGTAAAGTTGGGAGCGCACCCAACATTCCGATGTGCCGTTAAAGAAATGTGAGGTTAGAATCGCCATTTTTAGGTACGACCTAAAGCCCGTCCGTACCGTACATTTATTGGACCCTGGACTCTAAATTAGAAGACAGTTTTTCATTTAGGAATCAAAATTTCAAATACCTACCGGCCTAAAATTTGTGGTCAGCTTCGCGTTCACGACTGTCCAACAGGCCAATTCATTGGTCATTAGATAGTGCTAAAGCTGCAGAGAAAAATAGAGACGCAGTTCATAGCTTGCGACGAGTGCCATTTTCCGTAATTTTCAAGCTCACATTTGGTCGGGACTCATCATCGAAAGAACAGGCAACGGTCGCCTATTGTTGAGTGGTGGATTTCATAGGTTAGGTTTTCTTCAGGATATCATAGGTTAGGTTTTGTTCAAGGTGAATCCTCAGCTATAGTCGGGCCAATATAAGTTGACACCTGAAGAATCAGGCAGGTTTGCACTATGTGGCAACGCAGCGTAGAGCTGACCCTTGTCAAGCGGCGTGCTCCGTCTTGACAGGGGGCTCCGCATTCAGTCCATTGTTGCATTTTTCTATTTTTATTGATCATTTTCTCTCTGCTTCAGGTGTCAACTTATATTAGCCCGACTATACATGTAGTGAGACACATCCGCCAGATCGCCCTACTGTCGCGCACTTTCAGAAACCGTCATTTGCAGGAGCTAGAGTCAAGTTTTCGATATGGTCGAACGTTGCATTCGAGATCAAAGCCTAAGGAGCATTTTGATACTATTCCGAGCTTTCTAGCATCAGAAAGTCATGAAATGCGATAATAAACTCACAAGAGACGTTCAATGAAATCCAAGATGGCGGTAAAATATCGAGCAATCTGTATGCATGCACCTGTAACATCTGAGGAGTGCCAACATTGACAACCTCGCAGCTTCAGAGGTTATGTGTTTGTTTACGTTGTGATTGGGTGTGATCGATATTGTGAGGTTGGCTATCCTTGTATGTTTGTGGTGAATGCATACAGGTTGCTCGATATTTTACCGCCATCTTGGATTTAATTAAACGTCCCTCGTGAGTTTCATACCGCATCATATGACTTTCTGATGCAACCAATGGACTTTTCACGCGATTTTACATGAGATTGAACACTCTATAGCGCTGTAGCAAAAGTTTGCAACAGACCCATTGATACTATTTATAGGAGAATTGTGCCATGTAAATCGAATTCCGGGATGATAATTTTAACAGGCTTTTTGTTTGTTAATTTTTTTTTTTTGTTTTGTTTTTTTATCATTATTTACGAGCTACGATGGTAGGTTTCTTCTTATTGTTATCTGATTGACTTAGTCTTACAAAGTGGCTGGTTAGCTGTATTCACGCTGTCAGAATTTTTTTTCTTTTTTACGTGCACTGTTCCGGAACATTTCGATCGAAGTTCAAAGTTTGTCCAGGAGGCCGATCATTTACTTTATCGTTAAACCGATCGTTAAAACTGTCTACGAGTGATGCTATTGGTCGAAAATTGCAGAACTTGGCTGTTGCTATGGTAACCATCGTTAAGAGTCTCGTTTTATAAAGGCTATTCATGAGTAACCTTTAAAAAACGGACACTATAACGATGGTTACCATAACAACGGCTAAGTTTTACAATATTCGACCAATAGGATCACTCATACACAGTCTTAACGATCGGTTTATCGATAAAGTAAATGATCGGCCCGCTGAAGTCAGTCTCTATCGAATGTATCGATACTTTACGCTGTGAATTCTTATTCTGAAAGGGTGGAGTAACTATACAGTAAGTGCTATTCTGGATTCAGGCACAAACTCACGTACTCCGCCGATCCATTCTCAACTCTTAACACCAGGGCTGCCGTTTTGCGTATAATCAATGCTATTTTTCTATTCACCGATGATTCCACCGGTTGAGAAAAGATTACACAGTTCAATTCAGTGCATGACTGTAATAAACTAAAATACTCGCATCTGTAATCTTTTCTCAACCGGTGGAGTCGTCGATGACTTTAAAAAACTTGCGGATATTTTAATTATTCAACGGAGTTTCCACCGATTAAGGAGAGATTACAGATCAGAGTATTTTCGTGCGTTACAGTCGTGCACTGAACTGAACTGTGTAATCTTTTCTCAACCGGTGGAATCATCGGTGAATAGAAAAATAGCATTGATTGTACGCAAAACGGCAGCCCTGCTTAACACTAACCTCCATTCCCTCTTCCCCCTTTCATCTCTCACTTCTCTCCCCCCCTCCCTAAACTCTTCTCCTCACCTGCATCTACCTTTTCACCTCCCACTCCGTTGCTCGCATTCCATTCTCAACCTCCAACTTTTGTAAACTCTTTCTCCGACCGCGACGCGACGCGACGCCACTCTCGCGCTCATATGCTAGCCTGGCGCTCCGACCGCGGCCGCGTCCTCCGGGGCTTTGGCGATGAGCTTGCTGCCTTGCTCGATCCAATCTTTCGTTCAGAACCAACGACCCCCCCTCCCCCCGGTCCCATCCACCCCTACTACCCCCCTCCCACTCTCTGGTGTTGCACCTTACAAAGATGTCGGTGGCTTACGTAAATTCCTTGCGTTGGAACGGAAAAACGAAACGAAAGGAAAGCAAACATTTCTAAGGTCCAGTGTGCTAATAGACTGTTTTAGTAGAGCGATGTATGTTATCGATTGCCGTCCGAGGGCCTCTGGTTCCAAACAAACTCTGGTTCAGTGTAATTTCCCCATAAGTGAACTTTTGAACGGAAATTTAGGGTATTAAATCAAATAATTAATGCGACCTTTTTGCGATTATGAATTCTACGTCCTCGAAAATGCTTAATGGGGCAGTTGCAAGGGTCCGAAATGTTCGGGTTTTTATAAAGAAAATGAGAGTACTTGTTACGCTGAGAACAAAGATGCCTTTGGTTTCTAATTAAGTCCAGTAGTCCCAAAGATGATATTTTGGCCCAAAATACATTGTTTTAAATGGGCATTCCGCGTGGTGACGTCACTACGCACACGATTTTTTACAACTTTAAACGTGTGTATCTCCAAAACCGGGACACTTTTGAAACAACCAACTGCGCCATTGTTCTCAGCTCATCGAGTATTATCATTTTCTTTATAAAAAACACAACATTTCAGACCCTTGCAACTGCCCCATTATGCCTGGTTCCTTGACTATAAAACTGCCGAAATCATTAAGATATTACAGATTAAATTTTGAATTTGTAGGTTAGAATCGCCAGATATCCCGCCAATTCCACAACAACAACAATAACGTTTGGGTGATTCCAACCTCCAAACGCATCGTTTAATCTGTAATATCTTGTTGATTTTGGCAGTTTTACGGGTGGAACCAGGCAAAATTAAGCATTTTTGAGGACGTGGAATTCATAATCGCAAAAAGGTCGCATTAATTGTTTGATTTAATAGCCTAAATTTCCGTTCAAAAATCTGGTTATGAGGAAAATGCATTAAATCAGAGTTTGTTTGGAACCAGAGGCCCTCGGACGGCAATCGATACGATATATCGCTCTACTAAAACAATCTATACATATGCTGAGAGTTGAGGCATGTGCTATGATACAGGTTCCGCTAGTGGATCCTACTTTGCGCACATTTGTTTACATTCTGTGCAATGCGCCGCTAGTGCTGGCAGAGGTGCAGAGCTAAGATTACAGTAAGCGGCCTCGTCGCTGCCATGGTGGTTATCCGTGAAATATTAATATTATGATAAAAACTGTATTGAGGATGTAAACAAGAAAGTGTGCGAAATCGCATCAAACGGGGCCGGGCGGTGGCATCCTGAAGCCTAAAACTCGTTACCCAATCAGAAACTGTCTACCCTTTGCCTCAACTCTCGCCAGTCAGGGACTCTATTATGACCGGGCAGATTTATTATGCTCTCAAATAAATGTTTGGACGTTTTCATCAATAGCGAAGCGAGGAGTTTGTTTCGTTTTTTCTCTCTCTTCTCCCGCTGGTACGCATTTGTTATGAAAGGACAGAGATAGGGGTGAGCGTCACGTGACTCTTTTTCCCGTGCCTCCTTTTCTGTACCACTAATGTTCAAGAGAGAGAGAGAGAGAGAGAGAGAGAGAGAGAGAGAAAGAGAGAGAGAGGGAGAGAGAGAGAGAGAGAGATGATGATGATGATGATGATGATCCGTTTTTTTATTGGAAAAAATAAGTAATGCTAATAACATAAATAAATAAAATAAGAAAGACAGCATACAGCTTTTAAGCAAAGTTTAGGCTCTTGGCCTATTCTATAGAACCAATAAATATAATATATATGTTTTTTTTTTATTATTTTTTTTTTTTTTAGAATATTTCTATTTTCTATTTTCTTATTAGAGAGAGAGTGAGAGAAAGAGAGAGAGGGCGAGAGAGGGAGGGAGAGAGAGAGAGAGAGAGAGGGAGGGGGGACAAGTTTCTGGATCCGCTTCTGGTTGGCACCGGCATCAATCAGAAACTTTTTGAAGTTCGTCAAAACTGCTCTTGAGTCGTTTCTTTGCATCGACGAACACTCGAATATTACCTCAGTTTCGCTAAAAGTTTTAGACTAAAACATGCAACAATGCGAACAACAGCAATGCAACAACAATGCAATACGTGATTTTAGTAAGTTTGGCTTAAGCTCGATTTAAATTTCAGCTGTCGATATTAATAAAAATTGGATCATGTTGGCATGAAATTAGTTTGCATGCAAGGTAGATTAATACAGGTAGATGCATAAATGTGTGGTGGTGGTGGATAGCTATGATTGGACAATTGACGATGTTGATTAATATATATGTGGGCCCGTGTAACTGAGCCGGTGTAAAATGTCCATAAGAAATTCCCACCATGGCAGCCGTCGTGGTGTTTTCAAAATTACGTCCCAGAAAGCCTCCGCCGTATGCTTAACTCGTTGATCGAAGTCAAATATTTTCATAATGACGTCTCCCATTAGGTAATAATGGTTTCAATAACATACACGGGTCCCAATGACTACGTAATCGTTTGCAATCGTTTTCTGTTTTCTCGGTGGAAGGAGGGGAAGGGCTGGGCAGGATGTCAAGTCAATGTCAACCGAATCAATGCCGAACTCATATAGCTTTTAATTGTCTGGGCTGGAGCGGAGTGCCGAATATATCCTTTTAGTAATATTTTCGGTCTCTCTGTTCAGGCTTCTTCGGTCTTCCCTCATTTCAATATTCGAAACTATAGTACAAGCAGACAAAAAAAAGGGGGCAAGAATTATTATTCAATTCACCAGACGCATTTTTTCCGTATGTTTTTGTGAATGGGTCTGTTGCAAACTTTTGCTGCAGCGGTATAGAGTGTTCAATCTCATGTAAAATCGCGTGAAAAGTCCATTGGTTGCATCAGAAAGTCATAAAATGCAGTATGAAACTCACGAGAGACGTTTAATGAAATCCAAGATGGCGGTAAAATATCGAGCTACCTGTATGCATGCACCACAAACATCCACATCACAATATCGATCACACCCAATCACAACGTAAATAAACACATAACCTCTGAAGCTGTGAGATTGTCAACGTTGGCTATCCTTGGATGATGAAGGCGCATTCATACAGATTGCTCGATATTTTACCGCCATCTTGGATTTCATTAAACGTCTCTTGTGAGTTTATTATCGCATTTCATTACTTTCTGATGCCACCAATGGACTTTTCAGGCGATTTCACATTAGATGAAACACTCTTAATCGTTGTAGCAAAAGTTTGCAACAGACCCATTGTAGTGAGATATTAACAAAGCAAACGATCAACGGCGAGTATCCAATACAGAATTGAATTATTATGAGCTGCAGTGTATCTTGAAAATATTTGCACGTCTTCTTTAATTTCGTCACCGGCGCCAAAACAGTGAAGCAAACAGCATGCAGGAAGTGAATCACCCCGTGACTTGCGGGAGTTATCTTGTTATTCCAGCGCCGAGAAAACACTGATAGGTCACAATTTTTCTTCATTTCATAACTAGAAGTTACTGGCTTCGAAAAGTGAGATTGGAAAAAACCATCCTGCAATATCGAGAGCGAAATACGTGCACAATTAATTTCGGGTTTTGAAACTTTTCGGTCGCGATATTCAAATCAAATCTTGGAAAATCCCAACAAATATATTGAAAAAAAAAAAACCGAAAATTAAAACCCTCATCTAAAATGAAAAGATGTGTGCGAAGAGACGGACCCAGGAAGTTATTGTCATGCTCCAATGGAAAAAGGAAACTGACAGAAGAAAGGGAAAGGAAACTAAATGTTTTAGAGATTTAGTGGTGGAAAATTTCAAAAAAATTATTACCTGCGTTTGGTCAGTATAATTAGACTTGCCTTATAATATTGATGTTAATTTATATCAGTTAGTTCAAGGTTGGAATTGGACCGCCGGAAACCTATAAGCCAATATTTATGACCAAAAAATTCACGGATAAAATTTATTGACGAAAGAAAATTGGACAAAATTACTTTGAACGTAAATCATCGGACGAAGCAGTGGCGCATAGGCGTAGCGTATCAGGGGCTAGGGGGGCTATAGCCTCCCCACTTTTTTGGGTGGAGGGGCTAAAAATCGGGGCTAAAATACTGCGGAGGGGCTAAAAACATGTCGACTTGGTAATTCTAGGTAATTTAAAACATTCCTTCGAGACGAAAAGCAAAAAAAAAAAAAAAAAAAAAAAAAAAAAAGTCATCACTTTTTAGCCCCCCACTTTTTTTGGTCACGCTACACCTATGCAGTGGCGGCTCGTGCAACTTGGAAACAACGCAACAGAATGTGAAGCAGCGCTTCACCAACATTCGGTTATTGTTTAACATTGAGTCAAATGGAAGGAAAAACACTGTCGCCGGTTTTCACGAGCCGCCACTGGGACGAACTGTCCCATCAGTGGTAAAAGAAAGAGGCAAATGAAGCGCATTCACTCTGACATTGGGTTGATTATCCATTGCACCCCTTTAAATTATTACACAGCTCCTGATAGCCGCTGAAGAGGCTTCTTCAGTTTTATTCGTCAAAGCATCTCGCTTCATAACCGAGATTTTCAATCTCTTTCTCTCCTAATGAGGTAGTTAGAAAGAGGTCCGTAACTAGATTGGACAATGTTCAAGTAAATTGAGGTATAAATCCCGAGAGATTGTGGTAGATGATATTTTTTTTATGGTCATCTTTTGTGGCGCGGCAGGATCCCCAAGGTCACGTGTGGTGCATGCGGTTCCCGAAATCAAGGATGATATTTTCGTTTAACACCCGTGGGAACCCCTGCACACGATCTAAATGAGGTCTCACGGCTCTTATTATAAGATGATTCCATCTCTTATTCAAAAGATTTAAGCAGCGAGTACAGAAGCGCAGCGTTGCTTCAGTTATCACAGGATGATTTCAAAGTTTCAGAAGTAATGAGACCCAAAGTACTTTTAGTCGGAACTTGTCGAAGAGAACTTTTTTCTCTTTTTTGTTGTTGAAAATTTGCGGAAAAAGCTCCCGTGAAATTCGACCCTGTTAACGAAAGAATTTGAGTATATTTCAGGAGGATGAACGCAAAACGCAGGGAAAAATCTTTAAATTTTAATAAGTTAATTTCCGCTTGATTGTAATGGCATCCTTATACACAGATACCATAGAAAATTCCTATTTTAATTCGTCACTTTTTTGATGCTGGTAAAAAATATCTTTGGAGTAATCACTAGCGTTCCACCAGAAAAATGTGGATGCTTGAGGAGTTTTTAGAGTCACTATCGTTATTTTTTTGTGGTTTTTATTTAAAATTTGCGGTAGTTATTCATCTTTGGCGAAAGTTTGCATACCAACCCATTTCCCCTAAAAATCTAGCGTGTGTCTGATCAGGGACTCCTAAATCATTTCGGTGAGCGTATTACCCGAATATTTCGTTGACCGCAGTTTAGTAAAATCGTGAAGTCTATGTAAAGTATACCGATTCTGAGTGAAGAACGCACTCATTAGAATAAGGAGCGCATACTTCTTTCATCAATTGACCCTTCGATTTTGCATCAGCAACACGTAAAGTAAGGAGGCTTCCCAGTGGCGTAACTAAAAATTACCTTTTTCTCACTTTGTCCATTATAATGTGTAAGTTAGAAAAGGATAGGAAAGGGGGATCAATCCCCTCATCCTATCCTTTTTCTACCTGTACATTCGGATGAGTAAAAAGAGAGATAGAATGATTTCTAGTTACGCTACAAAGGCTTCCTCGGCATTTGCTATAGCATTATTGTATATTTGCTGATTTTCTTTAATACCTTTATGTATTATACAATCTTCAAGAGTCGCATCCAAGTAGCTGAAGTAGCAAATAGCCCTTGCTCTCCCAAACCCTCAACCTACAAGGCGGGTCCAGGAGTTTGTCTCTGACTCTGTCTTCCTACTTGAAATTAAAAAGTTAGAAAAGGACAGAGATAGAGGCTAAAGTAACACGATGGCACCTTTTTCTATCCTACTCCAGCAAATGTGTTCAAATGGCTAGAGGAAGAGAATGTCGTCTTCCTTGATTCACCTATGCATTTTCAACACGGTGCGCAGTGCATTGTGCCCCTTCCTTCCGTCTAGGTATAAACCGTCGTAATGAGATAGTGGAAACGAGGGGATGAGGACAAAAGCTGCCCTTTTTGCATTCGGACCCCCTTTCGCTTCATCTTCAATCCTAAATTAAGTATGTGATATTCTTCGTTGCATCTTTATGTTGTAAAGCAGAATCAGCCCACCCTTTCTTATCGGTTTTTATAGAAGAGGTAGGTATACCTACTACATAGATTGGCAAAGTGCCTTAACGGCCACTTTTTAACTCCTTACCCGGCCTTTTCAAGGAGTTTAAAAGCCTATACATGTGTATTTTTCTATATAAACTTTTGAAATAACAAAAGAAAATAGAAGAAAATAATAATAATACTCTATCGAGTATCGCGTCGCTATAAACTTGTCTTGAATGGGTCTGTTGCGTGCTTTCGCTACATCAATATGACACATTGTTTCTAACGTAAAATTCGGAGAAAATAACGATGCGCACATTAAAAACTTTCAAAATCCACCCATTAATTCAGAAAATACCTTCCATTTCAAACAACCCCCGCTACACTAGACACACTATATCACCGACTTATAACTACATAGATAGAACCATCTCGTTTATGTAAACATGAACAGAACTTACAAACATTGGAATGTTTCGTTTAGATGCGTACATTTCTTATATTATTTTGTAATCTTTGATAAACCGAAAAGACCAGACAGCAAATGCAGCTTATATTTCACGTATTAAGAAAGAAATTCCACCATTTTGTAGTTACGAGGTTGTTTACATATCCACGATGGTTCCGTCTATGTAGTAGTATACCGGTGCAAATAGTGTCTAGTGTAGCGCGGGCTGTTTGAAACTGAAGTGATTTCCTGAGTTAATGAGTGATTTTTGAACGTTTTTATTGTGCGCATCGTTATTTTCGCTGAATTTTACATCAGAATCAAGGTTCTTTATTGCTGTAGCAAAAGTATGCAACAGACCCATTGTCTTTCGGAGTAATAATGAATGGGGCAATCATCAAAAACCTCCCAATGGAGCTGTTGCAAACTTTTGCCACAGGCTTATTAACAGTTGATCATGGGGTATTACCCAGTAAAAATAACGATTAGCACACTAAAAAATCACGAAATCCACTCCTAAACTCACAAACTGCTTTTAAACGCGAGACCGTAATGGCGGCCGGGGCCGCGGTTTTCATTGGGGTTCCCTAGAGTCCCTATATGTAGAGAGTTAAGACAAGAGAAATCATGGGCGCCGCCATTGGATGCGATTTTGCACATTTGTTTACATTCTGAGGCCGTTGTTGTGTTTTGCTCCACAGCAAAGATTACAGTTCCGCTAAGTTTGAAACGATGTAATCTTTCCCTGCATTTGTTGATCGACATGTATTAACGCTTTTTAATGATTCTTTTGAGATTTATGGACATTCTTGTGGTGCATTATGATTAAAATTAACAGGTTCGTCACAAATTAACTCTTTTACCTGTAAAAGACCGTTGGTAAACAAAACAAAAGTGCAGAATCGCATCCAATGGCGGCGTCCGTAGAGCCTAAAATTCATCGACCAATCAGAAGTTGACTACCCTCTTGTCTTAACTCTCTACATATAGGGACTCTAGGGTTCCCTATCTTCAATCAGCGCCATCTACACGAGGTGTTCTCGCAACACCGCACAAGAAGAAGAAGAAGAAGAAGCATACAATTGCCATAAGAAAACCGCGGCCTCGGCCGTCATTACTGTCTCGCATTTAAAAGCATTTTGTGAGTTTAGGAGTGGATTTCGTGATTTTTTAGTGCGCTAATCGTTATTTTTACAGGGTATTACCCCATAATCAACTATTAATAAGCCTGTAGCAAAAGTTTGCAACAGCTCCATTTGCTGCCCTTTGTGAAGATGTGCAGTGACCAATGCGCACTACATCTTCTCCCAAAACCCCAACAAACCGCATTTATAGTTTGCACATGTGACCCGGGATGTAGCAAGGTCCAGGTCCAACGTGACATCTAAAAAGCAACACGGGACTGAAATTAATGAGTGAATAATAACGAGCAGTTTTGCGATTATTTAAACACGCTTCATCGTGACTTGGGTCGATTCGGCTGTGTCATTCTCTCTGTTCTAAAACCAGCCGGTACTGGTTTCTACGAGTCGAGCTTAATCATCATCGCACGTGGAAAATTTAATAGGCGACCGATGATATTTGGGTATTATTATACCTGTAGGAGCTCCCACCGCGACAGCTTCATGAGTTACAGACCGTTTTAGAGATGACGTCACTATTAGTAGCGTACACAGGATTTTGTCTTTCTCTCTCTTTCCCCATTTGAACACGTGTGTAAGAAAAGGACGGAAACAGGGGCTCGACCAAGACTTCAGCCCCTATTTCTTTCCTTTTCTAGTACATACACTCAAACGGGGAAAGAGCGAGAGAGACTAATCCCTGCGTACGCCATTGGTCACTATCAATAGTGGATCAAATCAAATCCTCCATCTCACTCTCTTTCACGGGGATTCGCATAAGCTTTCGGACCCAAATTTTCAGTTGTTACTTTATCATGCCATTATAAACAACCGGTTCCTTCGGATTTTATCACGCTTTGCTAATAGATTTCTCATAAATTGAAATACATTGAATTGAAGCACAAACTATGATAGATTTCGCATAAATTGAAATACTTACATCAAGGCGGAAACAGGGAAGTGTCTTTCCCTCTCTCCCTCCATTTGAACTTATGTGTTAGAAAAGGATAGCAGAGGGGGCCATCACGTGACTTTGGCCCCTCTTCTGTCCTTTTCTAACGCACGTTTACAAATGGGAGGAGAGAGAGAAAGACAATTCCCTGTATCCGCCCATGACTTACTTCGAAGCACAAACTATATAAGTTTGAATTACAATCACAATAATATCGAAGAAAGCCCTGTGTTTTTATATGTGGCACATTGCCGCCATCACACCCAAATTGTCTTTGATTTCTTACACGGTGTGTGATATTTTGAGACTTTCACGAGAAGAAGAGTTGTTAGAATGCTCCGAATACTTATTTCCTTGAGATTATCATAGTGGCGATGCAATGCCATGAATAGGTTAAGAATAAAATATAGGACTTTGTGATTGTGTGTGTTTTACTTGAAGTGTTTCAGTAATTGTATTAATAGTCGACGTTTCAAGGTGTTTCAAGGTATTCCAAGGCACCTGAAATTCAATTGCACAACGACATTTGAGTGTACAAATTATTGTAAAGTTTTTACTGTATAAATTAGCGTCCGCAAAGGATCTATACTTCCTGGGAAACCTATAGTGATAGTGAGTAAGATCGAACTTTGATTTGGACCCAATTTTATTTGTGACATCACTCGAAAGTTGTCTATTGTTTTTCAGAGAGCCAATTATTATCAGTCATCAGGCATCGACGTGATATGATGTGAAATGTGTTGCGAGAATCATGATTTCTAATCTTTTGTCTTATCTTATCACTCAAAAAAAAGAAAAAGAAGTAGAAGAAAAAAAATAATAATTATGGAAAATTTATTCTAAATAGGCTCAACTATTTGTAAATGACCCAAGGATTCATGGGAACGGTTGCGATGCTGTCGGTAACTTGGGGGGGGGGGGGGGGTGAGAGCTATACGTCGGGAATTTCGATTAAATGTCTCCATTTTTGATAAATAAAACTCCTTACAATGATGGGTGGAGCTTGTTACAGTATGAAACTAAAGTAGACTCATTTACTCTGAGAATTTTTTCTTTTTTTTTTACTGCTGCAGTTTGACTGAGCATTGATCTGAGATTTTTTGCTTGTCCCAATTTGAATTGACGTTTGCAGTGCTTTGTGACAAAAGTAACCGGTTATCCAATGCATGCAACCATCTACTCATCGGTTTCAATCAGCCGTCATGAAAGCTCCAAGCTATCTCCCTCACTCCCATGTGACCCTCGTGTTTTGCTTTCGCTTTCCAGTGTCGAATTTCTTACATGTGGACATGTCTTACGACATTCTCTTATCAGGACCGCAGTCAAATAACCCAAGAAATTTATTTCTGCCAAATAAAGAGTAGCACAAAATGCCTCTGTACACTTAGAATTAGCGATGAAAGTGAGATAATAGCAGTGAATGGGGCCGAAGGTCACGCGCTGAGAGGGAGGGAGGGAGAGAGAGAGAGAGAGAGAGAGAGAGAGAGAGAGAGAGAGAGAGAGAGAGAGAGAGAGAGAGAGAGAGAGAGATAGTTTGGAACGCTCAACGACTCAAAGAGCTTTCATCAATCGGCTGATGTCACTAAAATCGTCCATCTCGCAAGTAGGCTGGTGGCTAGTCAATGTTCAAATAAGTTTGAAAATAAAACTTATCGAAACAAGAAAATAATCGATTTCAAATAAAAAGTTTGGGTTGAGTACTGAAAATAATAAGAAATCCCATTTTTTTTTTTTTTTTTTTTTTCAACCATCCTCCGTGGCGTGGTTCTCATTTTTAAAACTACAAAATTAGAAGAGTCCCACCTCCCGAAATATTTCCTGCGGGTGCCGCAACTTCAAGCAGGTCCGTAACCAGGCATGTTGTCCATCAGGAGGGGCTCTTACATTTTCAGGGGGGGGGGGCTCTTACATTTTCAGGGGGCTATTGTGATAGTTTCCAATACACTACGTGGCAAAACAATGTTTTCCAGGGGGGACTCAAAGTTTTCCCCCGGTTACGGGCCTTACTCCAAGGATTTTGAAAAGAAAAAAATTATTCTAACGGTGTGCCTCAAACGCCCTAGAAGTCATGGTTTGAATAGCGAAGTATGCACAGTGCATTTTCCAAGTTTTGCACCTGAAAGGTAAAATGTTGTCTGTTTTACTCAATTCATATCAAACTGCGTTTACTTCACTCCTATTTGAGCGTCAGGAAGTAGAGGCGTGAAGTCGGTGAAAATATTGTATTTCGGCGCCCAAAAATGGTCTATATTCACGAGCGGACGGTTTAATAACTGAGAAAGATGATCAAATGTTCGGTGACAGAGCCAAAACTCGCAAAATTCTTCCAAGATTGATGTGTAGAATTCCTGAAAATTCACTTATTTTTATACTAGCCTCTATGGCTTTAAGACCTTTGACTTTGAGGCACACGCAGTGGCGTAGCCAGGAATTTTCCTAGGGGGGGGGGAGGAGGTCCGAGGTCCGAAAATTGTCAAGGGGGGGTCCAAAGATACTAATTTGGTCACATTTGTCTGAAAACGCAAAAAATGACCTTTTTTTTAGGACAAATTTTGGTGTCAGGGGGGGAGGGGTCCAGACCCCCTGGAACCCCCCCCCCCCCGGCTACGTCACTGGGCACACGTAAAAAGCTTTAAAAAATTCTTGTAATGGGTGTTGGAACATTTGAAATGGCGAAACCTCACAAATGCAGGTTTAATAAGGTGCTTGCGTTACGCGACAGCAGCTCTTAAAAATCTAACACCCCCTTCTCCCATCTTTTTTTCTTGCGCATCGCATCGCACCTCGCCTACGTTTTGATCTTAAACTCAGGTTGCGAACGCGAGGCTCGGGTCGCCCGCTTTACCCACGCAACTCAGACTCATCGGATACATCGACTACATCTCGCATAAAATATACATACATGTATATGCAGCGTGCAGCCATGGAAATATTTATTGTTTACTTCGAGATGTTTTGCAGCTTCTCTTCCTTTTTGCTGATCGTATAGAGCGACCTTCGCGAGCAACAATTGGATGCGGAAGCTGCAACAACGGTCTCACTCATAGTATACAGGCATTTCAGTGTTTCAATGGATCCGTCTCGAATTTTCGCTCTTGAAATGGAGCTGTTGCAAACTTTTGCTACAGGCTTATTAATAGATGATCGTGGGGGTAAAACCCCGTAAAAATAACGATTAGCGCACTAAAAAATCACGAAATCCACTCCTAAACTCACACAATGCTTCTAAACGCTAGACCGTAATGGCGGCCGGGGCCGCGGTTTTCATTGGGGTTCCCTATCTTCAATCAGCGCCATCTACACGAGGTATTCTCGCAACACCACACAAGAAGAAGAAGAAACATAAAATGGGTCTGTTGCAAACTTTTGCTACAGCGATAAATAGTGTTTAATCCAATGTAAAATCGCCTGAAAAGTCCATTGGTGGCATCATAAAGTCATGAAATACAATATTAAACTCACAAGAGGCGTTTATTGAAATCCAAGATGGCGGCAAAATATTGAGGATTCTGAATGTATGCACCGTGATCATCTAAGGATTGCCAACTTTGACAACCTCACTGCAGGTAGAGGTTATGTGTTTGTTTACGTTGTGATTGATAGTGATGGATATTGTGAAGTTGGCTATCCTTGAATGTTCGTGGTGCATGCATACAGATTGCTCGATATTTCTCCGCCATCTTGAATTTCATTAAACGCCTCTTGTGAGTTTATTATTGCATTTCATGACTTTCTGATGCCACCATTGGACTTTTCAGGCGATTTTACATTAAATTGTACACTCTATAGCGCTGTAGCAAAAGTTTGCAACAGACCCATTGCCATAAGAAAACCGCGGCCTCGGCCGCCATTAAGGTTTCGCGTTTAAAAGCATTTTGTGAGTTTAGGAGTGGATTTCGTGATTTTTTAGTGCGCTAATCGTTATTTTAACAGGGTATTACCCCATAATCAACTATTAATAAGCATGTAGCAAAAGTTTGCAACAGCTCCATTGCATCATTGGTGCGGAGTTTTGTGAAGGGAGGGAGTTTTGTGGACCCGCATTAATATATTGAAAATAACCTAGAATTTGGAGAAGCCTCTAGTTGAAGCAAGAAATGGGAATAAATATTGCTTAAAACAGAAAATCAGTAAGAAGATTCAGAAGGAGACATAGATATTTACACAGATAGGAGATAAGAGGCTTGAAGATTTAAGGGATTACGAGAAAGGTAAAATATAAGTTGCGGCGAGTAATTATAGAAAGTAAATAGAACAATTATGAGTAGGAGTTATACAAGATTTACGTAATGAAAAGGTCATAATGACTGGACCATGACATCAGGAGCAGCGATTTTAACGCTTTATCGTAACTTTTTCAACTTTTTCAACTTGGCATACTATAACAACGAAGTAAGCATCAAAAACGACATAATGTGTCCGCGACATTCACCATCCATCAGTGTTAATTTTACTAATTTTTAGTGTTTTCGAATAATTCTACGCCTACAATTTCACTTCATCATCGCTGCCATATGTATTTTTAGACGCTAATTTCAAAAATGCTATCAGTTTTCATTAAACTGGCCAGATTTTACGTAAGTTCGAAATTACGTCTTCTTAGGAAAAAATTCGAAATTCTGGAAAAAGTATGAGCTTTGAGTAAAAACTAAGGCCGAATCTGAAATCAGCGGGTCAAAATGCATGGGGTGTGGCGCGAGAGGGGTGAGAAAGAGGTATCTTATGATGGGAAAACCTGGTTTTACGTTCATAACAGCTGGACACACTATCAGGGCTGCCGTTTTGCGTATAATCAATGCTATTTTTCTATTCACCGATGATTCCACCGGTTGAGAAAAGATTATACACGGTTCAGTTCAGGGAATGACTATAATGCACGAAAATACACGCATCTGTAATCTTTCCTCAATCGGTGGAAACGTCGTTAATTAATTAAAATATCCGCAAGTTTTTAAAAGTCATCGACGACTCCACCGGTTGAGAAAAGATTACAGATGCGAGTATTTTAGTTCATTACAGTCATACACTGAACTGATCAACTGAACTGTGTAATCTTTTCTCAACCGGTGGAATCATCGGTGAATAGAAAAATAGCATTGATTATACGCAAAACGGCAGCCCTGCAGTGACACTATATGTCGTTAAGGCGTAAAAATCATAACAACGTCAAAATATGTTATGTGGCAAGTTCTAGGTCTTTTGGGTTTCATGGGGGATCATTTTAACAGGTAAATTGTCCTCTCTCCGTTACTGAATTCATCTCAATGTTGGCCTGGGTCAAAGTAAGACTCCTTTTCCGACCAAGTATCACTTACTTTTACAAAAGTGTAGGATTGCCTAATTTTGATCGTTGATTCTCAATGTAGATTAATACAGGTAGATGCGTTAACGTATATTTGGTGAATAAATACAAGGAAAATGTCATCCGACTTGCGACTCGAAGTGAGCAGTAATTGGTCAATTTACTTGATATTCATATCCGAGGACTTTGTTTAACGGATGACGTTTTTTCGATTCACGATCGCTGATTGGTGAATCGACTGATGTTACGAGTTACAGTCGGGAACAAAAAGAATGTTAGCAGTCTCCTTGAATTAGGCCACCCGCAACACTTATCTCAATGAATTTAGGCATTTCAGGTGGCCTACCTTAAGGAGTCGTCTGACATTCTTTTTGTCCCCGACTGTACCTATCAGCTTTCAAGAGTAAGTATATCTCAAATAGGCCTCCTCTGCGACAATCACCAAACAGCAATGTTCTTTTTAGGTAAATTCCAATGTTATACAATGTTTCCCATTTATAATTTACTGGAATTATGCTACGCAAACTGAATGGAATTTGGGACGCTGATTTCAACAATCCCTGGTAAAAATTTTCCATGAACTTTGTTCCAATTTTCCATGTGGATATGGTAATCGCCTTGATTTCCATGTAAATTAGGTTGATTTCCGTGTGAATTTACACGGAAATCACAGTGATTTCCATGTCCACATGGAAAATTGGAACAAAGTACATGGAAAATTTTTACTAGGGATAGCACCAATTTCTTCTGAATTCGCCCTGATTTTACGCATATTCCTCTTTATACATTTTCCGCGACCAAGTTCAACTTGAGAATTGTTCCCTGGGTTTTCATACAGTTAATTAAAGCAGTCTTTGAAAAAATGGCTCATAAAATGATAGGTGTTCTTATCTGAGTAAATTCTAATGAGATCATGAGGCTTTTATTCTCGGATAAGAGCACACCTGAAGTTTTATTGCAGTATGATGGCGATTTTAGAACCTTACAATCTGTCCAATTAAACTAAGGTAAAACAAACTTGAATACACTAACAGCCTCCTAGAGAATCGATTATTTTACATGTATTTAATTATGTGGGGGACACTCCGGACACTGTTGCCAAATTTCACGAGCCTTCACTATGTTTTATGAGCCTCTTTTCCGGAAGTGGCCTCAACTTTGCCGATATTGCTGATCCTCTATCCGCCAATAAAACCTTGCAACAGCCTTATTTTCTGGGTGGCCTTGCGTGTATTCCCCACATTTGGCCGTTTTAATGGCCGGCGCCTATAAGCGAGTCCACTGTATAACAACTAGGCCTATTCGCTTCTTTTATACTACTCACGATCAGTGTGTATTAATCTAGTCGATTGCTTATGCCCGATATTTTACTCAAGTTTGTTAAGTCTGAATATGGTGTTAGAAGGCTCACACTCCACTGTATAAGGGCAGTCCACTCCGAGTCCGAGGTGTATCCATTCTGCTCTGTTCTGATCCATTCGGTTGGAAATCTCTTTACATGAGTTATTATTAGAGCTTCGATGCTGACCAAAGAAGGAAATCAGAAAACTGAGTTGAAGTTGCGTTGAAATCTATCGATGAGCCCCGCGGTGGAGAGACTTGTAGCCGCGTCAAGTATCATTGTCCCCACCGGTCAACGATAAAGTGCATGCTTGATGCTCCGTTGCCAGATATTGCTTTGAAATCCGCGTGTTGGGGCGTTTTTTTTTTACTCACCCGAGTGCGGCGCCGGTGCAGAAAAGATTATGGATAGCATTATCTCCTCGGTTTGTAGATGTACTGCGACACTGATCTGTGTAATCTTTCTTGTACCGATGCGATTCTGTATTGAATTTTAAAACGCTACTTATTTTGTATTGATTTTATTGGGAATATGTTCAGAAGTCACGGATTTGGCAACAACGCCATGATGTGTGTGCTGTGTTTACGGCCACGCACGGTAGGACAAATCGTCCAAATTTCCGAATAAACCACATACTCCGACAGAGCACCATGTTTTCAAGGCGTTTTTAAAGTGTTCCGGTGACAAAAAAGTTAGTTTAGAAATTATTTCTTGGAAACGTTTTCAAAACATTCAGTTGTTTCAGATACGTTTAGAGAAGTTTTTCGGAAATTGATGGCTGTCCCTCTCCCTTTCTTGTGTTCCTTCCGGTTTTCGAATAATTTTAAAGTTTTAATTTTTTCATCATGTTTTAAGACCGTTTTTGAGTATGGAGTGTCGGAAGTCAAAATTTCGATTTTGACTTTTCAAAACTTTCTGACGGTATAACCTTTAATGTGTTAAAATATATCGTTAAAAAAGGCGTAGCAAACGAAGCGTTTTTTTTTATTTTTTTAAATCAAAGTTTGATATCATTTTTTTTTATCGTAGAGGTGTCACAAGTCAAAGTTTATAAAGTCCGGCAAAGATCCCTATCAAACTTTAGCCTGCAGTATTTTCAAGTCAAAAAACGATATGGACCTCCGGTTTGCGCCGAAATATACTTGTTCTACATATTTGCGATCCTTTGAACGGTGTATTAGTGCACACAATCAAACCAGTTTGCAAAATCTGACAAAGTTCTATTTTGTCGATCTAAATCTTCTATCATGCAAAATATCGAGCAAGTCGATGCTCAGTAGTCACGGGCAAATGGGGATATTGCACACTTTTGCTATAAGCGATTTAATAGTCGATTATGGCGAAAAAACCTCTACAGATAACGATGGCGGCACTGAAAACTTCCAAAATCCACACCTAAACTCAATAAACGCAGTTATTTGCGCGAGCGTAATGGTGGCCGAAGGCACTAACAATAGGAGATTCCTATTTTAATTTCGTCACTCTTTCTATGTTGACAAGGATGATTCACAGAGTAATTAGTCATCAGAGTGATGATCCACATCAGATGAATGGTGCCACAACACCTAGTGACACCGGTATCAAATGAAAGTCGTCTCTTATTGGTCACTTCTTGATGGAGTTACAGTATTGTTAGATGGGAATCTCCCATTGTTAGTGCCTTCGGCCACCATTACGCTCGCGCAAATAACTGCTTCTATTGAGTATAGGAGTGGATTTTGGAAGTTTTTAGTGTCGCCATCGTTATTTGTTGAGGTTTTTACGCCGTATTCGACTATTAAATCGCTTACAGCAAAAGTGTGCAATAGCCCCATTTGACCTTTTGCATGGGTTTCGATGGACAAAATGCAACGTCGTCAGATTGCTCACCACGCCACTGAACACTTGTGTCGTTTCAGCCGCGAACTGCGTTCATGATAATGATGTATATATTATGTTGGCTGCGGAATATCTCAAGTTTACAAATTTGACACGAGCCTTGCGACAGTTCGGCGAAAGAATGTCAATGTTTTTCTCATCTTGGTATCCATACTTACAGTGCTCAAGCATGAGTAATGAGCATGACTCTGTGACTCATTATTCTTATCAATGCAGAGCATATTTGTTGCAATATTTACCAGTTTATCTGTCGTATTAAATTTCGATACCGTCTCCGTCAGTCGAGTCTCGTGTTCCAAAATGCATCGAATTCAACAGAATTTTTGCCCAACTCACTTAATTTATTACAAGAATTAAAAACTTGACAGTATGGTATGATCGTCCCAGAGACAAAATATATAATAGAGACTACGCACTATCTATCTTGCCCATGTTTGCGCGCGGTGGCAACTTTTTTTTCGGGGTCTCAACAGAACACCGCTAACATGGTCCATACGTTGACTGATGAGAAACATCGTTGAGATTTTTGCCTAGTGAAGCCAGAAGCACCGAAATCGCATCAGTCAACGTATGGACCGTGTTGGATGGTGCACTCTCATGCTCCCTGTGTTAATTCCTGTTGAGTCCCGAAAAATAAGTCAGCCACCGCGCGCACGGCTAGTGCGTGGTCTCTATTATATATTGTCTCTGGATCGTCCTGAGAAGAATTTATGGCGTAGTACCACTTTTTATCAAACAAGCAAACTAAAACAAATAGTTTCTTAGGTGTTTTTTGGGAGTTTAGGGGTCTAATTTTGGGAGAATTTCGGTGAATTTTATTTTATCGTATTCTCCTGATTTTTCTGCGTTTTTTGATGCCAATAAACCTTTTGTCGCAATATTTTCAAAATTGAGTCATAATTTGATCCGAACGTCGGAATTCGGGGCGGTTTGGCAACTATGCTTTCGGTTATTTTGAAAAATCGTTTAAATGATCCTATACGTAAAATTGAACGCTCTAAATTTTGATCCTAACCAAAATTGTCCACAAATGAGTCGTTCCAAAGTTATAACGTGTTTTTTTGATAAATTTTGGGCTTTTTTTGAGTTTCATCGGGGTTTTTTGGGTTTTTAGGGGTCAACTTTTGAGTGAATTCCGGTGAATTTTATTCTACCGTATTCTCCTGATTTTTCTGCGTTTTTTGGTGCCATAAAACCCTTTGTTGTAATTTGTTCCGGGTCAAACCCTAATTTCCCCCGACTAAAACACACACTCACAAAAATCAAGCCAAAAGCTGAATTGCCTTAGCGAAATTGAAACTGATCGTTCAAAGTTTTCTCACCCTTACTAGCTTAATTCAGGCTTGCTCAACCTCTTTTATTTTCCTAAAAAGAGAACTGACTTTTTTCAATTGAGTTCATTATCAGTGACGTAACTAGGGAGTAAAGTGAAGCAGCAACTGCGGGAAGGCGCAAAGGCAAGGTCTCGAGGGGTTCAATTTGATCGAGGCAAATGGATAATTTTGAATGAAAACAAACTATCGACAAAAAAAAGAGAAGGGAAAGCGGCAAAGAATCGGAAAAGGCTTTCGTCTATGTCTATAGTTCTCCCAGAACGGCACAGTCCGAGGCACAGGAGGTTTAGGGACCTATAGGGTGCTCTCGGAAGCGTCGAGAAAAAACAGACCAGGTTTCCGACTTATTTTGAAAAGTGCTTTATCAAATGCTTTAATAGGTCTGTTGCATACTTTTGCTGCAACAAAATAGAACCTTGATTCTTATGAAAAATTCGGCGAAAATAACGATGCGCACATTAAAAACGTTCAAAATCCACTCATTAACTCAGGAAATCACTTCAATTTCAAACAAACCGCGCTGCATGAGACACTATTTGCACCGGTATACTACTACATAGACGGAACCACTGTGCATAAGTAAACAACATCGTAACTACAAAATGATGGAATTTCCGTTGGATCATACATGAGCTATTGGCTGCATTTGCTGTCTGGTCTTTTCGGTTTATCAAAGATTACAAAATAATATAAGAAATGTACGCATCTAAACGAAACATTCCAATGTTTGTAAGCTGTGTTCATGTTTACATAAACGAGATGGTTCCATCTATGTAGTTATAAGTCGGTGATATAGTGTCTATTGTAACGCGGGTTGTTTGAAATGGAAGGTATTTTCTGAGTTAATGAGTGGATTTTGAAAGTTTTTAATGTGCGCATCGTTATTTTCTCAGAATTTTACGTTAGAAAGAATGTGTCATATTGATGTAGCGAAAGCACGCAACAGACCCATTCTCTGCCTGATTCTGCATGATCTCTGAAGTGAAAATTTAAGGGACTAGGACTAGCAAAGAGGCGACTGAAGATTTGGAATGGGAAAGGAGAAGGAGTTGCCAGAGAGTAAGAGACGCTCTGCAGATTTCGATTTGCGGTGGAGCGTACCTACCCACACCACGGTACGCCACTAAGTCGGGGAAATGACCCATGAAACAAGAGGTACGCTCTTCAGAAAAAATTATCTATTCAATCATGATGCTGATTACTCAACGCCTATTGTTCTATGGGCCCTTTTTACAGAAATATTACGTCAATTTTTTTTAACTCTTACTTATGGTTATATATTCAATAAGCCATACGCCATACTTTGTATAGAGATACGCAATACTCGGAGTAGGGCGTCCCTTATTTACAAAACTTTCTGAACTTTGGAGGTATCTGTCCGGGGTATGCAATACGCAAAGCACCTGACGTATCAAGCGACATATTTTGTGTTGCGTATTGCGTTCTTCAGCACTAGCGGAGACAGCGTAACTTACGCACGATCACGTGACCGTTCGTAAGCTCTCTGATTGGTCGAAACCGCACGCAAGATGCACGCAAGTCAACTGCAGGGACTAAACATTATTTGGTCCAGATATGTCGGTATATGCAATACGCAGAGCTCCCGGGGCTTGAAAAATGTTGGGACGAAATGGTCAACTCTTCTTAGGTGGATGGTGAGGACTCGAGCATACTATTAGATACTTATAGCACAGAATAATACAATCAGAACGGAAACTCTGTCGGATTTTGAAGCAAATTATTTTCGCGTCCGCCATGTTGGGATATAGGATGTTTACATCTGGATTCGCGCTCGAAAAAAAACTTTAGAACATGATCCGCGAAATTTTCATTCTGAAATGCCATTAGATTAAAAGTGAGGCTGGAAGCTCAAGATTTCTTTCCAGAATTTACAGAAATAAATGAGTTTCAACACAAGTAACACACGCCGCCATGTTGGGAAATAGGACCACAGCGTTGCCTATTGGTGCCGGTAAATTCCAAACTTGCTTCCATTGGCTCTTATGGGAGTTTCCGTTCTGATTGTATTATTCTGTGCTTATAGATAGCTTAGGTCCTCACCAGGCATCGAAGAGCAGTATCACTTTGTCCCAAAATTTTTTGGTTTCTGACACAAGCCTGACAGTATGTTTTGTGTTGCGTATTGCATACCCTATGCTCTGGCTCGAAATGTTTATATCCACTACAGTACGTCTAACGGGCTACAGTGACCCAGAATATGGGTGTTTCTTGCCCACTGTGCGGTGGCGAAGTCTATGATAATTCTAAACTAGAGGTGCATTCCATTCAAGGGCGCTAATGACGCGGCACTGACGGCGGCAAGGCAACCAACGAACGACGAGACGCGACGCGACGACCGACCGACCGGCGGCGCGGCGCGGCGCTAGAAAAGCCTTCGCTCCTTACATAGATCCTTTCACGTGTATATATGTATACATATCTATTTTTTCTTCTCTCTCTCTCTCTCTCTCTCTCTCTCTCTCTCTCTCTCTCTCTCTCTCTCTCTCTCTCTCTCTCTCTCTCTCTCTCTCTCTCTCTTTCATTAAGTCTCGGCTGGCTAAGACAAACAATTCGAGCGCTGTTCTAAAGTTTAAAGTGCAGCCTATAGTGTTCTTCTGCAGCTGGTTAACAATGAATTTCCGATGACTTATTATTTTGTTAAACCCCCAAGTGTGTCGACACTGTCGGCCTCGCGGTCATCGCACTTGCTTTAAAATCATTGATCTTCTACTGCCTCAAAATCTTGAATACCAACTACAGTGGCGGCTCGTGCTACTTGCACGGAAAAAAACTATCGTGAAAATAACCATACGGATACCTGATTTTGGCACCTGCTAGATGTTATAATAACTTTAACCAGAAGTATACTATGTTTTGACTAGGTACTATAGGTGATGTTACCTGATTGCATGTCGAATTTACTCAAAGTATCGGTAAATGTTCCATACTTCTGGTCAAGTTTACCATAACATCTAGCAGGTGCCAAAATCAGGTATCCGTATGGTTATTTTCACTAATCTTTTTTTTCCGTGTGGCAACAATGTCTTCATTCCATTTGAATCTATGTAAAACAATCGATTGCTGGTGAAGCGCTGCTTCACTTTCGAATCGATTGTTTTACATGCAATCAAATGGAGTGAAGACATTGTTGCCAAGTAACAGGAGCCGCCACTGACCAACTATACCTTTTAAGCTTAAGGTGGATCCTCAGCGTTTAGTTCCATATTCTGCCACCAGAGAAAAATACGATCTTTAAATGGAAAAAAATAATGGTAAACGCAAAAAAATGAGAAAAAGGGCTTCGATGGAGCCTCGGAAGCAATCTAAGGAACATTTTCGTACAAACCGTATGCTGAAATGTTACGAAATAAGCGAGAAACTATTGAATTTCGTAAACCCCCAAATGGCGTCCAATTCTATATTGGACGCCATTAAGGGGTTTACGAAATTCAATAGTTTCTCGCTTATTTCGTAACATTTTAGCATACGGTTTGTGCTAAAATGTTCCTTAGATTGCTTCCGAGGCTCCATCGAAGCCCGTTTTTTCATTCTTTTGCGTTTAACATTATTTTTTTCCATTTAAAGAACGAATTTTTTTCTGGTGGCAGAATATGGAACTAAACGCTGAGGATCCACCTTAAGGTGGATCTTCGACGTTTAGTGCCAGATCCGGCCACCAGAGTGCTATCCTTCGATTAAAGCTGACACGGAAAACGTGCCGTCACTATTTCCCCGAAGTTTGCGTCCTTATTGCACCGCCCATGGTCCATTTACACAATTTTCCACAGGTTAGTCCGATAATGCGCTGTAGTCTTTGTGGCCAAATCAGGAAACTGTGTTATTCTAATGAGGATTGATTTCCCTGCACTTATATTTTCGCTCTAAGAACGGAGCAGAAGACTACGCAGCTTGTCGGACTGACCTGTTTAAATAGACTTTTGGCATCGATCTAGTGCGGAGGGTAGTACCGTCAACTTGGGGGAAATTGGCGCCAACTTTGGAGAAATTAATTCCTACTGCAATTTGGAGATTACTCCAAAGTTGTCGAATATTCCCCTAGCGTTTAGTCAAGATTTCCTTTGAATTTACGACATTTTCCCCAACTATTGCCGGTGATGCAATTGGCCGCAAACTTTGAGGAAATTGCTCGCGGTGTTCCCCACGTCTTTTCTTTTCGGTGTGAATATATGGTTTTATAGTGAAGACGCTGCCGCGACAGTCGGAGGAAAAAAATATTGAGCGCTCCGAACTACTTATCCCCCCCCCCCCCCCAGAAGCCTCAAATGTTGCCTTTCTTCAACAGAAATCAGCCCGAAATTGCTTCCATCGACGCTTCAACTTTCAAAGTTTCACAGGCGTGCCACTGCCCCCCCCCCAGAAAAATTTTCTGGATCCGCCACTGCTCCTATATGTATTGCTACCTCGTTCTCATCTCAAAATTCGTATACACAGACATTTTTTGTAAAATTTTTATTTCGCTGGAACGAATTTCTAGACTCAAATTAGTGCACTTTTGACAAGAAAATATAAAACAAGTCCGCATGTACACAATTCGATTCTAGAAAGTGATACCCACTCATAAGGGGGTCACACGAGGGTGAGAGGGGTAGATGAAAACGCTGATGACGGCTGCTTTCAACCACGATGACTGCATTGTTGGCTAACCGTTGACTTCTGTGACGTCCCACTGAAACCGTGTACTATACCGTTAAATAGAAAACTACTTAGTCTTCGAAGGGAAATAAGTTAGATGATTGATAATTTATCATATCGCAAAGCCTTTTGAGAAATATTTAGCCGGGATTCGTTAAAATAAAGCTCAAGGTGCCTGTAAATTCTAGAACCCTTCGCCGTTTTGCTCGCCGTATCAATGGGTCTGTTGCAAACTTTTGCTACAACGATAAAGAGTGTTTCATCGAATGTAAAATCGCCCGAAAAGTTCATTGGTGGCATCAGAAAGTCATGAAATGCGGTAATAAACTCACAAGAGACGTTTAATGAAATCCAAGATGGCGGTAAAATATCGAGCAATCTGTATGCATGCACCTTTAACATCCAAGGATTGCCAACGTTGACAACCTCACAGCTTTAGAGGTTATGTGTTTATTTACGTTGTGATTGGGTGTGATCGATATATTGTGAGGTTGGCTGTCCTTGGATGTCCGTAGTGCATGCATACAGGTTGCTCGATATTTTACCTCCATCTTGGATTTCATTAAACGTCTCTCGTGAGTTTTATGCTGCATTTTATGACTTTCTGATGCCACCATTGGACTTTTCACGCGCTTTTACATGAGATCGAACACTCTATAGCGCTGTAGCAAAAGTTTGCAACAGACCCATTGATGGATCGCTAAATAGAAGAAAATGTTAAATTTTTCGAAAACTCGGAAAGTCAATTTATGGCAACGTTGGAGAATATTCTTGCAAAAATCATCTTGTTACACTTCCCCCGTATACAATATACATATAACGCCAAGGCGCTGTGCTGTCAGATCTCAGGCCATAAAAGCCGTGTTTTTACCATTGATTCTTATGGAAACTATACGGCCTTAAGCCGTACATCTGTCAACTTTGCTGGCATGGAGTATCGTAAATCGATATTATTATACCACGAATCTGATACTCCGTTTTTGCGTAGTTTCGCCGTTATTTATTGAAGGTTGTTTTGACCGAAGCCCATAGTAACACGCCCAAAGTGGTTAACTACGGGAGCCTTAGGGTGAGGGAGCACGACCGCTCATTGGTTGAAAAAAAAAAAAAAAAAACTGTAAATTCCTTCGCTCTGCCGATTTTATTTTTTTTTTATTTTTTTTATATTTATTTCTATTTCATCTAATTTTTTTCTTTTTTTAATATTGATTTTTTACGAGTTAAAACCAATAGTTTATAAAAAAGTGTGCCTTAAGCTCCATTGGACGCATACCATCTTCGAGCACATCTTTTGAACATGTTTGGAGATCTAATAAGTGTAGAGCTAGCGATGCGACTATAGAGAAGAGCAGCGACAGTTTTGATGTGCAACAAGCAAGGCACGTGCATATCTCATAAAAACCCGCCACTGCGCCTTCATTCAGCGTAGATGCAAACCGATATCGGGTATGCAGGAAAAGTTATCGCTCGACGCCCTGATTTTCATTGAAAGTTTCGTGAACGCGTTGTTGTTGTTGTTGTTGTTGTTGTTGTTGTTGTTGTTGTTGTTGTTGTTGTTGTTGTTGTTGTTGTTGTTGTTGTTGTTGTTGTTGTTGTTGTTGTTGTTGTTGTTGTTGTTGTTGTTGTTGTTGTTGTTGTTTTTTGCTTCCTCTTTAATTATGTATGTATGTTGCATTGTCGTAGGTTAAAGGTCAAAGCCGGCATTTAGGTAAAAGCCTAGGCAAATGGCCAAATTTAATCGAAAACCCTGTTTGGCTATTTGCCTAGGCATTTGACTAAATGCCGAAAGCCTGTTAGGCGAAAAGGCAAATGGGTTTTTTTTCAGGCAAATAGTCAAACTTTTAAAAAGCATAGTCAATGTTCAATAGTTCAAAAAGCCACAACCGAAAAATTTGAAAGAAAGAAATAAGCTTTGTATCTTAAAAAAATAAGCAGGCAGCAGTGTACTGTAGGTATAGGTACAAACGACATTAAGGATAACAACTATATTCCAATGAAAGTGACTGTGTTTTTCGGTATAAACCACATTAATGATAACAAATGAAACTGGCTGTGTGTATAGGTACCAACGAAAGCAATGAAAATAACAACGACATTCCAATGAAACAGACTGTGTTAAAAAGGTATTGAAGACATTAATGATAACAACGATGTACCACTGAACACACACTCGCACACACATATTGTTGCTTAGATTCACTAAAAAGACTCATTTTACTATTTGCCTAATGAGCCTTCGGCATTTGGTCAAAACTTCAGGCATTTGAGCAAGTGCCTAGGCGTTTGCTCAAATGCCTAGGCAAACTACAAATTTCAACGATTTTTATCGCTTCTTTTCTATTTGCCTAGGCATTTGCCCAAATGCCGGATTTGACCTTTAGCCTCCGACATGTATCCCATTCTAAGAATTTCTCGGACTAGCGGTATCTATGTTATTTATTCACTGCTGATTTCAAGTAGAATAATTTCTGGCGTGGAAAAATTCTAGCCTTTCCTACCAGAATTTCCGTTCTGAAATCATTTCTTTTTAAGGATTAGTAAATTATTCGCCCGAACTTTTTTATCGGTGTGCGTGAGGCCATCATACTCGCACCAGCAACCATCGTCAGCAATTACCTTTCGAGTCTCTAATTTCACACTTCTTGAAAATTTTGACATATTTCAGTCAAAATTTGTGTTTTTCTGAGATTGCGTTTCTCATTTCGCCGAATCTTTTGTTTCTTTCTTCCTCTCTAGAGTTCAAATCAAGTCAAACTCGATTCGATAAATTGCCGAGTGTATAGTTTCTAAGCTCAACGGACTTGTAATTAATCGCGGTCATCGTCTAACGTCCATCTGTTTATGACGTCAGTTTTGT
Organism: Trialeurodes vaporariorum; assembly: GCA_011764245.1. Taxonomy (NCBI): domain Eukaryota; kingdom Metazoa; phylum Arthropoda; class Insecta; order Hemiptera; family Aleyrodidae; genus Trialeurodes; species Trialeurodes vaporariorum. The sequence goes on from VMOF01000002.1 coordinate 78,768,153, forward strand.
CTGGAGTTGCTCGTATGTTTAATATTTTTATGGTGTTATAGACATCGATATGTGACATAACTTGTATAAGCAATTATCCTGAAGTGCAATGTCTGCATTTTTTGGTATCGAATGGATGAATCGCCGCTCGTTAACTACGCACTGGTATATGGTCCCTGGAATGAACGAGTACGTATTGAGCATGGCGCGAGGGTTTTGTATTGTGTATAAATATCTTATGTTACAATACTTATGTTACAAAGCATTGGCACGAAAGCATTTTTTTTTTTTTTTTTTAAGAAAAACTGCGCTCATTTGAGACGGGAAAGAATGAAAAAAAAAAGCTTCGTCTTGCACGTGCATGTAGTCTGTACGCATGCGCTCCATACATTTCAAAGTTACCTAAACATTTTCAAGTCGTGCATAATTTGCAGATGCATGATGCATATCCTGTGTGGTGAATGTGTGAGGTCGATCCGTATGGGTATGGGTCTAACTAGAGAGATTATACTTACTAAGTCTATGTCTATAGAGTAGAGTCCTTGATTCTAAAAGAGTCTCGCTGTACGAGGTATCAATTCTGATTATTTGCTGGATTTTAAGGTGATTTCAGACGTACCCTTCTGTGATTTCGATCTTCATATTGGTCGACACAAAGCTGAAAGCTGACATTTCTTTGAGTTTATAAGAAAATGTAAAGCGACATGCTTTAGACTTGTCTGAAGAAGATTCACAGGAAAGTATCATCGTTAAGACTGTAAGTGTAGGTGTAGGGACCCAGTTTTTTGAAAGTCAAAAGGCCATTTAACCATCATGGAATGGTCATAGCGTGGGATGAATATTATTCTTGAATAACATCACTGAATAACCTTATCAGAATTATTCATGTGTTATTTTCAAATGTGTGCAAATTGCAAATTTTAAATTTTCTATTTATACCTTAAGTCGATGGATGATCGATTAATGATGTATATATATAAGAGCACGAATTTATAGAGAGGACTAATGTGAAAAGAACCGCATGAATAACAACGGAATTGGTTATTCTGTGAGGTTATTTAAGAATAATATTTGTTCAACATTGACATGAGTTGAATTTCTGCTTATATAAACATGAGATCCTGTGCTTAGAATTGACCAACTTACGTAAGCAGGTCTTGCTCCTGTAAGCACAGCAAATCAGATCTTTGAAGTTTTAAGCTATTTTTCTGAAAAACTACGCACTTCAGCAAAAGAGTTGGAATAACGACAATAGTTTTACAATTTTGGAGATAGTCAATGATTTTGCTCTAATTCGGCCCAGAACTAACATGAAGTGCAAGAAATTCTTATCGTATGTAAAAGCAAAAACGTCTGCGTGTAAGAGCACAAATTCTGTTTACATGTAGAGTTTTGCTTCGAGCACACGATTTATCGAATTTGGAGCAAATTTCCATCTAATTAGTCGAAGCGCATCAACTATGCAGCTAGTCCTAAATTGTTTATTACTTTCCTAAACTATATTTTTGCAGAAAAATGATCCGTGACTCGTATATAAAGATAATCGGTGACACACCGCAGAGATATTTGTTGGTACATGGTGTCGACCATACCACTCTTCACTTTGTTCCGAACTAGAATGCGATATTGTTCACAGCGTTTTACCTGCTGAGCAGCCAAGTACTATGGAACCGAAAGTCTGTTTACGTTCGTGTTATTCATCGATAAGTAAGACGCATTTTGAGTATCGAGTTGTGACAAGTAGCGGTGCCTGGTGCCAATGACGTATACGCATAGGGGCAGTGGCGGATCCACGGGGGGGGGGGGCGGCACGGGGGCACGTGCCCCCCAGAAGCCTTAAATATTGTTTTTTTTTCAATATAGAATAGCCAGAAATCGCTTCCATCGACGCTGCAAATTTCAAAATTTCACAGGCGTGCCCCCCCCCCCCCGAAAAATTTTCTGAATCCGCCACTGCATAGGAGGAGGGGGCAGGGCTGCCGTTTTGCGTATAATCAATGCTATTTTTCTATTCACCGATGATTCCACCGGTTGAGAAAAGATTACACAGTTCAGTTCAGTGTATGACTGTAATGAACTAAAATACTCGGATCTGTAATCTTTTCTCAATCGGTTGAGTCGTCGATGACTTTAAAAACTTGCGGATATTCTAATTGAGCAACGGAGTTTCCACCGATTGAGGAAAGATTACCGATCAGAGTATTTTCGTGCATTACAGTAATAGACAGAACTGAAGTGTGTAATCTTTTCTCAACCGGTGGAATCATCGGTGATTAGAAAAATAGCAGTGATTATACGCAAAACGGCAGCTCTGGAGGGGGGCTCGGATGCGTGTAAGCTCCCTTACTCCCTCTTCCCACAGGCCAAAGACCACAGACCTCCGATTTATATAGGTATTGTGAATGGAGGGGAAGAACGGAATAATTTTCAGTCAAACGCTCATCATTGCAAGCCCCTACTAACAAAAGTCCTGTCTGGTGCCTATACATACGAAATGCATCAAAACGCATCGGTGAGCGATTAGCTTGCCATGATTTTGAATTCTTTAGGCCTCTACAGATGCTCAAATAGACTGATTTAGTGAGTCGATATATCGTGCGATTATATGCGATATACTCGTCTGGACCAATCGAAGTTCCGACTATGGTTCGATATACACGGGTTTTCCCATAAGGAATCGGAATGCGATTTTCAAGCGAAAATTTCGGCCTTTTTGAGACATTTTTTACGCGTCGGAGGCTGCGATAATGGAATCTACGTATCCTCAAGTGCCAGGAACCAGCAAAGAATAGGGCGATAGCGCAAAATTTAAACTAGTTATGCCGCATATATCGAACCAAGTCGTGAAAGTGAGGTTATGGCACCCCATTGTTTACATCCTTACTTCCAACCTCGATCCAACCTTTGCCACGATAATTTTGGAAACAACGAACTTTTCGAATAAAGTTTATTGCACAGACCATGCGTAGAAGTCATTTTCCTATGAGACAAACATAATTTTAGCTTGGAAAACGCGAGTTTTATTGTTAAAAATGGCCATGTTTATTCAGAGCCGATTTAGAGGTTATGTTATGGAATATTATTATCGAATTTTTCATTTTCACGAGAATATCATTCAGAAGTTCATTCTCGACTCTCATTGGCTACGTTTTTCACCGATCAGCGGCATCAGTTAGCAATCAACAATTCTTTAATTGAATGATATTCGATCGCTAAAATTTGCTTAAGTGCCCATTTGGGCGCCACTTTGAGAATCAAATTTGGTCGTCTGTATATAGAGCCGTCGAGGTATTTAGCTAACCAATTGCTCACCGATGTGTTTTGATGCGTTTTCTGCCGCTCAACGCTATTCGTCGGGACTAGAGTCCCTACATGTAGAGAGTTAAGACAAGAGAAATCATGGGCGCCGCCATTGGATGCGATTTTGCACATTTGTTTACATTCTGAGGCCGTTGTTGTGTTTTGCTCCACAGCAAAGATTACAGTTCCGCTAAGTTTGAAACGATGTAATCTTTCCCTGCTTTTGTTGATCGACATGTATTAACGCTTTTTAATGATTCATTTGAGATTTATGGACATTCTTGTGGTGCATTATGATTAAAATTAACAGATTCGTCGCAAATGAACTCTTTTATCTGTAAAAGACCGTTGGTAAACAAAACAAAAGTGCAAAATCGCATCCAATGGCGGCGTCCGTAGAGCCTAAAATTCATCGACCAATCAGAAGTTGACTACCCTCTTGTCTTAACTCTCTACATATAGGGACTCTAGTCGGGACCCGACACTCGAAATGCGTTTGCCCTGCATCGATTTACTCCAACAGACTGGTGCGCGGAATCCCTTGAATGCTCGCGAGTCTCACAAAGAAAGTGCTTAGTATGCGTTTTACTGCAGGCACACCCCAAGTTCAAAATGCTATAGGCTTCTTTTTTTTTTAATGTTCGAAATAAAGGAGGGTGGCGAAGTAAGGAGATAAGGCGGTCGGAGATGGCGTGTCCGCGCGGCGCGGCGGCGAGGGTGAAAAGCAAAGCGTTATAGGGATAAGGGTGCCACGTCTAGAAGGGTGAAGGGCGGTGGTGAAGAGGGGGGGGGGGCAGAGAGACGGGGTGAATAGTGGTGCGTCTGGATTCTGGAAACGGGAGGAGAGAGGAGTTGTTCTAGTGCATCGAGGGCGCGCACGGTGGAACGAAAAGTATACTTTTCTGGGCATGAAATGTTTTTGTGTTTTGCTCCAGAAATATTTTTCCATTTGCCATTTATTATTGTTCATAACCTTGGTTTTCATTCAAGAAACGATGCCCGGAAAACTTTTCACTTCGTTGCAGTGGCTCGAAATTTGGCAACGTTGCATTCGGTCCATTTTAACGTATTAAAACAGAACGAGGTGCTGACTTGTTGAGTATTAAGGAACTATCAGGCTTGAAGACGTCCTTTTACATGGGTTTAAAGGGCAAAACCTGTGTCCGGTAAACTCCATTCATCGATACTCTATGATCGTAGAATATCGTGCAATTACGTTGCGTTTTATCCATTAGAACCTATGAAAAATGATCGAACTTTTGGGTGTTCGGTGGACGCCGTTGAAATCGACCTTTTACGTGGGGTTTAAACGAACAGAATGAAACTCGAAATAATCCATCGTATATCATTACGATGGATTTTGCCTTTGAAAAAAGATAAAATCACAGGGGCGTGCCGTGGTTTCCAGAGAGAGGGGGGGGGCAAGAATGCAATCTTGCCGCCCTCCGCGAACAAAATTATAAATTTGATGACCTTTTTTTTTTTTTTGCTTGTTACACACTGATTTTGCCGCCCCCGAGAGTGCCGCCCGGGGCAAGGGTACCCACATGCCCCCCCACGGCACGCCCCTGTAAAATCAATAGGTGTTTGATGATTTTTGGTGAACGCCTTCGATTTCGACCTTTTACGCGGGTTTAAATGGACGGAATATGACGTTGCCAAATTTTACGTTTTGCAAGCTCCCACTGTGCGGTGACGGAGCAGCTTATAGTTATAGCGCATCGCAGCCGTTTCTCAAAAACTACGAGCACGTGCAGTTGTTGACTGAAAGAAAACAAGGCATTTTTCGATGTCTCGTGCGACGTGCGCGCTCCCGCTGAATCAAAATCCCTGATAACCCAGGCCTCCAGTCGGAGGATGCGACTTAGCCCCAAGATGATTTTGGCACCTGGCGCTGCGCAACAGATGGACTCTATCACCTGGCCCCCCCGTCTCCGCCCCCGTACTACTTTAGGGCCCCCCCCCCTGCCTTCCCACGGCCGCGGGCAGCCGCCCGCTTTTCAGCTGGGGCTCATGATCCTTAAATTTATTCCCGCTGCAATCGGGAAGACGAGGATATAGAAAGTATTAAAACGAATCGATAAATTTGGATGTTTACGCTTTTAAAACATGGTGATTCCTACGAAGAAACAAATTAATCGGGTTAACCGTCTTGAAAATACCACTTTTCGGTGGTTACTCAGAGTTTCGTTTATTTCACCACCGGTTCAATGAATTATTAAAATCGAAGGAATGGTTGAGCATTTTCAAAAAACCGAGCCTTGAGGACAAAGGTTTTAAGGAAGCTTCATGGAAAGTTTCGTTCAGAATAATTCGTAAATAAGAAAGTTACGGTTGAAAATAAAATTTATCACAAATTGATCGCAGCAACTTTCTTATTTTTGAATTATTCTGGATAACATTTCACACGAGGCTTCTTCGTAACATTTTTTAAGTCTCAAAGGACCGTTTTTTTGAAATTTTTCTCCGTACCCTAAATTTTAATGGCGAAATTTGGAACTAAACGCTGAGGAACCGCCCTTAGTCAATGAAGCGTTGTTTTGTTACGTTGATTTAGTTTCTAAATTCACTTTTATCCATGTTTTTGCCAAACGCTTACCTAGATTCCCAAAAAATGAGAGTATGTGCCAAAATGATTTAATCAAGAAGAAAAAAAAGAAAAAATCGAGGATTAACAACCTACTGTATCATGTATGTGTTTCAACTAATATTTGATTTCCATATTGCATACTTTAACTCTAAATTAAAAGTGACTTTAATGCAAGTTTCGAGATAGGTGCTTTTTCAGGAATTACTGTGTCTTAAAGAGATCGCTGTTCTCACTTTGCATTTTTTTAAAGTTGTCAGTCGTCCAAAACTTCTTAAATCTGATGCTTTTGGACGTTTTCCGTCAAATCAAGTCTCTTTTAAATCCCATTTTACGTTTGATGTTGAAGGGGTTTCTAAAGTAGAGGTAAACATTTTAACCACATAGGTATTCTACGAGACTAAATAATATTTTTCTCACCGTAAAATATTTGTCCGCAAATACACTCCAAGCTTGAGCCCCCTGAAGTTTAGACAAGTCCGATTGTCTTTTTCTTTTTTTAACGTACTAATTATAACCAAATTGCGGTACCACCCGCATATAATTTTTAACGTTTAGTCTATTCACGTCCTTACGTAGTTCGTTTGATAGATTCGAGAGGGATTTTTGATAGACCGAAAAACTACGAAGGGTAAATGTTTATGCTGTCGTGTCGATACGCGTTTTTCAACTTTGACACTATAATTAAATTTCAAGCAATGGTGATGGATGGAAGTTGTATTTTCCATTTGTTCGATACGAGGCTTGGCTTTAGCCAGTGGCGTCGCGTGCAGTTTGGCAACAATGTATTATATCCATTTAAACTCATGTAAAAGATCGAATTCAGGGGGTGCACAGTGCACGAGGAAAATTCGATATATTTAACGAGTTTAAATGGAGCTGTTGCATTGTTGCCAGATGGCACGCGACGCCACTGGCTTTAGCGAAAACTGAACTTGAATAATTGAAGCTCCCCGAGTGTTATTGGGCGGGCGGGCGGGTTAAATAATATAAGGGGGTAGTAGAGTAAAGTTACGGGCGGGCACCCTGGCACGGCACATGGCTCCGGCGAGTGTCGCGCGGTCCTGCAAGACACACTCACGATCAGCTAGAGTGCTCCCCTCAACCCGCCCGCCCAAAGTTCTCACGGGCTTCAACTCTTTAAGTCGAGTTTTAGCTTAAACCAACCATTTGTATCGAAGAAATGTGTAAACTGTGAAGGCCTTTTGCCTTCGATTTGCTCTCTTGAACTTTATCATATCGTCAAATTCGCACCGGAAACGTAGAATTTTGTCCTTAACAATTTTTGGTCTTCCAAAACTCCCCACCCCACCCCCTCCTCCACCTTTGCCCACCCTCTTGCCCACCTTATCAATTTTGATATCGCTAGATTTTAATTTAAACTATATCTTAAACTATACCCACTCAATTTCACATTTACATTAGATTAAACATTTCAAGAAAGGATCCTATTTGCTGAAAAATGTTATTGGACCCCAAAAGCGAAATAGTAGAAATGACGAGATTAAGCGTAAGAAAAATAGAATGACTCTCGGATGCAGTTTTATTCCTAAAACGGGGATCAAGGAAAGGCTCAATGGAAGGGCTGGAACTGACAAAAGTCATCCGAAAGGCACGATTTTATTGTAGGTAATATATTTTGATAGTTGAGGGGGTTTGTCTTGTTGATTCCTGAGTGCGACCCTTCCGCCATTTTGCTAGTCGTATCGATCGATATACTGCTGAAATCCAAACATACTTAAGTACCTATTGAACATTTCGATGAAGTTGGAACGTTATTTGAAGGAACTTTCTCAAGGAAAATTCTCGCAAAAAAGTATTATATCCTAAGAAGTATTGTATGAATACCATTATTTAAGGGTGTTGAAAAAATGATCAAACTGGAGCATCGTGGATTGATATGATGCATCAAATATAATTGCAATTTCCTCTCATTGTCTGCGTAGTTTTACCGTTATGTAAGGGCTGAGGAAGATGCTTTTCTGCGAGAATAAACACCTTGAGTAGGTATGTTTCCTTACGTAACATTTCGAGTTTTTCGAAATGTTCAATGTTTATAACTTATTTAGATTTCAGCTGTTTGTCGATCGATGTGATGAGAAAATGGCTGAGGGGTCTGGAAGCTCCATATCATTGCATTTTTCCAGTCGGAAAGCAATTATCTCAGGTTTCCTCCTAATTTACCTATTCGCCCTTTTTTCCTCTCACCATTCGAAAAACCGGAAAAACCGCCCTAAGTTCGCAATGAATTTCCCCTAAATTACTTGTTTGTATTCTATCGTTACCAGTGGCGCACCGAGAACTTTAGTTTGGTGGGGGTTTCACCGCAAATTCTCCATTTTCTGAGGCCTTAGGGGGGTTTTGAAAGCAATTTTGGCCGAAGATGACCTTTTGTAGGGCAAAATCTTGATGCTTAGGGGGGGGTTTTGACCCTAAAACCACCCCCTTCGGTGCGCCACTGATCGTTGCATCCACACCGAGAAGATATCCTTTATCCGTTTTCAGGTGTATGACTTAAGTTTTAAGAAAGTAACTCTTAACTTGTTAGATTTCTCTTTTGCTCGTAGTTGTAGGTACCAGTACAGCTTTTGCTGGGGAGCGCATTCATCTCCAGCACGCTGTTTGGTCGTGCAGCACGGCTGCATTCCTGAGGAACATTGAAGGAAAAAAAAGAATAAAGAAATAACACGAGGCGTCGGTCGCAGCGTTTGGCAACGCCGACATAACTTTCTACTCGCTGTTGCCGAGAAGAATATCCCGAAATAATGTAAAATTGTGCACCGTCTTAGTGTATAGTTACCTTCTCCATACAATTAAATGAGATTTTCGTCAACCAAGAAAATGTCTGACCAAAGTTATGTGTGTTTGTAACTTTAGAAATCAAAGAAATGCACGAGAAGATACTCTTTGTCCGAGGAATCAACTGAAAAATCTGGCTACATTGTAAGGCATATGAATTAACATTATTGTGCGCAGCCATGGTGCCAGCGTAGCTACTCTCCCCTCCCTTTTTCCATTCTCTCGCTCTGTTACTCTCCCTTCTCCCTCCAACCGCCCGTATCCCCCTTCGCTATCACCACGACGGCGTCGCGGACGGGGCACAGCAGACTTTGCTTGGCTCGGCGGAAGTTGCCCGCCCCTACTCAGTTCATGTCGGATTGTCGGTAGATTGAGCGTATCGTATGGCCACTTCTAGCGCCTAGCACTCTTAGCAGTTTTTATTTCTTAAACCTCAATGTTTTGTGTGCTTTTAAAGTTGTGTTAATATTTTTTAGTTTCTATTTTACAATTCTTTCCAATCAAGGTAAGTGTTTGTCGTCGGCTTTGGATTTATTCTTCAGTGTTAATGTGAATCAAATACAACCGATTTCCCCTCCACGAAACTTACGATCAGCGTACCTAGTACGTAAAGGAGGTCGAATGAATGGTGAAAAATGTCTGCTCAACGGGCCGATTTCTCATCCTGGCGAAACATTGTGGATATTTCTCCTGCCTACGTTTATTAGTGTTGTTTAAAATCGGATTTATTTTGCTTCGGAAATTTCTAATGAGTGCGAGTTTTAGCTTTTTGTAGTTCTATTTATTTGCTATCACTTCAGTGGAATTCATTCAAGTCAGTTGTTCAAGAACAGCGTTGCCGCGTCTTTCGGATAATTGTGTTTTTTTTGCTTTTCATTCGCGATTTTGTGTGTTTGTTGTGTTTGTTCAGTTCGTTCTTTAAATCGCTCTCTTCTCCTTGCTTACTTATGAGTTATCAACGTCTGAAATTAAGGTTTCCCCCCGATTTTTTGTATCGCTATCTATCGCCCTTCTGTTTGAAGCGCTTACAGCGCATTTCCTTGACTCGCCCCCCCTCGCAGTGATCCGCATATGGTGTCCTACAGTACACTTTATTATTCAGTTCCCGTAGTTCTTACTTTGATGACGAAGTGGCTATTCGCTGGATTATTTTTTTCTTTCTGATCAAGAGTTACTTACTGTGATCCACAATCTGTGATGTTCGTAGATGGTCGGTTGTTCGCACTCGTTTCTTTCGGCCTCCAAAAGTTTATCAGTTATCAATTAACCCAAGCCTATTGTGCCAAGATGTCCTTTTTATCTTCGCCCATCTGATTCCCCACAATAAATGTGCTTTCACCATGTGATGGTGTTTTAATTTAGAAATACGTGTGAAAGTCCCTCTGTGGTTATTTTCTTATCAAATTCAGGTTTTCGTTACATACGTTGGCAGTTTGACGCCTCCCGATACACATCAAGGACACTTTATCAGTTCTTTTGATGCGGCCCCCCTTCCCCCCCTCTCTCATCTTAATTATTTACTAGTCGAATCGATTATTTTTCAGTTCTCAAATTAATGGTAAATTTCATTTTTTATTTTGACAATGTTCAGGTTATGAATCATTCATACACATTTTCTTATTTTTTAGTAGCTTTTACTGTTTCTTGTCCAGGTTGTGAAATTACAAGCACTACACTTGAATTTAAAGTTTATCAAAGTCTAATAGTCGGTTGAGTTTATATTATATTTATATTTAATATTTGATGGTAAGGCAAAATCCAAGGGGGAAGCGGAACTACTAGATCAATCCACATGAATACCTATTTTCCTTGATTTCAATTATGTTTTTCTCCCTATCACTCTCGCCTTTCTATCTATGAAAGCAATAAACTATTGAGAGTTGTTTCTCTATACTGGCAAGGTCAATTGACTGATAAAAAATCTCCCTTTGATGTTAATATTGATTCAAGGTTGCAGAGTGAGTAAATGTTTGCAATTTGTGCTGAACATGGTAAGCTACCTGCCAATTCTTGAAGCAACCTCTTGGTCAGCCTGAAGTTTAATTTTTTAAACGTGAGCAGACTCTTGTTACTGAGATGGTTGGAGCGATTCAGCGTCTCGAGCGCGCCTGTAGAAAGCTCCTAACATGCTGGCCCACTGTAGCAAAGAGTTGCAGTGTCTTACTATTTTCCATCTCATGCTGGTCCACAACATTAGACATTAACCCATTGCCATGTATAGACGAGTCAGACTTGTCATGACTCTGATGAAATTCATATCGCCGATTTGGCGATCTCACAGCAACGGAATGACGAGTTCAAGAGCTTGCGGCGTTTACCGATAGATAGCGCCACTCGCTTCACTCTAATTCCACGGTTTCACCGCTAGGTGCGCCGCATGCATAGAATGAACGAATAAGCATTGTTGCCTAGCAACTTTTGTCAAATTAAATCACATGTCAATGGGTTAATGTAAAGAAATCATCTTTTTAACCTTGCCATCATCAGCACACCGGCTACTGCATATCTCAAAGAAATGAGACCATTTTTTAAGACCTAACTGAGTTTTCCTAAAGATTGTTCTCTCTTTGTATCATCTCTTTTGAAGTAGATTCACAGGAGATAATTTTTTGTGTTGCAGATGTCTCCATCACCGAAGCATACTGTCAGTATCACCCCAAGGTCGGCGGTCAAACCCATGGATGAGCGGCCTCATTTAAGTTACAATAATCACTTAAATTTCAACCGTGAATCGGATAGGCTGCGTTCTTTCCAAAACTGGCCGGTGCAGTTCCTTGATCCTAGTCAGATGGCCACGGCGGGATTCTATTATCTCAATCAAAACAATGATACTGTTCGTTGTGCTTTTTGCGGTGTTGAAGTTGGATGTTGGGTCGAGGGCGACGACCCATTGAGAGATCATCAGATGTGGTCTCCAAACTGTAAATTTATAAAGAAATTGCCCTGTGGAAATGTTCCGCTAGACTCATCGAATGACGTCCCTATCACAACAGAAGCAGGTAAGAGATCGATACCTTTCAAATGATTCCTTTCATGCTTGGTGTGCTTTTAAAATCTCTTGTCAGCTCCCTAACTGATGTTCATGCTGCATTTTTTCTCACTATTTTTGTGCATCATTGCTCCCTTTTTTTTCCCCTCTCCGTTGTCTTCTCCAAGTTTTTGCAAGGCACATTCTATCATTGCCTGTTTTTCACTCCCTCCCCCCAGCAAATCAAATTAGTTTTTCTTTGGTACAATGTTAGATATTCTGTTTTTGTTTGTTTGTTTTTCTTTTCTGTTACCACTATTCTCAATAAGCCGGGTTTCTTGCATTAGGATAAACCTGAAACTGTCTGCGAATCGGATCACTCATAGAGCATCAGGCAATTTCGATTGTAAAGTGGATTTGGAAACTTAGGAAATAAGACAGTTTATCATTCAACTGTGAACTATCAAACTTGATGAAGTTTGCGCCTTTGAATAAGCTCTAATACTAATACTTGCAGCACAATGATTTTATTCATTGCTGCAAAAATTAAGAATTTGTATGGAAATATCAGAGAATTTGAAACTTTGAAAGTGTCCAACACCCTGAAAGCTTTATTATATACTGGGAATGCACTCATCTATGTAAATAATAATCCCCTCCTTCAATTTTTTAATCAGATGCTAAAAAGAAATTTCCGATTTCATAATGCCATGACTCGAAAGTTATTTTGTCGGCAAGTCTTCGGATTAAATTTTACAGCAGCCACCTGCAACTCCTAAGGGATTGCAATAATGATTAGATTCTCTATATTAATGGAATAAATCATTAATTTGTCCTTTGTTTGTTTACCTGAAAAAGGGAAGGCTAAGAGAGGAGAGAGAGAAAAATTGTATAATTACATCTCGCTCTTTAAAACTGCTTAGACTGGAACATTTCTGTGCTCTGAAACGCTAGTTTCAATAAATTGTGTACTTGATATATTCTCTTACAATCAAATAAACCATTTCAATCATGAAATTGTCAAGATATTGTTTTAAACTTAATCAGGCTTTGGGCGCATATTATTTAATAATCAATGCGGTCAGCTCCGCATTATTGAGGAGGTTGGATGTGTTAGACAAGGTCGTATTACTTCCCCTGAATCTGAACCCTTTAGACGGAATTTTTTCCTCAGTCTGATGTTGCCAGAGAATTACGAATTATTTATTGAATAATATGTGTCGAACTCTTCAGTATGATCCAACTAAAATCAACTGAAGTGATCCTCTAAAATCTTTTCCTGCCTCTCTCTCACCCTGTCTCGTGATTACTTTCATGCAGACGAAATGTAAGTTATTAATGCAGGTAGAGGTCGTTTCACGAAAGTTGGCTGATGACAGATGGGTTTGTTTACTGCGTATAGACAAGTTTGCTTTTTTACGCGTGTGCAAGAACGCATACTCATTTTTTTGCTGTGAGCGGCACGATCTGTCATTGGCCTTCTTTTGTGAAATGAGCTCTATTAGGTTTAGTGTTTTCCGCAAATTGTAACTTAAGGAAGAGGAAAGAGAATTGTTGCTCTTTTTTGGCTGGCTGGGTTTTCCTAAAATACAGCGGAATGGATCAAGCTTCAGTTGACCTTGATTGGACTTAAATGGGAAGTTTAAAAAAAGTAAATTTTAAATTTGTTGTATCCTTCACCAAACTTAGATTGTTAGTGTATTATTCTAGATTAATTGCAAAACTCACCTTATATTTCGAAGAAAGAAAAAGTTTCTGTTTTAAAAAATGAATCCAATCATTTTGCTGCTGTAATTATCCTCATCCCACAGTTTTCAAAGATCTGTCCATTTGACCAATTTTGTTTTGTTTTTTTCTGTACCTGCAACAATTAAAATTTTCATGATCAAAGACCTCAAGAACTGTCATATTTATTCCAAATTATGCCAGTTTCTCTAAGCATCAGTTTCTAAAAACAAACTGGCTAGACTTCAATTCTTCGGGGAAAGCTTTGTCTCTAAACCCAATACTTTTTCTAAGCTGCTGGCAGTTGAAAATTCTTTAAATGAAAAGATAGCATGGAGATTATATTAGACTTGAATATTACAAACCCTGTAATTTTACATGCATTTTTTCCCCGAATTATTACTGTCCTCAGCTGAAGTTATAAAGAAACTAAGCGTTGAATGAAAAATTGTTTTTTTGCTACTTTGGAAGAACAAACCAAAAATGTGATTTGAACTCACCAACATGTTATTTAAATTGTTTTGAAAAAAAAAAAAAAAAAAATGAAAAACAAAATATAATAATAATAATAATCACAGGTCAGGGTCAGGATGATAATTTTTTTTTTTTTTTTTTTTTCAAAATAATTATTATCTAATTGATCTCAGACCGAAATCCCATCCATGTTGCAACAATTCAATGAATATATGGTTGTTTCAATCGACATCAGACAGTAACGTCAACATATCTTGAGCCCCATTTGTGCGTAACTAAGACTTTCAAGTCAACACATACCAATGACTCGTTTTAATGAATTTTTGTATGATTTTGTTGCCTCAAATTTAAGAGCGTGTCAGCCAGTTTCTCATTAAACTGGCGCCCTCCTCCCCCAACTCCCGTATTGTCCAGTTTCCGTTTATATGATGAATCATTGAGCTTGATCTCTGCCTCATATGAATCACATGCTCACTTAATTTTTAAGTACATTGGCCATTCAGTGAGCATCAAAATTCAAGTGAAGTTATTTTCCATTTGACAATTTTTTTATTTTTTATGATGAATGTTATTGTTGGAGTTTTTGTTTTTCAATTATCGATGTGGAACATTAAAATTTAAAATGCTGTTTTAATTGAAGTTAGCAAGTTGTTTAATTTCATTCAACTTCCTTGTCATCAAGTAATTGAATGCATACCGGTTGCTCTAACCAGTATGTGTCATGAAGGTTGTTTGAAACAAACAAGTTTATCAAGGTCACTGTCTGTTGATTTTTGTGGTTAACCTTTCCATGGTTATAATTCTATCTCAGTTTCTCGGCTGTGATAATGATTTTCCTTTTTTCTCCTGTACAAAAAATTCATTAATTTTATTAGGTCCCTCGTCTGAGTAGAAAAATTTTTTCACTCGTGAAGTTCTCATCATGAATTAAGTAAATGCATCTGTGCTGTCTTTAAATTATAAACTGAGTTAGCATAATATAATGTCTTCCCAAAAAATTGATTATACCTTACAAGCTGTGAGTAAGATGTCAGAGAGTATATCCCACAGAAAATTTTACTTAAAATTTTCTGTTCAGAAAAAACATATGTAGAGAATTAATTTCCCTGTGGAACTAATAAGCTGCCTGCCACAAGTTTGTTGTTTGAGTTGTCACTAATGTTAATATAAACACTTCTAGTTCCTAAATTTTACTATCAAAGGAATGAATTAGAGAAATAACACATTTTTATTTATGTATTTATTTTCATTCACATCAATAAATGGGTCATAAACCACAAAAAGTACCAGCCAAATAAGGGAATAAATTTATATGAATCGTGTCGAAGTCAAAACTTGGACCTTCATTCAGAACATACAAGCCTTTTCATTTTTTCCAACATAGTGTCTTCCAACTCTTACTATATGCCCCTAAAGTTCAGATCTCCACCCTCCACCGGTTTCACCACCTTCCTAAACTGTCTAAACCAAAAATGTCAAAATAGAATCCGAAGAAATACCAAGAAGAGGAAGAAAATAGCAAAGTACTGTATGGGTGCATCATTCATTAGAACAGTGAAGCATCTGAAGTGAGTTCTAACACTCTATAATATATACCTGATTCTGCCGTATAAATTAACAATGTTTTGCGAGTGAATGTTTTACCGTTCACTTCACATGAGGAAAACCAAGACTAGTAATGAAATTTTGGAAAATTTGCCCCAAGGAATTTACTTAGTCAGGAATGTTACTGTTGAAAGTATACTCCAATCCCTCTTCTTTCCACGCATATCATCAAAAGTTCCGGGCGAATGTCAAGTATTCACTCAGCTTTAATAGAACTTAAATTTCCCTTTAGATTTCTGTCACCCCGTTTGAGCCTTAAATTGTATTTCATGTTGAATGTTGTAAAGAAATACAATCCTCTGTTTGGAGTATTCAATTTTTTTGGAACAACACTCATTGCTCCTGTTTAGTATGTTTTTGTTGCATCAATTTGTTTTTTGATGCACGCGTTCTTGTATCCTCGAACCAAATGATCTTTTTGTTCATTTTATTTTGTCCTGTTCATTTTATTTTGTCCTGCTCATTTTGTTGTGACTTGTTCTTGATTCATTAATGTTCACAAGCAATGGTTTTCTAGGTGCTTCAGGCAAGTACCTAGGTTCTTGTGTTCCTTTAGAGTGCGAATGGTTACCAAGTGCGGTTCCCAGCGCAGACAGCCCGATGTTCTGGAAAAAATTATGGCACTCACTCCGTTATGAAGAATTTCGTTCCATCACCAATTTACAGACGAGTGGTAAAACATCATACAATAGGACTTAGATGTATTCATTTCAACTACATTTCAATGAGTCAGCTTATGGCTCTTACCAACGGTTCTTAAGTAGAAGTTCGGAAGCCCTTAAGAAGCATTTTTGAATGGATTAATATTTTTTTTGTCTCTTAAACACTCGCCACAGCTAGATATTCAATCTCAATGGATAAATTTTTGTGGCTGAAGGTAGCTGTAAATATCTACAAGTCAGTTATTCTGTATTACGCTTATGTTGGATCTCTTGGAGGGTGCCGTGATCTCTGTTTCCGAGAAGGTATTGGATAGCACATCACACTTCAATGAAGCTAAAGGAAGAATCAACTCTGGTTACCTATTTCTACAAGGCTCCTGGCAAAATCTGCTTTTTAGTCAATCTTATTAAGAAAAATTGACCTCCGTTCAATTATTTTCCTGGCAATATCTGCTTAAATAAGTCCATCTTGTAAAGAAAAATTGATCTCCGTTCAAATATTTTGCTGCGGGGTGGACTCTTGAAGTGAGTTTGAAACCAGCTTTTAATCTTTGTGGACATCAAATCTGCTGATGTGTACTGCTGCAGATTATTAGGGCTAGTAGGATCTGGAAAACCAAACCTATCCGCGTTATCTATCTCTCCACCAATTCCATCAGATATATTCCACCAAATACTACCTTTTTTTGTACCTGGACCTAAAGGCAAACCTTACACCCACATCATCGGAAACAGTCAATTTTGTGTGCCTGGACATCAAGGCGGCAGACTTGTTATGAAGAACTAATTACGGACTGTTCATATGGAAGAGGAATAGTTCCGGGAACAAATCTTTTAGATCTCATCATTTTCTCATTCAATAAGCTCACTAAATCTTTTTTGCATCTTTCTAAATTGATCTAAGAATAATGGCGCAGAATCAGACTTACTTCAATGTGAATAGATTTCTTTCAAAAAAATCAAAAATCAATCTCTTGATCGTTTGCCAGGAAACTGTATCCTTTCCTCCGCAAGTAAGGGATGCTCAAAAATCTTTTCTCAGCTCATCTATCGTTTTCCCGTTTCCTTGGACGTCCAGCAATAGTAACCAACCTCCTCTCTCATTCACGTGACGATCAACTTTGACCACCAAATACGACTAGTTTAAGTTCAAGGTTGTAAATCTGCTCTACCTAGTCAAGTTGAATCAGAAATCTGAAGACTCGTGTAACACTTTCCATTGATCTTTGAATTTTCTGCTCATCAGGGAAGCTGCCGTCCTGCAAATCAAATAATCCTCAATATTACAGGAGAACAGAGTGGTGCTAAAATGTTCATCTCAGAAGAATTGTTTTGTTTATTTTTTTTTATTCTTACTATTTTACATGTGCCAGTCTTGACTGTGAAGAGTATTTGAGTGATGAAATAATAATATTAATCCATGCTAAGTGCGGCAACCGAATATGTCTTATTCGTTTCTCAGTGTCACGGTTGAAACTTCTCACAAAGTTGACACGTTTTGTCAACTTTTTCTGTTTATTTCAACCTACATAATTTCTCACTTGATCATTTTTGTTACATTTGCTTTCCCAGAGGGAAATTGAGACTCAACACCAGTCATGCGCACAGTGACCAGTTTTTTTTAGTTCAAAATGGTTCTAAAACCAACAAATATGCCAAGTTAAGATTAATTGACGGAAAAGAAACGGGCCTAATGTTATCTTGTGAGTTGTATTGCCATTATGAATATTGTGTCCAAAATTGAGTCTCAAATAAATTTTGATAACCCTCTTTCGTCGCACCCTGGTTTCATTGTCTGTATAACTAGTTTTAAGTCTCTATTTGGCTCTGCTTTTTCTCTCTACCACTCAGCTATCTTCAGCGAAAATCTTCATACCAACCCCATAAATTGCCATAAATTATCTAGCTTTTCGACTTAAATTTATTTGTTACATCTTCTGTAGGGATCATGTGTAGTGTTACCCATTTATTCTCTCATCAGGCCATCATTCCCGTGTAAATTGCTGTAATGCCTTTTCTTTTGAAGTCCTGCTTGAGAAATGTAATGACATAAATTGCACTAATTTCCAATCTATCTCTCACCTCTTCAATTTTTCTTCGGTGTCCATGGGAACTTTCACCTTCAATTTACCACATTTTCATTTTTCTCCTTGAAAGAAAAAATAAAGTATTTAACATAATCATTCTTTTCTTCATTGTGAGGTCAGATTCTATTTTAGTTTATAAACGCACGTTTCCACTTGTTGCATGCCTTTATTTTCGTTCTTTTATTTTTATTGGTGAAAATTGCCAAATTTTTGTTTTGTCTACTTAACATACCTACGTTTTCTTTATCACAAATTCATGACTTTTTATTTATTTATTTTAACATTCTCTTAAATGTGAAATAATTTGAAACAAGTCTATGCTCATTTAGATGTTTTCGTAGGAAATTATTTTTGCCCAGAAAAATTGCATCTACAAGTGTATTTAATTCAATTTTCAGGCAACTCTTATTAAATATGAGTAAAAATTTTTAGTCAATAGAGTTGACAATTTGCCCTCTTTATATGTTAATACAAGCCAATCATGCTAACACAGTTAAAAAATGGATTTTTTGGAATGATCAATTTATATGGAAAGGGAAGTTAAAATAAAATTACAATTAGGTTTGCAAGTCCTTTACTCACTCTAATTTTGCCATTTGGGATCGGGTAAATACACTTTTTGAGTTGAAGTGACGTTTAAAAAATCCGTAACTTTGCGGGTTAGTTTTGAAATTATCCGTCGAAATACAGCTTTTTATCACTATCAGTATTTTCTTTCCTTTCAAATCAAATTATATGAATTGTTTAATCCTATTTTAGATTGAATGCCTTTAACTTATTCGGCTCTTTGTATTTATTTTTTTAGGATTTGATACGTGCGGTAGCTACGGCATTGAAATCAGGCATCCAGCAAATAGCACAAATTCATCGTCGATATCAAATGATGTTCCTAGTTTAGAAAAATTAAGTGTTCACATGAACAAGCAACCTGACTTTCCCAACTATGCCACTTACGAAGCAAGAATGAAATCTTACCGTCATTGGCCCATTTCGCTGAAACTGAAACCAAATGTTCTTAGTGGAGCTGGTTTATTCTATTTAGGTAAGCCTCATATTATTTCTTATCTCAAGGCTCTATCTTCGGAACTTGTGTTCTATAAAATTGCCTGTGCGCGTAGATTTTAGGAGAAAGAAGATGCACTGAGACAATTCACGGTGGAAATTACTTGCCTGTAACTCCTTGTGAAGATTGAGCCTAACATTCACTTTTCATTTTTTAGGGTGTGTTAAGTGTTAATCCCTCCTCCCTCTATGGGCTTCTTTACTTGTGATGAAAGAAGTACAGTGTGAAGAAAATTTGAGAGGATGAATTTCATTGAACCGGAGTGGCTTTCAGAGGAATTCATTCCCAAACTCACCTGCTCTGTTTTGAAGGAACCAGAGCATGTAAAATATTTCTGAATGTTTACGGAACAGAAAATGACTTTTAACTAACCACTCTTTGGTGTGAAGAGTTCTGGAAAAGGAAAGCTGAATCTGAGCTGAAGAGTACTGAGGACACTTGTGAGATTAATCACTCAACCAAGCAGAAGTTCGAACTTTGATTATTTTTAAATGTACTTACGTAGTTGTTTCTTAAGTGTAATTGGTTACTTTCTTTGGATTTTCTTGGTAAGACAATAAAATTTCTTCAAAGTAGTACTGTGCAGTCATTGCAGCTTGATTCAAATTCAGTAATCTGACATTATAACATTCAAGCAGGGCTGCCATGACTGAACCAATGTGTCTCCCTTTTGTTTGATGAACTGTTCTTTAAATGATTAAAAAAAAAACTATTGAGAAAATGAAAGATCTTAAACTCAGTGTGGGCAAAATAGTAGTTAATTTCTGCACTTGGCATGGCAGGCAACCTACAACGCATAACGTTTTGAATTTTGATTCGTTGGTTTACTCATCATGACATGTGCAGTTTTAGAAGGCAAGCTTCAATATCTATTAAAACTAATGTCTGTTTTTTTTCTAATTTCCAGGCCGAGGAGATCAGGTGATGTGCTTTCACTGTGGTTTAGGATTAAAAGATTGGGAAGATGGTGATGACCCATGGGTGGAACACGCACGGTGGTCCTCTAGATGTAATTATGTCCGTCTAATTAAAGGCAAAGAATTTATAGATGACGTTTGCGGCAAAGAAAAGCAACAACCCGTCATCACTTCAGAGGTAAGATCTCTTGTCTTCTCACTCCTTGTTTTCATTCTAAGACAAATGTCAACCCTAGAACTACAAGCCCATGTTGACTTGGTTAACTCGTCATCTGTGCGAGTAAGCATCAAGTAAGACACAGTGGTATCAATGAAAAAGCACCGATCTTGCCACTTTTTTTTTCCTGTAAATTTTAAATTGAAGCTCTAAGTCTTGTGTTTTACGGAAGTAAAATGGGCGGAAATACGTAGTTTAGCGTTGATTTTCTCCTCAGTTGCGCAAGTTTTGCGTTTATTCTGATTTTTCGGCAATAAATTTAAAAACACTGGAAAATTGTGAGGTTTAGGTAAAAATTAAGTCCCAAAATGAAATCGGCTTCACAAATTACGCGGCAGAAGCAGATTCCTTCTTACAAAAGAGATCTTTCCATTGTGTGGGGAACCCGATTATTTTGTTTTTTCTTCAGGAATTACAATGTCTCAAAAATGTTCATATCCATTCAAATTTCAGACAAAGGATTGTATCAGGCTTTTTTTGGTAGTTAATGAAACTAGCTAGCGGACAACAATAAGAAGAGATAATTGAATCTCATTACTATTGCATATCATTAATATAATTATAATTTTGGCCTCTAGAATGACCCCACACTATAAGTGTTAAAAACGTATTTTTGCTGGGTGAAGTTCAAGTAAAGGAGAAGAAGCCATTAAAGATCATTCAATGATTTTGCTCTGTGGCGTATGAAGTAGGTGCCAAATTTTGATGGTGTGTACTCTAAACCAATGTTTTCCTTTAAAGAAAACTAAAATCTTAAAAATCTACAATGACTGCCAAGTCAAATTTTTAGAAGAGTTGAATCGATTTTCAGTATGCACACAAAGAAGATCAACTTCACTGCATCATTGTCATTATCTTAAAAAAAAATTTCATTCCAGTTTTTGTTTGTCTTTTGTCTGTAGGATATGAAAAATGTACTAGCATCTCATGGAGATCTTATTAGTCCAGTTGGCTCAAGAACTGCGTCAGGGTCTGAAGTCTCTGAATCAAGGTACTTTCTTTTTTTATTACTGTCTTAGTTATAATCATTATATTACCTATAGTTGCTCTTGTCTTTATAAGGACTTGGTGATCAGCAGATGCTTGTTTGGTATGTCAGACCGTACGGAAAGAACATGATAGGCCACTTACCATGTTGCACAGATTTTAAACATTTTCTATTGATCGAAAGAAATGACAAACGTTAATTCTTAATTTTTCATCGTGAAACTTTCTTGCATTGTCAACAATTTTTTCAGTGAAAACTTCTGATTTCGTATAATTTATCGGTAAAAAGAAAAAAGAATTGAAATTGTTGCAAAATCAGTGCAACATGGCTAGTGACTTATCACGGTCATTCCGTGTGGTCTTCAACTGCAGAGTACTAAGGTAAAAGGGCAGATAACGCTATGTGTGTGCTCGTACTAAAAGAAAACTCATTTTGCCTTATCAGAATCTACTGTAATGACATAAATAAACTAGGGCTTTACAGCAGGAGCATACGCTTTGTTTTATCTGCCTTTTTACGGAAGTACTCCTCAATTGCAAGTGTGCTTTTTAGGGGCCCTCTAAACTTTAGGAGTTGATCATAAGGTTCCCTATGTGTTCATCTGTTCATTGGGGTTAAATTCCATAGGAATTCTTGTTCCATATTGTCAAGGTGAAAGTTTACTCATGACCCATTTTAACTCTCAAGTGTTGCCTTTTGTAATTGATAGCAGGAAGAATTTACCAATATTCTGTCTTGAACCTGCCTCGCAAGCTGCAAAATTTGAAATTGGGTGTGTTTTAAGGTCAATCCATTTTTGATTCTCAACCAAAATATCGTATAAGCTGGTAAAATTGTCTTTGAAGTACCAAGCTAATTGCTTCTAATGCATTTCTTAAGGGCTTTTAAAACTTAATGTGTGCCCTTCGCTAAAAGTTGGTGCCTTAGTTCAACGGAAGATATCACCTGATGATATTTTGGGAATTCTTTTGTTAAGTGCCTTATCTTTAACTCTTTGTGTTGTTGGATTACTGCAGCAAGAAACATTATTTCCAAATTTTCTAAATCAAATTTTTCTTTTGTTTTGCAGCAGTATCGAAGTTTCTAAAAGTAAATCAGATCCAATTAGTGATGAACCATCAACATCTGAACCAAAAACTAGTGATAACAGACTGTGTAAAATTTGCTACACTGAAGAAATGGGTGTTGCGTTCCTTCCTTGTGGACATATTGTCGCGTGTGTCAAGTGTACCCCTTCGTTAACTACCTGTGCAGTTTGTCGGACACCTTTCTTAGCTACTGCTAGAGTTTATCTATCCTAATTTCTTTTTCTTTTTTTTTGTTTTTAGATTATTTTTAAATTTTCACTATTTTTTAGTGTTCTCACTTTACTACTATTCGTAGTGTTCCCTTCCCCCCTTTTTTTTGTCATTTGAAAGACAACGCCAGTCCAATCGTTATTGTTCTTGTTCAAGAGAGGAAAGTGAGTTTGCTGTTTCCTTGTTACAACATACTGTTGTACGAAGTATCATTATATTTTTGAATTAACATGAACAGTTCAAGCAACTAGCAACCACTCCTCTATGTGTAAAATTCACTTTGAAAAAATTGACCGGATTTTAAATCTTTATCTTTCTGGGACTCAACAATTTTGTGTTCAACATTTTTAATCCTGCAAAGTTTGCATTCCTCATTATTTATTGATGCTCTTTAACTGCGTTGTTTTTTCACCTCTTAAGAATTGTTTTATTTTTCCCTGACCTGTTTTAAAGTGTATCCAAGTTTTTGGTCCACTGTGTTAGGTCCCAGAAACGATAAGGAAATGGTTCTTGTGGCATCCTCTCTTTTCATTTGTACACCTTGTTCTCCAAGCTTTTTCATCTCAAAGGTAATCTAAGAGAGTGAAAAAGTTGCTGTTAAATTTGCACTCTCAACATTTCTTGACTATCGTATCATTGTTAACCCGATTAAAGTCCTGAGATTTAATAAGTAAAAAATAAACTATATTTGACTGTTTGGAAATGAAAACTAGTGTAGCGGCTTGTGCAATGTGGCCACTTTGATTTTTGCCATTCGATCCTTCGTAAAAAATTGAATTTAGGAGATTTAGGTTGTCTCACCAAGAATTGATAATGTTACGTTGGATTAAATGGAGGAAGTGAAAATACATTGTTGCCACATTGCATGAATCGTCACTTTTGAAACATGTGTATAAATTATTTTTGAAATCGGTCAATTTTTTAAGACACTCCTTGGAAGTTTTTAAAATGCTACTATGTTATAATCTCCGCCAATCAACCCGTTTTTGAACCTTTAAACCTTACAAGATGGCTGGCGGCGACCTCATTTGAACTTTATGCCTCAGCTTCTTCTTGTTAAGTGTATGTAAATTTGTTATCACAAAAGTTTGCTCTAGTCATTTGTAAGCATTATTAAAAAGTACATAAAAGTTATAAACTTATGTAAGTTGAAATCATGATTTATTATATTATAAGAAAAAAAACTTACATGGATTGAATACCTCAATGCAAATGATACGAAAAAAAAAAAAAATGCTTTGTTTTCAAAAAGAAAACTTTTGTCAAGCGAATGATATTCATTACGTGAATCGTACATCTCAATGACCTCAAGTAATTGTCTCTGATTTTTTTTTTTTTTTTTTTTTTTTTTTTTTTTTTTTTTTTTATAAATAGAAGGGATTTGCGGACCCCTGTGCCAAACCTCAATTTTTAATCTCTGATCTTTATTTTAAGGCTGTTAACTGTAAACATATTTTCAAATTCATCGTATAATCCAAAACACCCAATTCTGGTTATCTAAGAACTCTGAACATTCTAATTGCAACATTAATAATTATCTTGTTTTTTACATAAGTGACCTACCTTTAGTTTCATTACCTTTTAAAATGTTGTCTGGTAGCATTTCTCTGCAAATCCCTTCCTGTGTGAACAGTTTTATTCATTCGTTAAGCTTCTACTGATTTTAATTCCCAGATGATACGTCCAATTTTTGAATGTACAAAGCTGGAAGGCCCTAACTTGTTTCCTCCAACTATATCTTTTTATTTGTTTCTGTCATAGTATACTAATGTCCTCCATTAATCTTGTGGGCATTTTTTATTATTGGACATTGAACAATTTTTGTCAGAAAGTACTAGACTTTCATGTTATTGGACTTAGAGAATAAGTTGGGCCTAAAATATTTGGCTATCAACATTTCGGACTTATCATCCGGGAAGAGCCCTCTATGTCCCACCTGACAGACTAAAATTCATGTCTTCAATTTTTTCAAAGGAGCTTCATTGACTGGAAGATAAACTGTTCATCTATCAGCTTGTAAATCGAAGTCTCAAACCATTTAAGTTTCTCAAAAGCAGAGATGTTTTCTTTTCGTACTCTAGATTCTTAATTATTGATTTATGAAACTTGCATCTAACCTATGAGAAAACTTTTCGTTTAAAAACTATACTGTACAAATTTTAAATAAGTAAAACAATAAAAACAAATTACTAAAGTTATGAATCTGACTGCTTGTTTATTGCCACTCATCACCAGTTTCTTTTATGTTCCTTACCAGAGAGAAATTATATGTCAAACAAATGCTTGCTGAAAAATGAAATGTCTTAAAAATTTCTTGCTAATATTAATAGCATCAGAATGCACAAATTCTACGTTTGTTTTTGACATCGCTCATAAAACTGAATGTTCAATGGGTGTCTGGATCATAATGAACGCACCATCCGAATCCTTGAAATTCTGGAAGATGTTTTACGGACTATCATAATCAAAGCTCGGAGGAATAATCGGATTGATTCCAAATTTTGTGTTCGTCCAAGAAACAGCCGCAACTAATTTGATTAATTTGAACTATTATTTGTGACTGCTTTTAGGACATTCTTAATACCTAGAATCTATCTGATCAACCCTCTGATTGTCGTTGTGATGTCCTCCTGGGTTTTTATGGATACACCGTGTTTGGAATATTCATGGGGCTTCAAATTTTACAGTGGATGGCTTAAGCTAGAGTGAAAATTCATACATTAATGGCCTAATGGGACATTCTAATTTTTTATGAGTGGGCTTTTAAAAAGTTTTTCAAATTGGAGTCCTGACACTTGATTGTCTAATCCTGCAGAGTTTGTGTTGATAAGATACTAAGATAGTTTAGCTGCATAAGTGTATGAAGAGGATTGATTAATGAAGGTGTTTTGCAAGAGGTTCCTCTAACATAGTTCAGTCTAGTCCGTGTGTAAGAAATAGTCCTTTTCTTCAGGGTTGTAAAAAATGGAGTCGGGGATCATAGATTTTACTTGAATTCAAAAGTCAAGTAAATCTCAGATAATTTTGTCTTTTCAACAAAAGAAGCGAAGGAAGTAGAACTGTTGTCGTTTGCACAGCCCATTTTTGAACTGAAAAATTTGGTATTTTTATCTTTAGGGGTGTGGCTTTAGGGATTTTTCAAATTTCTTAGTGATCAGACTAAAATTGGAGACTCAGAAATTGACAATCAGTCCTCAAGAATAGCCAAAGGGTCTAATAAAGGAATCAAAAATTTGTGAAGTCCCGCTTCAACTGATGAACAGAGAGTTACTAATATTTGCTCCTACTTTTTACTTCAGACTAGGATTTTCGACACCTCGACCTCAAAGTATTAATACTAGGCAGTATTGATATCAAAAAGGTTGCAATACCGTCATTAAAATGCTGTAGTCGGTTGTTGCTGCTCGTCAGTTAGCCGAAGTGAACGACATCACAGTCACAAAAACTTTCGAAGTTTTGCTCAAACAATTCACCCTTTCTCCACTTTTAAACACCTACTATCTTTTTTGTAGTCTGAATTTTTTGTTTACTCCACTTTCCACTTGCTTAAGTATTGAGACAAGCAGAACCGTTAATCTTGTGTCGACGATTCGATGCAACCCACACTAAACGTTGCCGGAGCCTCTCTTGGTGTTGCGAGAACAAAAAGAAAGAAGGAGAGTGTGTTGTTTTCAAGAGTCATGCAGGTTGTATCCAATTGTCAATGCAGGACTAATGGCTTCAGCTTGTATGTACCAAAGTATCAATACTAAACCGAAGCCGGGTATCGACCACCCTACTTCAGACTTTGCTATCAAGGACCGAAAATGTATGGTCCGGGCAGCGTGCGCAAGTCAAATTGTGTGCGGTTTTACCAATCAGAGAGCCTACACACATAACATGACCGTGCATCAGAGTTGGACAAAAAATTATTCGGAGATTATTTGTTGAGACAGGCAACGCCGAGTCAATCGAATTATTCGACGAATAATTCTACAATTGGCCTATACCTTCCGCGCGTTTCCCTTTCCTCAGCTCAGATAGCAAACCCAGTTTTCAGTGTTGCGGAGTCATTTTATTATTTCTCATTAGTTGGTTGCCCAACTCTGCGGTGCGTAAGTTACGCTCAGGATCAAATAATTTTTGGTTCCAGATTTTAGGTTGATCCACTCCTTTTGATGGAAAACAAACATGAAACGCCTCTAACTTAAGGCACATGCAAATCTCATCACCGCAACTGAACTTACAATTAGACCAACCCCCAAAGGCACAAAGGTGCTTTTGAGCTACTTGGTACTCATGATGTACACCAATTCAAACTGTCGTTTGATCTCAGAAAATAATGATAAGTGGAGTCACTGCCGGCAACGTAATGTGGGTGTCCCCTCCAACCAGCAACTTTTGAAGGCAGTATTGCAAAGTTTAAAACTCTCTCTCTTCTCTATACCTTCCTCCACTCCAGTGCTTGCACAGCTTTCCCTTCCTGGTTTACCAGGTAGACGAGGTGTCACATCCTGGCAATGTTGACAGATTTTCCTGAGTACCACAATATTTTTACCTTAAGTCAGATGAGGGAAATCATACAGTTATCTGAAAAATGGCAACATTGCTCCTCTTTTTTACTCTTATCTTTTCCACTTGCAGGGGTTCTCCAAAACCAAGATTTCCTTTCCTCTCTTTCAAGCTCAGTAATTCGCTTTGAAGCAAAAGCATAACCATTTATCTCACGGAAAAAAAAGAATGGTGTAATTTAGCATTCGCATTGCTGATTTTGACCCCTACCAGAGTTAAGATAAACTTGACCAGAGTTATGGAACATTTGACCAGGTATCAAGTGAAACTGACCTGATTCCTGGTCAAATAATCCATAACTCAGGTCAAGTTTATCTTAACTCTGGTAGGGGCCAAAATCAGCTATGCGAATGGTAAATTACACCATTATTTTTTTTCCGTGCTAAAGTAGCTGGAGCAGCAGGATTCTTATTCTCATTAATTTTCTTTTCAGATGTAATAATCACTACAATCTGAACTGAAACATCCTCACCAACTTCATGTGGTTTCCAGCACTCTACCCGTTTCCTCCAATTTGTCCTCTTTTCGTCAAGTCATGACTGGTTTAGTCCTTCGTTCCGTATGAAAGTTAAACCTAAAGATACTTAAGAAGAAGTAAAGCAAGTTTTTGGAGAGAGAAATTTATTTTCTTTAAAAATTCTTTTCCATTTTAAAATGTACATGATATATTTACAAGAAATGCAAGGTTTTTAATAGCCCAAATAAATTGAATGCTTTTTGCCGAAAGAAATCAACTGATAGTGATTTTCCACACAGTTGCTTCCTTCCAGCATAAAGTTGTTCAATTGAAAAAGGAGAGTGAGAATTGATGAGTATAATTCAATGCTTCTTTTTATTTTTGCGAGCCATTTGATTGAGCTCTCCTTGCTGAGTAGCACCCCACGAGTAAAGTTCTTTGACCTTTCTGTTCCTGTCCGCATCGCTGAAAAAGAAAAAAATCAAACTGTCAGCAAAGAAGAGTTACAATCCTGGCTTAACATAATTCCAGGCCTTTGACAACTTGAGTTACAAATCTTGCCATCACCTTAGCACTCCTTAAAAACTGTCGGGGTTTTGGTAAGAAAAAAAAACATACGTGAACTAAAATCTGAGTTTTAAATTGTCAAATATGCGCCATCCAACTGAACTTTCAATCAATAAGTCAGGGATATCTATTTTCAATTCTATATAATTGTTTTTTTCTCACTATATGAAAGTGAAACATTGTAAAAAAAAATTATGTAATAGTCGACTGCCTTAACAGTTGGATTTGGAGCAAAATGGAAAAAAAGTACGCACTTAAAAATTTGTATCTTGCCATTTTTTGTTGAGCATGACTTTTGGCATATTGGAACCAATTTGCGTTTAAAAAATGGAAACACTATGGATTTGATAATACCATTAATAGAATTGATGGTTCCGATGATAGAATGGATGCACTATTGATGTTATCGAGGGTTCCCAAACTATCAGAATTACGAACTAATATCTGAATTTTAAATTGTCAAATATGCGCCATTCAACTCAAATTCCAATCTTTCGCCATTCAACTCAAATTCCAATCTTTCAAGTCATGGATATTCATTTGCGTTATTTCTGAGTTTGATAGATCTGATTTTTTAGATGAGATCTCGGTTGAGACTTTAGGGGCATTGAAAAGTAGATTAGAAATCGCGAAGTCATTATAGAAACAGTGGCGTAAGTAGGCATTCTCCCCCTTCAAAACGTATTGCAGCCGCAAAACTATCCCCCCCCCCCTTCCTGGCCATGCAGCGTGCAAAACGAAGTAGAATCCTTCATTGTCTATTTTCATCAATTAGTTTTCCTCAAATTTGATCTTCTATTTCTCTTTTCTTTTCCTTCCTCTCCTCTTAGCACATTTTATTTTATTTTATTGTCTTCCTCTCTCACATGCTCTCCCTCTATTGCAGGGGCTACAGGGACTATTTTTATGCAATTGAGTAAAAACTGTAAATTACAGTGTGTAAAACTGTCTCTGCATGTTATGAGAGCATTGTCAAACACCTCTGCCCACACAAATGCCACCCAAAGAACATTAGACTAAATACGATTATTCAATTTCAATGATAATTCTTTCATTTAACGGACACAACAATAAAAATACGTACAAAAACTAAATTTAGGATCAAAATGAATCATGCAAGATATTTACTAGGCCAAATAGAGAATTTTGAAAACGTACCTTTTCTCCTGCTCTTTAAATTTGATTCTGGATATGAAATCTTTGTCCCTCCTAATCTCACGCATTGCACCTTTCATTTCCTTTCGATAAGTTCGCAGGAGTTTGACATGTTCTGCTTTCGGGTCTTCTTCCTTTTCTTTCATGAATTTCATGTCATAAACTTGTACGATCTTCGGCTCATACAGTTTCAAAATTTTAGGTTTCTCTTTTGCTTTTGTTAAAATTTCTAGTTTCTTATCTATTGCAGTTTCTAAAGCTGATTTACAATGTGAAATCAAAGTTGATAAATGAGTTGGGTATTTATCAACCTCAAGTTTACTGAGAATGTTCTTCAATGGGAGAAAGATAAGAGGACTAGCTGGTAATGAGTTATAACGATATGCGAATTGCGTAATTAAATTTAACGTCGTTGAAAGAACTCTAAGTTTGAAATCATCATCTATTGTTGAATCCTGTTCATTGAGATCGGACATTTTCATTAAAAATTTACCTTCTTCTAACCTACGTCTTTTCTTCTTTGACGTTTGAGTGAGTAGAAGTATTTTATTGTTGGGAAGACATGGAAGGCTAACTTTCACAGTCTCGTCTGGAGAAGCCATGGATAAAATGGCTTGAAGCACACTCATGACTTCTGGCGTGTACCTTTTGGACAATTCTGTGAACTCTAAAATTATAACGACTATGAAGAGTGAAGAGGCAACATCTTTTTTAGTTTCTAATCGACATTGATGCAAAATCTGGAGCATAAAAATGATACACGGAGTAACAACCGGATGCCACATATCGCTTGTTGGGAAGAGGAGAGAGACTAGCTTCAAAAACAGTAACGTATCACAGCTAGGATATGAGCCGCGTAATTTGCGGAGACAACTTTGTTTCTCTTTGATAACTTCTCTGATACAGTTGCCAGCATTATCAGGTGAAAATTGACAAAGATCATACAGGTAAGGCGCTAAGGCATCTAAGGTCGACCAACTCTCTAACAAGTTATCAGAAGAAGTTGTATCATTCAAATGCTGGAGCAGAAAGGCAAACAAGTTTTTCAATTTTTCCTTGTTAATTTCTAAAAGGCTTGGATGGTTACACTTGATCATTCTTTCAATGATGATGGCTTTTTCTTCCGCAGATTTCCTCACAAATAATTTGTCTAATTCGTCATAATTTTCGGGAGCTTTGAATGTGTACGGGAGCTCTTTCCTTGCCTTTTCCATGAGCAATTTCTTTCGTTTCAAGATTTCAGAGAAAACACCCTGATCTACTTTAGGTATGGAACTTTCGCTCGGGAAAGGCTCTTCTTGTTCTTCCACTTCACCAAATCGCACTTTTTTGGCAGAGTCAAGTTTGTCTTCGCTGACAAATTCTGAAGAGTTACCTTCTGTTGAGAGACGTCTCTTTGATTTTTTCTCGGAGAATACTTGTTTCTCCGCTGATGATTCGCTGTCCGGTTGTTTGGACTTTGTAGGCGTCTTAATATTAGTTTTCTTTAAATTTGTCGAGTCTTTCTGATCATCATCGTCATCATCATCACTACTACTACTACTGTCACTCTTTAAATCTGAAAAGTTATCTCCGCTGCTATCACTATCATCATCATTTTCGGCATTTTCATCGTCCGAGTTCTCTTCAGCTTCATCTTCTTTGCTTTCATCCATAAATTCATTTCCGCTCGTTTCATTATCGGAGCCAGAGTGCTCTGCATTGGTCTCTGAGAACAAAAGAGAGTACATCTGTTTGGTCAAATGAAACTCAAATGCAATGAGAAGTAGTATTGGAGATATCTTATGGACATTTTTACACCCCCATATTTTGACCGTTGACATGCATAGGGGCGTAACTTTCGATTTCCATTTTTGCAATTTTCGGCACATGCTGATTCATGTCCTTCTGCCTGATCTATTAATTCATTTTTTCAAGTTTTGACGGTGCACATACAACAATAATTGAAAGGCATTAGGTCTTGAACCTTATCTAGATCAAAGGATTGGCTCAAAATACTTTGAAATCAATCAATCAATCAATTTTTTGCTACAACATTATTTGTGAAAAATTCGGCGAAAATAATGATGCGCACATTAAAAACATTCAAAATCCACTCATTAACTCAGGAAATCACTTCAATTTCAAACAGCCCGCGCTACACTAGAAACCATTTGCACCGGTGTACTACTACACAGACAGAACCACCGTGCATAAGAGAACAACATCGTAACTACAAAATGATGGAATTCCCTTCTAAATACATGAACTATTGGCTGCATTTGCTGTCTGGTCTTTTCGGTTTATCAAAGCTTACAAAATAATATAAGATATGTACGCATCTAATCGAAACATTCAAATGTTTGTAAGTTCTGTTCTTGTTTACATAAACGAGATGGTTCCATCTATGTAGTTATAAGTCGGTGATATATAGTCTAGTATAGCGCGAGTTGTTTGAGATGGAAGGTATTTTCTGATTTAATGAGTGGATCTTGAAAGTTTTTGATGTGCGCATCGTTATTTTTGCCGAATTTTACGTAAGAAACAATGAGTTATATTGATGTAGCAAAAGTACGCAGCAGACCCATTCAAGTTAGCGAAATTTTGAGTTATGCTTATATGCATGCAGTAAGCCAATTTGTTTGCAGCTTATTTTTTAATCTTACATTAAAAGTTGTGACAGATCTGTTTGAAATTGGTTTGAAATGAGGGTTAAACTGTTTGAGAGTGGCTATCTGGTCACAGAAATTGAGGTTGCTATCCCTTTAGGAAGGATTTACACACAAAAAAAAAAGACAAATAACAGTTACAGAAAATATTTGCTCATCTCAATATGTAGTTGTTTTAAAATTCTGTGTCCATTTGCCACTCTCTAAAACTGTTGCACTTTCATTCAAAGCCAGTTTCAATGGGGCAGTTGCAAGGGTCTGAAATATTGTGTTTTTCATTCAGAAAATTAAAGTATTTGATGAGCTGAGAACAATGGTGCCTTTGGTTTCTGAAGAAGTCCCATTGTTCCGGAGATGCGATTTTGGCCCAAAATACATTGTTTTAAATGGGAATTCCGCGTAGTGACATCTCTACGCGCACAATTTTTTGCAACTGTACAAGTGTGTATCTCCGAAACGGAGACACTTAGGAAAAAACCACCGAAGGCACCATTGTTCTTAGCTCATCGAGTACTATTATTTTCTTTATAAAAAACACAACATTTCAGACCCTTGCAACTGCCCCATTGCTTTAAATACAATAGGGCATGTGTATGGGCATGGCTCATGCATTGAACAAATAATTAATATCCTTGACTGACAAAGAACTTCAGGAGTTCTGAGAGCAGGATTTTAATAAGATGAAGAGAGTTATTATCAGGCTTTTCCCCACTTTTTATGTAAACATGACACACAAGAACAGTCGAAAAAAAAGAGGAAAACTGATCACAAATTGAGTTAATAGAGGGTGATGGGTTAGCTTGAATATTTGGAGAATTTTTGGATTTATGGAGGATTTTATTGAGAGTTCTTGAGGCATAAATAATCCATATCCATGTTTCTCACGTCCTAAAAATTGATTCTTCCGAAATATTGTCAAAACCAGAAATTGCTCTTGTGTGTGAATAAATAGACTCATCCGTCAACTCATCCGTCAATTTTTTTAAGTGTGATCCACAAGAATTTCTAAACTCATTTTGTTTTGATTCTAAAGAACCTTGTTGAAAATGAGTGATTTGGGCCTACAGAGTCACTTCTACAGAACTCTCAGGGCCAGAATCACCCACTTTGAAAAAGGTTCTTTCCTTTTTCTTAACTAAAAAATAAAAAAGGGATAATCTATTTTGCAACACAATTAGCAATCAGGACAGCAAGTAAAAATAAAGTGTTACCTGGATCAAGTTTTTTTAAAATTCCACTTATAGGTCTACCTTCACTGTTGTAAGTCAATGTCTCAGTTTCATTGTCCGAATCATAAAAACTGGAACGAGAAATATTACAAAATGCATTTAGGTTTAAGTAATACATTTATAACAAATGCGCCATTGGAGCAGTTAATCCAAGTGACAATCTGACTACACACTCTGATTGTTAGGTAATTAAGGAAACCCAGTTTTCCTCATCAGAGTTTCACACAATGACAATTTAAAATCAGGAATTTTTAGCTGGAGCACACTCTCTGTTCTATCTGCCCTTTTACCAAAGAACTCTTCAATTAATAGCTCTCCTTTAATTCTTTGCAAGAATCTCTCAACATGACAAAGTATGAGAAAAAGAAAAAGACAGAGAGATAGAACAAAATTGGGAATATTCTCTGCCGAGAATTGACCCGGCCAGGAATATATTCGTTGAGGTGAATATTTACAGGCGTTAAAATATTACCTGAAAACGGATTTAAAACATTAGTACAAGCAGAGCAAAAATATTTAAAGACTCAGATGAAGGAGCCTGATTCAATAAAAAAGGAATCTTATATGACACGTGGTAATTCTAGATTTTGGGTTACAAGTTAACCCATCAAAATGCTACCCGAAACCCACTCAAACGCTTCCTCTGCTCGAATCTTTTAGGTAATCCTGATAAAATTTCAACTGTGATGTTGAGAGGGCTTTTAAGCTGCATGTCTCAGATGAGAAAATGCTGACCTAATACCAATGGCAAAGATTTACAGATGAGCACTTTTCACTATCATGATTCAACTTAGCTTTTGAAAGTGTATCGTACATTTTAGGTCGCTGAATCAGGAAATTTTTCTGACATTAAAATTAGAAGTGACAACTGGCCCTGCTTGCTCATTGGTAAGAGACACATCAGAATATTGAAATGAAATTACCCATCATCCAGGTCATCAGCGCTTATATGCTTACGCGTTTTAACCGGTTCGGTTCCGTCAATACCTCGCATTCTTTGCAACCGTTCGGCTTCCAAGTTCTCCAACTTTTCTTTTTCTTCACGAATTATTTCTTCTTCTGATTTAAGTTTATCACTGGGCTGAAAAAAAAAAAAAATTAAAAGTAAATGAATAATGGGGATAAAGAGAACCAAAAGAGACAGAGAGCATGAAATCTCCGCCACACTACAATCGATGCATCTTCATGTTTGGTATCTTTCGGTAATTTTCTAATGAATTGTTCCACAATGATATTCTTTGAATTGCCTTTTGATGGTTTGACTTTTGGGAAAAAAACACTGATGAACCATCGATGAAAATCTTTAGAGGTAACATCATACTAGCACAAAATTCCTTCATGAAGTTTTTTAATGGGGCTCTTGCAAACTTTTGCTGCAGGGGATTGAAGCTTTGATTCTTGCATAAAAACCTGTAAAAATGACGATGAGTACACTTTAGTCTGTTCGTTCTAACTTGAGTCCTGAGCAGGCGATAAATGAATTTCGGAAAATAGTGAATGGCAACACTTCAATAGGTTATCATAGCTCGAGAGTCGGGCAGCGGGCCTGTCACTTTGGCTGACTGCCGAGGGTTGGTACTCCTACGTTGCCACAGAAGGCAAATCTACCTGAATCTCCAGGTCTCAAGTCAGAACAAACAGACTATAAAAAATCACGAAATTCACTCTCAAAATTGGGCTTAATGGCGGAGAAACGCAGGCATCATGGGAGATTCCTATCTAAATTGAGACATATCTCTGTGTTTCTGTAGAGAGAGTGACATAATAGACAGGAATCTCTCATGATACCTGCGTTGAACCACCATTACAAACTTTCCGTTATACCAGTGATGTGAGTTTATTACTGAATTTTAGACTTTTATAGTGCGATTTTCATGATTTTTGCTGGTTATAACATCAGATTGGACTATTCATTTGCTCACTGCAAAAGTTTGCAAGAGCCCCATTCAACCGATTTATTTTCAGTGTCAAGTCTACCTTATCATAACGCCTCCTCGACTATATGAATAAATAGATATCTCAGCGGAAACCGAAAAAAACTAAAAAAGAGTTTGAACCAGCGACACATTTTCCAATTTTTAAGGATTGACTTGTTGCCCATTAGTGGAACCAGCCCTCACAAACAGGGAGGGGGGACCTGGGATTTTTGTCCCCAAGTGACTTCCGTTTTCTTTCTTCTACCTTTTCCCTTTCCTCGCACTTTATGGCCGAACGGCTTGCAGTAGCCCCCTTCCCCCACCCCTGAATACGCCAGTGTTGTTGACGCTACAGTAACAAAGTGTACCACTATACCAGTTTCGAAGATACTCTCCCTTAATGGTGCAATTAAGCAAGTGTATTGTGATGTCAACACCTGGAGTTCCCATTTGAAACAATGTATTTGGACTGAAATCACATCTTCAAAGCTATGCAACCTAGTTAGAAACCAAAGGCATCCTTGCTTTCAGCTTTCAGCTCACTGAGTAGCTTCATGAGCTTACTAAAAAACACCAAAATTCAGATCCTTGCAACTACTCCATTGACTAAAGTCCCTATTTCTATCAAGACCAACGATAGCTCACTTCATGGCGCATGTCAGTTCAGGGACTTGTCTGTTCTGGTTATATTTATTCACTACATTCTAATGTATCTACTTGAGTTAGTCTACTTTGAAATGAAACATACAAAGGTAAGCTGATGGGAACTTACCAGACCTCGAGCTTCAAACTTCAATTGACGTAAAGTGACATCATAAGAATTTTTTCCTTTGCTGTCGGCATTTTCAGCTTCCTCCGATTCAGTTTGTTTTGGAGGAGCTGATTGTGAGACGAGCGGTATCAGCTCCTTCCAAGTGGCATCTAGTTTTTCCGTCAGCTCTAGAGTTTTTTCTTTGTTCATCATTTTCTCTGCTTTTCTCTTCTTGGATTCAAGGATAAGTTTTTCAATTAAATCTTGATGATTATTCCCTTTACCAGATTTACTTAACAATCCACCTCCAAAATGAGCTTCTCCAACAAAATCAGCTGCAAAAAAAAAAAAAAAAAGCTTGTCACTTCAAGTATGAATAGAATATTCATTTTTGTATGCACAGTCTCAATGCAATTTAGTGTCAATACGAGGTAGTGATTATTTTTGTCACGGACGTCACATTTTGACAATTAAAATCAATGTAAATTCCAAAGTTATGTTTAAAAAATAACAAAAAAATTACCAAGTAAAGTTGGTGGTGATAAAAATAATCCCTGAAATTTTCACGAAATTGTATTCAACAGTTTCCGACTAAATTGAGAAAATGACCTGTCACGGACATCACCAAAAATAGCCACCCACCTCTGAGACCGTCTCTTTAAATTAAATTTTGTAGCTAACCACAAAAAAAAAAAGAATGTTTCATTTAGGTTGACTGAACCCAAAGGGTATAAACTTAATGAAAATGCCAATCTGAAAAAAAATAATGTGAATTTTTAAAGTTATTGACTGTTTTTTACTGTCACGGACGTCACAGGCAATCGTCACGGACGTCACCTAGTTACGAATTTTTCCAGTAATTGATTTCTGTTCTTTCACAATTCAAAGGAAAGGAAATAGATTCAGGGTGTAGATTTTACAAAGCTTAATCTCTCTGCAATCATTTTATTATTTTTTTTTTTTTCTTGGTTAAATTATCATTTCCTTCGTTGTTTGGTCTTATTTCTGATCAGGTTTTTGTGATTAAGAATGAAGGAAATTTTTGAATAGAAGCAAAGTTAATGCAAACAAAAGTTATTTAAAACAAAATAAAGAGCAAAAGAAATAAAAATGACAAAGAAAAACAAATAAACTAAAGAAAAAATGAAAAAATTTAAAAAAACAGGTAAAAAAAAAGAAAAAAGAAAAACAAAATTGGTTCCATTACATTCATGATTTGTAGATTCTCATGGGATGATTTTCTTTGGAAATTTACAAATTCAATTTTTTACTCTTGGGACCTTTTTGTGGAGAATCACTGGGTAACGTCGGATATCCAGTGTATTTAGCAAATGTCCACCCAATATAATCAGCAAAGCCAGATGATTATGAAACAATAATTTGAGGAAAAAGGGTTTTTTCATCTTCCATTTCCCGAGAGGGCCAACTACAGAGTAAAATCAGTAGAAAATAATGTTGGAAACATCAAAAAGTTTCAAAGTCGACTCACATATTCAATAAATGCATTTAAACAAAATTCCAAGATGACCGTCATAAGAGCCTGGTCACAATACGGGAGTCCCATCTAATTGCAGTTTTTTAAAAGCCTTCGTACACGCTCAAAGTAGGATCGTCATATTGGCATCAGTGAGCCAACCGTTGGATGTTCCGTTGGTTACAACGTTGTCAAACAACTGTGCAATTTGACGGCCCGTCAAACTGCAGAGTTATTTGATAATGGACGTTGTGTCATCTGTTCACCAATCTCCAGTCAACAAAGCAAATAAACCCGTTTTGGAGGTGTTTTGGTTAAGTTTATGTTTGAATTTTAGAAACGCCAGGTTAGCAATTCAATTGTTTGCGGTGGATTTCAGCTCACTGATGCCAATTTGATGATCCTACTTTGAGCGTGTATGAAGGCCTTATGCCAAGAAAAGTGATTCATCATAGAGAAAACTGCAATTAGAAGGGAATCCTCCATGGTGACCCACTCATGTAAATGCCATCTTGGGTTTTTCTTGAAACGCTTTTTGCGGGTTCATGACTTTTAAGACTATTTGATATTTCAATGTGATTTTCACGCGATTTTAAATAAGGATCGACCCTCCGTAATGCTGTAGCAAAAGTTTGTAGCAGACCCATTTAGACTTTATGCAACAAATGATTGCTGCCTCAATATACTAAACATAGCATAATATTGCATCAAGAAATTTTACCATCAAGATTTCCACTCTTCGGAGCCCTTAATTCATCTTCGTCGTCGTATTCTTCATCGCTTCGAGGATCATCAAATTTTTCAATTTCTTCCAGAGTTCTGCCTTTATGAGTGAGGATATCAATCTCAGCATCATCATCTAGGTTGAATACTGACTTCTAGAATAAAGACGGATAAGACTGTTAAAATAGTAGTAGTAGTAGTCGTAGTAGTAAAGTTCAGCCACCCAAACCATTTGTTCCCTACGCTGGTCTTTCACAGCGAACAACTGGACTGAGAATACAAAAAGGGAATAAGAAAGAACCGCGATACCAACCAAGGTACCTCACAGTGAGGAAAGAGGACAAGAGGGATAGCTCACCAAGCATGACACCCTAAAGAAGGATCAGACTTTTAAAATCGTAAAAAAAAAAAAAAAATACTTAATTTGACAGCTTTGATACTTTGTCTTGTCTTTAGATTCTCTAATGACTGTCTATCAACTCAAAAATCAGATATATCTTGGGCTTTAACCCTTTGCACTCTATTAATTTTTCCCCCAATCGCCCCTGGTACTTCAAATTAAATAGAGATAATTAGTGTGAAAATGCCTTTATTCATCACTCTTTATTTTTGAGCTTATAAACAAACTACATGTTGTATGATAATGATCTTATGGAATTACAATACAAATCAAATCTTCTTATGATTCGGGCCACACCCAACAGGGCAGCTACGAAAGCTCAAACTTTATGTTGGGTCCGGCCCGACAGAGGATAATATTGGCATTTTTTCAATGTCGGGCCGGACCCGACACTGGAGTGCAAAGGGTTAAGTTTTTTTGCTAGTAAATCTTGCCGTCTGTTTATTGATTCAATTTTTATACTGAACACTTTTAATGGGCTAATATCCTTCAAATAAAAAGCTTATCACTGTTGAAAATTGAAGAGGAACTTGGAGGTAAAATAAGTTCTATGAGGAAGCTAAAGAGAAAGTAGAGTCCATTAATGAAAACTGAGGGATTAGGGAGTACAGTTGTATAGCTATCTGCTCTACAAGTTGTAATTGGTTGTTGATTTTAGGCTTTCACAGAGGTGAAAAGGAAACAAAGACACTAAAGACTCAACAAGAGAGAGTCAATGAGGGGAAAGAGAAGTAGAGAAACTAAGGGAATGGCCGGGATGCTGGAAAATTTGCCACATAACGTAGTCTTTGAATTTGTTCAAGTGATCAACTCTTTTCAGATTATATGAAGCGACTACACTGTACAGAGTACGCCCCATACAGTTTTCCTTCGGTGGACTAAAAGAAAAAGTAGCTTTGGGCACACAGAGTCTTTCAAGATATGCATTAAACGATGTATCTGAAAAATATCCGAGTTAAATAGTATCTTGAGCGTTGAGTATTGCAAACCATGGCCAGGTATCTTTGTCTCCCCTAATAAAGAAACTCCAGTGTTTTCCCAAAGTTAGCATATTGCATTAGCTATTTCAAAAGTTCAACTATCTAAATTTTAATTTTTCTCTTTGGCAACTAAATAAAAACCTCCGAGACGTTACGGTACGCTCACAGCACTATTTTCAATACGGAAAAATAATAAATAAAAGTAATAGATTTATTTATTATTTTTTCTGATTGAAAATTGTGCTTTGAGCGCATCAAAGTGTCTCGGAGGTTTATATTCGTGTTGGCCTTCTTCCCAATTTAATCTTTTACTTTTTAATCTTTTTAATTATTTTTAATATTTTAGCAACAAAGGGGGGGGGGGGGAGGATGAAAGGTAAATTGAGAAAACAAAAAAAAGGGACGGAAACACAAACCTTGGTTTTGTGATCTTTGATGCGCTCTGCAGTAAAACGAGCCATGATTCTATCATCCGCAGTCATGGCTGAGTTTCGTTCTCCAATTCGCTTATCAAAAAATTTATTGGCTTTATCTTTCACTTTGTACTCTTGAAGTAGTGTAACCTTCCTCTGAAACAAATAGCAGTAGTAGTATTACAGCAAAAATAAGATTGTGCAACATTAAAGGACAGACTTATGAATTCAAGTAGGTACCTTCCGCGCATCAGAAAAAAAATTAGAACAAGAACAGAAAAATAAATACCCAGCTACCCCTGCTCCTTAAAATAGCTCATTATGCTTATGTTTCAAAGCGAACGGCCAGGCTTGGAGGAGAGAAAAGAAAGATCATGGTTTTGAATAATCCCTACTAGTGGTGGGTCAAATCCAAAATTTTGCCGAATCCGAATTTGAATCCTAGATTATAACACCCGAATCTTCGAATCCTGAACCATCGCAAATCTTCCTCATTTGTAGTATTTTAAAATAATTCACTTTTAGAACCCCCACCCACTATTTACTTTTCTATCTACCTGAGTAAAATCATCAAAAAGCATAGCTTTTTTTAGGCTTGGATTTAGGTTCTTGGTTAAGTATATCACCAAAAAGTGATTATAAAGACAGTTTTGATCTGGTAACTCATTGACTCATTCATTTACCATCATATCTCATGTGCAGTTGGTTTATTCGAGTCAACATTCTAGAGAACCATTCCTAGGGAGCAGTAATTTGCAAATTCCAAGCAGAATGGACGGAAACAGAAAAACCGTTGAATGAAGCCATTTTCTCGGAGGGTTCAGAGGGACGGATGTTTCGGTCGCGTGTCTCGGCGATGCGAGGTCTCAGAGCTTTGGGATTTCGATAGTCTGTTTTTCGGTCGGATGCACTACCGGAGTACACCCGCGGGTCATACTGCCATACGCGGAGGGTACGCGCGCGGGTAATCTCGCCTTACGCGGAGGATACGCGCGCGTTCGTATTTACGCGACTTTTTGAAATCTCGATCGGATTCGGAATTCGAATTCGTAATTTTAGCGGACCGAATCCGAAAATCCCTACAAGGGAATAGGATAGTCCTATCCTCTCTTTTAATCAGGAGCACCGATGTGACACTTTGATAACCATTCCTGTATGAAGGAATCCCTGTGCAAGCAGCGGAAGAAATTCCAAAGAAGAGAGAGAGCCCCTGCAACAGCCTTGGAATCGTTGCAACTTAGAAAAATCAGGGCCACTAGACAAGCAGGTGTTACAGCAATCTTGAAAAGGTAGCATAACTTATCTCTGAAGCACCATGCTCTGTAGACCCATTCCGCACGCCAGGTAAAGTAATAAAATAATAAAAAGACGACTAAAAATAGGAAATCTTAAATGAAAGACAAATGATCCCCAGATTCTGATAGTTGAACCTATGAGCATAGCACTAGTTATTCCTTTATCAAAGAACACTACAGCGCAGCTCATGAGGTGAAACTGTGATATTTTTTGAAGACTTGCTTCCAATTGTACAGCTTATTGCAGAAAAGAAGCAACTGTTGTGGATTTGCTAGGTAGTTGGTTCCTTTCTGCGTAAAACTGTCTTACTGACTGCTAGGTTATGATAATTGACAATAGGTCTGTTGAGAAGTTTTCCAACAATTTTAAGCGTAGATTTTAATGTAAAAAGATGAAAAAGACCGATGCCAGCACGCGATATTTTCACTATTATTCATATAGAAAATCATACGGACACATAAAAATTGAAATGTAGAAGTACTTATTACCTTTCAGAACTATTCCACGGGTATGAAAAATGATTTTAAACGGACAGAAAAAATTTCAGAAATGTCAGAGGGCAAAAAATATACTTTAAATTGAAATCCAAGCAGAACCCATCCGTAGTAAGCTACAAAGGTCAAATACCCCAGAGATGCGAAAACTAAGAAAAAAAATGTAAAAAAAACAGCTTACTTAAATAGAGAGAGCTAAATTGAATAAGTGAGATTTTGAACTTGTGTACTTTGAAAAATTACGAGATAATCTGTTGAATAGACAAATCAATTTAACAAACCTTCTGAAATGCTTTGTGCCTAGCGATTCCTGGAAAGCCAATGGTGTTTTTTGACTTTTTTCCGATTACATCGTGTTTGGATTTATTTATGTGGATCTCAAACGGATTCATTTTTGATCCACCACTACTTTTGGACTTCACACCAAAACTTTTCTTCCCCGATTTCCGACTTTTCATGGTTGGTTGTAATCAAGGTACTTCCGGAGGACTAAAGATGGCAGCAATACCTTTTGAGAGAGGTTGGGTTCCTTTCAAATCTTAATTGATGTCAAAATCCGAGACTAGAAAAGAGAGGATTGGAATAAATTTTAGAATAAGCGATGAAACTGCAAAGCAGACAATGAGA
This sequence comes from Trialeurodes vaporariorum, assembly GCA_011764245.1. Classification (NCBI taxonomy): domain Eukaryota; kingdom Metazoa; phylum Arthropoda; class Insecta; order Hemiptera; family Aleyrodidae; genus Trialeurodes; species Trialeurodes vaporariorum. The sequence continues at coordinate 78,810,503 of VMOF01000002.1, forward strand.
AATTTTCTAGGTTGTTTTTTTTTTCTGTTTTTTTTTTTTAAATTTCAAAACACAATAAGTACTTAGTACAAAAATTTAGCATAAATAGAAAAAATAGAGAAAAATGTTAACACATGCAAAGGCATGGTACATCATAATTTGAATTTGATGACACAATCGAAGGATGATTAAAGTGTCAAAAATAGATGTCTCATGACAGACGTAAAGCCTGCTTGTTACATAGGTGGAGGGTGGAAGTCAGGCCCATCAATCATTGCACTGTTGTTAATCGCAGCCAAAATTAAAGTATCAGTTAAACATAATTTCAGAAAAGATTGGACTAAACAGTTCTGCAGCTTTGAAGAAAAAGTCAACTTCTTTCCACCAATAGAGCCACTCTAATGGTTGGAAGTGGAACGAAGCTGACATATCCGCAATTGTCACACAAATGCCAAGTTCAATTTTTTCTGACCAGAAAAAATCGTAGCAGAAGAACCTGTAGTGGTAGTAGCATTGTAAATAAAAGAAAAATAAAATAAATAATAGTCCACCCGCAGCAACTCTGAAAAATTGTCTCTCATTCTCTGTCATACCAAGGTAGATAAAACAAGGTACCTACGTGCAATGCACAATATTCACCACTAGAGTCGTTCCAAACGCTGGCGGGCGATGACGTAGGCTGGTTATCTCCCATGTTCATCTTATAGGAGAAAACTGGCTACGTTTTCCGTGCTGTTTTCCATTAAAGTGTAATTTTGTATGATTATGTTTTTCATAATTTTTTATTTTGATATTTTTTCCCCCTATTATTGTAAAGGGAAGAAGGAAAAAAAATTGTTTAACCCGCACAAGCTTCTGCTTTTGGGCAGAATTCAATGTGTCTCAATAAATTTGGACTGAAATTTTTTTTAAAAAAAAAAACTGATAGAGCTCATTTCATGAAAGAAGACCGATGACAGATCATGCGGCTCGCTGCGCAAAGACGTGTTTGCATTCTTGGACATGCGCAAAAACGCAAACTCGTCTCTGCGCAGTAAACAAACCTACCTGTCATCGGCCAACTTTCGTGAAACGACTTCTATTACTACTTCATAAGCTGGTCAACGCAGTTTAAAAATCCCGCTCCCTTGCAGGAATCAAATAGCACACATCTGGTTTCATCCACCTTGCTGTCATACTTTCCAGCAGAAGGGGGAAAACTTACGATTAGGCCAGAGAGAAATAGAGACCCAGCACAAAGCTTGCAACAGGAGACCACTTTCCTGCCTCAATTTTGGTCAGAACTCATCGAAACAACAGCCACCAGTCACTTACTGTTGACTGATGAGTGCGTGTTTTGCATTCGCCAAGCAAAACCTATTTCCGTTTCAGGGAACACGGACAAACCACAGCCTTTTGTTGAGCTCGCCACTCAACAGAAGGCGTCTTTTTATCGTTGCAGCCGGTGACTCCGGAGGAACAAAACTGTGACCGCTAAACTCGCTTCACTTTTGTGACACAGAAAGCATACTCTGTGCTGGGTCTCTTTTTGTCTCTGAACTGGGCCCAACAAATTTTCGGGACAGGTGGTCTGTGGTGCAGTCTTGAGGAAGGTGCACAGTTGGCGCTACTTCCTCGCTTTAGAGTGGTAATGAGTTCTGCTAATTCCTTTTCATCAACTAACCTGTGTAAATGGATCACGGGTAAAAACAGGGACTGTCCCAGCAAGTGAAATCAATCCTGTAGTGGCAGCTGAGAGACAAATTGAAAAAAAAAGGCATCATTTGCTCCATACCCGAACAGCTTTTTGGTACCGATTTAGATGGAGACAAAAGATTCAACATGCTTGAGTCAAATATAGTGAAAGGCTGAAAGTCACAGAATTCTGCCCAAAAATTTGCTGAAAAATTAAGAAAAACATACCGCAGAATAATCCTTGATTTCGAGGTCTAGATTTTCCCATGGCCTTTTGACAACTTTGAAAATTTTTATGGAAAGAGGTTAGGTTTCAGGCATGTTGTCGTTCATCCAAAGATTACAACCTTATGAACTAATGGAGAATGCGGCTGATGGAAAATTTTGATACAAATGAACGCCAAACGGTGAGTCGGCTTTCCTTGAAAAAAAAAAACCACCGGAAATAGCGATGGCAACATTAATAATTGGAATCTTTAAATTTGAAAATCTACTCGGTAACGACGGTAACTCAATCAAATGAAAATGATTTCAAAAGTCTTTGATTTCAAAGAGTAAAACAATAATGGCGACGCGAAGCACGCAGCCAATCAGAGTCAAGATATTAGTCCAAGTCATGATGCTAAAAAACTAATAATCTTTGGCATCATCTGCAAGTTTGTGTATCGCATAAAGTAAGTAAAGATAGAGGCCCCACTCTATCGAGATCGCTGGGGACACTGTTTTGTAGTTGCGACCGCGCTCATACGCAGCGCCACCAGTAGCGATTTCACGTGAGAACCGAGAAGGCTGGAGACCGAGGAGAAAACCGACCGACGACGTCGGCTCCGATTCAAAACTACCTGACTACCGCAGGCCTGCTGGGACAACGTTAGGAGCGGGGAATCTTCATTCACCCCTTATCATATTATTGTGTTACTATCGTCTGCGAATAACAATAGAGGTTCACGCGACAAGTGTCGGCCTTTCATAATAGCTGCGTATTTCCTCGTGAACTATAAACTCGCTTGAAATGAAACTACTCGGTCAACTGGCGACGATTTTAACCAGGGGCGTCATTTCAAGTTCGGCTTGGGGGGGGGGGGGGGGGGGGCAAATTTTTTTTTTTTGCTCATCATTATAATTTTCGGCTTGGAGGGGGCAAAAAATCGGATAACTTTTTTTTTCTTTTTTGCTCATCAATATAATTTTAGAGCCAAAGAGCCGTCTTTTGGGGGCAAAAATCGGATGACTTTTTTTCTTTGCTCATCAATATAATTCGTGCCAGTTTTTGAGCCTGACTTCAAATCCTTGAGGGGGGGGGGCAATTGCCCCCCCCCCCCCCCCCATGACGCCCATGATTTTAACACAGCCATATTTTGGCATCTCTTAAGTCAACACATTTTCTTCTTCTTTTTTTTTCTTTTCTTAATTTCGGAACGTCTTACTATTGCAGTTCGGTCACCTGATATTTAACGAAAGGAAAACATTGCTGGAAAGCAATAATTTTATAATAATCGTTTCTTTGGATGTAATAAAAAACAGGGGCGCACGGAAGGGGGGGTTAGGGTTAACCCCCCCCCCCCCCAGCCCTAGAAAAACAAAAAAAAGGAGGGAGAGAGAGAGAGAGAGAGAGAGAGAGAGAGAGAGAGAGAGAGAGAGAGAAAGAGAAAGAGACAGAGAGAGAGAGAGAGAGAGGATGTGGCTCCTTCACAAATAGAAGAAAGAGAAAGAAAAATATCGTGATCAGCTGGGAAGGGGGTTCACGCCTTCACGGTGAGCAAATTCCATACTGTCCGCATTTGCTTAACAGTTATTCACTATGGCGGGGGGGGGGGGATAAAATCTAACCCCTCGGTGAACCCCCTCCGTGAATATTCCATGGCTCATTCATCCAAATTCCTTTTGGCTCTTATCCCTCCAATTACCATGAGTCAAGAGCAACAATTTCATGCAGGCAAAATCGAAAATATATTTGAACATTTCAATTTTACCGTAATGAAAGTACCGTAAAATTTAATTTGAAGGTAAGGGAAATTGAAATTTTTTACCGGGGGATGGCCCCCGGACCATACGGAGGGTATTCCATACCCCCCAGACTCCCCCGGAGTTTGAGGCGTACCAAAATCCCCCCCCCCCCCAAGACAAATTTCTCGGTGCGCCACTGTAAGGAAACACCGCCTATAAGTTTGCAGCATTGTTTCGAAACGTCTGAAGCGGCCATCTCGGTTTTCCCGACTTGAAATCGAAATTTTGTCGGTTTTTTGCCCATACCTCCGCGTATTATGGTTTTATGACGAATCTATCTGGTTGTCCGTGGTTGGTAAATTTGCTGCAAGAAAGGTATCAATTTTCTTCAAAAATTGTTTTTTCCGGAGTTATGAGCGGTGCGAAAAACGGGACTTCCTTAATGTTCCTCGAATACCCGTGCTATTGGCCACAGAGAACACATGCGGATATACTACATTGTCCCCTAATAAAGACACTTTTGCTGAAGACAATGTAAGGGTCGATTCAAATGGGGAAATTATAAAAAATATCGATGGTAACACTAATAACTTACGCAATTGAGGCGGTAGCTAGAAGAAGGGCCCATAGGTAAAAATCAAGTTTTGAGAAAAACAGCTTTAAAGTTTTCATTGGTAAAAAAAAAAAAAAAAAAAAAAAAAAAAAAAAAAAAAAAAAAAAAAAAAAACCATTTTAAAGAACAATTTGACAAAAACTGTGGCTGATCCTCATGGTACATTTCCTACGTAACAACTTAAGTCTCATAGGATTCAACAAATTACAAAAAATTGGTCGCACAGTGGGAAAAACCAGGGGTGTGTTATGGGCCTTTATTCTAGAGAACACACTTTTCCAATATAAAGTAATATTTTTTCCTTCCTTATTCACAGGATGGGCATGGATTTAGGAGCTATTTGCCTAGAATAAACTATTCTATGTAAAAGGCAATGCCTTTTGAAGATATTTGCACATTTTAAGCAAAAATAGTGGAAAACCGTTCGATTAAATTTCGGTTACTTATCGAGAAAGCTTATCCTTGTTTTTGGATCAGAGCAGTGGTGCACCGTGCAATTCGCCAATGTTGCGCTGTATTCATTTAAACCCATGCAAAAAGTCGAATGCATGGTTCGATCTTTTTCATGGGTGTAAATGAACGACCTGCAACGTTGCCAAATTGCACGCTACGCCACCACGTATAATCATCCTATAACTTCAGATAATCCAAGGAAAATGCCTCCAAATTCCACGGAAAGGTCAATTTTACACAAATTCCGACGTTGGGGGTGGGGCGGGGGCTGCCCCCCCTCTTACGCACCTAGTGTGTTTACATCTTAATACCAGTCAATATGCTTACTCAGCTCCTTCAGATTACGTTAACAAGCGACGCTGCATCAACATTTTCATTGTGACTCTCAAACTCTTGACGAAAACACGGAAAATACGAGACGCGTCGTTTTTTCTAATAACGGCCTAGCCCCATACTTTCCTCAAATTGCTCTCCTGCACAGAAAACTTCATATTTTTTCACGAAATTTTCAGGATAGCTATGTGAGGGTATGAAAAATCGATTTAAGCGTTCTCCGCAAAAAGGGCCCATACGCATATGGGCCTTTCTTCTAACTACCGCCTCAATTCACTCATAAACTCATGAAATTCTTTAAAACGAAGGGTATTTGCGTTGCCTCTCTCCTTGCACCATCAGTTTCAAAATAAAGCAATATATCGTCCTCTCCATCATCCCCCTCGCCTCACTCGGTCGCTCAAAGGTAACCTTACATATACTGAGGAGTTAATAGAACAGCTACTTTGAGTCATACCTAACGCAGTGATACCATTATCTTTAGCGACTTCAGTTATAAGCAGTGTTGCCAGATTGGGGTGAAAAAGCCGTACGTTTCACATTGATTTGAATGGGAACGACACGGCTTTTTACCCTCGATCTGGCAACACTGGTTATAAGCGGTAGCCAGTGACGTACGCTGATATTTTTGTTGGTAGGGGCTTGCTCTAATGAGCGCTTGGCTGACAATTATTCATTTCTCCCCCTTCATCCCCCAGAGCCTGAAATTCTGGGGGGGGGGGGTCACCTTTTGGTCAGTTAAAAACTGAAGGCACCATTGCCAAGATAAAAACGGACCAATAACTCTTTTATCCGCTTAAAACAACGTGGGACCTCTTCGTTTGTTAATAAATGTGCGAAAACGCATCCAATGGCGGCGCCCATAGAGCCTAAGCCTAAAGCGCATGACCAATTAGTAGTTGACTATTCTCTTGTCTTAACTCTCCAATTATTCGAGCCATTGAAGAAGCCTCACAGAAAGGTCATTAAGACACGCATTGGCGGATCCAGACCTGGCGATCGGGGTTGGGGGGTAATTCGGGATTTTCGGTCCCGCACGTAACCCCATTTCCCTTTATTCCCTCTTTCTTTCCCCCTCTCTCCCTTTTTGTGGCCAGACGGGGGGGGGTGGGGGGGATCACCACTTTCCCCTCTGTCTCCGTAAATGAAGTCACGTGTGGCGGTGGTGGTGTATATTATATAAGTATCTGTACTAGCTATATGGTCTGATAGATCCTGATACAGTAACCCCAGGACCCATACCATTTCACGACATAAATCTACAATTTCGTTCCAATTTAAAGGTAATTCTTGATTCGAATTAAACAAGAAGGAACATTTTCTGAAGTTAAATTCTGTTTCTTATTTCTTAAACTGATGCGTTGCGCATGATTGCCCAATGAGAGGTATATAAGGTTACAATTCAGACACTGTGAGGAAACCTCCTTCAAAATGCCTTGATATTTCCCATGTAATAGCCTGTGCGTAGAAGAATGCATCAGAACATCATTGCATCAGTCCAGTGGCGTACGCAGGATCTTTTTTGGGTGTGGTTTGCACTCTTAAGCGCTAAAAATCGGAGGTCTCAGTCCCCCCCCCCCCCCCCGGGTGCACCACTGGTTCTCATATCCATACACACGGGGTAAACGGGGAAATGTCAAGGTCTCAAGACGGTGCAATCTTTAAGGGTTTTTTCCCCCCTGACAGTCTCTGAATGTCATCCAAAAACTTCGGATGTGTCGTACATTGAACTCTTAAAGTGACCGTTGCACGCAATGACGTCATTTTAAGTTGCGTTTGCGGAAGCGGCAAAAGTATATTTCACGTTTTTCGTCTTCAATCTCACTGAGCCATTACATTCAAAAATGTATGGCCAGTGGCGTAATCTTAGGGGGGCATGGCCTTTTTGCCCCTCCAATATTTGCGAAGAGGGGGCAAAGTATCATTTTGCCCCCCCCCCCCCCAATAATTTGATGAAAAAGAGGAGGGAAAAAGAGGGAGGGAGAAAAGAAAAGACGAAAAAATATACAAAAATAAAGAAAGAAAGGAATAATTACAGGAACCAAGAAGCAAAAAATGGCAAGAATAAGTGGCTCTATTTTACCCTGCGATACTGCGCCTGAAGTAAATCTAAAGTGAAAAAATCCTCTGTTGTCAATGAAATAAAGAAAATATACATTAAGTCTACTAACTTCTGTTCTGTCGGTTGGTTATTTTTGAAAGATTCAATTGCTTAAAGCATGGGCGCCCGCAGAAAAATTTCCAAGGGGGGGCAAAATTTTTGAACTACAACGGAAGGTCTAGGGGGGGACCCCCCCCCCCCCCGTGTAAAAAGGGAAAACTTTTTTTTCACTCAAATAGTGTACAATTATTAACCCATTTTAGGTGTATCAAATCATAATAACAATTTTGACGTGTTTGATATAATGGATAAAGGGATGATAGATGATAACGATAGTAAAAAAAAAATATATAATTTATTATTCCTTGCAAAAAATTAGTTAAAATTACAATATAAACTAGTAATGAAGTTTCTCAACTATTACTCCTTTGATTAACTGTAATTTTAATTTCATTTTCATTTTTCCTTTCATTTTTCATAGTGAAATTTTGACTTTTTTGAATTCCAGGGGGGGGGCAAGTGCCCCCTCTTGCCCCCCCCCCTCCGGGCGCCCATGGCTTAAAGTATAGACTAAGAGAACCTTAATGTTCAAATTTTTCGTGGGAATACCCCCTGATCCTCTATTACTGGAAAGCCCCCCCCTCAGATTCCCTAAAGTATTGGACTGTATTTGCTACCCTCTCCCCTCAAAAATAATCTCAAATTTTACGCCACTTAGCGGAACATTACATTTACTGCAGTTTCAAATTTCCTGAAGACTTCTAACCTTGAGGAATAGTTTCCCAAAGCCTAGAAATATCAGCTTCATCAATTAGCTGAAAGTCTAAACTAAAAAATTCCCTTTTTGCCTGAGAAATGAAGAAAATAAACGTAAAATCTATCTTTAATTTTTTTTTAAATTTGGTGGCATTTTTATGCGATAACATTGCTTAAAATATCGTCTGAGAGAGCCTGAATTTTCTAATTTTTCCGGGGGAGGACCCCCGAACCCCCCCTAGTGCATCTCTCAAAAGTTGGTTTGCCCCCCCCCCCCCAAAAAATCCCAAGTTTACGCCACTGTGTATGGCCCAAAAAACTTAGATCATCAGTAAACTACGGCTAAAAAATATTGCCAAAATTAAAAGTCAATTCATTCGATGGTTGCATCACTTGAGATCCTGAAATGAATATGAATTAATCGACACAATTGTTGGGGAAAACGGCGAAAATGCTTTTCGGCCTCTCAGCCGGTTGTAAATCAGAGACCCGTCAAACCCGAGTCTATTGTTGTCAGTTGTGAGGTCGAGAGCCGCGCGCAAACGAAAGGCGACCGAGGGAACGTCGATCCTCTCAGGGGCCGAATCAAGTTGGACCTCGCTGAGTTTACGCAGGGTTTACGTGCAGAGTTACGTGCGGCTTGCTTCCCTTTTTCCCCGTTTTTTTCCCTGTCGTGCGTAAACTCGTGCGTAAAGTTACGGGCGGTATTTACCCCCCGTAACTGTGCATCGGTGTCTCTCGTCGCTAATCGGTCATCATTTTCTCAAGTGTTGTTTGTTATTTTGACTTGAATTTCATTTGTTTACCTTGTGATTTCACTCGTTTTTCTCGCGATATTTTGGAAATTAGAGACATTTGATCGAAATTAATAGCTTTTTCTATCCATTATTGATGTCAGTGGCACCTTCTTAAACTTTTCAAGGATCTATCAGCTTTCAGAGAGGATTTATCGCCGTGTTTTTGAGACAGTTTAAGACAAAATTCTCAAAACGCATTCGTCAGATTCCGTAAGTAAGTATCATAGTTTGTTTTTAGATCTTTGTTCAATGTTATGGCTAGAAGTGAAATGCCCTTCAGTTTTGTCAGAATCATCAAAACAAATCTTGTCATTACAAGGTTGTTTGTTTACTTGCTACAACTGTGAGGGAGTGGTGTTGATTCGCAGTTCACATCATACAAATTAAAATCAAAGTCACATTTACGCCCAATTATCATTTGTAGCTTGATGATATTCTTCTTGTCTCTTGTTTCACTTGTACTCTCTCCTCTCTCTTGAAACTGTCTCCAAGTATTAATTTGAAAAGTGGTGGATAGAGGACCCTAATTATGAATTAGTCAGTAAACGTCAATCGGTTCTTTTGCATCTCTTTGCCGCAGTGCACCTCACTAATTGTTTAAAGGTCGCATGATGAAGAAAGATAGCCACTTCAGCTCTACGTTTACGTAAGCAGTTGGCCAACATGGTGACTACCAAGCAGGTATATATTATCCTGCTGTACGCGTTGTCCTCAGAGTTATGCAAAGAAGACGATTATGAATCCTTTTATGCTCGTAAAAGGATGAGAGGAGTCATCGGCAACCCTTCTCGAAACAACTATTGTACAATCCATGTGTTAGCTGCACATTAGTTCAAGAAACCTACCACTTAACAATAGTTTCTAATGCATTCTTTGTAGCTCAACATTACATGCCAGGGACCAATTCTCAAAATGCTTCTGTTCTCCTCATGTTCGGAGGAGTCCTTCAGTCAGTCTGAGTAGGTATCTTATTCAATCCAAACCGTCCTAATGTGTTTTTGAGGTTTCTGTGCATACTAGGGTGTAACTATTAACAGAAGTTATGTCATTTAAGTTGGCTGATGACAGATGTCATGTGATTGGCATTATAACACTTCCAATCGATGGATACATCGAGTCCGAATGCGCAAAGGTCGTAAACCCGTTAACAGTGCATTATCATTGCGAACTGTCATCGGCTAACTCATCTGAAACGACCTCAATTAATATGTGACCATTCATTAACTGCAAATTGATTTGCTTGGTTCAAAATTTAAGAATTTGCTAGTGCATTGCTATGATAGAAACATATTTTTCTTCTCAATCTAAACTCTAATTTGGGTTGTTCGATAGTAGACATTTTCTCACTATGTGTGACTGTTTTCTTTGAGTTGCGCGTGAAAATCAACAACTTTATTTTCTATTCCAGGCTCACCCTTCACCCCAAGAAATGGCAAATCAGTGATCACCTTGCTGCACCTACTTGACTCTAAATGTCTGAGTGGACTTGATAGTGCGTAACTGCATAAGTTGTTAGCAATCAACACGCTTCCGCGGCTGGCCCTTTGTCATGTTGCTGTAACGTTGTTTGTCATTCTCTCTCTGAAGGTTTTACGAGGATGGTTCCATGTTGTTCATCATGAGTAAAGGATCATTGGACATGTAAGTCTCTCATTTTTCACTCATGGTAAAGATGAAATAGAAAAGAATTTCCCAAAGTTTCTAGACTTCTATTTTTGTCAAAAATCTTATTTTTCTTTGTGATCGAAATTATATTGATTGTTGCTCTACAAACCAATTAAGGTCATAGTGGAGCCACTGCAGTTTTTCAAAAAATTTACACGGTATGGTTTGAGGATGGACGTTTGAGGGTGTTAATTAATGACCATGTTGAGCCGCTTTTAAGTGCAGCAAAATTACTGCAGCTTATCTACCGCAAATTTTGAATAAGGATGATTATCGACTCGGTGGCGCTATACACTGAGGCACTAAATAACAGCTGAATGGACCTTCGTTCTGCAGTCTTCGTATGCACGGATATTTTCCCTCTTTCATGCAATAACTATCATTCATAATTAAAGCAAACATTTTTGATCTTATTAGAAAAGCTAATGTAAAGCAGAGTGCAATGGTGTCTTAATGTGCATGAACTTGGTGATACAGAAAAGGATTAATTTAGAACTGATACCGTGGTAGATTGAAAAATAGAGGCATTACACCTGGGATTTGCATCAGGGTCCGTTCAAGCGGAGTTAGAAGCACTGTGTTACTGAATTGCTAGTTGTCTTCACTCAAAATTTTGTGGTTTAAAATCTATGGTGATTTTGTTCAACTGGAAAGGGGTTTTACTTTCCACTTGGACTGTACAGAACATTTCTTTATGTAAAAATTGTCATTTTATAGTGTAAAAGTGCTTATTCGCTTCCTTATACCTCAAAGTATGTGTACCAAGTTTGACTTTGAAACAATGATTCTACACGAAATGACAAGCAGATATGTGTGACGTGGACCTGTGAAAATTTCACGCATGAATCGCTTATCTACCCCTCACCTGGATGCGCTTTGCTGATTGTGGACTGTCACTGCGCTAAATTACCCTTTTTACATCAGGCAGTCTCTTTTGCAAGTTTCTGAAGGCATTTACCTACGTTGCTATGCATTAAATAATCAACGCTGTCAATTTAAAAGCTAGTTTTTCCAACTTCCTTTGTGCCAATTGGTTATTTTATGCAAGAAATGCGTCCATACAGCTCTCAAAACGCCATCGAAAACAATGGTTTTCTTCAAAATTAAGAGACCAATGACATTTACCTTTCATTTGGATCTTCTAGAGAAGGAAAAATGACCCATCACAATATTTCCAGGAAAGTGAGTGGAACAGTGACGTTTTCAAATTTTAAACGCGTTTTTCTCAACATGGGCATTTGGCAGAGACGCCCTTCTTGCATAAAATGCCTTATTTTTGGTCGATGATTCCAATTTTGCTAGGTTTTCTGGAAAAATAATAGGTAGTGATAGCATTCTTTCCTCTAAATTTCTGTGTCAATTAAACCTTCATAGCAATTTATCAATTACTTTCAAGTTTTTTTTCTCAACTCATTCTTCTTTCAATAGAAATATTTACTTAATTTGAAATTATGAAGCGATAAATTATAAATTATCTCTGTTGTATATGTTTCAGTTGTGCATTTGTTTGCAATCACCCTGAATTTGGAAAAAACCGCTCAAGTCTGACCAAACCTCTTGGAACTGGTTGAAATGAGGAAAAACGGAAGTTTTTACAAGAGGTTCTCAAGAAACGGTTCACTTTTAACCCATACTGGTAATCAAAATTTCCTTCAATTTAGCTACATTTATTCTGAGGCTTCAAAACTTATTTTATGGAATGGTAGATAATTCATGAAAAATTACAAGTTAATGCACAGTCATACTTATATCAAACAATGTCCTCCTATATGTTTTGGCCTTGTCTTACTCACGGTCTCTTAGGCGTATCAATGCCATGATTGATGATTCTCAATCATCCTAACCTCTCTTCTTACCAAAGCTTGTTTGAGGTATAACATGTAGTGTGATGGTGCCGATTACCCCATATCCTAGAATTCAATGCCCACAATAAACTATGAGTGAGACAAGGACAAAACATAAGACTTCCTTCGATACAACTGCGATTTTTCCAATTTTTTTTTTGTGACGTCGCACAAAATAGGTCTATTCCATTATTTTAGTCTTGA